>JAYESA010000005.1:232473753-233073753 GCA_036927795.1 Iris macrosiphon
CCTAGAATAGCCCTAGAAGCATGTTTTTAATTATTTTATATCAGTTTAAATCCTTAGAACCCTGTTTAATTCTGCTTTTTATAATAGGTTCTTGCGATACCGGTCCGGATCTCGATCCTCATCAGTTGCTCAGGACATCAGGCGAGTACCTACCTCTGATAGTTTCCATTTCATGATAGCGTTTATATCACATGTTCTAGAACTGTAATACTTGATTCTGACACATTATTACACGAGCTGGTACTAGTGGATCTCGTCATAAGATGCTATCTCCCTTACCGTGTTCAGCGGGTACTCTATCACGTGTATTTTATCATGTGCTTCGGGTATTGATTCTCATGTGCTATCATGTGCTTCTTGTGCTTTCGCCTTCATGTGCGCGAGCTACTTATCATGTATGTAGCGTGTTGTGGTTGGATCCAAGAGTATTAGTGGGGGAGGGGAGTAGTAGTTGGTTATGTGATCAAAGCCAAACAGTATTCATGTGTATGTCGGTTATGCAACTCACGCATAACGGAGTTATCATAGTATTTTTCATGTGCAACCTAAGCCGATCACATAACGAACTTGTGCTCAAGGCACTTAGCTAGTATTCATGTTTTCTCACCTGCAGTTACTTTTTCACTACTTGTATTGTTCTCTAGTTTACATTACAGCTATTTATTCTACTCCAGTATATATTTATTTCCTGTGCATCTTGTATACTTTTCTATTGCTCGTCATATACACCTTACCATGTATTTGGAGTTGCTTTCAGAGTTATGTACTTTGCTTCATTCCTGACTGGGCATATTTTTTCTAGAGGATCCTTAGAATTATTGCCCGACGTTCTACGGGCCGGGTGTTGACAAGTGCTGTGACCCCGAGATTGAGGAGGAGTGCGCCGAGGAGGCGCCTTTAGCGCCCTAGTTAGCTAGGTGGGTTTTCTGGGATGTTCCCAGTTGTTATTTTGGATGATTGTACTTATTCTTTTTGCTGTGAGATGTTGTAGACTATTATAGACTTGGACTGTATTTTGGATATTGTCTTTCTCTCTTTGGTTCTGTTTCTTTGTTCATATCATATCGTGCTTTATTTTTACCCTAGTTATTGTGATTGAGAGATTATATATATTGCATGGTTGCCCTCCTTTTGGATAGGATTATTCATATATATATTGCGTGGTTGCCCTCCTTTTGGAGAGGTTATTAACAGATTTTTGTGAGTTATAGATAGATGGTTGACCTAGAACAAACCTTACAGCGTTCTACCGTCGATTCTGCGGGGTAGGCTGGACGTACCCACGACTCATGCCCGATTTTTCGGGTGCGGATCATGACACGTTTTTTGTGGCGGCCCATACAGGTCTAGTTTTTAGGTTTACCTGCAATAGGATATAGGATATAGGCTGAGAGAGAGTGTGCTCAATCACAACTAGGACCCTTCCTGATTTCTTTTGATATCTTTAATTTTCCTGAAATTGTTTCTTTTGCAATATTACTGTCCTTCCTTGATGATATCGTATCTTGTACCGTTGGTGTCATACCCCAGTCCCAAAATACGTAGGACTAGGACACGTAAGCATGCCAGCCGTCTGTATATATGGCAACTCCAATATATGGAAACCATATATACGAGTGTACATTGTATAATGAACAATAATTCATAAGTGGTAAAATTATCACAAGTCATAGGGTAATATCTAAATCTCATCCACAGAAATCAAATATGAATAACCAATAACCATGTAACTAGATCTCAATAATAAGTATCTAAAGAATGACAGTCGGATGGAAATAAATCTACTGCCGAAATAGAATATAAAAAGGAACCAGATACATACCATATAAGAACAACATCTGACAATCACGAGGCTCGAAAAGAAAGCCTCCTCGGAATATACGTAACACGTCCGGATCTGCGCTCCCGCGAATACTCATGAACTTCTATACCTGGCAAGGGACCAGGTCCTCAGAGGGACATAACAAGATACAGAAAAATAACATGCCATGTATGTAAATACTGAATAAATAAATGGGGTGTGCTAACCATCTAAGTGAATGCAAGTAAAAATCTTGTAGTACGCATGGGGATGTGTAGGCCTGACATATGCTGACGTAATTCACCAATCGTCGGGACTGGCTAGTATATGTGTCATATGCCCCCGGACTCATGGGTAACAGTAATACCCCATCCTCTTCGGAGCATGGTAACGGGAACAAGAAAAATGATACCCCATCTCCGAGAAGCATGGTAACAGGAATACCCCATCTCCGAAGAGCATGGTAACGGGAATATAAGGAGGGGATGTCCCATACCCCTACTAAGTGTCTTTCCCACCCAATGTAGATATACAAGTCGTGAAAACGACGTGGACATCTCGAACTATGATGCAAGTCTCTATATAAATAATCAACTAAGCTAATACCCACGTGTAGCTCATACCGATGGCCAGTCGAGTATGAGGAACGCGTCCCTACATGAACTCACTCTGTGACGTCTAATGATACGTGTCAAGGCCTGGGAAGTCATACCAATAACTCCACAACTTTAGGTGGGTCTACTAGACACTAGGTCAGATACTACTCCTAACATCAACGCCTTCGTTGACTGCACCCGAGTCTGCTCGGACGCGCATATTTATATAATAAATAAACATGTAACTAACAATAACTGAATTTAAATAGTACAACAAGGCAAGGTATACTTGCCTGGCAAGAGAGCTGCAAATATAACGTCCAGATGTCAAATGCCAAAAGTCAGAAACTATGGTCTCAGAATAAATGTCTCCGGATGGTAAAATAAACACCACTAACAGTCTCAGAAAATATCAAATAGCTAGAAATGCCTGTCCTTAAGTCCAATTTGGACACAGGAGCAAAAATGACAGTTTCTGGTCAAAGCGGGGTCTACATGTGGGCCGCCTTGCACTGAAAAACATGTCAGGGTCAAAGGTCTCCAAATTTGCCAAACTTAGTGTCAACAAGTCCAGAACGTCGATACGAACCCAACGGAATGTCCAGAACTGGATTTCGATGTGCCGATCACAAAATTGCCCGTCAAGTGGAACCTGTGGGGCCCACGATATGGAATTTTGTCAACGTTCTCAGAATCGAACCAAACTTGGATCACAGGACCAGCGTATTGCTATGAGTCCGATGGCGCAAGTTTCATTTCGATCCGACGTGTGTACACAAAGTTACAGCGTGTTCCAGAACAGGCGGATACGGGGCGTTGTCGGCGGATACGCATTGATTCCGGTGTGCACGCACATCCAAATCAACTTCTGCAAAATCCCGCACGTCCGTATCAACGATGCGCATATTTCGGTAAAGATCGCGTGCGACCAAGTCGTCCCGTTTTACGGGGCGTACTCAGTTCCGGGGTGAATCGGGTCGTTGTTTTTCCTGTATTTGGATCGCGGTTTGCGATCGCCACAGGAAGCGATGCACCGAGCGGGTTGCACGGACACCGAGAGGGTTACATAGCTTACATGTCACAACTGACAGAATTAAAAACGAAATTACGAGGAGATAGAACGGGTTACCTGAACAGGATTCCGCAGAAATGACTTTTCTTCGTGTCCGTGAAGAGATGCGACACGACACGATGTCTGGTTGCTGTCCGGTTAGTTTTAGGGTTCTGGTCTCTGTCGGAGACTCGCCGGAGTTGGGAGGCTATGCTGGCCGGGTCTGGGTTGGCCGGAGGAAGGTGCTGGAGGTAGCTCGCGGCGGAGGACGGCCGCTTCTGGGGCTCTGGTCGTCGTGGAGGTCGGGCTTCACAGTGGCGGGGGAGTCGGGGGCTGCTCAGGGGGTTCGAGGGGGGTCGGGTGGCGGAGGGCGGAGGAGATGGCGACGATGATGATGGCGGTGGTGGTGGCGAGTGATGATGATGGTGGTGGTGGCAGAATCGACAGGGTGGGGAGGAAGGGTGGAGGAGGTAGAGGGGATCGAGGCCGGGGAAAGGTTGGCTGGGCGAGGCCGGCGGGGGGGACAGCTGCGGGGGCGGGGATCATGGCGAGGAGGAGGAGGAGCTGGGAAGATGGTGATGGTGGTGGTGGCGGGCTGTGATGGGGGTGGCGGTGGTGGCGGAGTCGTGGGGGTCGTCAGGCGGAGGGAGATGTGGGGAGATGGGCTCGGGGGCTGGGAGAGGGCGGCGAAGAAGGAGGAGAGAGGAGGAGCGGAGGCGGGCGGAGCTCACCGGCGGGGTCGGGCCGCCGTTGTGCCGGCTAGGTTGGGTCGGGGAAGGGGGAAAGTGGAGGTGAAAGAGGGAGGCTGAGGAGAGAGGGGCCAGCGGGGGGGACAAAGCTCGCCGGGGGGGAGGCTCGCCGTTGGGGGGGGCTCGCCGCGGGGGGGGGGGGGTCGGCTCCGGCGATGGGAGGGGGTCGGCTCGCCGCTCATGCGAGGGGGGGGGGTAGCCGACAGCTGGGTAGGTTTAGGGATTTTTATTTTTGTTTTTATTTTTTTATTTTATTTTTCTTTTATAGAAAATTATATAGATATTTTAAGTAAAATATCTGAAGATATTTTTGGGATATTTTTGGGTGGGTCCCGCCTCCAAATGGACGGTGCAGGTTCACCGGCCAATGAGGGGGTGACACCTCGCAGAAAACTCTCTGCAATTTCATAAATTGCATAATGGTCTTATTTTGGGAATTTGTACAATTTACGAAATTGTCTGGGAAAACACCCGATTCCTAAAAATACTAAAATTTACAGAATTGAAGGAAAAAGCTGTGTGAGGGTCCTGAAGGGGTGGGGGTGAGTCTGGGCAGGGACTGGGCCTGGTTTTCTTGGGTGATTCGGGCCATCATATTTATTAATTAATAAATACTGCGCACGGTGTTCACTAATTATTTAGAGGCAGTTAGGGTCATAATTTTAATACGGTGTCAATACACTAAATGTAGTATACTCAGTGTAGAAAAATAATATATTTTTGTTTGGGCAAAACAGGGGCATGTTGGGCCTCAAATCTCTATTGGAATAGGGATGGGTACAGATCTAGAAATTTAAATATGTACGTTGGTAACGATATTTGTGCGTCTAAAACGAGGCTCAAAATAGAGTATCTGGGAGTTGCACAAAGTGCAAAAAAATAGACTAACATGTCTAAGACAGGTATGTGAACTTTGTTTGGGGATAACAGTCAAGGTAAAGCTCCAAATAATTCGGTGATGGACAGGTGCTCAAATCAATAGGATATGTAAGCAAAATAAATTAAAATTGCCATAAATCCTAAATTGCTAAAAATAATCCTAAATTGCTGGAATCTGGTCGAGGGGGTTTATAGTTGGTGATGTGATCTCAGGTTCTGTTCTTCTTGATTCCATTCCAGCACTTGCCTTATTTGATTTTGGGACTTCCCACAGCTTTGTGTCTGTATCTTTTGCTGTTAGACACCATCTTGTTGCTGAACCTTTAGCTAGACTCTGCAAGATCACGACCGGGGGTGGTATCATCCTAGTCAGTGATGTCTGCAGAGACCGGAGAGTTACCTTGGGAGGCCGGGAGTTGAGTGTGTGCCTACTCGTAATGCCACTTTCGAGCTACGATATTGTACTCGGGATGGATTGGTTGAGTATGCATTGTGCTAGTATAGATTGTATTGGAGGCAGAGTTTTGTTTAGTCCGCTGGGTGAGCCAGAGTTTCAGTTTGCCAGAGGAGCAGCGGAGCAGACCGAGGGAGTCTTCTGCGGAGCCCTGGTGGTAGAGCCGAGGTTGCTACATCCACTGATAGAGGAGTACATGGATGTCTTTCCGGAGGAGTTGCCAGGGTTACCTCCGGACAGAGATGTGGAGTTCTCTATAGAATTGGTGCCAGGCGCGGAGCCGATATCCCAGCACGTCTATAGAGTCAGCAGCAGTGAGCTGATAGAGTTGAAGAAGCAGGTGGATGAGCTTCAGGACAAGGAATTTATCAGATCTAGTTCTTCTCCGTGGGGTACTCCGGTACTTTTTGTGTCGAAGAAGGATGGGTCGATACGGATGTGTATCGACTACAGGGCTCTGAACAACCTCACAATTAAGAACAAGTATCCGCTACCGCGTATTGATGATCTTTTTGACCAGTTGAGCAGAGCGAGGGTGTTTTCTAGGATTGATCTGAGGACAGGCTACCACCAGGTGAAGGTCAGGAAGGAGAATATTCCAAAGACAGCTTTTCGGACCAGGTATGGACAGTATGAGTTCATGGTGATGCCGTTTGGGTTGACTAATGCCCCGACAGTGTTCATGAATCTGATGAACAAGGTGTTCCATCAGTATCTGGACAGGTTTGTGGTGGTGTTTATAGATGACATCTTGGTGTATTCGAAGACCCCAAAGGAGCACGAGGAGCATCTGAGGATAATGCTGGAGACTCTCAGAAAGGAGAAGCTTTATGAAAAGCTTTCGAAGTGTGAGTTCTTCCTTGACAAGGTTGAATTCCTTGGTCATGTGGTGACTGGAGAGGGTATCTCGGTGGATCCGAGAAAGATCATGGCAGTTGAGGCATGGAGTGCTCCGAATTCAGTAGCCGAGGTCAGGAGTTTCCTGGGACTGGCAGGTTACTACAGGAGATTTGTTCAGGATTTTTCCCGGATTACAGAGCCGTTGTCCAGGCT
This sequence comes from Iris macrosiphon, assembly GCA_036927795.1. Lineage (NCBI taxonomy): Eukaryota > Viridiplantae > Streptophyta > Magnoliopsida > Asparagales > Iridaceae > Iris > Iris macrosiphon. The sequence goes on from JAYESA010000005.1 coordinate 232,480,337, forward strand.
GACCCGGAAGGACGTGGAGTTTGTTTGGTCAGAGGAGTACCAGATCGCCTTTGATGAGCTGAAGAGGAGGTTGACGACAGCTCCCGTATTGACGTTGCCATCAGGTTCTGGAGGATTCACTATCTATAGTGATGTATCGGGGAAGGGACTGGGTTGTGTGTTGCAGCAGAATGGGAAGGTGATTGCCTATTCTTCCAGGCAATTACGTCCTCATGAGAAGAACTACCCTACCCACGATTTAGAGTTGGCAGCGGTCATCTTTGCTCTGAAGTTGTAGAAACACTATTTATACGGAGAGCGTGTAGAGATCTTCACAGACCACAAGAGCTTGAAGTATGTGTTTACCCAAAAAGAGCTGAACATGAGGCAGAGGAGATGGTTGGAGTTGATGAAAGACTTTGACATATTGTTGCAGTACCATCCAGGGAAGGCGAACGTAGTTGCGGATGCGTTAAGCAGGTATCCGGTAGCTATGTGCCTGACTACAGATTGTTATCTTCTGGCAGATCTAGAGAGCTTGGGTATTGAGGTGATAGTGCCTGGAGTTGAGATACAGATGTGGGGACTACAGATTCAGTCATAGTTGGTAGACCGGATCAGGGCTAAACAGTTTGAGAATGAGTCCCTGAGGAGCATCATGACACAGGTTCAGATGGGATTATCAGATGACTTCGCCATTGTTGATGATGGTTCATTGCAGCACGGTACCAGGTTGTGTGTGTCGAGTGGGTCGTTGCGCGATGAGGTTCTTCAAGAGGTGCATCGATCCCAGTATTCTATGCATCCAGGTGCCAACAAGATGTATAGAGATCTGAGATAGCATGTATGGTGGTACGGGATGAAGCGGGAGGTAGCGCACTTCGTATCCCGATGCTTAGTGTGCCAGTAGGTGAAGGCGAAGAGGCAGAGGCCAGGAGGATTGCTCCAGCCGTTACCCATTCCGGAGTGGAAATGGGAGCATGTGACCATGGATTTTGTTTCTGGACTTCCCCGTTCTCCAGACGAGAAGGATGCGATTTGGGTCATCGTGGACAGGTTGACCAAATCGGCCCACTTCCTACCATTCAAAGTGGATACGTCTACAGAGAGACTAGCAGAGATATATGTGCGCCAGATAGTCAGACTGCATGGAGTTCCTGTGAGCATAGTATCAGATCGGGACAGTCGCTTTACTTCGTATTTCTGGAGGAGTCTGCAGGCTAGCTTGGGCACCCAGCTCAAGTTTAGTACTGCATATCACCCACAGACAGATGGTCAGTCAGAGAGGACCATTCAGACACTTGAGGACATGCTTCGTACTTGTGTTTTGAATTTCAGAGGCTCTTGGGAGGATCACTTGCACTTGGTAGAGTTTGCTTACAACAACAGCTACCAAGCCAGTATCGAGATGTCACCCTTCGAGGCATTGTATGGACGGAGGTGTCGTACTCCGTTATCATGGGATGATGTAGGCGAGAGATCTTTGCTTGGCCGGGAGATGGTGGTTGATGCAGCGGAGAAAGTCAAGCTCATTAGAGATAGACTTCGGGTGGCGCAGGACAGGCAGCGACATTGGGCCGATAGCCACCGGAGACCTTTGGAGTTCAAGGTATAGCTTAGAATCTAGATTTTGTTCTTGTGTTTGCTTGTGATTGCTTGTTTTAGACTAAGTGCAGAGACCTTGTTTGTGCTAGGTTGGAGATCTGGTATTCCTGAGGATTTCTTCGATGCGGGGCACTATTCGCTTCGGTGGAGGCGGGAAGCTTAGCCCACGTTTCGTCGGACCCTTCCGTATCCTTGAGAGGGTCGACGCCGTGGCGTATAGGCTTGAGTTGCCGCCTACGCTGGAGGAAGTTCATGATGTGTTCCACGTGTCACAGTTAAGACGGTACGTGGCGGATCCCAGTCACGTATTGGACCACTCAGAGATCGTTGTGGGCCCTACTCTTAGCTATCCAGAGCAGCCAGTGGAGATTCTGTATTGGCGGGAGAAGGTGTTGAGGAACCAGACTATTCCCTTGGTTCGCGTCGCATGGAGGCATCACTCTCCAGGTGAGTCGACCTGGGAGAGGAAGGATGAAATACGCGAGCGATAACCCTATCTTTTCGAGCCCTGAGGTATGGTTCTTTCCTTGTATTCCTGTTCTAGTTTCGTCTTTTAATTTCGATGACGAAATTATTTTAAGGAGGGTAGGCTTGTCACTACCCAATTCTAGAAAATAGGGTTTTTTATTTTTTATTGGTAAATTGTGTATTGTATTTAATTAATTATATTTATAATTAATTAGTGATTGTATTATTTTTATTTGATTATTTTAGGGTTTTGGCTAGCCTGGACCCATGTCAGACCCTAGTGGACCCATGTTCGACCCAACCCACACCCTTGTGAGACCTATTTTTGGGTTTTAGAATATTTATTATATTTTTAGTGGGTTAGTTGGAGAGATTTGGAGTTAGTTTGAGTGCTTTTGGAACCCGAAACCCAAACCCAAGTGAGAGGGGGGCATTTTGGGCATTTGGAGACTTTGGAAACCTATTTTACACTTGGTCGGCCCCTATTTCCAGCCCACACCCGACCACACAGCAGCCATTCCCCCCATTCCTTCCACTTCTTCTTCTTCTCCACTTCTTCTTTCTTCTTCTTTCCTTCTTCCAAGTAAGTTTCCTCCATTTTTCTTCCTTCCTTCTTCCATTCCCTCTTCTTTATGTGAACCCTAACCTTATGATTTTCCCTAACCTAGGTGTTTAGGGCCTAGACTTGGTGTGGAGGCTAGATTTGGAGGCTTGGAGCATAAGGGAGGTGATTTCAAGTAGATTGGAGACTTTGGCCTTGGGATTCCAACTCCCAAGAGGTAAACCCTAACTTTCCCCTTGCTAATTAATTTTATGTAGTGTAATTAGTGGTTTAGAACCTTCCTAGACCCTAAGCCTACCCGTGGGAGGAAGTTGGAACTAGTTTGGTTGAGTTTGGAGACTTTGACACTAGGTTTTGTGTCAATTTTGGGTGGAATCCGAAATTGACCCAATTTTGGGTGATGACCTAGGTTAGACGGACCTAGGTAAACGTTGTCGGGTGTCTTAAGGGTGAGTGTGTGTCTTCGTTCGGACACGGGAAGTCATGTCGCGGAGAAACGGGCGTTTCGGGCGAATTTGGGGTTTTCATCGTCGCCGATTCTAAGTGCGTGCGCATTTTTACCACGGGCCTAGAATCGATGGGATAGCATTTTTTCTAGGATCTGGACATCGTTTAGAATCCGTGGATAAATTTTGGGCCGATTCCGAGTTGGTTTGGTGTGCGTTTCAGGAGGTTTTCCGAACCGCACACCGCGTGTTCGTCGAAATGACCGAACGGCCATTTCGGCGTGGTTTTATAGTTTCGGGCTTGTGTGCACGTTGGGTTAGCATCGGAGAGTGTGTGCTAGAGTTCTCGGGTTATATTTTTTAGATATATAGGTGTTTGTGCGTGTCGGGGCCGTTGGACGTGCGTTGGGGAGTGTTGTGTGCGTGGTTGTGTGTAGTGTTGTGTTCGTGTTTATGTGTCTATATATATTTGTTTGTGTGTCTATATATGTATATATATTTATATATATATGTGTGTATTTATATATATATGTGCTTGTATATGTATATGTCTATGTGTGTGTGTGTGTGTGTGTGTATATATATATATATATATATATATATATATATATATATATATATATATATATATATATATATATATATATATATATATATATATATAAGTGTGCGTGTGTGTGTGTATATATATATATATATAAGTGTGCGTGTGTGTGTATATGTATATATATATATATATATATATATATATATATATATATATATATAAAAATAGGTGTGTTTATATATATATATATATATATATATATATATATATATATATATATATAGGTATGTGCATATATTTATAAGTGTGTTTGTGCTTGTGTATGTGTATTAGTGTGAGGGTGTGTATATATATTTATATACATAAGTGTTTGTGTGTATATAAATATATATATGTTAGTGTGTGTGTGTATATATATATATATATAGAGTTATATATATATATATATATATATGTATATATGCGTGTGTGTCTGTGTGTGATTGTGTGTGTGTGGTCGTGAGTGTGTGAGAGTGCAGGGGGGAGGCAGCAGTTGTGTGCAGCAGCTGCTGTGCACAGCAGCTGCACAGCTAGCAGCAGCAGCAGTAAAAGCTAGCAGCAGCAGCAGATGCAGATTTAAGCAGCAGCACAGCAGCAATGCAAGGCAGCAGCAGCAACAGTACAAGCAAGAGCAGCAGCAGTACAAGCATGCAGCAGTAGCGAGCGAGTGTGAGAGAGAAATAGATAGATAGATAGATAGATAGATAGATAGCTAGATTTATAGATAGATAATAGATATATCTAGATAGATAGATAGTTATAGTGATAGATAAATATATGAATAGATAGTTAGATAGATACGTAGATAGGTAGTTAGATAGATGGATAGATAGATAGATAGGTATTATATATATATATATATATATATATATATATATATATATATATATATATATATATATATAGCTAGACATATACCTATAGCAATATATATATGTATAGATATCTAGATAGATATATATACATATTGAGAGGGTGTGTAAGTTATGTGTATATGTGTTGTGAATATATATGTATATGCATATAGATATATAGGTGTATATATATGTGTGCTATATATTTTTTTTTTAGCCTAGATTAATAACTAGGAATATATCTATATACCTAGATAGCTAACTAGAGGGGTAGTTAGAGGGGTATTGGAGAGTATCCCAATACCTTGAGATATCAAGGTATCTCACCAAGGTATTGAGTTTCGAGCTGGGTATTTGAGCAATAGCCTAGGAATAGTATTGGCGTGATTTTTATTTGCTTATGTATATATATTTGCGCGTGCTAGCATAGGTTTCAGCGGGGTTAGACGGGGTGCGTGGCCTAGGGCGGGGTATCGGATACCGAGGGTATCCCGGTATCTCGAGGAGGCGAGTTTGAGAGTTTACTAGCTTAATGAGCTCAGTTTGACCTAGAATTTCAGGGGCACCCTAGTTTGACCTAGCTTTGACCATAATTGTCATTATTGACCGTAAAAGTCAACGTTTGACCTAGTTTTGACCTAGAGTTGACTTTTTGGACCCTAGGTTGACTTTTTGACCCGAATTTTACCGATTTGACCCGTTCGACCTAGAATAGACCTAGAAGCCTGTTTTTAATTATTTTATATCAGTTTAATCCTTAGAACCCTGTTTAATTCTGCTTTTCACAATAGGTTCTTGCGATACCGGTCCAGATCTCGATCCTCATCAGTTGCTCAGGACATCAGGCGAGTACCTCCCTCTGATAGTTTCTATTTCATGATAGCGTTTATATCACCTGTTCTAGAACTGTAATACTTGATTCTGACACATTGTTACACGAGCTGGTACTAGTGGATCCCGTCATGAGATGCTATCTCCCTTACCGTGTTCAGCGGGTACTCTATCACGTGTATTTCATCATGTGCTTCGGGTATTGATTCTCATGTGCTATCATGTGCTTCTTGTGCTCTCGCCTTCATGTGTGCGAGCTACTTATCATGTAAGTAGCGTGTTGTGGTTGGATCCAAGAGTATTAGTGGGGGAGGGGAGTAGGAGTTGGTTATGTGATCAAAGCCAAACAGTATTCATGTGTATGTCGGTTATGCAACTCACGCATAACGGAGTTATCATAGTATTTTTCATGTGCAACCTAAGCCGATCACATAACGAACTTGTGCTCAAGGCACTTAGCTAGTATTCATGTTTTCTCACCTGCAGTTACTTTTCCACTACTTGTATTGTTCTCCAGTTTACATTGCAGCTACTTATTCTGCTCCAGCATGTATTTATTTCCTGTGCATCTTGTATACTTTTCTATTGCTCGTCATATACACCTTACCGTATATTTGGAGTTTCTTTCAGAGTTATGTACTTCGCTCCAGTCCTGACTGGGCATATTTTTTCCAGAGGATCCTGAGAATTATTGCCCGATGTTCTACGGGCCGGGTGTTGACAAGTGCTGTGACCCCGAGATTGTGGAGGAGTGCGCCGAGGAGGCGCCTTTAGCGCCCTAGTTAGCTAGGTGGGTTTCCTGGGATGTTCCCAGTTGTTATTTTGGATGATTGTACTTATTATTTTTGCTGTGAGATGTTGTAGACTATTATAGACTTGGACTGTATTTTGGATATTGTCTTGCTCTCTTTGGTTCTGTTTCTTTGTTCATATCATATCGTGCTTTATTTCTTCTCCTAGTTATTGTGGTTGAGAGATTATATATATTGCGTGGTTGCCCTCCTTTTGGAGAGGATTATTCATATATATATTGCGTGGTTGCCCTCCTTTTGGAGAGGTTATTGACAGATTTTTGTGAGTTATAGATAGATGGTTGACCTAGAACGAACCTTACAGCGTTCTACCGCCGATTCTGCAGCGTAGGCTGGACGTACCCATGACTCATGCCCGATTATTCGGGTGCGGGTCGTGACAGGGGTTTATCGCAGTGTACCAGGAGTTGTTGTGCCATCATAGCACTTGCTAGCAACTTTCGAAGAAGAAGGACAGAAGCCCCGAGAGGACGTTACCCCACACCAAGGCCTAGATCCATTACCTCTTCAATATTGACGCTTTGGGTTGGATCATTGTTCGGAGCCCTCAAACTTCGAGTAGTATAGATGACCTAGTGCACGGTACTAAGAGAACGACCGCGTCTGGTGAGGGACTTGGTATCTCTGGTGACACCTTCAGCTACTTTTATCAAGACACCCAGCCGTTTTCATGATAAGATTGTGCTGGCTGGATTCTTGATGATATAGCTACGAACTTGTGTAGTCCCAGGGGGCTCCGGGTCGATCGAGAGGGTTAGCCGCAATCTCATCATCCCCGCTGTGAAGTTAGTTTTTGGCCATCAGCTAACTTTACTCCCAGAGATGGTCTGCAGCATCCATCGCGGGCTCCATACTTTTACGAGCAAAGTAATGGCTCATGGCGACCCTGGGAATTTCAACCGGGTTAAGATGCCCTGTCATTCATTATATACTGGGTTGGCTATTAATACACTACCCGTCTTTGATGCATCCTGGAGTGGTGAGGACGACGACAGAGGCTGATGCTTTTATTCGCCAGTATGGTGGGATGCCCTGGGTTCATACCGAGGTTCCCGCCTGTCGGCATGCACTTTCTCGTGTAGCGGACTATTCCTTCTTTGTCTCAGTCCCAGTCCCGAAGTTCACAGAGGACAAAGTGAACAAGGTTCAGTATGATGGTGGTGTTGACCATCAGGTTCTGTCTCTGAAGATCTTTTGCTGGCTATTTTCCATACGGCCTTTCCATCTGGTGTATCAAAACCGGAACCTCATCTTTTTAGAACTGTACCTGCCGAGTAGGTTTGCTCGCCATTTTAGCTATAGCCAGCTCATGTTGAGCAATTCGAGTCCATGTCTTGGTTTTGAAGGTAGCGTTCTTGACGAAGCCCCAGCCTGGGACTATTACTCCTCCACCGATACTCAGGTCTGATTTACCCTGTCCGATGCTAAAATCCATGCACGCATCCTCCATGCAGCGACTCTATTTCATGTTGTCATGAATGCGCCTCCACCTGGCTTTGACCGGGACACTAGCTTCATCGCGTGTACGAAGCTGATGCCCCGATGCAGGGAGTCTAAGAAAGGTTGGGTAAGAGGCAGGGGGAAGGCTATGCTTATCGACTCTGACTCAATGACGGGGAAAGAGAATGCTTTCTATGACCCCTCGCCTCCAGTGACCTCTCTGTTGAAGCTCAGGGCCTCCCCGATACGAAGCCCTCCATCCAAAAAGGGAAGTCAAGAACCACCCGTGGCTGCGAGGCCGCGTTATAAGAAGCAGGTTACTATCAAGGCCCCCGTGTTGGCTGGAGACGAAGAAGGAGGAACAGAAGAGGAGGAGGTAGGACCCCTGACTCAGATGGCTTCTGATCCGGATCTTTCTCTAGATGCTGAGGCGGTATTCGTGCAACCACTTAGTTTAATTCTTCCTGGTCCTCTCAATAAGTATCTTTCTTCTGATCTGTTTAAAAATTTACAGACACAGGAGGAGAGGGACCGACCCCAACAGCCTACGACCACCAAGGTTTCCTATGCGCAGCCGGATGAAGAGACCGCTTTTCCTGGATCCAAGGCCGCGGAGTTTATTCCTGAGTGCTCTGGTGGTTATGTCCCAGGGTAGTCGCTGGTGGAACCGGCTACCTCCCCCATTTCGGTGGATGACTTGAACGATCCGGAGGAAGTTCGGACCACACTGTACGAGCGTCAGGTCCCATTGCCTTCTCCGGGTATGTTATTTCGCAACCTTTCTCGGGAAGAGATCTTCCGGCTTCAGCTTCACATTTTCTGGGCGAAGTTCATTGTTGGTTGTTCTGGTTCTGCAGACCCTACCTTTCCCTTAAAAGTCGTGGACGTGACCGCGGAAGAAGGGTTCACGGAAGAAGAGGGTAGTGAGCTCGTTAGGGTATGGTATGAGTCTCGTCTTCGCTTTTCGGGAGGCGAGGAACATCCCGCCGTGCCCCCTACTGAGGCTGTGATAGGGGAGGTTCCTGTTGTTACAGGACTTTCTGGCATGGCAGGTGCTCTTCCAACAGTTGCCGCAGGGGGTCCGCGGTTGAAGCCTCTTTGGATAGCTGGTAGTAAGCCGTCGCGATGAGGTCCTTGAGGCCGCTAGGGGTTATATTTTATTAATATCTAAAAAAAAATTATGTGCAACGCACATAAAATTAACTAGTCAACATTAATTATTGTATCGTTGGGATCAGAAAAATCCTATCTACAAAAAGAATTACTCGCAAATTTGTATCCATCATAAAAAATCGTAGCAACTTAAGTTACTATTACCCACCTATTTACCTAGAATCACCATCACCACTAGAATTAGACTCTCGATAAAGACATTACAAAAAAGACTCGGAACTAGTCAAGTATTGGTACTAATTTAGTTACAAAGAATTTTTACTCAGACTAGTCCAAAATTTACTAGGACTGTCCACTTTTTCTCTTCCCTCCTCCCGCTTCTCTTCCACCCCCAACCCCCACCCTCCGGCTCCGCGTCCGTGCCCCGACCACTGGACGCACCCAAGCACAGCACGACCGCCGCAACTGTTCTTGCCGTCGCCGCTTCTACTGCTCGAGGAGGAGGAGGAGGAGGAGGAGGAAGACGGCCGCCGCTGCTCTTGCCTCCTCCTCATCCCCGTCCTCCCTCTCCGTCTCCGCCTCCCTCTCCGTCTCTGCCTCCCTCCTCCTCCTCTCTTGTCTCGTCTTGCGCAGACACCCTTCCCTTTCGAACTGTCAAAATTTTGACAGTCCTACCAATTTGAAGGACTGTCAAAATTTTGACAGTCCTAAAGAATCAACATATTTTCTTTAGAACTGTCAAAATTTTGAGAGTTCTTCTGATTGTTAGGACTGTTAAAATTTTAACAGTTCCTGGAAATAAAAAATTGGACTGTCCTGATCAAGTTTGGACAGTGATAAACTTGTAATTATTTTTAAAAAAAAATTGAACTATACTTGGTCTTTTTTGTAGTGTCTTTATTAAGGACCTAGAATTATTACTAACCATCATACAAAACCCCTACTACCAATATTCCACCAAAATTAATCCCAACGAGGAACAAACTACCAATTACTGAGCAAACTAATTTATTTACCAACATACAGTCCCAAAATTCATGAATGCGAACGCTCTTCATGTATAAATAATATTAGAACCCAAATACTTCATTCTACAAAACTGAGAAGCAATGAACTGTCAAAGAAAAAAATGTCAGCCAACATGTAGGTGACAGCGGAAATGATGAAAAATTGCTTCAAAATATAGTAGAAAACATGACGAGATCTTGAAAGAAAGAAAAAATTTGAAAACTCCTCCAAAAAAAATCTAAATCCGAAGTTGTACAAAGTAGAAACACGAGGGGATCTTCAAAATAATGAAGAAAATCCATCATAAAAAACAGAAATCCGAGGTCGAAAATTTTCCAGGAAAAAAAAAAATCAATATCGAAAAAAGGGAAGAAAATTGATACAAAATTTTCTTCGTTAGATTGTATCTCGTTTTCAGTTGAGCACTCAAAAGATTAGTGACAATGTAGTTGATAATTTAGCCTCACATCGGATATGAAGTAGGATCATGAGATATAGATAATTGGGATTGGTTCAGATCTTACATGAATTTTTTTTTTTTAAGGAATATGGGTCCAATCCAATAACCCATCTCATGGGTCAACTCCAGTTCGAGTCACACATTTCCCAACAAGTTATATCAGAGTCCAAGATTACAAGACTGATTTGGACAACTCTAATTGGTTCGAGACAGATGGTGCGGAACGTTCATGCGTATAATCGAATTATACGAACTGAAGACGGATCAGACCTAAGATTAAACGCAACTACACAAATTGGCTTCAAAGGTCGGTTCGACGCGTCCAAGGTAGAGCAAGACGTTGTGGTTGGCACACAATGATGATGATGATGAACGTGTCAGCTTGGTTATGTGGTCAAACGGATCGATATTTTGTTGGATTGTATTCCGTTTCCGGTTTAGCACTCAAAATGGTGGTGACAATGGAGCTGATAGTTTAGTCTCACATCGGGTAGAAAATGGGATCATGAATGTAGATAATTGGTATTGGTTCAGATCTTACATGTAAATTTTTTTTTAAGACATATGAGCTCAATCTAATATCGCACCTCATGGATTAACTTCGGTTCGAATCACATCCTGTTTCCAACATTCTTTCGGTTAAATATGGCTTACCTAAGAAAATATGGCGGCCGATGGTGGTCACCGTAGTAGTAGAGAGCACTTCTGTTCCAGAGTCAGGATATAGAGAAGAAAGGCCATTACATTTTTTGCTTTGCTGGGACATGAAGTAGAAAATGTCAATTCATCATAATTATTGTCTCCACTTTTATCCTCATCCAAACGTAGGGATCATCATTAGGTCCGAAATCTTTGGACGTCCGAAAAGTCTGTCCGGTCCAATGGGCCAAAGCCTGATATAGCCCAGTCCAATCTGTATCCCTAGGTCCATCCGATAGAAGTCCCCTCGAACCCAATATAAAAGGCCTATTTAAACCCGGCCCGAAAAGCCTGTACAAGCACAGACGGAGTCTGAAGTATATGGCAATATATAGTATGAGGGTGGCTGGATATGGTCGACATCCCACTACCTACAAATATTACTAACAGAAGTTAGTTATCATACATATGTTTTTCCAGTATATGACAAAGAAACATTTCGTTTATGGGTTGAATGGATCACTCATACTCAAAATGTTTCAATTTGAGAAGTCCTACTTGAAATAACTGACAAACACAGTCTAAACAAAGGAACAAATATTCATTCAATATTCTAAAATATATTTAAAATTTGAAGGAACGCAGTATAAACAAACGAACAGATATCAATCCTAGTCAAACAAACGCAGTATATGACAAGGAAAATGCTAAATTTACTATCGAATGTTTACAACCATCTTACAACCCTCTCTTCTCCTCTGCTATGTGGGTCACATCTGATCCCACCTCTCATTCAATGAATGGCAGCCACGTGGACGCCAGCCCCACCTCTCATCCAATGAATGACAGCCACGTGGAAGCCACGTGGCGGTTGTAAAATGGGTGTAAATATTTGGTTTTAGGCATAACATTCCTGATATGACAAACAAAATATTTAGTTTATGGGTAGATTGGATCACCCATACATAGATGTTTTTTGAAGAGCCAGCACAACGAATAGTTACCACAAACTATAATATATAGTGTTGAAACAACATTTTAAAGATGAGTTTAACGATCAGGTCAAAGAAAGTCCATTTGGACTTTTTTATAGAGCTAGCCTAGTCTGATCCGACTTGATCCGGAAAGTTCGATCCTTGTGGACGGATTTGGACTTCATAGATAATAATTAAATCTGACTCGACCCGGTCAAAAAAAAATTTAGGACCAAAAATGTCCGATCCATGTCCTACCAGAGCCCGTATTTTATGGACCTGATGGGCCGACCCGGCCCAATGCCTATGCCTATCCCTATCCAAACAGTTAAACTAAAAAAAAAAAAAAAAAAGATATGTAGGAGTGTGATAGTTCGATGCCAATTTCAAACAACCAAACAACCCCTATTTAACTTTTAATTACTTTGAAGAACCGATTTATTTTGAACTATTCTCGACGTCTCATTTCAATCTCACGCCCACAAACAAGGGAAAAGAAACAAAAAAATTCTAACCACACAAGTTCTTAGCTACATCCGCAAACCGGATCCGTATCGGGTAGGATCCTCTCAACCCTCCCAATCCGCTCCTTACGGATCCTCAACCCTCTCCAGCATATACCCCCACACTCTTCCAGACAATAAAGAACAGAAAAAGAAATTCCATCACATTTTTTTAAGCCCCTTAAATCAACCTTATATATAGGCTTTTGATAAGGACACTACAAACTTTACTAAGGACTAGTTCAGGATTGGGACTAGCCCATTAATGAACAAAGTTTACTCACACTAGCCCATTAGTTTACTCATACTAGCCCAAACTTAAAACCCTCCTCCCAAACCCTCCAAATCCCACCAGAGCCCTCTCCCCTCCCGCTAGAGCCGTTCTCCTCAACTTCGTCCTCCTCCTCCTTATCGATGGCTCCCAAAGTCTCGAAAGAATCAAGGTACAATTCTTCCTTCTCCTTATTCTATTGCATTTACAAAAAATTTCAAAAAATTTAAAAATTCCTATTGCATTTCGAAAATTTTGAGTGATTTTCTTTCCATTCTTCAAATGAGGGCATACAAGTCCTGAATGTAGTTTAGGATGTAGTTTAGACGTTTACTTGGATGGTCGTACTCGATTTTAGGGCATACAATGTCGACAATCGTCGAAAGTATCGAGCAGTATCGGGCGGGACTGTAGAAATTTCTACAGTCCCATATAGATTTAGGATTGTAGAAATTTCTACAGTCCTAAATTTATAAAGGACTGTAGAAATTTCAACAGTCCTAAAAAATTAGGACTGTGGAAATTTCTGCAGTCCTGTATACGTATAGGACTGTAGAAATTTCTACAGTCCTGAATGTTAAATTAATTTAGGATGTTAAATAAAAATTTATTTTTTGTCTTATAGTCATGACCCTCGGAAGGGCACTGTGGATGAAGATATCATCAGAAGACGCCCTACTGCGTCGATGCGTAAGGAACGCAATGTTTTGCGTACTATTGAACCAGGTGTCACTATCCGCGACCCCGAGGCACGCCCTGAAGTTAGGAAACGTCGATTGACGAAGAAGACTGTCACTCGTTCGAAGAGACGTGCTCTTCCTAGTTCTTCAGGTTCTTCTTCCTCCTCCGATGAGGACATGCCAAATGTCCCAAATTGGCCAACTGATGGTTCATGACCTTCTCAGCCTGCAGATAGTCCTGTCGAGAGTCTCCCACAAACCCTCGGGAACGGGCTACTGATGGTTCAGGACCTTCTGAGCATCCAGATAGTCCAGTCGAGACTTGTCCAAACGGTTGCTCTATGTTACCGTCGATCGAAAATCATATTGCATACCAAATATGGAACAATCCGATAAGTAAATTACGTTATGATAATTTTATATATAGTTGTAAGTTCAAAGTTCATCCAATTATTTATAGATAAATACATTGTACATAGAGGTATAACTTCATCCAATTGTTTACTTTTCAGGAGAGTTCTCGTATGTTGACGGTGATCAACCACGGGAAAAGATGCAATACATAGAGGTTTGAATTATTGGGAGACGATGTGAAGGCAAAAATCAGTCCTATCGGTTTACAATATTTGGGTAGCTACTCATATACGACGGTAGATAATGCACTGATATCAGCATTTGTAGAACGATGGTATCCAGAAACCAACACTTTTCATCTACTCAATGGGGAGTTGACGATTACCCTTGATGACGTCCATCATATATTGGGACTTAGGGTAGATGGTTGAGTCATGATGAATCAAACTTTTGATGAGTCGAGCATCAACTTTTACGACCATATTGTGGATTATGTATCAGGGTGTCTGGGAGTTGATGCCACTAGTTTTATCACTCTTCGAGAATTCAAGAAGTCCTATGGACTTCCTTTAAAATATTTGGAGGAGATATTCGCTGATCCGGACCTCGAAATAGATAATAGCGATAATGTGGCCCGCGGATATATGCAGTTCATCTTAGGGGCTGTCGGCATTACGGATAAGTCTGGAACGTCCATACATGCCAAATATCTCCTCAATTTGGACAACATTGACACGGTAGAATAAATATCTTGGGGAAGCGGTATACTAGCATACCTTTATCCCGAGCTTGATGCGGCATCCCGCGTGAGTTCGAAGACAATATCCGGATGCCAGACTCTAGTCCATGTATAGATATATCTTTGTCAACTTGTATACATAATTTAAAATTTTGTTGTTAATTTTTGGACTAATATTTTTTAACCTGGTTACGTGAAGGCATGGATATACGAGCACTTTTCAACCCTGCAGCGGGCTAAACTGAACCGAGGGTATGACGAGAACCTTCCTAGAATGTGCCGATGGAAACCAACTAAGGAAGATGCCAAACGTCCACACACATTGGCCGCCCTACGGAATGCACTCGAAGATATGACGAAAGAAGAGGTGAATTGAGACCTAATTTTTTAATGTTTGGTAATAATTGACTACGTTATGCTAAATGACGTTATGCTAAATTTTATGCGGTACAGATTGTTTGGGATCCATATCGTGATTTACGACAGACTAGCCGTCCATTGCAATCAGTCGCTTTATATCACGGTCTTATAAGTTGTCATAAAATCGATGAGGCTTATATGCCAGATAGAGTGCTCTGTCAGTTTGGCTACGTCCAAACTGTCCCAAAGCGCACTTTGAAAATGATAACTGCTCCACGAGGTACAAAACTGCTAAACTATATTCTTGCGGCGTTCAACTGGGTCTCAGACTTCTTCACCGAGGGACAACACCACGTTATTAGAGAAACTAAACGACAAGCAGCAGTAAATATGAAAGAATGTAGCGACGACTACCTCGCCTACTACGCTGGTGTCGGACTACCTACCTTGTTCCAACGTGGAGGCGATATTGTGCGTGTACCTTCAGATCTTCCTACCAAATCGGTCTTGTATACTGCATTGGTCAAGATGGTGAGCCAACTTCTTCACTTTCAGTTTGATATTTGTAAATGTTTATAACATAACAAATTTTTTTAATTCTCATGAATAGGCTAGAAAGTGAAGAATTTGGGAAGAAGCCTCGTAAGTTGCCAGGGTTCGAATTATTTGGCAATCAATGACGAACTACAACAAATCGACAACGCTGAAGATTTTCCTTTCTTGGAAAATAGAGAGCAACGTACAAAGAGGCGGCATGAAGTTTAGGTCCCGTTTGAAGACTTGTAAAACTTTCAATGAATTTGAGTTTTGAGACATGTAAAAGTTTTAAGTTTGAATTTGACTTGTAAAACTTTGAATGAATTTGCTACAATTCGCACTTTGAATATTTGTGTTCTAAGTTTGCTACAATTGCTATAATTTAAAATTTTGCTATAATTTTGACAGTCCTAATATCTTCTAGGACTGTCATAATTTTGACAGTCCTAAACTTACATATAACTGTGCAGACACAGTGGATAAAGTTTAGGACTGTCAAAATTTTGACAGTCCTAGTATCTTCTAGGACTGTCATAATTTTGATAGTCCTAAACGTACATATAACTGTCCAGAGACAGTGGATAAAGTTTATGACTGTCATAATTTTGACAGTCCTAAACTTACATATAACTGTGCAGACACAGTGGGTAAAGTTTAGGACTGTCAAAATTTTGACAGTCCTACTATCTTCTAGGACTTAGATAACTTCTTTCATTGCACAACATACAGTCCTAGGTTTAGATAACTTTTTTCATTGCACAACATACACACAACATACAGTTCAATATACAGTTAAACATACATGGCTCTTTGCACAACATACATTTCAATATACAGTATCAATCGATTAGAATATCAAAGTAGTCGTTCGGCATAATTTTTGGATCCTCCATCTTCATCATCTTCTTATAGGCAGCCATTGCATCCGTGTAGGGTACCATCCATGCGATTGCTTCCTCTGGTGCGTGTTTATACCAAAGCGTAGAAGGTGGCAGAATAGGAGAATGACCGATCAACCTTGGGATGACGAAGTGTTGTCCGACAAGCCCTATCGAACATAGATTGGATACTCCGTGTTCGACCGGGGGAGCACACATTGGAAAGAAAGTATTGTTAATACCTTGTGAGATAATTATAATAGGTATCTTATACCTATTAGAGAATACGTAAGCAGCAGGCGGGACATCCATGTAATGGTCTGGTCCGGTAACTGTTTATGTACAAGGTAAGCTTGCCAACAAATCTCAAATAATTTCTTCGCCGAGTATCTGCCTATAGAAGGGTAGTCGAGACTCCAACTCCTCGTACATCTCTTCCCTAACCTGTCTCCATCCTGCTTTAACTGAATAGCCTAGTTGTCTTACTAGTGCATGATATCCACAATGGCCATCCTTAGGAACATCAACAATAGACCAAATAAAATCTCGTATCTCAGGTAGAAATTTTTTAATGTATAGACTATATGAATCAGAAAAGTTATCTAAACCCTCCGCCGTGACTGCATCGTTCGTTTTCTGTTTCTTCCCCCTTCGAATAGTAAGCTTACTCTTTTTTTGCGGAAATATCACCCTTTCGATTACGGACTTTGCCTCCAAACTGCGTTCAATATGTTCAAACAAGAATGGATCTCTTTTAGTTGACTCCTTCTCCTTATTTTTTGCTCTACTCTTTCTTGAGTGTGGTCTTCCTTTAGGAGTTCGAACAACAAATGGCTCTTACAATCGAGTTTTTGCCGGGACTGCAATTTCTTGAATTTTAACCTCAATGGATCTTCTCTCCGGTTTCGATGCGACACACCACCTTGCGTGCAGGAGTTTCACTTGTGGCAAAGAAAAGAAATTATCTTGAACTTCTACTGTCGGCATTATCGACAGCTGTCTCCAACGTTGATTAACAACATCTATTGGAATAGGTATAAATTCACGACGATATTCGTTAATCTCATGTGCACAAGGAAGTCCGAGTGAATGTCGATATGAACAACCGTAAACCTCGGGATCATAACCAACCGACTTTGACCTACCAATCTCCTCAAACAATAAGCCCAAGGCCTTGTGAGATACTACATGGATTAAACCATCCAAGAGGTGTTCATGCTTGTATTCATGCTTTGCAATATTGAGGCTCATCTCAAATGATGCTACAATCTCGTTCACCGTGGAAATAATCATCAAATGAATCGATTGCCAAACGGAGACAAAATTACCGACCGATGACCGTAGATATCTTTTTAAACTTGAGTGTGATTCTTCGACCCAGTTCGTAATGATTGTGTCATAATGCTTCACCATGTTCGTCCATGCTAAGACGAATTGCTCTTTATGTAGTTCTAGCCAAGTATCTTTGATATAAGATATGCATATCGGGTTACTCGTCTCCCACTTTTGTTGGAACATGTACCATGATATGTCGTAGCTGTCTGTAGTACTTGCTCGCCATACAAGACTCCAATCACTGTAGAATTCTTCGAAACGAAGTATGTCGATTTTACCGTCCATATTTTCAAATTTTCTCTTGCATTGAGCTTGGATATTTCGATTTATATGCTAAGTGCATAGTAGTCTATGCGCATGAGAAAATATAATATCTATAGCATTTATCAGCGCATATTCTCTGTCGGTAACAAAAACAGAGGGCTCTTTGTAACCTGTGTAAAGGGATTGTAGTTTTTTCAACGCCCATGTGTAATCCTCTACTATCTCACTCTTCATAAAATAAAAAGTGACTGTAAATATTTTTTCCGTAGACGTAAACCCAACAACGTAAAAAAGAGGCATCTTGAACTTATTGGTCTTATATGTACAATCAAGGATCAACACGTCTGCGAAGGACCGAGCCAAGTATGTGCAATCAGGATGAGCCCAAAACAACGAAAGGAGTTTATCAGTTTGTGGATGTCTTCTATGGTACTCCACGTAGTGATGCTCCCCAAGCAACTTCAATACTTGCTGCATCGCCATTCTTCCTTTCATACTATTATATTTCGCTCTGGCCAAACTATTATAGATCGTCCTCATGGTAGACTTGTTTCCATCTTCTTTTTGTCGTACGGCAGAATAAATTAGTTTCGGTGCAACTCCAGAAAGGAACAATTCTTCAACCAACTTTCTCTCATCCTCCTTCAACCGTGCCACGTAGGCATGACCCGTAAGTGTCCCTGGAATAGGATAATCGTGTCTTCCATTCTTAACTTCGATTATCCACTTCACATCTTCTACTTTTACAATCAACACCTTAAATGGACAACCACATTTTATCGTCCCAACATTTTTCTTAGGGATTTTTTTTCAACAACACCCTTTTTTTTATGATGCTCCCTAAACACACCTCCTCTTTCGTACCCCAGCTCTACATATTTTCGGCCCGGCCGAGATCTGATGGATCTTGCAATGACAATTATTATGTTATATCATCTTTCAACTTCTCTGCACCAATCTAATGCTTCTTTCTGGGTTGCAAATTGAATATCCGTTGAGAATATATCATCCACATCAACCCCAATAGCAGGATGTACCACAACATCTGTACAAGGTTGGTCCTATAACCAATATAAAATAATATAAAAATTAATAACTTCATATAATTGGCACTTCAAATAATTTAGTCTTTAAGATCCAGGACTGTCACTATTTTGACAGTCCTATTAGTATATAGGACTGTCAAAATTATGACAGTCCTACTTTTATATAGGACTGTCGAAATTCTGACAGTCCTGTATTTATATAGGACTGTCGAATTATTGACAGTCCTATATTTATATAGGACTGTCTAATTTTATACAGTCCTTACACGATGACTGTCGAAATAGGGTTGTCGTTTTACGTACCGTACGTGCTTCGGAACAACCGACATATTCTTCGGAACGTTCGGAGTGCATATTTAATGGATTGCATGATCCGACTTCGTTATCGAAGATATTTTCATGCATTGTTCCTACAATAGTAAAAAAACTAAATTTTTTTCTGACAATCGCAAAACTCATTCATCGTATGTTGTCGAAGACATACCGAAAGAATATTCGTTGGACAATCACCAAAGCAAAATTCTCTTCCACTTGGGACCACAACTATCAATTTCTAAATTTAGGTTTAGACTTGAAGAATGAGAGTTTCTTCAAGTGAGGGTGAAAAGCCTAAAATAGAAAAAAAAAATTCACTTATATAACTTGGTGTGGGCTAGCCCTAAGTAACTTTAAGAGTGGCAAACTTATAATTTTGGAAAAAATTACATTGGGCTAGCCCCAAGTAATATGTGTAGTGCCCTTATCAAAAGCCTATATATACAGAAGTCCCTCATGTCTTGCAATTTGTTCAAGC
The DNA here is from genome assembly GCA_036927795.1 of Iris macrosiphon. NCBI lineage: Eukaryota > Viridiplantae > Streptophyta > Magnoliopsida > Asparagales > Iridaceae > Iris > Iris macrosiphon. Next base: position 232,499,874 of record JAYESA010000005.1, read on the forward strand.
CTTCCAAATCACTATTAGTTTAATAAGTTAATTGTGACTTTTGAGGATATCTAATTTGTAAGATTTATAAGGGGGATTGTTTATTATGGATGATTCTTGGTGCAAAAATCTAGAGTTATTTACTCTAACTATCCCTATATTTTATGTATATTACATGAAATATCACTACTTTTAAATTAATTATACTGACTACCTGTATTTTTTGGTTTATTACACGTGACACCCTTACTTTAAGATAAAAATAAAAAGTTATAACACTAACTATTCCTATTTTTTTCTCTAAAGCGAGGGATAGTCAGTGTAATTAGTTCAAAATCAGAATTACACAGTATTATAAACAAAAAACTTAGGGATGGTTAATGTAAATAACCCAAAAAAACTATATGGTAATAAAATTTTATCAAAATGCTTCTAAAAATTAGTCAACTTTTGCAAGCAGATAAAAAATTAGGTTCTGTTTAGTTGTATTTTTAAACTTCATTTTCGGAGTTTAAACTCAGTTGTGGGAACAAAATGTGTTTGACATCCTTCTTTCATAGTTTGCTTTCCCAAAATCGAAGTTATAAACCTATTGAGAGTAAATAAAACAGCTTTCGGAGAGCTGATTCCAAAAAATTATGGCGGGCCCCACCCACCCAACCCCCTCGCCCCTCTCTCAACTTTCTCTCTTCCACATTCACTGAACTCTTCTCTCCCCTCCCCTTCCTCCCCTCCTATGACAGGACCAGCTCTTTGAGACCTCAACAAGGTCGTCTCGATAGCGGCCAACCGCCTCGAGCTCGACGACGTAGTCGAAGGCCAGACTCTGTCTTGGAGACGAAGGCCAGAGAGACGACATCCATGGAGACGAGCAGCGAGACGAGAAACGAGGTCGAGAGCACCGCACGCGGGCCGACGAGCACCGGAGCACCCCCAGGTGACCAGAACCCCGTCCACCTAATCGAGAACGGACGAGCACCGGCTCGAGGCCAAGAACCTCGCCAACGCGAGCCGACGAGCACCGGAGCGCCTGTGGCTCGAGAACCCCGCAAGCATGCGGCCGTGATTTAGGGTTAGGGTTCCGGTGAAGGTCGCAGTCGAGCAGGCGAAGGCGACCTCATCGACGAAAGTCGCTCCCCTTGGCTTCTCTGACTGACATCGACGAGTGGCTCGACGTCGAGGCTGCTCTTGGCCTCTGCGGGAGGACGACCTAGTCGACGACCGCCGCTGTCATTGGCCTCTACGGGAGGATGAACTCGTCGACGACATGGTCTGGATACGGTCATAGAGACCGGACACGGTTGGACACAATCATAAAGACCGGACACGGCTCGCCCCCAAAAAATTTCTAAAAAATTACCAAATTTAAAAAAAATCATGTACCAGTGTCGGAAACAGTTGGACACAAATTTATGGAAACATGATATTCTTAATTATTTTATAAAATTTTATTAAAATTAGTTTCTGGAATTTTTAACGAACAGAATTTTAAACTAATGTTTCTGAAAACCGTTTTCCGGATGAAAGTAACCAAACGCAAAGTCTGAATTTCTATACTCCAAAAACTACTTTATAACTTACTTTCAAAAAACTATTTTCAGAACAAAATTTCAGAAAGACTATCCAAACGGACCTTTACTCTCTCAAAAGTTTAGTAACTAACTTTTGAAAGCAGATGAAGAATTAGTCGAAAAATTATTTATATTGTCGTTTTATTTTGCTAAATTGGAACTTGACACTCCAACTATTTCAGAATTTTTAACTTGATATCCTATCGGTATAAACTTGATACTATCAACTATCTAATTTTTTCAATTTAGTATCAAGCTTTAAGCTTTTCGTTAAAAACAATTTTTTAGACTAAACTACCCTTCTTCCCCCCCCCCCCCCCCCGGCCCTCCTGTAAACTCCCTAAAATTTTAAATTTTATTTTAAGTATTTTTATTAAATTATTAAATTTCTTTAGCGTATTTTCATAGTTAATTAGAAAATAAATTTGATTGATTAAATTACTTATATAAATATTCATTTAGAATTATTTCACAAAATAAATTTTTTTATTATTTTTGTAGTCTTGTTAAAAGGTGATAAATTTTCTAGAATTTATTTTTTGCGCAAATATTATTTTTGAATTTTTAACCTCATTTACATATGTAATTATATATAAATAAATATGTAATAATAATAATAATAATCATAATAATCATAATCATAATCATAATCATAATCATAATCATAAAAAATAAAAATAAATAAAAATAAAATAAAATAAATAATAAGAATAACTTAAATTATTATTATAAAACCTAAAAACCTAATAATTATGCCCCCCCCCCCCCCCCCCCCCGGCCCTCCTGTAAACTCCCTAAAATTTTAAATTTTATTTTAAGTATGTTTATTAAATTATTAAATTTCTTTTGCGTATTTTCATAGTTAATTAGAAAATAAATTTGATTGATTAAATTACTTATATAAATATTCATTTAGAATTATTTCACAAAACAAAATTTTTTATTATTTTTGTAGTCTTGTTAAAAGGTGATAAATTTTCTAGAATTTATTTTTTGCGCAAATATTATTTTTGAATTTTTAACCTCATTTACATATATAATTATATATAAATAAATATGTAATAATAATCATAATCATAATCATAATCATAAAAAATAAAAATAAATAAAAATAAAATAAAATAAATAATAAGAATAACTTAAATTATTATTATAAAACCTAAAAACCTAACAAATCCCTTAACCCAGCAGGAAAACCCCCTTCAGCCGTAACTACCCCCCCGGCTAAACACCTCCCCCTCCCTGATTCTCTCTCTCTCTCTCTCTCTCTCTCTCTATATATATATATATATATATATAACACAAAAACCTAAATCTAAACCCTAACCCTAACCCTAACCCTAAGCTCTCCGACCTCAGCCCCAACCTCCGACCGACAGCAGCCGCACCGGCGCCGCCGCCCCGCCCCGCCGCAGGCGCCGGCGACCGCCGTCGTCCGCCCCGCCGCGTGCAGATTGCAGCAGCAGCACAAGCAGCAGCGTCACATCTTCAAGGTATCATATCTCCTTCATCTTTGATTCTTTTTGTGAGCGGTTTGTCCGTGTACGTTCACAACCTAACCCTCTAGGATTTTTCTTTAAGCGGAACGAGTTTTCGTGTCCAGGATTGGTAGAAAAATCGACCGAAAGTTGACCAAAAAACTGACCAAAAACAGTCCAGAATTTTAATCCAAACCTCCATGTTCATGCCTAATTTGCCACCAACCTATTTAATATTTTTAAAATCTAATTAAAATGTTTTCTTCTCTATATAACCGAGAATTTAACTGTTCTTTTAGTTTTTATTAGTTTACTTTAATTGTTAAATTATTCGGCCTCCAAAATGACCAAAAACATGATCTTTTAAAACTAAGATTTTGTGATACGAAGTGCGCTCCGCCAAACGGGACCGCCTCATCGTATATCAATTATACCGAAAGACGCGTATGGTATATCCTAACGTATGAGTTTTCGCAGAAGTTGATTCGGACGTGTGTGCACGTCGGAATCAACCCGTATCCGCAAAAAGTCCCTGTATCGTGACTTTTACAAAATATCATCCCACTTTGTGTACGCTCGTAAGAATGCGACAAAACTTGTGCCATTGGATTCGTGGTATCACTTTGGTCATGTGACCCAAGTTTCACGCTATTCTGAGACAATTGACCAAGCCGCCTATTCGCGGGCCCCACGGTTTGACTTGAAGGGCGAATTTGTGATCGGCTCACCGGAATCCAAAATTGGACATACCGTTGAGTTTGTATCGACGTTTAAAATTTTTTTGACCTATAATTTGTCCCATTTAGAGACCTTTACCCCTGGCATGTATTTCGGTGCAAAATGGGCACACGTAGACCCCGCTTTGACCCAAAATTACCGTTTTGCCCTTGTGTCCAAATTGGACGAAAGGGTAGACTTTTCTGACTATCTCGCTTATTCCGGGAACGTTGGTGATATTTATTTCAGTATTCGGAGACGTTTATTCTGATGCCATAGTTCTGATCCCTTGCGCTTGACGTCTGGACGCTTATACTTCGTAGCTTTCTTGCCAGGCAAGTATACCTTGCCAAATTGCTTACAGTACTTTGCATGCTTATCATATTTTTTTATATTCATTATATATGTGTTTTCTTTCAGTCATAGTTATATGTTATATATGTTGACACACACTTGACACATAGTATCATGGGAGGGGAGGACAATCAGTAGGCGTATGGGCTACCCACTCTGGTAAACCGTAGTAACTAGCACGCACTACGGCAGTTGTGTCACGATGGTCGCTACCCTTGCGGTATGTCAATTGATGGTGTCACGATGGTCGCTACCCTCGTGGTATGACGGCTGATGATATTCATGGAAGTGTGTGTGAGTTGTGAGATAGATAGAGTATCATACACCTACCCATACGTCGAAAGGTTGTTCTCATTATGCATTTCATATAGATTGTCTAGTACAGTGTACTTATATATTTTTTGTCTATTATGTATGTTTTACTTTATTTAATTGGCATGCTTCTATGTATCTTGTTATGTCCTTCTGAGGACCTGGTGTAATACCCCGTTCCGCTCAAGCGGACTGCCGATTCAAACGGCAAAGGGCAAATGTCCCGACCTGCCTCCCTCAGCGAGGCAACTCGTTTGAGGAAAGGATATCCAGACTTGGTCCCCACAGGAGTTCGGCTTAGGCTTTCAGAGGCTCGCTCGCAGTATCACTCGACCGAGGCGGATCATCGCTAAGGTGGGTGGCTACGGTGAACTTGTCTTTGCTTAGTCAGAACACATAAAATCTGGAATATTCATGCTAGTCGCTAGGTGAATCACCCCCTGCATGCTAATAAATCCAACGCACCTAGCTAAGGGAATAATCCCAACTTGTACTGCTTGTCGCTAGAACATGGAAATGAAATATTGCTTATATGTTCAGACCCTCGCATGTTACCTTTGCCTCGTGCAACTGGACCCGCTATGCCTCGAGTAGAATGACACAAACGTATATTCAGTACTGCACTGTTCACTCCCTAACACTGCACAACCCAAGATAACTTCGCTCGGAAGGGCCCCGTACGGTTTCGCTCGGCTTACCTTCGGGCCCGAGCGAACTTGAATGCTTAAGTTATACAAGTGCATGCTTGCCTGCTTTTATGTATTGCCTAGTTTCAATGCTTGCTGCATAACTATGCCCAGACCGTGAAACACTCTGCTTGTCATGCATTCATTTAGGTTATCCTCGGAAGACTACCTGATAGTCGTTCCGTGCATGAATAAACCTGAATATACCTGGGACCGTTAGGTCGCTAAGGCAATTCCCGAACCAGGAAACTTGCACCAATCCTGTGATCCAAGAATCCCTGCTCGTTGAGCAATACTGTCCTGTACTGAATCAAATGGCTCCTGGAGCCGATACTCTACATTTAGAGTAATCCTGATCCTGCCACAACAAGTTACAAATATATATATATCCTGACTTGAACTTGTTCCATGAAGCTTGTTCTATATATATATATATCCTGCCCTGAACTTGTTCCTGTACCTGACCTGACCCTGAAGATTAGAGACTAGCATGGTCACAGGACAACTTGGAAACAAGGTTTTGGTTCCGCAGACGGTCGCTGGGGCACTGGCACCGATCTGATCCGGACGGAACTCCTGATAGTCGCCTACTATAGGACGGAATGCCCTGGGACATCCTGCTTTATGCGTCGCACGATATTCCGTACTGAGACTAGACAGTCCATTATGGCGCCGTGCCAGTGACCTCATGTTCATATAGATAAGTCATCCTCGCTTAGCGGCTACCCGCGTGCGAGTTACTGCATCGCATCGAGAATAACTGAACACCTGAACGATCTTGTTATAACAACACTCGTGCATAAAGAGCACTTGATCATCGTATGCAACACGCCTGATATTTCTTGTAACCCGTACACCCAGAACGGGATCTCGAACTGAAACGCTTGTGTTTGCATATGCCTTGCCCTGAATGCTTATACATGTTTCTGCTTGAATTAACTTGGTTTGCCTTGGACAGGGAAGGACAAATGGTAAGTTGGTAAGTCTCGCCGTGTTTCCTCTCATGTCGCACGGCGCACTGCCACACGGATTAGGCTATTCAAATCTTGCATGAAACTGATCCTAAGGCAACTAGAAAGACTACTTAATAGTTGGTGCACGAAACCTGTACTACGTGTTTGGATTTGTCGAGCGGGCGAGTAGCCTCCCCACCAGTGCATTCATGTACTGATAACCCACCAGATTGCTTGCAGGGTGCGGGAGAACCTCGTTCGGTGTGGATGCCTCCCTCGTGCGTGCCAAGGCGTGGAGTTCAACTCAGAAGCCTCGGAACGCTACGTCCGGAACTGAAGCACATATACAAGACATAATGTTGGAACATCGCCTCGCCCGAACATCGCCTGAACATTCCTGTATATCATCCATAAATGTAGCCACTTGGCACGCTTTTATGTTTCAGAGAGAGAGCTCGAGCGACTTGTGATCTTGGCTATACGCCGCCTGTAACACTTGTTTCAATATGAATAAAAGAGCTTGATTTACTCCAACTTGTGTTTCCATGCTTCCGCTTTATTGTCGACTCAGTGAACCTGTTACCGATCGCCTATGCGTTCATACTTCCGCTGCACTCGGACAATCTGTGCGACTCTGTGGCTTAGAACTCTTACCGCCAGCCAACGAACCACAGCCTTGCACGGGCGTAGCTAACGCTCGTGCGGCATCACGCCCGGATGGGTCAAAGCGATCGTTCTGCGGGAGCGCTGGCGCGGTGATTCTCGCCTAGCGGGAACGGCCGATTTGCCTGCGGGAGATCGGGGCGTGACAGATTGGTATTAGAGCCTGGCTTATACGCCTTTGAACTTCGTTTCTAATATCTCTGTTTCGAAAGCTCGTTCGTGGGTTATATGCACACACTCTCTCAATGCCTCGATGGGATGTTCCAAACAATAAGTCTAAATACTTTCAAAGAGTTGCATTTGAATAGTATGATTGCTTGTATGAAATTGTGTTGCAAGGGCCTTGTGCCATCCTGTGCTAGTCCTTAAGGGATTATATTCGTGCTAGACTCGTGCATTATGTGCAACCTGAGATGCTTATACATGTTTGCCCCAACTGGTTAGCGCGAAAAAGGAATATTGCCCGAACGGTTAGCTATGCACTCAGCCTTTCGGCTAAGTTGTGTAGAATATCTTGCACCAAGACCCTTTGGTGCAAGCCAGTTATAAACGAGATTTGGATATCGTTCAGGAATGATATAAGTCAGACTTAGGGCTGCAAATCGATAGACTTCATCGGATTTATCGCTTAGGCGAATCATGCTTGGTTATGGAAATAGCTCGAACAAAATTCTTGTTGGAAGACAAAAATCAAATATAGCTGCTTGGATGACTATCAATCCCGAACACGTATATGAGATTAGATTTTATCAGGCGAACCCTGAGTATCGTGCTAGAAATTGTGGAACGAGTTAGCGAGTATACTAACGATAAAGCGGGCACCGATTAAGAACTCGATGGAATGACTCAATTCCGAGTGGTGGATGGATCATTTAGAGACGTCCAAACGGATCCATAACCCGTGTGATAGTCAGACTGAACGATATTGAAAATAACTTGAGTAAATGATAAGGCTTATATTGAATAGAATTCTCGGAAATGGAAACCAATATCTTGGTTAAGAAAAACTTGTTGGAAATTGGAGAATCGTGCGAGCGGTTTCGGATTTAAAACAAACGGATTATACGTGAATAAATTAACGCTCGAACAAGTTAACCCGAGGGTGAATATTTGGCTTCGGAGTATAAATTTGACTTGGTATCGATAAATTGAAGATAGCATGGATCGATACAAGCAAATAAAATATTAGATTTCTGGGAATGATATAAGCGATAACAGATCTTGCTTGGAGTTTGGAAGAACGAACTACAATCACTGCATAAACGGATTTGACTTGGTGGATTACAGTTGGATGGAATTAAAAGGTTAAAGGATAAGATGTCTCGATCGTGTCGAAGATAGCCATAACATTCAAACGTTCTTGTCTTGTACGAGCATAACTCTATGCCGCACATGCGTCACGCCCGGATTAGGACGATTATCCAGCGGGAGCGTTGACGTGATGATCTCATGTCCAACGTGGATAATCGAACTTGCGGGAGACCGAGGCGTGACAACTTATGGATCGTCTTGACTTTTGGCTCGACACGATAAGACGAACTTGGAATGCAAAGTGATTGAAAATGTTTTGATGGATTAGTTAGCCTAGAACCTGGAATAAATCATGTTTGATGGTTTTGAGAACGAATATGTGAATCAGGTTGAACGACTTGGAGAAATAATCTAAGGTTAGAATTGAATCTTGGCTTGGTGGACTAGGCTTGGAATGGATATGATTCTATCGAAATATAATTGAGGAGATAGAATATGCAAACCACTAGGCTTGTCCTGCAACTTGGATATATCTTGGATTTTATCGAACGGACTCGTCCCCCGTGAAAACGAACGTGTTAATGAGAGTAGGTAAATCTGTGCTCGATGTTTAGAAATCTGAGTGAAACGAGCTTGGGTAGAATACCCCCTGTGAATGAACAATGGTTTGACTCTAGGAATTGGGGCGAGCATCGTGCGACAAAATTTGTACGATGAATCGCGATATGCTTGAACCTGTACCTATGACCTTGTGAGCTGACCTAGTGATTAGGCAGACGACCCTGTGCCGAGTGAATGAGCCTGTGCTACCGACTTTACCATATTGCTTGTATAAAGCATCACAACTGGGGCAGCAAGATTTAGGGTTGGACTTGGGAACGGTAACGTATGCTAAGTTGACCCAAATGGATGGACGCTAGTCGGTATCAGATTGATCGTGTTTAACGGTAGTCCAAATACTTGGTTGATATGGAAACCAGATTTGATTGACTCTGTTGGAAGTATCCAGGTGATTTATATGGAATTGGATTGAACCCTTGAAATTTTCGCAAAGTAGCTTGTCCGATTTCACTATCTCTAAGTTTGGTTGACTGCATGTGTTTGAAGGACGCTTTGAATATGTGCACGATCCAAGACTTAAGAAATATGAAACTCGAGTGCTAAGACTTCGCTATCGCTAAGTTGGCTGACATGCATGTGTTTGAGGGACGCTTCGAATATGTGCACGATCCAGACATGCTATATGTTGATCTCAAATGCTAGAGCAAGTGAAAATCCTCCTGAACAAGCATAATGACTTGTATAAGTTTGCCTCAGCCTTAGATCGCTATCCAGGATCGATTGAAACGTGCCTCGTGTTAAGAAACTTGTCCCGCGCTAAGGTACAAATTATACTGACTCGGTATACCCGCGATACGACGTAAGCATCGAGTAGGGGATTTTGTGTTCCAGTGGATCTAGTGGTACCGATAGCTACCCTTGGGCTGGATTCAAAATCCGATAGTATGGCTTGCCCTCAGGAAGTCTCGAGGACGAGACTTTTTCTGAGTGGTGGATAATGTTATACCCCGTTCCGCTCAAGCGGACTGCCGATTCAAACGGCAAAGTGTAAATGTCCCGACCTGCCTCCCTCAGCGAGGCAACTCGTTTGAGGAAAGGATATCCAGACTTGGTCCCCACAGGAGTTCGACTTAGGCTTTCAGAGGCTCGCTCGCAGTATCACTCGACCGAGGCGGATCATCGCTAAGGTGGGTGGCTACGGTGAACTTGTCTTTGCTTAGCCAGCACACATAAAATCTGGAATATTCATGCTAGTCGCTAGGTGAATCACCCCCTGCATGCTAATAAATCCAACGTACCTAGCTAAGGGAATAATCCCAACTTGTACTGCTTGTCGCTAGAACATGGAAATGAAATATTGCTTATATGTTCAGACCCTCGCATGTTACCTTTGCCTCATGCAACTGGACCCGCTATGCCTCGAGTAGAATAACACAAACGTATATTCAGTAGTGCACTGTTCACTCCCTAACACTGCACAACCCAAGATAACTTCGCTCGGAAGGGCCCCGTACGGTTTCGCTTGGCTTACCTTCGGGCCCGAGCGAACTTGAATGCTTAAGTTATACAAGTGCATGCTTGCCTGCTTTTATGTATTGCCTAGTTTCAATGCTTGCTGCATAACTATGCCCAGACCGTGAAACACTCTGCTTGTCATACATTCATTTAGGTTATCCTCGGAAGACTACCTGATAGTCGTTCCGTGCATGAATAAACCTGAATATACCTGGGACCGTTAGGTCGCTAAGGCAAATCCCGAACCAAGGAACTTGCACCAATCCTGTGATCCAAGAATCCCTGCTCGTTGAGCAATACTGTCCTGTACTGAATCAAATGGCTCGTGGAGCCGATACTCTACATTTAGAGTAATCCTGACCCTGCCACAACAAGTTACAAATATATATATCCTGACTTGAACTTGTTCCATAAAGCTTGTTCTATATATATATATATCCTGCCCTGAACTTGTTCCTGTACCTGACCTGACCCTGAAGATTAGAGACTAGCATGGTCACAGGACAACTTGGAAACAAGGTTTTGGTTCCGTAGACGGTCGCTGGGGCACTGGCACCGATCTGATCCGGACGGAACTCCTGATAGTCGCCTGCTATAGGACGGAATGCCCTGGGACGTCCTGCTTTATGCGTCGCACGACATTCCGTACTGAGACTAGACAGTCCATTATAGCGCCGTGCCAGTGACCTCATGTTCATATAGATAAGTCATCCTCGCTTAGCGGCTACCCGCGTGCGAGTTACTGCATCGCATCGAGAATAACTGAACACCTGAACGATCTTGTTATAACAACACTCGTGCATAAAGAGCACTTGATCATCGTATGCAACACGCCTGATATTTCTTGTAACCCGTACACCCAGAATGGGATCTCGAACTGAAACGCTTGTGTTTGCATATGCCTTGCCCTGAATGCTTATACATGTTTCTGCTTGAATTAACTTGGTTTGCCTTGGACAGGGAAGGACAAATGGTAAGTTGGTAAGTCTCGCCGTGTTTCCTCTCATGTCGCACGGCGCACTGCCACACGGATTAGGCTATTCAAATCTTGCATGAAACTGATCCTAAGGCAACTAGAAAGACTACTTAATAGTTGGTGCACGAAACCTGTACTACGTGTTTGGATTTGTCGAGCGGGCGAGTAGCCTCCCCACCAGTGCATTCATGTACTGATAACCCACCAGATTGCTTGTAGGGTGCGGGAGAACCTCGTTCGGTGTGGATGCCTCCCTCGTGCGTGCCAAGGCGTGGAGTTCAACTCAGAAGCCTCGGAACGCTACGTCCGGAACTGAAGCACATATACAAGACATAATGTTGGAACATTGCCTCGCCCGAACATCGCCTGAACATTCCTGTATATCATCCATAAATGTAGCCACTTGGCACGCTTTTATGTTTCAGAGAGAGAGCTCGAGCGACTTGTGATCTCGGCTATACGCCGCCTGTAACACTTGTTTCAATATGAATAAAAGAGCTTGCTTTACTCCAACTTGTGTTTCCATGCTTCCGCTATATTGTCGACTCAGTGAACCTGTTACCGATCGCCTATGCGTTCATACTTCCGCTGCACTCGGACAATCTGTGCGACTCTGTGGCTTAGAACTCTTACCGCCAGCCAACGAACCACAGCCTTGCACGGGCGTAGCTAACGCTCGTGCGGCATCACGCCCGGATGGGTCAAAGCGATCGTTCCACGGGAGCGCTGGCGCGGTGATTCTCGCCTAGCGGGAACGGTCGATTTGCCTGCGGGAGATCGGGGCGTGACACCTGGTCCCTTTCCAGGTGTAGACGATCATGACTATTCAGAGGAGCACGAATCAGGACTTGCTACTTATCTCTCTTTCGAGGAGGTCTTCTCTTTGAGTCTCATTGTTCATTAGATTTACTTATGTGGTTTCTCTTATATTCTATTTGGTAGCGGATTTGTCTCCACCCAACTACTTGTTCTTATTAAGCATTTTATACTTGATTCAGTTATATAGTTGATTGGTTATTTGATTCTGTGGATGAGATCTAGTTATGCCCTGTGACTTATGACATAAATCTATACCACTTGTGAATTATTATTCATAATACAGCGTACGTATGTGTTATGTGTCATGCCCCAATCCCAAAATATCGAGGGACTAGACACGTGGCAATGGCTAGCAGCACACACCGATGGGCAAACCTAATTTAATGGACCCATCAGAGTGTACTTAAGCTGTTATACAACAATAAAGGTCTACGATACTAATCTTATCCACAGAAGATCAATACAATCAATATCAGAATAATCAAGTTGAAATAATAAATAACAAGTCTAAAAAAAAGTCTCGGGGAACAACCCGATAATGAGTTTGATACAGCAGTTCAATAAACAGGAATAAGAGTCTAACAACAGAAATGATTGAGTATAGAATAAGCAGATACTCAAGAGAAATCATCGGGCATCACCTCGTCTTCTGGTATTGGTTCAGCTCCAGCGTCTGCTTCTGTCCCGTACACCTCGGGGTAGATCTCCTCTGCTATACCTGGGGACATAATCCGGATCCAGGTCCTCAGGGGACATATCACTACCTGTGAGCCCCCTGATTTTCAAGAACTTTTTTTTTTGGATTTTCACAATTTTCTGGAATTTTCTGGGATTTTTTCTTAATTAAATTCAGGGTTTTAATTATTAAATGATTTTTAAATGATAATAAAATTATATTAAAATATTATAAAAATAATATTTTTGGGTGTAGAATGAAAAACTGGACTTAGGATAATTTTTTGGAATTTATTGGGCCCCGGACCTAATTTAAAACACCTAAAAACTATTTAATTAATTATTTATCTATTATTTTATTTAATTAATTATTAATTAAACCCTAAAACCTAACCCAGCCCAATACCCAAACCCGAGCCCGGCCCAATCGGCCCAAGCCCGCGGCCCAAACCTAACCGGCCCAGCCCACCGCCTTAACGGGTCGGGTCGGGTCCACCCGCCGCCCGACCCGCCAGCACCAGCTCCCCTCCCGCATGACCCGGTCGCCCCCCGCGTCCGCCGGCCGCGCCGCCCGTGCCGCCCGCAGCTCCGCCCGGCCCACGCCCCACGACCCTCGCCACGACCTCCCCTCCTCCGCCTCACCCGTCGCCTAGCTCGGCCGACCCACCTCGCCCTCTCTCCCTATAAAACCCCTCTCCCCCCAGCCCCCTCCGATCATCTCCTCCGCCTCACCCGCCACCGCTCCGCCCAGCGCCGCCGCGTCGTGCCCCCTCCCCCCAGCGCCGCCACCAACTCGCCGCAGCCCTCTCTCCGCCTCGTCTTTCTCCCCGCCCGCAGAGAGCCAAGCCCGACCCCGAGCCCTCCGGCCGCCCGCCAGCGTCGCCGTCCAGCCTCCCCGCCGCCAGCATCGCCCTAGCGCCTCCAGCCTCCCCTCCGCAGCTCCGGCCAGCAAACCCTAACCCTAACCCTAACCCTAGGACTCCACGTGTCGGACACGTGTCGGACATGTGTCGGACACGAAACTTTCCGGGTTTTTCGAACCCTGTTCAGGTACGCGTATCTCCCTGCTCGTTTACCTGTTTTTGATTCCGTCAGTTGCATCGCGACCCCTACCTGACCCTCTCGGTGCCCGTGCAAGCCGCTCGGGGCATCGCGTCCTGTGGCGATCGCAAACCGCGATCCAAAAATAGGAAAACAACGCCCTGTTTTACCCCGGAACTGAGTACGCCCCGCCAAACGGGACGACTTGGTCGTACGTGGTCTTTACAGATACGTGCGCGTCGTCGATACGGACGTGTGAGATTTCGCAGAAGTCGATTCGGGTGTGCGTGCACACCGGGATCAACGCGTATCCGCGGACAACGCCCGTATCCGCCCTTTCTGGAACGTGCCCTAACTTTGTGTGCACTCGTCGGATTGAAACGAAACTTGCGCCATCAGACTCGTAGCAATACGTTGGTCCTGTGACCCAAGTTTGGTTCGATTCCGAGAACGTTGACGAAATCGCGTGCCGTGGGCCCCACAGGCCCCACTCGACGGACGATTTTGTGATCGGCACATCGGAATCCAATTCTGAAAGTTCCGTTGGGTTCGTATCATCGTTCCTGACCTGTTGACACTAAGTTTGGTGAATTTGGAGACCTTTGACCTTGACACGTTTTTCGGTGCAAAGCGGGCCCACATGTGGACCCCGTTTTGACCCGAAATTGCCGTTTTTGCCTTTGTCTCCAAATTGGACTCAAGGACAGGCGTTTCTAGCTATTTGATATCTTCTGAGCATGATGGTAATATTTATTTCAGCATTCGAAGATATTTCTGGAAATTTCCCGAGAACAGAACCGTAGTTGGAATCCAAACATCAGGCAAGTACCTGCACTTCAAGTTTATTCTTTATATTATGGTAATTAGTTCCTTGCTCTACTAGCACCATTGGATCATTACACTTAGTGTTAGGATTTGGATTTCATGTCTTGCTTTTCGTGTCGGGAGGGAGAATACTAGGAGGCATGTAGTTTACCCTTTCCCCTGTCCTGACTGCTAGTTGTTGGTACGCGACTGTACCATCAGCCTTATACTCGATTATTCCTGACTGCTAGCCGTCTATGACGGCCTTATTAGCCTTATAACCCCCTACATGCCAACTATGTATTCAAAATACACAATTTCACACACACATAGTTCCTGTTGTCTTGTTGCAGTTCCATTTTCTTGTCTCATTATAATCCTGTTTTATTTATATTCCTGATTTTTAGTGCTTAACTCTTAGTTAATTTTTCTACTTATTATGCATATTCTTATCATGGTACTTAGTCAGTTTTACTACTTGTCATAATTATTTAGTTTAAGCTTTGTTGTGTATTGGTACTTTGCTCCTTTCCTGACTGGATCCGTTGACGTTTAGGCGATGATGAGGACTATGCCCCCACCTTTTATGGCCCATACGACGTAGCAGGTGATGCTATTGAGGAGCCGGTCCCTACTCAGGAGACTACTTTTGAGGAGTAGTTAGCCAGTTAGCTAGTATTTTCTTTCAGCATAGTGCTCGGGTTTGTCCCCGATTTATCTTCTGGTTCTGTATTAAACTGTGGATTTGGATGTCACAAATTAAAATCTTAGCATTCCTATTTCCTGTTATTATCCTTGCATATTTATTAACTGTGAATGAGTTAGATTTTAAATTACCTGTGAATATGACCTAGACAGCGTACTACCGCCGACACTGCGGCGTAGGCTGGACGTACTCACGAACCGGTGCCCGATTTATCGGGTGCGGGTCGTGACACATTTTTATGGTGGCCCATGCAGGTCAACGACTAAATTGTTCGGTTTTAACTTAGGGACCAAACAGGCCTGCAGTAAGAATAGAATAAGTTTTAGGATCTCATCCACTTGCTTGAATCGTTCTTGACATCTATCTCGGATTCGAATTAATTCCTTGACTTGCATCCTGCCTTGATTCCTGTGCGCCTCTTATCGTTTATTTTGGATGCAGAGTAATGGATCTACCAGCAAGCGACAAGATTTCTACAAGATCACCACGAGATGCTGTGATAAACCAACAAGCTCTACCAGCACCCGAACCGAGACCACTCTTGGTACCACAAGCAGCATTCTTCCAACAGGCCCAGCAGCAGCAGAGTAATCCACCACAAGGACGCGGACAAGCTTACGCGATGACTTTGGAGGACGCGCAGACTCGTGGAGTAGCTAATGCGCGTAAGTGATTCGTAGTTAACCGTTTCTAGTATTGGTTTTAGCTCGTGCCTGTTGGTTCGTGACCTCAGCCCCAACCTAGTAATTTTGAACTTGCTAATAACCTGGTATGCTTTTACATTTGATAACTGTAGAGATTGTGTGGTCTTTATTTATTATTGCTTATTTTGTTTTTGTCTTTGTGAGCTTGAATTAATTTGTACCTCCTTTCATCATCATCTAGCGTACTTATATTTGTTGTACTACCCTGACTTATGCTGCTAATATAGCCTAGTTTTGCAAGCTTACTCTTCTATCGAGCTTGATCATGACATATGTATAAGTGGGTTAACACACTGATACATTTCAAAATCAGTGTACTACGGTCTGATCAACCATGGTGCATTTTGGTTCGCTCATTGCATGACTACTTTACGTGGATTAAGATATATAGTTGACTAGTGTACTTGCCCTGGACATGTCTGACATATCGTATCGGTTACATAACTGTGCTAATACGAGCAGTCGAACAAAGGATTACCAAAATAGAATTTCAATCCACAACAGCTTTGACAATTCCCATTTGAATTCTTTAAACGCCTTGATCCCGATACTTCTATTCTATAACGCTGCCCTTGAACTCTTTATTATTGGCCACCGTCTTCCCTTATTTCGAAAAGACGAAACCTTGTGCTTGGTAAAGTTGGATACGCAGAGAGTACTGGATATACCCCATAGGCCAATCACATAATTAAGGATTATTCTTCCGTAATTAAGGATATATCATCTATGATATAATCTACATTGAAGTTTTGAGGTTCAATAAATTTTAAAATCTTGATATTGAGGACCCCATATGTATACCTTAGGTACATGATTTAAATTTTGAATAATGAAAGTAAAATCATCAATTGGAGTTTGGAGGATAAAAATATAGAATTTCAGACTTGAACATTGGTGGATTGCATTTAAATTATTTTCAATTTGATGATTGGAATTAAGAATTAAAATTTGATGGTTGGACTACCTATTTGAAACGTTGAGGATGTGAATGGAGTTTAAAAAGTCGAAGCATACAAAAATTTATAAGTGAAAATGGGAATAATATTGGACTCGGATTACTTCTAGAGGAGATTATGATAGTTAGAGATCGTGAGGTAAAATTTACATGCTTATTTAAATTTTGAAGATGTTATAAGGATTTAATTTAAAATTAGGATATGGATATGGATAATTTGAGAAAGTGAGAAGAGATAACCATAGGTGAAAATTTTGATTGGAACAGTGGTCATCTTAATCTTGAAGTGATTGCAATGGATATGATTAGAATTTTGATTATCGCAAGAAGATTGCGATTGACTTACCTTATGTACATAAAGGATTAATAGATGGTGCCATATTTTAATTTCGAGGACAAAATTTTTATAAGTTGGGTAGATTGTGAGCCCCCTGATTTTCAAGAACTTTTTTTATTTGGATTTTCACAATTTTCTGAAATTTTCTGGAATTTTTTCTTAATTAAATTCAGGGTTTTAATTATTAAATAATTTTTAAATGATAATAAAATTATATTAAAATATTATGAAAATAATATTTTTGGGTGTAGAATGAAAAACTGGACTTAGGGTAATTTTTCTGGAATTTATTGGGCCCCGGACCTAATTTAAAACACCTAAAAACTATTTAATTAATTATTTATCTATTATTTTATTTAATTAATTATTAATTAAACCCTAAAACCTAACCCAGCCCAATACCCAAACCCGAGCCCGGCACAATCGGCCCAAGCCCGCGGCCCAAACCTAACCGGCCCAGCCCACAGCCTTAACGGGTCGGATCGAGTCCACCCGTCGACCGACCCGCCAGCACCAGCTCCCCTCCCGCACGACCGGGTCGCCCCCCGCGTCCGCCGGCCGTGCCGCCCGCGGCTCCGCCCGGCCCACGCCCCACGACCCTCGCCACGACCTCCCCTCCTCCGCCTCACCCGCCGCCTAGCTCGGCCGACCCCCCTCGCCCTCTCTCCCTATAAAACCCCTCTCCCCCCAGCCCCCTCCGATCATCTCCTCCGCCTCACCCGCCACCGCTCCGCCCAGCGCCGCCGCGCCGTGCCCGCCTTCGCCAGCGCCGCCACCAACTCGCCGCAGCCCTCTCTCCGCCTCCTCTTTCTCCCCGCCCGCAGAGAGCCAAGCCCGACCCCGAGCCCTCCGGTCGCCATGCTCCGCCTCCGGCCGCCCGCCAGCGTCGCCGTCCAGCCTCCCCGCCGCCAGCATCGCCCTAGCGCCTCCAGCCTCCCCGTCGCAGCTCCGGCCAGCAAACCCTAACCCTAACCCTAAGACTCCACGTGTCGGACACGAAACTTTTCAGGTTTTTCGAACCCAGTTCAGGTACGCGTATCTCCCTGCTCGTTTACCCGTTTTTGATTCCGTCAGTTGCATCGCGACCCCTACGTGACCCTCTCGGTGCCCGTGCAACCCGCTCGGGGCATCGCGTCCTGTGACGATCGCGAACCGCGATCCAAAAACAGGAAAACAACGCCCTTTTTTACCCCGAAACTTAGTACGCCCCGCCAAACGGGACGACTTGGTCGCGCGCGGTCTTCACAGATACGTGCGCGTCATCGATACGGACGTGTGGGATTTCGCAGAAGTCGATTCGGGTGTGCGTGCACACCGGGATCAACCCGTATCCGCGGACAACGCCTCGTATCCGTCCTTTCTGGAACGCACCCTAACTTTGTGTACACTCGTCGGATTGAAACAAAACTTACGCCATCGGACTCGTAGCAATACGCTGGTCCTGTGACCCAAGTTTGGTTCGATTCCGAGAACGTTGACGAAATCGCGTGTCGTGGGCCCCACAGGCCCCACTCGACGGACGATTTTGTGATCGGCACATCGGAATCCAATTCTGCAAGTTCCGTTGGGTTCGTATCATTGTTCCTGACCTGTTGACACAAAGTTTGGTGAATTTGGAGACCTTTGACCCTGACACATTTTTCGGTGCAAAGCGGGCCCACATGTGGACCCCGTTTTGACCCGAAATTATCGTTTTTGCCCTTGTCTCCAAATTGGACTCAAGGACAGGCGTTTCTAGCTATTTGATATCTTCTGAGCATGATGATAATATTTATTTCAGCATCCGGAGACATTTCTGGAAATTTTTCGAGAACAGAACCGTAGTTGGAATCCAAACATCAGGCAAGTACCTGCACTTCAAGTTTATTCTTTATATTATGGTAATTAGTTTCTTGCTCTACTAGCACCATTGGATGATTACACTTAGTGTTAGGATTTGGATTTCATGTCTTGCTTTTCGTGTCGGGAGGGAGAATACTAGGAGGCATGTAGTTTACCCTTCCCCCTGTCCTGACTGCTAGTTGTTGGTACGCGACTGTACCATCAGCCTTATACTCGATTATTCCTGACTGCTAGCCGTCTATGACAGCCTTATTAGCCTTATAACCCCCTACATGCCAACTATGTATTCTAAATACACAATTTCACACACACATAGTTCTTGTTATCTTGTTGCAGTTCCATTTTTTTGTCTCATTATAATCCTGTTTTATTTATATTCCTGATTTTTAGTGCTTAACTCTTAGTTAATTTTTCAACTTATTATGCATATTCTTATCATGGTACTTAGTCAGTTTTACTACTTGTCATAATTATTTAGTTTAAGCTTTGTTGTGTATTGGTACTTTGCTCCTTTCCTGACTGGATCCGTTGACATTTAAGCGATGATGAGGACTATGCCCCCACCTTTTATGGCCCATACGACGTAGCAGGTGATGCTATTGAGGAGCCGGCCCCTACTCAGGAGACTACTTTTGAGGAGTAGTTAGCCAGTTAGCTAGTATTTTCTTTCAGCATAGTGCTCGGGTTTGTCCCCGATTTATCTTCTGGTTCTGTATTAAACTGTGGATTTGGATATCACAAATTGAAATCTTAGCATTCCTATTTCCTGTTATTATCCTTGCCTATTTATTCACTGTGAATGAGTTAGATTTTAAATAATAAAAAGTCAAAAATAGGGGTATTTTTGACTTTTTATTATTTATAAATATCGTGTATATTTTTATTTATAAATAATTGTATAATATGTGTATATATATTATATTATATACATTGTTCCCTAATGCATGAGTTAGTAGACTAGACCTAGAAGAACGCTAGATGAGCCCCTGACCGAATTATATGATCGTGGATTTTAATTAGCATTTTGGGATTTAATTATGGAAGTTATAATTAATTACCGGGATTTTATTTAATTATTGTACCATACCGTTGCTTCGATATTTAGAGCGCTACCCAAGCTTTTGCCCTCCAACAAATTTTACACCCTTGTCCTAGACGTGCCCGCCTTTCATTCTGACCCTTGTTTAACTCATGAATATGCTCTCTTGTGCTTTATTTTAGTCGCACAATATTCGTCGCGGACGTTTATTTTAAATTCCAAATAAATTAGACTTTGTATCCGTGTGCGTTCCAATCGAAATTGGAGACACAATCTTGACTCGTTCTGTGCAACCCAAATTATGACAATATTCTATTCTGAGTCCTCTACGTCCATGACACTTGTATCCCACCTAATTTTAATCCCATGTACTTCCAATTAATTTTAGAACACCATTTATATTAATTTTAATTAAAATTGATGTAAGGACACAACTTGACCCAAAATTAGACCCAACACCAAACTAAACCCTCATTCACACCCTCAAGCTTCATCCTAAACACCAAACATCCTTTTCATCCAATACATCACACCAAACATGGTGTTTTCCCTCATTAAATCCAAAAACCCACTTTCTGTGCAATTTTCCAATTATTGGGGACTTATTTACAAAAATACAATGATGTGTCACCATCCTATTGGTCAAGCACATGAAGAAATCACCTCCCCCTCCCTTTGACCGGTTCAACCCTCTTCCTCTCTCCTCTTTTTGGTTGTACACCATCCTTCATGAGCAATCTAGGCCATCCATTTAAAATAGAGCCATCTTTACCACACACACTACTATTATATATATATCCTAACCCCTTTTCCCAAAGCAACCCCGTCCCAAAGCATGGCCAGCCCTAATCCCTAGGTTGTCAACATCATCTCCTCCCACATGCAAAAACTACCATCTCCATTATATTTTTTTACCTCAACCTATAAACTACAACACCTTAAACTCAACCCTAAAACTATTCACCATCACCCTCTTCCCTTCACCTGAACTCCGGTGGTCACCCGCCTGAACGCCGTCCCCCACGAGACCCCGACAGCATCGCACCATCGTTCCCCTCGACACCTTCTCTTCCCCACGCCTCACCTGGCGTCCCCGAGCCGACCAAAACGTCGGAGCCCGACGCCATCCTCGCCAGAGCCGCCGTCGAGTCCTCTCGACCACCAGCTGTCAATCAGCGCCGAGTCCTCCAACCCGATGACGAGCAGCCCGCCGGATCCCCGGTGATCACCTCCCATCTCCTTTCCTTCCCTGCTCGCTGAGCGAACCCGACTGCACGGAACCTGTAATGCCCCGCTCCGCGTCGACATTATGTATCAGGTGAGTGGGCAGAACTTCGTTCTCTGATTCTTGCACGTCTTAATAATAACCTGAGTTTTTGCTTGCAATATTTTTATAAGAGAATGATAGAACCTGCCTTGCATGTTAATGAACGAACTCACCTAGCTTGTCTTTGAAATGATAAGTCTGCTAAACGAGAATCCTGAAACGCTTGCCTAGAGTGCATGAACATGTTCACTATCGTCTATGCTTCGAGAGAACCATATTGTGCCTGAACGTGTTCAAGTGATAAGTCAGATTGCCCTGCATCAACGATAACTGTTCTGATGGTTCATCTCGTCTGCATACTAGAGTTTATTTGATAGTGTTCCATGCATTATGCCCTCTTATACGATAGCATCTCGGGGCAACAATCGAAACCAGGATTCTGGGTCTTAGGGACTGTGGCACGCCTATCGCTCTCTCGGACGATCTAGTACCTGCAAGCAAGTAAACTGTTGGTGGGTCAGCACTTTTATAAGTACTGGTGAGATAAAACAACTGAACCGAAACAAGCATTCACTAAAACCAATACTAAGTAATCATGTTATAAAATATTACATTACTAGTGATCTTTCTAGTTTTACCTAGGTTCGTTTCATGCAGTGCTAGCTGTTTGATAATAAACGGAAGAAATAAGACGAGGTTTATACGAAACCCGCTCTTAGGTTTACAAACAAGAAGTATAATTAATCCTATATGAGGATGTCGAGTACAATTTTTAATCTGGATAAATATTGCTATAGGAGTCTGATCTGCAGTCGATCACTTTGTCCCTTGGACCACACGATGATGAAGAAGTGCCATAGAAGACAGAAAGCAGCTTCGAAGGTTGCTAAAGAGAGTGGATGCTCGATGCCAAAGTCGTCGATCACTACTCTTTGCCTGAGCTCTAGATTCTTCTATCTTCTATTCTCCAACTTTTCGACCTTTTTTTCTCTCCCGGACCTCTGTCGATAGAGGTCTCTATTTATAGGGTTTTAGTGACAGTGACCACCCAGTCGGTGTAGAAACCGAGTAGTGGAAAGTACAGCACCCTTATACACGATGGTTACAATAACCGTTGCCCGCGTATAAATGATCTCCTAAATGAGCGTGTGACGCGTATCCCATTAAGAGACAATGCGTATAACTGCTGCGAAGATCACGGCATAAAAGCCACGTAGGTAGTTATCCTTCACGTAGAAAAGGTTGGCGTAGAAGCCAATAACTGTCACTATGGCGTAGAAGCCAAAGAGTTATCAATCCGGCATAGAAGCCGAGTAGGCGTAGAAGCCGAGCAGGCATAGAAGCCGAGTAGACGTAGAAGCCGAGTAGGCATAGAAACTAGCTGATCCTCCTTCCTTGACTAAGGCTTGAGCAAATTCTAGACCGAATAGCTTTAATATGCACCAATGCAAATATGGCCTGAGTTGGCGTATTCCAAGGAGATAGCGTACATCGTGCTCCCATAGCCGAGAATAGCCTGATGGCGTAATGCGCAAAAGCGATGATATGAACGTTTTAGCCGAAATTACGGTTTTTGGAGATATAATCAAATCTCTTGCATTAAATACAGAGATCTGCCCCCATCCTGCGCATTAAATGCAGAGGCGTGCCTCGAAGATTTGCCATCATTCCGCGCATTAATTGCAGATACGCGCCTCGAAGATCTGCCATCATTCTGCGCATTAAATGCAGAGACGTGCCTCGAGCCCTGTACGAAGAGCAGCTTTTGACGTGGCAGCCTGTTTGTCTTCTGTGGAGCATAAACATCTCACATCTGCCTGTGTAAAACTAGGCAGCGTATTCCTTTATATGCGTAAAAGCAGTTTACGCCGAGGGAATGTCACTAAATGACAGTCTGGTGACATTAATCAAATCTCTTGCATTAAATGTAGAGATCTGCCCCCATCCCGCGCATTAAATGCCGAGGCGTGTCTCAAAGATCTGCCACCGTTCTGCACATTAAATGCAGAGACGTGCCTCGAGCCCTGTACGAAGAGCAGCTTTTGACGTGGCAGCCTGTTTGTCTTCTGTGGAGCATAAACAGCTCACATCTGCCTGTGTAAAACTAGGCAGCATATTCCTTTGTATGCGTAAAAGCAGTTTACGCCGAGGGAATGTCACTAAACGACAGTCTGGGTCGCTGTGCCGCGCCAACATTATAGCCGTCGTCTGGGTAGTCGTGCAGTACTCTTTGTCAGGAGTCCGACGTCAGGTTCACTGCATGATTTGACAGGTTCATTTCGAGGAATACGAAGCGTTCCTCGTATACTTCAATGCTGCATTAAAAGCGGATGAGTTTTACGCCATAAAGGCGATA
Source organism: Iris macrosiphon (assembly GCA_036927795.1). Classification (NCBI taxonomy): domain Eukaryota; kingdom Viridiplantae; phylum Streptophyta; class Magnoliopsida; order Asparagales; family Iridaceae; genus Iris; species Iris macrosiphon. Next base: position 232,523,435 of record JAYESA010000005.1, read on the forward strand.
TAGTACCCTTTTTACGCTGAAGCAACATGGACATACTGCATTACGCGGATAATCTTTGAGCTTATATTTTACGTTGTACTTAGCGGAAAAGCTCTGTTGTACGCTGAGGGCTCTGAAGTCATCTTTTTACGCTGCCCAGCACCAAAATGCTGCGTATAGCTATTCAGCGTATTTTTTATGCTTCTACAAGACTCCCTTCAAAGTTTTCAAATTCCTCATAATTTGAAACGCTTTGAATGAAGCATGAAACGGTCAAGTCTGACTCGTTCTTCAAGGATGATTTCTTGGTGGATTCTTGGAGATTTGTTGGGATTCGGTGTATTCTCTTTTGCCTATATAAAGGCTGAAGAGTTAACCTGTTCTTCCTACATTTCCTTCACCACACAGAGATGATCGTCGGAGTTCGTCGGATCGACTTGAGGAAGAAGAAGACCATGTTCTTCCAGCATGTAAGGAGCCAAAAAAGAAGGCATCTTCGAGCAAATGTCCTCTGCAACGATGGATCATGGAAGGATATCATAGCTTCCTTTGCTCGAGATAATCAGCAACTTCATATGGCGATTCGTCCAGGAGAGTGGAAGGGTCATGTTACACCACACAGCTTGCAAGCTGTATCTTCTCCTGATACTTTCGTGGACCAGAGCAGAAACTAGCTCTGTCCTCGAGTATTGAGTTGGGTTAAATACCTTAACTCAATCTGTCATGGCGTACGGAGGATAGGCTCTGAATACTTCAAGCAGGCCCAGTTTTGTATCCTCCTGCCATTAATTATTTTCTTGTTAATCAGTCGCAGAAACCGACTAACTGCTGAAGAAGACGGAAGAAGATCTCCACCAATACGAGAACCTGGCAGAACAGATTCTGGGGGTGGCCTTCCGATGACGATAAGGAAATCCTTTGTAGACGGAATTTCCCTCATATGTAATCATGAAAATGAAGAAAAAACCTCTGTAGATCGGATTTCCCTCATATGTAATCATGATTTAATAAAATCGTCTTCTTCTGTGCATATGATTATCTTGCCATATTTTTTTGCTGTGATGAAGTCTGAATATGTGTAGCTTTGACACGTCTGGTAACTTTATGCTGACTCTGATAGAAAGAGTGCTAGGTCCTGTCCTGTCTTTTATGCATAACTAAGGATGCGCAGAAAGCCGCTTAGCATTTAAGTCGAGTATTCGAACTGTCCTGCTGTTAGGAATGGGGAGCTGCGTAGAATTCTGAACCGTCACTTCTGATAAGAAGAATTTTTGTTCAGACCATCATCTTCAAGAACGATTTCCCGAAAATCCCTTGAAATAGGTTGAGAAACGGCTGTCAAACTGAGTCGCCATCTTGAACTGTAGATAAAATATAAAGATTGGATTCTTGATGAACTTCCAATCGACCCAAGAAGAAGAGTCACTTTCAATGTTGAACTCTGTATGCTTTGGGTACTTGGGATATTTTGGGGCCAAGAAGGAGTATCCTCTGCGTGAACCCTTGCAATTGACCGCCTTGAGAATTGTTCAGATATACGCATATTCTGGCATGCGTATTCTCAGATATACGAAAAGTCATAGATCTATAATGTGGATGAGCATAGAATCATAAGTTCATAGCCTCTCGAACGTAAAAGCTGCTGAGCATGAGAGCATCCGGGCGTAGAAACTGTAGATTTGTAGCCTCTGAAAAGAAAATCTTCCGAGCGTGAAGTTGTGGATCTGTTGCCTCTGAGCGTAAAAAGCCACCGAGCGTAAAATCATAGATTTGTAGCTCCTGAGCGTGAAGTCGTAGGTTTGTAGCCTCTCGAGCGTAAAAGCTACCGAGCATAAAAGCATCCGGGCGTAAAATCATAGACTTATAGCCTCTGAGCATAAAACCGTAGATCTGTAGCTGCCGAGCGTAGAAAGCTCCTTGGCGTAGAACCACGAATCTGCTTTGCACGAAAACTTTTCGAATTCGCTGACTGTCAGCCTTCCTTGAGTAATAGGCTGATGTAGCACCCAATCATAACCGAATATTAATTGTCGAATTTGGTTCGGGATTCGAGGAGTCCATCCGAACTCTATATATACCCCAAGGCTCTCAGAGAAAAACTTTTCATCTGTCTTTTGCAAAAGAAAGCCTTCGACTCTTCGAGTTCTCTCATTCGTTTCCTCTCCGAGCATTCAGAGTTTTCAGCAATGGCCCCGAAACAAATCCCCTCCCCTAAGGGAAAGAAGGTTGACTCTTCTTCTCGCTCTTCTGCCCAAGCGAGAGCGACTTCTGTCGGGCATGGCGAGCTTCATTCCGAACGAAGTGTCCTGCCGATGAGCAGCGCACCCGGAGTTAAAGGTAAAGCTTTTGGGATGAAAAGAACGACGAAAAATCCTTCGTACACGTTGTATGTGAATGCGCTAGGTCGTCTTCTGTGCTGATAGCCTCTCCGAGGAAGACGACGCACAGAGATGTTTCATTTTTTACGCCCATATTTCTAATGTGTCAGTGTAAAAACTCCATATTTTCGCAGTCGGGCGTAAAAGCTTTGACTGTCGAAACTTGGCGTATACTATAAAATTTGAGTTTTACGCTTCTGGATGAAAATTTTGGCGTAATAACTCAAACTTTGGCAGTCTGGCGTAAAACACAAACTGTCAGATTTTTTGTGTATACTGTCAGTCTTGAATTTTGCGCTTTGGAATAAGACTCCAGCGTAAAAGATCAAGTTTTTACAGTCTTGGCGTAAAGCACAGACTGTTGACTTTTGGCATATGTTGTAAGATTGTAATGTCTAGTATAGAAACTGACGTGTTTTTCTTGCACTTTGTAGTTAACTTGCATATGTCTCCACTGGCTGAGGTGATGGGTTCTGCTGCCGGGATGCTGCATTCCAACTACCTGGAGGATTTGTCCCATGTGACATTTCCTATCTCCGGACCCCAGTATCCTGAAGGAAGGTGAATCCTGATATCGGCTCAAGGCGAGCGAACGCTGTTGAATATGCTCAACGGAGATCCCCTGACGTACATAGACGGGGCCCAATATATAAAGTCAGCTTTTCTCTTAGGGGACATGATCGACAAGCAGTCCCAAACGAAGCCCAAGAAAGAACTCTGGGTTTTCCCTGCCGGTGGCTTGGTCATATATCTGCCCAAGATGCTGAGAGACTACCCCATCTCGGCATTCTTCCATGCTACACATCCCAGGAGGATGTCGTGAATGCTGACTCCCGATCTTCACGGCCGGCCGGGAAAGATATTTTACCAGAAAGGATCTGGCCGAGGGTTATTTGTCAGCCGCCCTTTCGGCTCTGTGATGCCGTTCAGGGGATTATATCCGGGCAGTGTCCCGAGTGAAGACAGTTTGCTGCTCCAGCCTGTCCAATTACCGACTTTCTGCAATGATTTTATGGGGCATGGAGGAGTATACCCCAAGGTTAATCCTCGGTGCAATTGGTGGATCACCCCAACAAATCTTCGATGGGCTCGTTTAGCTGACTGGGCCCTGAAGCATTTTCAGACCGAGCTTGAGAGCATTGGTCTGTACGCAGCTGTGAGTGCTACCAGTGTTGGGTTACCTCTCAACCCTAACCTGTTTTTGGCTTTGATGGAGCGATATATCTCGCTCACCGGGACTTTTGCCACTCCACTGAGGGAGTTGGGATTGGCCCTCCACGAGATGGCAGAGATTTCGAGACTGCCAATGGAGGATACTCCTTATGAAGAGTATGTTCCCACAAACCGGAAGCTGGGTGATTCAGACCCTCGGGTAGTGGCAGTATTTCAGGAGTTGATGTGTCACTACCTAGTGTGCACCGCCTTTTATGGTGAGCCTTCTGATTTGGCTCATACCGACAAATGGGCGTCCTACCTCTTCTTTCACCGGGCCAGGGCTGCTAGGCCAGAGAAAGTCTTGGATAGCAAGGATCAGCCTTTGAGCTTTCTGAGCGTGCTTAGTGCTCAGGTAGTCGACGATCTTATAGAAGATGTTGGGGCTCCAGATCAGATTCTCGACGAAGGGATAGGAAAATATCCTGCAGGCACTAAGGCCTACAGTTACTTGAGGCATTACCGCAGGCCTCTGTCCAAGGAAGCTCAACTGGCTGGCTTCCTCTCTATATGGCTGCGCCAACTGGTGGTACCCGACATTGCATCTGCGGACCGTATTCACCACAATACGCTATGGCCTATAGTGCGTCTGGTGTTCGGGGCAAGACTGGGCTTGCTCCCTGCCATGGTGTGCCGCATACAAGCTGGCCTGAGGGCCATTACTGATGGGCTGCTTGCCGATAAAACTCGACGTGATAGCTTTCCCAGGGTAGAATTACCATACCTGTATTTGATGGGATGGTTAATTCTTCATAACCCCAGGGTGATGTCTCCCGGATCTGGCAGTAGTTCGGGGGGTAGTTTCTTGCTGAATTACAAGAAATCATCCTGGAACGTGACCACAGTTTTAGACTGACAGCGGGCGCTGAATTTCAGTCACAGCTGGAAGCTCTTCTGCACTGTCCCCTTTGTACATCTCAATCAACAGGGGAGCAGACTTCAGGATATAGGCGACGGGAAAACCGTTCTTTCTCCTGAGGCTTTTAATTGGTTGGTCTGCATTAGACCTTCCCATTTACTATACAGAAGTGAAGACCAATGCCTCTTGGAGCCCTGCCTGCCTAGTCGGTTTGTCAGGCAGTTTGGGTATGACCAATTGCATGTGGGCAATGCCGTCACCAGCTTCAGGTCCAGGGGTGGACTCATCGATGGAGCAAGAGGATGGCGATACTTCATCATGGGTTACACTGAAGCAATTTTTACCGTGCCCGTCATTTCACTCTCCACGGAGCTACGCATCCTCCACTCGTATGCCCAGTTCTATGTGGCAACCAATACCTTCCATCGCGATTTTGACATGCTTGGAAGTTTTAGGATGCCCTCCTCCAAGTCCGCAAGAAGAGACAAAATCTCCTCGGTCTCCTCTGACGAGGGTGAAGATTCTGTCAATCCAGATGAGCCTCAGTTTGCGGTACCGAGGGGTGAAATACCTTCGCCTACAGTGGCTTTGGTCATCTCTAGTAAGCAAAGGGCTCCTGTTCAGACTTCCCCTCTCAAGAAGAAGAAGAAGGTGGTTAGTCGTCCTCTCAGGTTTCCCGGCTATGAGGCTCCTAGAAGTGAACCTGCTGCTTCCCCTATCGGGGACGATTCTTTGATTGGAGGTTCCTCGCCTTTTAGAGAGGGAACCTCCAAAGTTCCGGCTGGCGGTGCCGGAGAATTCCTACTTGAGGCTGTTGTCGTTGCTACCGCTTCAGGTAGTGGTACGAGATCGCCTTTGGGGCCGAGCCGAATAAGGATATCTTCATCTAGATCAGCATCGGGAGAAACCCCTGCCGTGTCTGTAGGTGCACCCAGCGAGATTCCACCTGATGAACCTCGATTTGATCTGGGTGAGGACTCGGAAGAATACCTGCCGATGTCAGTTAGCACACCCCCTTCTTCAGGTATGACAGCTCGCTTAGCATCATTAAGAAATAATTTAGCTGTACTGGCCGCAGACGCGACATATATACCATCAGCCATGGGTAAATGTCGTCTTTACGCCTCTTTTTAGAAAAGTTAACATCATTTTGATATTAACTTCCTTTTGTCTTCTTTTCAGGGGAAGACATCTTCGGGGAGGGCAGTATTGACGCACCTTTTGGCTCTGTTTCAGCTCCTGGCGATGACATGGAGGTGCCTAACTAAAAAGAGGAAGTATTTTCGGGTGCCGGCTCGCCCGAAGTGGTTCCGATGTCTTAAGAAGAGGATAAGCCTGTCATTGCGACAATGCCTCCTTTGAGTACGCCGGTCACTTCGTCTGTTGCTGGAGCATCTTCTTTCGTCGTACCTTCCGTTAAGGCGACGGCTGTGGCAACATCGTCTGCGGTCGTTCCTGGAGGGAGGTTCGCCAATATTGCAGCCACTCCCAGCGTTCATTCGGATCTAGCTATGCTGACTGAGCAGTATACTGGTATCTTCTATACCACTTTGAAAATGCTAATATCAATGGTGTTGGAGAAGAATCTAAGCTTTGAGGCTCTGAGGAGGTCCTCTCGGTTAGCGATAGTGCCGATCAGAGAATTCAACGACACTGGGGTAGCTGACACACTGAAGGAGATAGTTAATGGTTTGGAGCCAACCATTAACGAATATCTGCAGCTATCTCGAGGCAGCATTGACGACCTGGTCCAGACTAGGCATGACTCCCTGACTGCAGAGCTTGCTGGGCAACTGGAATCTCTGAATAAATCCATCCAGGAACAGCAGCAGAAGATAGATCATGAGCGTGCCGAACTGGAGTATGTCATTCCTCAGCTGACTCAGTGCGACGTTGACTATGAGGAAGTGACAGCAAGGGTCCGCAGATTGAGAGATAAACTCGTTCAAGCGGAGGAGGAGGCTGTCTCTTTGTCGGGATCTCGAAATGTGTTGAAGCGTCGAATGGAGACCGCTCAACAGAACCTGGCACATGTGGGTGTCATCCACTTAGGTTTTATACGTGCTTGGTCCGAGCTAGTTGCTTTGAACAATGATGCGGCAAGGCTGGAACGGGCTTGCGCGGACGTCTGGAACTCCAGGGATGAGATAATGGCTGCTCTGGCATGGCAGATTCGCGACCTAACCGCTTCCCCCAAATAATGTACTTTTTTGCTTTTAAAATGTATTTTTGCTCTTTCTGGGCATAACAAAGAGGTTCTCATCTGACTTTGTGGACCCATCATTTTGGAATATAAATGACAGGTTTGGGTGAAAGTGATATCAGAGGTAATATGGACGTGATATACTCTCGGTAAGCTTCAGCAGGACATATCTATTCGGAGGTTATATGGACGTGATAGTATATGCTCCGACTAAAATTTGTACACAAAACACTATCAGAGGTAATATGGACGTGATAGGTCTTGAAGTTCCAAATTAGTTAAACATATCTATTCAGAGGTTATATGGACATGATAGAATACGATCCAACTAGTTTCGTTTTGGAAGTAGTATTGTTAGAATGAGATCTTCACCATACTCCATTTGAGCAAAGGAGGTTAAGCGTAGTACCTTTTCAGGAATTTGCCATTGATAGGAGCCATCAACAAGTCTCCATTAGGCTTGGCTAACCTGTAAGCACCGTTTGAGAATGTCGTCTCGATCACATAAGGGCCTTCCCATTTGGGCTGGAATTTACCCTTACTCTTGTGAGTAATAATCATTGGCCTTCTCACAGCTAAGACTAGCTCGCCAGCTTTGAACACTCTTTCCTTTACTTTTTGATTAAAAGATCTAGAAATGCGTGCCTGGTAGAACGCGATGCGCTGTTGAGCCTGAAGGCATTTCTCGTCTAATCCTTCTAGCTCTTGAAGCCTTAACAGGTCATTCTTTTCTTGAGTCAACTCATTAGCCACTGCTATCCTGAGTGACGGAATTTGGACTTCGATGGGGAGAACTGCTTCACTCCCGTAAACCAATGAGAATGGGGTGCAACCTGTCGGTGCTCGTACCATTGTGCGGTATGCCCAGAGACATTCTCCTAGCTTCTCATTCCAATCTCTTTTGTTCGAAGAGACAAACTTTTTCAAGAGCTTGATAATGGTTTTATTGAAAGCTTCCGCCAAACCATTAGCAGCGGGATTATATGCCGTAGAGGCCATATTTTGTATCCGATTTTTATCGCAAAATCGATGAAACGCTTGGCTGATGAATTGAGGCCCATTGTCATGAATTATCCTCCGGGGTATCCCGAAGCGATAAATGACATGATGCTTGATGAAGCTGATCACATTAGATGCCTTTACCTCAGCAAGAGGGATCGCCTCTTCCCATTTGGAGAAATAATTCGTGATGGCCAGTATGAACCGGTGACCTCTGGAAGAAGACGGGTGAATAGGACCAATGATATCCATACCCCATGCTTCGAAAGGCCAGGATACAACCGTAGGATGTAGATGTTCAGAAGATTGATGTATAAATTCTGCATGAACCTGACAGGCTTTGCATTATTTTGCATACCTTATTGCATCTGTGATCATAGTAGGCCAGTAATAGTCCATTCTCCTGATACGATCCTATAGCTTAGGACCGGGTTGATGCGCTCCGCATATGCCGTCGTGAGCTTCACGGATAACCCGCTGTGCCTCGTCATCGGAGAGACATCTCAATAGCAGTCCATCGTAGGTCCGGCGATATAGACACTGTGAAGACACATCAAAATAGAAGTGTCACTACCACGTTCCGAAAACATGGGTATTTTTGACTTTTTATAATATTTAATATTATGGTAGTTACAATTAAGTAATTGCATGATAAGTATATTTAATTTAAATAATTAAGTGAGATGTGTAATTAAATATATATTATTATATACAGTGTTCATTTATGTTTGAGCTGGTAGACTTGACCTAGAAGCCTAGTAGATGAACACCTGTCCGAATTATGGGATTATGTGGTTAATTATTTTATTTTAGAATTAATTTATTGGAGGTTATAATTAACTACCGTAATTTATTTAATTATTGCGCCCTGCCCTTGCTTCGATAATTGGAGCGCTACCCTAGCTTTTGTCTTCCAACAAATTTTACAATCTTGCCCTAGACCTGCCCGCCTTTCATTCTGCTATTTTTGTAACTCATAATATAGCTCTCTGTACCTTATTTTTAGCCGCACAAAAATCATCGTGGACGTTTATTTAATTTCTAAAATAAATTCTAACTTTGTATCGTTGTGCGTTCTAATCGAAATTGGAAGCAATCTTGACATATTTTTCGTGCGACCCAAATTAGGGTAATATTCTGTTCTGAGTCTTCTTCACTAATGGTATTGATGACCCGACCTGATTTTGGCCCCATGTACTCCTAATTAATTTTAGAACACAACTTACATTTATTTCTAATTAATTTGAGGATACCATTTTAACCGATTCCGAAAATCCCAATTTAATTCCAGTGCCCTGCTATTTGAGCCCATACCAAACTTACAGCGCCCCTGACCCTACAAAACACCAGACACCGAATCGCCCGCCAAATTTTCGTCATTTTATGCGTCTGTGCAAATACCCAAATTTAAGGAGGCTAATTTACAAATTTGTATTAGGTGTCGATACCCCATTGGTTCAACCAAATGGAGAAGCCCAACATTGACTAGTCAACACCTTCATTCCTACATGAATAATTTTTTCCCTCATCACAAATCTAGGCCATCCATTCAATGGGTGCATCCTAACCCTTCATTCCCACACACTATCCTATTTAAAGTCACATCATCACCCTTCCCATCACAAGCCCTAATCCCCAAAAACCTAGGTTTCCCCACCTCCTCACAAGCCTCCACCCTCAAACGTAGGCTTCCCATTTTTTTCTCTATTCTTTTCTTCTTCTCTTCTTCTTCTTCTTCCCTTCTTCTTCTTTCCTTTTAGATTTTTGAAATGTAAAAGGGGGGGGGGAACCATCTCCACCACCCCACTGTGCCCAGGCATTCCCCCGGCGGCCCGCTGACTGCACCCCGGTGGCCCGCTGTCTGTACTCCGGCGGACTTCCCGGTCTCCGACCTCCCACCATCAACTCCGACCCCGCTCACCCGCTCCACTCTTCACCGGCGGCCACCAGAGCTACGACCACCAGCTCCAGCTCCCTTCTCCGGCCCAGTCCACCACGCTCCACTGCACAGTAGGAACCCCGATCGCTGGAGGAGCCATCCTTCATCCCACGGCGAGCACGACTGCGGCACCCCACGGCGGCTCCGGTCGCCAACACAGCAGCCCCGCTCCGGCAGTGCACCCCGCACCCGCACGGCTCAGGCGAGTCTCTACCACCCTGTATCCCCCATCCCCGCTGCTCACACTCCGACCGGCGTCGAACTCCAGTCGACTTCCCGCTGCACTCCCTCTTCCCTGCTACTTCCGACGAGCCGAGCAACCTCACGGCTCCGGCACCCCCATCTCTTCTCCCCGGCTCCCTCCATCTCCTCCGGCCTACTACCACCACCATCTCCATCACCATCTACCACCACCTCCATCACTATCACCACCACCACCATCTACAATCACCACCACCACCATCTACTATCACCACCACCACCATCTACAACCACCTCCATCACCATCTATAACCACCTTTATCACCATCTATCACCACTACCAGTCCGGCCATCTTTCCGGCCAGCCGACCCCAACCACTGTGAGTTTCCTCCTCTTCCTCTCCCTCCTTCTTATTGTATATATATTTTTTGCATATACGTATATATGTATATGTGTGTGTAGGTGTATAAGTGTGTATACGTGTATGTATGTATGTATGTATGTTCGTATATTTCTCCCTATAGATATATATATATATAATATATATATATATAAATATATATATGTTAATGTATGTCTCTAACATATTTTTATTTGTGTATATATGTTATATATATATATATATATATATATATATATATATATATATATATATATATATATATATATATATATATATATATATATATATATATATATATCTTGCGTATTTCTCTATTTTATATATACGTATTAAATGTATATATATTAAATTATCTGTATATATAAAATATATATGTGTTAATGTATGTAATGGTATAGATACAAATATGTATTTTTGGTATATGTATAAACGTATATATATATATATGTATAAATATAACCAATGTAAATTTTTACTAGTACATACATATGTATACATATATATTCAGTATATGTATATTCTTAAATATAGTTGTTATGAATAAATGTGTTATGTATATTTATAATATATAAATATATATTTATATACATCTATTTAGTGTATATACACATATACGTATTTTGTACAAATTACTGATAGGCACTTATATATATATATATATATATATATATATATATATATATATATATATATATATATATATATATTATATACATATTTATTGGTATATACTCTGAGTAAAAATGTGTATTTATATACGTATCCCTACTAGATGACCCTAGTTGACTGAGTGCCATACCTGGCATAGCCCTGAGGCCAGTGTATTTCTATTGTGTGTTAGTGTAGCATCTGATACAAGTGTTATAATTGTGATATGTCTATAGGACTGTTGGTTTATCCAGACGATACTCTGGAACAGGACCTCGGTATTCACCAGCTAAGGACCCAAGGCAAGTATATTTCTCTGATAATTTCCAATTGTTGATAATTTTTATAAGTTCAATAATCTAGAAATGTTATATCTGAATCCTTGACACTGTGCTACACGGACTAGTATATAGCTTGGATCTGCAGTCATGAGATGTTACATTGATTATCGTATTGACATTGTACACGACATGTATATTAGATATCGTACATGATAGATTGGACTTGCTCGTGTGTCGTGACATGTCATGGTTGGATCCACAGTACTAGTTGGGGGCGGGGAAGTAGTTAGTAAGAAATGTGATCATACCCTTTATATAGTATAGAACAATGTAAGTGTTAATCATGCTCTTCACATATGATTAGCCAGGCCCTATAGCTCTCGTACATGTTCCCAAGCCGATCATATTTCAAAGCTACTATTTCAAACACTTAGAATAGATTACAGTTCTCTAGTTAGATCATATACTACATCACCCGTATATGATACTGTACCTTGTTTCTCTCCATTTCATATATGCACTGACTGTATCATATTGCCTATTTTGCATGTCTCTTTACATTGCCTGTCTCTTTATTTTGCCATTGCATTATTTCACTGTCTTCTCAGTATCTAGCATCAACTGTTTATTGCTTTATAGTCCTTATCAATTAAATAGAACTGTTATTTGAGATTGTACTTTGCTCCTTCCTGACTGGAAATATTTTTCCAGACTATGCCTTAGTGGACCGCTGTCCGACACTTTATGGACCATATGGTGAGTAGCTGCAACTTGGGCTTGGTAGTTTAGTTGTGATTCCGGGAGGTCTAGCTGAATCACTAGTTTTTCTAGTTCGTTCTTTTAGTAGACTATTTGGTACCGGATTTGTCTCCGGCATACTTGTTGAGACATGGATAATTGTTGTGTTAGAATATTACATTTAGACTTGTGTTGTATTAAATTCTTTTTGTTCGATATCTTATCGTGCTGTAGTCATATGATTGAGTATGTGTTCGTATTATTTTGTGTCATCCGTGCCTCCTTATGGAGATTGGATGCTTGTGTGAGATTGGCTAGATAGTATCATAACCTTGACAGCATTCTACCGTCGATGATGCGGCGTAGGCTGGACGTACCCGCGTACTCGTGCCCCAATTCCGGGTGCGGGTCGTGACACGTTTTTAGTGGTGGCCCATGCAGGTCAGACTTCGCGAGTTGTGCGATGTCGTGGTAGTGTGGCATCTTTGTTACACTACTGCGTACCTGCGATAGAATCTAGGACATAGGATACTAGGATGAGAGCGAATACTCAATCATAATTTCTTGAGAGATTCCTGGAATGACTCCTGAGAATCTTATTATAATTTTCAATTTAAAATATTTCCCCTTGTTCCGTCCATTCTCACTTGCTGAAATTGAATTTGATTCTTGTTGATTAGTTAATTAAGATCTTGGGTTCATTATAGGGTTTGATTTCATATCAAGATGAATTTACAGACTAATTTATGATGACACACGTCGATAAGGACAGTGAGAAATATAACACTAGGGCTATTGGACTACAAGATATGGATTTAAATTATAATTTGAAGATTGAAAATGAATTGCAAATTTTTTTGAATTTTGAGGAGTTGAGATATTGTTATTAAAACTTTTTGAGGATTCAGATTCGATTCAATAAACCTAGACAAAGCTGTAAGGATTTTAAGTGATTAAATTTTCATTTCAGTATTGAATAATTGACCTTGAGGAAAGTATATGCATTATTCGAGGAGTTATTTTGAGGAATTTATTTAAAAAAAATCTTATAGTGAGAGATATATATTAGTATATAAGTAGATGAGGTGCATGTGTAAGGATCTGTTGGCTTGAGCATGATTGAGATCTCACTACCAACTGACTTGGGTGTCCATCTAGGGTTGCATTAGAGAGAGCAGTACTTAGTATGGTGTGTTGCATTTGATATGCACTTGAGTGATAAGAATAACTAGTATCAACGATTTTAGTAAGTAAGGAAGCTAGCAGTGAGTGTGCTTGTAGTAGAACTATGGTACCTAAAGGGATAGAGGTATCAGACCTTGGATGCATCTTTAACCTGTGCAATCACAACTAAGAATGTTATTCCAATCTATTTATCTTAAATGTTGCTTCTTTAGAACTTTACTGTCCTTCCTTGATGATATCGCATTTTGCCTTAATTGATTCTTGGATCTGTCTTCAGGATGTCGTCGAAGACACGATCTATGAGAGTGGGAGCATCAGCCTTAGAGGGGTCTGCCACCTCTCCACCTGAGGGACAGACAGCCGTAGTTCTTCCTACATCTCCGATACATGTAGGAGTTTCTGCACTTTTCGGGGATCCTCCTCCCCCACCTGTTCAGAGGATTGCCGCAACTGTGACGGACAACCTTCCTCCTCCACCGACTCCGATTCCCGGAGGTTTGCCCATTGACGGGGCACAGATGATTACCTTGATCCAAGGCATGGTAGATGCCCAGAGAGTGACGGCAGATGCTCAACGAGTTCAAGCTGAGGCTCAGAGGGTGCAAGCAGAAGCGCACCAGGCACAAACCGAGCTGATGAGAGAAAGCATGGAGAATGCTCATCAAGTGACTCTCCAAGCTTTGGAGAGAGTAGCACAGTACCAGCAGTTTCCTGGCCAGCAGCAGCAGAGATCAGGCACTATAGTGGACTTCAAGAGGATGATGCCTCGAGAGTTCAAAGGCACCGAAGGGATACTCTACGCTGACGACTGGCTAGAGGATATAGAGAGGAGCCTGCGATTGACCCAGATTCCGGAGAACTTGCAGATAGAAGCCGCTGGCAGTCAGATGTTCGATATCGCACTCACGTGGTATCGCACGGAGCCGAGAATTACTACACAAGGACTTACTTGGGAGACCTTCAAGGAGCTCTTCAAGGAGAAGTTCTTTTCCGACGTGGCATTGGGAACCTTGGAAAGTCAGTTTCATGACTTGGTTCAAGGAAACATGTCGGTCGACGAGTACGCTGCAGAATTATGTAGATTGAGCCGTTTTACATCGTCTATAATTTGGGACCCAGGAGATCGAGCCCGGAAGTTTAGGAAGGGACTGACGAGAGAGATAAGGTCACGCACTTCTGGTCGTCGTACCGCTACCTTTGAGGGTATCTTGATGGATGCCCAGATTGCAGAAGAGGATCTGGATCTCAGGCCTAAGAGGAGTCACAATATGTTTGGAGATACGAATGGTAGCGCAGGACCGGCCAAGCATCCCCGTATTCAGCACCAACAGCAGTACCAAGTACCAGTTCATATTCAGCCATGGGCATTTCAGCATCCACAGCAGTACCTGGCACCAATTCATATTCAGCAACATCCATGGGCGTATCAGTATCAACAACAATACCAGGTACCTATTCGTATTCAGCAGGATCACCAGCAGCCTCCAAGAGAGACACAGCAGACTTGTCATTTCTGTAAGAAGCCAGGTCACCTTTGGGAGAGCTGTAGAACGAGACTAGGACTTTGTTTGCACTGCGGCGCTGCGGGACATCGAGTAAGGGATTGTATTCTAGCCCCTTATCTTCCCGGCCAGCGCGCAGCTTCAGATTATAGAGATCCAGTTAGGCTACCCGTGGAACCATATATTGCTCAGCACCCGCAAAGGGAACCACCCCAGCAGGGCGGAGCATTTGCGATGACGGTCGAGGAGACCGATACTGCAGGTAATGTGTTAGCAGGTTCAATCCTTTCTTTCCTTCTGTTCCTTCCTATTTGATTGATTGACTGATTCCCTAGTACCGTAGTTGGTATGCATGATTTTTTTGTTATAATGTAGTTAGTAGTACACCCTGATACAGAGACTGAAATACCATGACAAAGGACACCATGACCGTACATATTTTTCCTTAGATTGCATAGTGAATGACTGTAGGTAAAATTTTCTCAGACCATGATTATCGGGGTTTGACCATGACGAAGATTCCTGAAGGGGTTATGACTTGACAAGAGAGAGACAAGATGATTAAAATTCGAGGATAAATATCGATTTAAATAAAGGGTCAAGAATTTAACATGACAGAATTGATAATTTATTAATTTTAGGAAGGATATGATATGATTGAGGTTATCATTAGAATTTGAGGAAATTTAGAGAGATTATCATTATAATTATTTGATTGCAAGTTATGAAATTTTTAAAATTTTATATTTGGATGTTGCATTTGGAGAATCCATAAGTATCGCATTGTTGAGCATTTTGAGGAAAGAGAAAATCGAGAAATAAAATTATTGATGGATTAATGATTGAATTCAAACTTTTTGGGACGAGATTTACATTTTCTATATGTGCATTGATTAAAATCAAATTAGAGGAGTGGATATTAAATTCCGAGTATTGAATTATTAACTAAAAAAAAAATTCGGGGAAATTTTTGATAAAAATGGACTTTGATTTTATTTTGAGGATTTTTTCAGGAATGCAATAATTTCAGAATTTTTGAAAATTGTGAAAAGACATTGTGGATTATTAACTGATTTCGTGGTTGATGAATTTAAACTTTGAGGGAAAATAATAATGTGTATGAATAAATGCTACTATGAGGATTTTAAATTTTGAGGACGAAATTTTTTAAGGAGGGTAGACTTGTCACTACCACGTTCCGAAAATAGGGGTATTTTTGACTTTTTATAATATTTAATATTATGGTAGTTACAATTAAGTAATTGCATGATAAGTATATTTAATTTAAATAATTAAGTGAGATGTGTAATTAAATATATATTATTATATACAGTGTTCATTTATGTTCGAGCTGGTAGACTTGACCTAGAAGCCTAGTAGATGAACACCTGTCCGAATTATGGGATTATGTGGTTAATTATTTTATTTTAGAATTAATTTATTAGAGGTTGTAATTAACTACCGTAATTTATTTAATTATTGCGCCCTGCCCTTGCTTCGATAATTGGAGCGCTACCCTAGCTTTTGTCTTCCAACAAATTTCACAATCTTGCCCTAGACCTGCCCGCCTTCCATTCTGCTATTTTTGCAACTCATAATATAGCTCTCTGTACCTTATTTTTAGCCGCACAAAAATTGTCGCGGACGTTTATTTAATTTCTAAAATAAATTTCAACTTTGTATCATTGTGCGTTCCAATCAAAATTGGAAGGAATCTTGACCTATTTTTTGTGCGACCCAAATTAGGGTAATATTCTGTTCTGAGTCTTCTTCACTAATGGTATTGATGACCCGACCTGATTTTGGCCCCATGTACTCCTAATTAATTTTAGAACACAACTTACATTTATTTCTAATTAATTTGAGGATACCATTTTAACCGATTCCGAAAATCCCAATTTAATTCCAGTGCCCTGCTATTTGAGCCCATACCAAACTTACAGCCCCCCTGACCCTACAAAACACCAGACACCGAATCGTCCGCCAAATTTTTGTCATTTTATGCGTCTGTGCAAATACCCAAATTTAAGGGGGCTAATTTGCAAATTTGTATTAGGTGTCGACACCCCATTGGTTCAACCAAATGGAGAAGCCCAACATTGACTAGTCAATACCCTCATTCCTACATGAATAATTTTTCCCCTCATCACAAATCTAGGCCATCCATTCAATGGGTGCATCCTAACCCTTCATTCCCACACACTACCCTATTTAAAGTCACATCATCACCCTTCCCATCACAAGCCCTAATCCCCAAAAACCTAGGTTTCCCCACCTCCTCACAAGCCTCCACCCTCAAACGTAGGCTTCCCATTTTTTCTCTATTCTTTTTCTTTTCTTCTTCTTCTCTTCTTCTTCTTCTTCCCTTCTTCTTCTTTCCTTTTAGATTTTTGAAATGTAAAAGGGGGGAAAACCATCTCCACCACCCCACTGTGCCCAGGCATTCCCCCGGTGGCCCGCTGACTGCACCCCGGCGGCCCGCTGTCTGCACTCCGACGGACTTCCCGGTCTCCGACCTCCCACCATCAACTCCGACCCCGCTCACCCGCTCCACTCTTCACCGGCGGCCACCAGAGCTACGACCACCAGCTCCAGCTCCCTTCTCTAGCCCAGTCCACCACGCTCCACTACACAGTAGGAACCCCGACCGCCGGAGGAGCCATCCTTCATCCCACGGCGAGCACGACTGCGGCACCCCACGGCGGCTCCGGTCGCCAACACAGCAGCCCCGCTCCGGCGGTGCACCCCGCACCCGCACGGCTCAGGCGAGTCTCCACAACCCTGCATCCCCCATCCCCGCTGCTCACACTCCGACCGACGTTGAACTCCAGCCGACTTCCCGCTGCACTCCCTCTTCCCTTCTACTTTCGGCGAGCCGAGCAACCACACGGCTCCGGCACCCCCATCTCTTCTCCCCGGCTCCCTCCATCTCCTCCGGCCTACTACCACCACCATCTCCATCACCATCTACCACCACCTCCATCACTATCACCACCACCACCATCTACAATCACCACCACCACCATCTACAACCACCTCCATCACCATCTACAACCACCTCCATCACCATCTATCACCACCACCAGTCCGGCCATCTTTCCGGCCAGCCGACCCCAACCACTGTGAGTTTCCTCCTCTTCCTCTCCCTCCTTCTTATTGTATATTTTTTTTTGCATATATGTATATACGTATATGTGTGTGTAGGTGTATACGTGTGTATACGGGTATGTATGTATGTATGTTCGTATATTTCTCCCTATAGATATATATATATATATATATATATATATGTTAATGTATGTCTCTAACATATTTTTATTTGTGTATATATATTTATATATATATATATATATATATATATATATATATATATATATATATATATATATATATATATATATCTTGAGTATTTCTCTATTTTATATATACGTATTAAATGTATATATATTAAATTATCTGTATATATAAAATATATATGTGTTAATGTATGTAATGGTATAGATACAAATATGTATTTTTGGTATATGTATAAACGTATATATATATGTATAAATATAACCATGTAAATTTTCACTAGTACATACATATGTATACATATATATTCAGTATATGTATATTCTTAAATATAGTTGTTATGAATAAATGTGTTATGTATATTTATAATATATAAATATATATTTATATACATCTATTTAGTGTATATACACATATACGTATTTTGTACAAATTACTGATAGGCACTTATATATATATATATATATATTATACGTATTTATTAGTATATACTCTGAGTATAAATGTGTATTTATATACGTATCCCTACTAGATGACCCTAGTTGACTGAATCACATACCTGGCATAGCCCTGAGGCCAGTATATTTCTATTGTGTGTTAGTGTAGCATCTGATACAAGTGTTATAATTGTGATATGTCTATAGGACTGTTGGTTTATCCAGACGATACTCTGGAACAGGACCTCGGTATTCACCAGCTAAGGACCCAAGGCAAGTACATTTCTCTGATAATTTCTAATTGTTGATAATTTCTATAAGTTCAATAATCTAGAAATGTTATATCTGAATCCTTGACACTGTGCTACACGGACTAGTATATAGCTTGGATCTGCAGTCATGAGATGTTACATTGATTATCGTATTGACATTGTACACGACATGTATATTAGATATCGTACATGATAGATTGGACTTGCTCGTGTGTCGTGACGTGTCATGGTTGGATCCACAGTACTAGTTGGGGGCGGAGAAGTAGTTAGTAAGAAATGTGATCATACCCTTTATATAGTATAGAACAATGTAAGTGTTAATCATGCTCTTCACATATGATTAGCCAGGCCCTATAGCTCTCGTACATGTTCCCAAGCCGATCATATTTCAAAGCTACTATTTCAAACACTTAGAATAGATTACAGTTCTCTAGTTAGATCATATATTACATCACCCGTATATGATACTATACCTTGTTTCTCTCCATTTCATATATACACTGACTGTATCACATTGCCTATTTTGCATGTCTCTTTACATTGCCTGTCTTTTTATTTTGCCATTGCATTATTTCACTGTCTTCTCAGTATCTAGCATCAACTGTTTATTGCTTTATAGTCCTTATCAATTAAATGGAACTGTTATTTGAGATTGTACTTTGCTCCTTCCTGACTGAAAATATTTTTCCAGACTATGCCTTAGTGGACTATTGTCCGACACTTTATGGACCATATAGTGAGTAGCTGCAACTTGGGCTTGGTAGTTTAGTTGTGATTCTGGGAGGTCTAGCCGGAATCACTAGTTTTTCTAGTTAGTTCTTTTAGTAGACTATTTGGTACCGGATTTGTCTCCGGCATACTTGTTGAGACATGGATAATTGTTGAGTTAGAATATTACTTTTAGACTTGTGTTGTATTAAATTCTTTTTGTTCGATATCTTATCGTGCTGTAGTCATGTGATTGAGTATGTGTTCGTATTATTTTTTGTCATCCGTGCCTCCTTATGGAGATTGGATGCTTGTGTGAGATTGGCTAGATAGTATCATAACCTTGACAGCATTCTACCGCCGATACTGCGGCGTAGGCTGGACGTACCCGCGTACTCGTGCCCCAATTCCGGGTGCGGGTCATGACAAGAAGCGTAATGATCGTCTTTTGACGGATACTGCTTCTTTAGGGTCCTCCGGCAAGATTCCATATGCCACGAAATCTATAAAGGGACTTCTCCAGTCTCTCTTGGGAGGATCGGTGATAACAGCGTAGCTGCGTTCTATGTGAAAGTTATTTTTTACACAGAATAAATCTCTGTTAAGAAGGATCACCGAATTCTGCCTTCTTATAGGAGTAGCTAAATCTGCAGCTAGAGTGGCTAGGGCATCAGCTTCCAGATTCTGAGATCGAGGTACATGCTCTGGGAAGAACCCTTTGAATGTCATGGCTATCTCGACCGTTGCTCGGTGATAGGGGATGAGGTCTGGATTTTGGACTTCATATATTCCTCTGACTTGATTGACGATCAGCAGAGAATCACTGAAAGCTTCCAGAGATTCGACGCCCATATCTTTAGCGACTTGGAGCCCGATTAGTAGAGCATTATACTCCGCCACATTATTGGAACATGGCTCGCTAAGAGAATATGCTCGATAGATGACGAGTTTATCAGGAGTAACCAGGACAATTCCTACTCCTGAAACCACGTTTCCCCTGGGACCAGTCCTGGAGGCACCATCGAAGAATAGTTGTCATGCATCACTTTCCATTGCGGAATTACATTCCGCAACTTCGTCGGGAATGTCCTCGTATAGCTTGGAGGCCTCCGGGATCGGATGAGCAGCTAGGAAATCAGCCAATGCTTGGCCTTTGATGGACTTCTGAGGGGCATACACCATGTCATACGGTGTTAAAAACATCACCCAAATTGCGAGTCGGGAATTAAGAACACTTGGCTTGTTCATCAGTACCCGAAGAGGATTGATCCTGGAGATGATATGAATAGTCTGGCATGTGACATAGTGTCGCATTTTCTGAATAGCAAACATCAGAGCCAAGCATTCTTTTTCCACTGGACTGTACCGGTGTTCAGCTCCGATCATCATCCTGCTTAGATAGTAGATAGCCTGTTTATGACCCACATCGTTCTTCTGTGCGAGAAGAGCTCCCAGGGAATGATCCATCACTCGAACATACAGTAAGAATGGTCTTCCTATGACGGAAGGCACCAGAACTGGCAGATTAGTGAGGTAGCGTTTGATGTCATTAAACGCTTGCTGACGGGCTTTGTCCCATACGAAGGATACACCTTTCTTCATGAGACGAGAAAAAGGCTGACATCTCCCAGAGAGGTTGGATATGAATCTCCGGATATAAGCCAGACGATCTTGAAATCCCTTGAGTTCTCTCATATTACGGGGTGGTCGCATTTCTAAGATGGCCTTGACTTTGTCAGGGTCCACTTGAATGCCTTTAGCGGTAATGACAAATCCCAGGAACTTGCCACTAGATACCCCCAGAAAGGACTTTGTAGGATTTATTTTGAGTTGATGTTGGCGCATCAACTCGAATACTGTCTTCAAGTCTTGGATGTGATTATCCTTGATGAGGCTTTTGACAGCTACATCATCCACGTAACATTCCACAGTTTTGCGTAAATGCTTATGGAATATGTTATTCATAGCCCATTGGTACGTAGCCCCGGCATTCTTCAATCCGAAGGGCATGACCGTATAGCAATATACCCCCAATGGTGTCCGGAAGACAGTATGCTTCTCGTCTTCAGGATGCATCTTGATTTGGTTGTATCTTGAAAATCCGTCCATGAAAGACATACGTTCGAAGCCGCATGTATTGTCAATCATGACGTCTGTAATGGGAAGTGGAAACTCGTCCTTGGGGCAGGCTACATTCATATCTCGATAATCGATGCAGACACGTACTTTCCTATTTTTCTTTATGACCGGGACAACATTGGCGACCCAGTCGAGATGTTGTTCTTTCCGGATGAAACCGCAGGCTATCAACTTCTTGATTTTATCTTCAATGGCGTCCATCATATCCGGGCGGAACCGGTGTTGGTGCTGCTTCACAGGCTTCTAATCGGGCAATATATTGAGTTTATGAGTAGCCACCTTTGGATCAAGACCTGGCATGTCCTCATAATTCCATACAAAGACGTCGATATATTCTTTTATCAGCTGGATAACTTTTTCCCTTTCTTCTTCGGAAAGATTGTTACTGATAAATATCGGCTTTGGCGAAAGTTCATCCCCAATGTCAATCTAGATAACTTTATCTTCGGTGGGAGGTTCTCTCTGCTTGAAGCAGAATTCCCATTGTGTATCCATTTGTTCAGCCCAAGCGTCATTCTCAAACGGTTCAGATTCTTGTTCTTCTGCTTCGAAGGAATCTGCCACTACCATATTTACTGATAATGTTCGTTCGAGAGCATGAGATGAGTCGGGGGGCGACGAGCCATTTTGAGAAGAGAAAAAGATATCCTCGTTTGACTCAGAAGTTGCAAGGGAGGTGGTATTCCCTAACCCGAAACGAGTTCGTTGACAGTAGGGATCGCCGTGCAGCAACATTCGTCTGCCTTTCCCGTAGTTGAGACCTGGTTCCAGTTTCAAGTCATAACCCATACTTTGCATGATCTTCAAAGCTTGCGGGCTGTATCTGTGAACTTGCATCTTACCAGCATCGTCATCAAAAGAATCTTCTTGTACATTCGGTTCATTGCACATGCGGCCGAAGACTATTGAACGCTGACTGCTGCAGGCAGGCGGAACAATGAAGATAGAATCCTCATGTGGTCCATACGTCGTGATGACATTGGATGATGATGCTACTTCCCACACATACGGATGATAGGAATCTATAGCTTCCAGGAATTTTTGCGC
Organism: Iris macrosiphon; assembly: GCA_036927795.1. Taxonomy (NCBI): domain Eukaryota; kingdom Viridiplantae; phylum Streptophyta; class Magnoliopsida; order Asparagales; family Iridaceae; genus Iris; species Iris macrosiphon. The sequence continues at coordinate 232,545,860 of JAYESA010000005.1, forward strand.
TATAGGTTCTATATCGTCATGGGGAGAGGATTCCTGATTTGGAATTTGAGCGTCGATATACTGGAAAAGAGGATCTTTATTATCATCCGAAACCGCGTTCCTGGTTGCATTTACATCAATCGGCTGCCTGTTGCGCCGAAGGTTGATGACCAAGGGTGGAGGCTTCTGGTTCAAAGTAATCAATAGAGGATCACCTCCTTTTCTGACCTAGTTTTGTTCAGGTGGATAGCCATAGGCTCCATGGCTTTTGGACGAGTAGTTCGCCCTTTCACCTTGATTGCCAGAGGTTGCTCGGCAGAGGGTTCTTCTGGCTCCCAGTGGGATTCCTTCTCTACTTCGCCTGACACCTCTTCCATGTAGTTTTAAGAGTACAACATGGCATCAGAGTAGTAGGATTCTACTCCTTTAAACGGGTTCAGGTCAGCAAACTCCGTTTGTACTGTTCCTTGGGCATCTACATATTTAAAGCATTGATGTAGAGTCGAAGGAACGATGTTGTGGTCGTGGATCCAAGGTCTACCCAGCAGAATATTGTAGGACACCTCTGAATCAATGACGTAACACGTAGCCACTGATCTGAGGTCGCCAATCTGGATCCTCAGGCAAATTTTTCCCAATGGCTTACTTTTTCTGGCATTGAAATCCACGATTGTAGTGGTGGTGTAAGCCAATTCGCTGGTAGGAATCCTCAGCGGTCTGAGCAGACTATGAGGAATGATGCTGATTGATGATCCCGGATCTATGTGAATCCGGTCGACCTCCATGGAACCGATGTACCCGGTGTAATAGAGGGGTCTGTCATGCCTGTTATGCTTTAACAGCATGTTATCTTGAGTGAAAGTGATATTCGGGACCACCTCCATCATGCTGTAGCATTGAGGACATGCCATGGGTTCTTCGTCAGGGGACTTGAGCTGGGTCAAGTATGCATCCGCCTGCATTAATGCTTCACTCAGGGCTTAACGAGTGTCTTGAGAGAGCCTGAGTAGTTCGAAGATGGACAACCTGGCTGGTGTATTAGCCAATTGGGCCAGGATATCGAAGTTGTATGGCTTCTCCAAACCTTTATTTTGAATATTTTTCAAAGGTTTATCGAAATGCACTTCTTTTTACTTCCCTTTGATCGCCGAAGTTGGTCTCGAAGGACCGGCCTCTGGTATGGCGGGTTCTGGTTCTGAAGGCTGGGCAGCTGAAGCGTCTGCCGGTGCATCTTTCTGACTTGCTCCATAGTCCTTGAGGTAAGCTTTCCCTGAACGGGTTCCAGTAGCCAAGACCTCGTCTTCTGATGCCGAGTGTACCATAACCGTGTAACATGGTTTACGCTTCGAGTTCTTCTTAGACTTAGCCTTAGCAGCTTGAGTCTCTTTCTCGATCTCTGACACCAGATCTGGATGAACCCATATGATCTCGATTTTGACCCCTAGCTGGAGGAAGATTAACGATGTTCATCGTTGTCCGGGAAATAGGTGTAACACCGTCCGGGACTTCTCGGGGAGACAGATTGCCAAATTGCAGAGAGATCATATTGGCCGTGACCGTCTTTTCGCTGTTGCGCAGAGTGATGGCCTTAGCATCGATCAGCTCCTGGATCTTCCTTTTCAGTACATAATATGCTTTTGTAGGGTGGTGTATGTATCTATGGAAGATGCAGTACTTGGGGTTATTAGTACTGTCGACTTTATTAGGCCGCTTCTCCTCAGGAAGGGTAATCTTGCTGCTTTTGACGAGACACTCGAATATGCTCGGAATATCGTCGTCGTCGAAAGAGTATACTTCAATGGGCCTGAAAGTCCCAGGTTTCGTCTGTGTGGTTGCCGCAGTCTTTTGCCTAGACGTATTGATTGCCAAAGCTTATTTTCCTTTGGAACCATGAGGATGGTCGCTGTTGGGGGATGACCTCTTGCCTCTATCGGAGGTAGAGATCATGATGCCATTATCACGCGCCTTCCGACTGTTGTCCTCGGCGGCTACCGCTGAGATGATGAACGAGGGCCAATCATGGAACTGATATGGTCCTGTGAACACCGAGATTACGGGAAGAAGGTTCTTCCTGCAAATGTCCACCAATGCCGAGTCTGAAACTCCGGGAGGCATTTGCAAAGTGGCTTGACGAAAATATTCGATGAAGGTACGAACGTCCTCTTTTTTCCTTCTGCTTCACTTCGATGAGAGAGGACATAGACATGTCCATCCCTCCCTCGTAGAATCGTATGAAGAATAAAGCTTTGAAGTCTTCAAAGGAAGTAATGCAGTTGTCCGCCAGGCTACGGTACCACTGATAAGCCACTCCCGAGAGACAGCCCTTGAACACCCGAGTGAGGAGGGCATCATTCCCTTGCAATAATACCATCATCATACTGAAGTAGTTCATATACTGACTTGGTCATATTTTTCCCTCGAACAAAGCCATAGTCTGTGGTTTGTATTTAGGAGGGAAAGGGGCCTCTTCCCAGATAGCTGGGTAAGGCTGGTTGATTCCCAATTTCTTGAGCTGATCTTTGTGCTTCAAGGCATCAAATTGGGCTTTCAACTACCGTACTGCCTGCATCGGATTTTCAGCCGGTAGCGGGACCACGGAGTGGTAGGGAATCGGTTGCATCGCGACTCCAACGGGAGGTAATACATTCTCCGAGTGAGGAAGCGGAGGAACTGCTGACTCCTGATCTAGAGCAGGCTCTTGGATCGCGTTGGATGGTGGTAAGTCCACCCCCACACGTATCTGAGTTGGAGGGAGTGATGCTTGAGCCATAGCAGCTGTGTGTTGAGTCAGCATCATCTAGTGCATGTTCTCCATCATGGATTGCATCTCTTTCAGAGATGTCTCCAGTACAGTAATGCGTTGCTCAGCGCTCCCCGACGGGGAAGCTTCCTCGCGTTCATCTCCAATGGCATAAACTCCCATCTTCCTGGGTGTCATTGAAGGATTAGTATAGGTCTCTGTAGATGTTGACTCTATACTTTTAGCATCTGATTCGGGAGACTGGCAACTCCTAGCATCGAAATCAGAAGAGTACGAAGCCGGTTGTCGTGACCTCGAACGGGTGTTTCGGAATACCCCAGCTTCAGTGTTCCTAAGGAGGTTGTTGAATCTCCTTCGGCTCGGAGTTCTAGAGGAATGACGTCCTGAGTGCGATCTTCCTCTAGGTATGTGTGAAGCCATGTTCACTGATGCATGTGTGGGCTCTTCTTCCTGGAAATACGGAGAGTAGCTCAACAGGTCAAAAACCGACCGTTTTGCTTCAGAACAGTAATAATTAACTACAATCCTATGACTATTACAATAGTGCTCGCTAGGAGGCGTAATAGACATGCTGGAAGATCCCCTATCCTTGCGTTTCTGGATCAGATACTCACGCAGGTCAAGAGGAGTTACGAAAGAAGAAGATGGCTTGTTCCTTCTGTTCACCTCGGTGGGCATACGGATGTTGGGAACCATAGTTTTCCCTGTGCCACCCGTATACAACAGGTTGGCCATCTGGGTAGTGGATAATCCCCGAGGAGTGCGTCTTTCCGTAAACTGAGCCTTCTTTACGCTGAGGGGCTTCACCTGGCATAATTTGGAGCTTTGTTCAGGTTGGCGCAAAGCCAAGGAGGTCCTCAGTCGGCCATCGGCTTCTCAAGTAATCCGGAGGGCGGGCAGATTCTTCCCTTGCTGGCGTAAAGGCCGAAAAGTTGAGCAGTCCGCCACTTGCTTTCCCTTGCGTAGATTGCAGGGATTATCTGCTTTTCCGCGGAGGGCAAATGCATTTTTATGTACGGAGCGTGTTTGGAATTTCTGATTTGGCGCTGAGGCATTATCAGAAATTTTGTCTGCCACGTCCTCGACGGGAGACGAGTTTTTATGCGCGATGCACGATGTATACTTCTGGATTAGCGCTGAGGCATTGCCAGAAGTTTTGTCTGCCCCGTCAGCGACGGGAGACTGAGTTTTACGCGCAATGTACGATGTATACTTCTGGATTGGCGCTGAGGCATTGCCAGAAGTTTTGTCTGTCCCGTCAGCGACGGGAGACTGAATTTTACGCGCAAGGCGCAGAGGGAGCGAAGCTACAACCTCGTTGGTCGGAGAGATCAGAGAGATCGGAGAGTCGGCAGGAATGGTAGGGGATGTCTTGGGCATCCAGACCTTACGCAGCTTCCTGTTGTCTTGGACAGAGAGAGAGTGAGAGCTACCCCCTGTTCGAAGCATATCTTCGTAGGCAGACTGGTCGAACTGGACGACCAGGGTCTTCTTCACGGATCCTACGGATACCGTATCGTGTTGAGCAATTGCTTTCTCATCAGAAAAGAAAGACGTCCCCAGCAAAGTCGCCATCTTGTGTTTGATAATAAACGAAAGAAATAAGACGAGGTTTATACAAAACCCGCTCTTAGATTTACAAACAAGAAGTACAATTAATCCTATACGAGGATGTCGAGTACAATTTTTAATCTGGGTAAATATTGCTATAGGAGTCTGATCTGCAGTCAATCACTTTGTCCTTTGGACCACACGATGATGAAGAAGTGCCGTAGAAGACAGAAAGCAGCTTCGAAGGTTGCTAAAAAGAGTGGATGCTCGATGCCAAAGTCGTCGATCACTACTCTTTGCCTGAGCTCTGGATTCTTCTCTCTTCTATTCTCCAACTTTTTGACCTTTTTTTCTCTCCCGGACCTCTGTCGATAGAGGTCTCTATTTATAGGGTTTTAGTGACAGTGACCACCCAGTCGATGTAGAAACCGAGTAGTGGAAAGTACAGCACCCTTTTACATGATGGTTACAATAACCGTTGTCCGCGTATAAATGATCTCCTGAATGAGAGTGTGACGCGTGTCCCATTAAGAGATAATGCGTATAACTGCTACGAAGATCACGGCATAAAAGCCACGTAGGTAGTTATCCTTCGCGTAGAAAAGGTTGGCGTAGAAGCCAATAACTGTCACTATGGCGTAGAAGCCAAAGAGTTATCAATCCGGCATAGAAGTCGAGTAGGCATAGAAGCCGAGCAGGCATAGAAGTCGAGTAGGCGTAGAAGCCGAGTAGGCGTAGATCCTTCTTCCTTGACTGAGGCTTGAGCGAATTCCGGACCGAATAGCTTTAATATGCACCAATGCAAATGTGGCCTGAGTTGGCGTATTCCAAGGAGATAACGTACAGCGTGCTCCCATAGCCGAGAATAGTCTGATGGCGTAATGCGCAAAAGCGATGATGTGGACGTTTTAGCCAAAATTACGGCTTTTGGAGATATAATCAAATCTCTTGCATTAAATGCATAGATCTGCCCCCATCCTGCGTATTAAATACGGAGGCGTACCTCGAAGATTTGCCATCATTCCGCGTATTAATTGCAGATACGCGCCTCAAAGATCTGCCACCATTCTGCACATTAAATGCAGAGACGTGCCTCGAGCCCTGTACGAAGAGCAGCTTTTGACGTGGCAGCCTGTTTGTCTTTTGTGGAGCGTAAACAGCTCACATTTGCCTGTGTAAAACTAGGCAGCGTATTCCTTTGTATGCGTAAAAGAAGTTTACGCCGAGGGAATGTTACTAAACGACAGTCTGGTGACATTAATCAAATCTCTTGCATTAAATGTAGAGATCTGCCCCCATCCCGTGCATTAAATGCCGAGGCGTGTCTCAAAGATCTGCCACCATTCTGCGCATTAAATGCAGAGACGTGCCTCGAGCCCTGTACGAAGAGCAGCTTTTGACGTGGCAGCCTGTTTGTCTTCTGTGGAGCGTAAACAGCTCACATCTGCCTGTGTAAAACTAGGCAGCGTATTCCTTTGTATGCGTAAAAGCAGTTTACGCCGAGGGAATGTCACTAAACGACAGTCTGGATCGCTGTGCTGCACCATCATTATAGCCGTCGTCTGGGTAGTCGTGTAGTACTCTTTGTCAGGAGTCAGACGTCGGGTTCACTGCATGATTTGACATGTTCATTTCGAGGAATACGAAGCGTTCCTCGTACACTTCAATGCTGCATTAAAAGCGGATGAGTTTTACGCTATAAAGGCGATATAGCACCCTTTTTATGCTGAAGCAGCCTGGACATACTGCATTACGCGGATAGTCCTTGAGCTTATATTTTACTCTGTACTTAGCGGAAAAGCTATGTTGTACGCTGATGGCTCTGAAGTCATCTTTTTACGCTGCCCAGCACCAAAATGCTGCGTATAGCTATTCAACATATTTTTTATGCTTCTACACTAGCAGAGTCATATTACATTGTTTGGAAACATCTTTGGAAACAGAGTTTCATATGCGATATATAAGCAAGCAAGCCGTTCGTTCATGTTTCAGGGTGTGCACAGCGTATCTCGTGAGACTCCAGGGTCAAATGAATAGCTAGACACACATGCACGATCTTAGGGGCAGTCCTCTATCCAAGCCAACACAATGACTTAGCTATATGCAGGGCGGTTCTCGAGTATCTCGGGATCGGCAGCTGGTTGTACAGCATACCAATGACTCATTCATCTGATGCTAATGGCAGCTGTGACTCATGGTTGCTTTTTACTATCATGGTAGCAGCCATGACACATGCAGTTCAGCTCTCCACCAAAAGCCATTGTCCGACCGTGTACGAATACATGGAACACTATCAAATAAACTCTAGTATGCAGACGAGACGAACCATCAGAACAGTTATCGTTGTTGTGGGGCAATCCGACTTATCACTTGAACACATTCAGGCACAATATGGTTCTCTCGAAGCATAGACGATAGTGAACATGTTCATGCACTCTAGGCAAGCATTTCAGGATTCTCGTTTAGCAGACTTATCGTTTCAAAGACAAGCTAGGTGAGTTCGTTCATTAACATGCAAGGCAGGTTCTATCATTCTCTTATGAAAATATTACAAGCAAAAACTCAGGTTATTATTAAGGCGTGCAAGAATCAGAGAACGAAGTTCTGCCCACTCACTTGATACATAAAGCCGACGCTGAGCGGGGCATTACATAGTTTCATATGCGATATATAAGCAAGCAAGCCGTTCGTTCATGTTTCAGGGTGTGCGCAGCGTGTCTCGTGAGACTCCAGGATCAAATGCATAGCTAGACACACATGCACGATCTTAGGGGCAGTCCTCTATCCAAGCCAACACAATGACTTAGCTATATGCAGAGCGGTCCCCGAGTATCTCAGGATCGGCAGCTGGTTGTACAGCATACCAATGACTCATTCATCTCATGCTAATGGCAGCTGTGACTCATGGTTGCTTTTCACTATCATGATAGCAGCCGTGACACATGCAGTTCAGCTCTCCACCAAAAGCCATTGTCCGAGCTCGCACGGTATCACGTCCCTGATACACTCGTGCAGGCCACACTAAATCCCTTCCTCGTACCAGCGGGACGGGTGCGGTAATTCACATCCGGTGCGCCGAGGCTCGGTGATTCATGCCCGGTACGTGAATCCGGCTATACGGGGGCGAGGCAAGGCAGAGCGGCGGCCCGGGCGGGTCCGGGGCGTGATAGAATGGTATCAAAGCGAAATTGATCTCTTGGCACAAACCGTTGCTATGACTCTGAGTTATATCGATATGGTATTGCAACAGAGCATTCCATACAATAAGTCCATAGATATTCTCAAAGTGTAAATATTTTATGAATTTGAATTGCTTGATTGTTTTGATTGAGTACGGCGAGGGATGTCACTATCGTTGCTCGAAATATCGAGAAGTTATCCTTGAAGTTTCGAGGATGAAACTTTTTGTTGGTTGGTAAGTATGTAATGCCCCGCTCTGCGTCGGCATTATGTATCAGGTGAGTGGGCAGAACTTCGTTCTCTGATTCTTGCATGTCTTAATAATAACCTGAGTTTTTGCTTGTAATATTTTCATAAGAGAATGATAGAACCTACCTTGCATGTTAATTAACGAACTCACCTAGCTTGTCTTTGAAACGATAAGTCTGCTAAACGAGAATCCTGAAACGCTTGCCTAGAGTGCATGAACATGTTCACTATCGTCTATGCTTCGAGAGAACCATATTGTGCCTGAATGTGTTCAAGTAATAAGTCGAATTGCCCCACAACAACGATAACTGTTCTGATGGTTCGTCTCATCTGCATACTAGAGTTTATATGATAGTGTTCCATGCATTCGAACACGGTCGGACAATGGCTTTTGGTGGAGAGCTGAACTGCATGTGTCACGGCTGCTACCATGATAGTGAAAAGCAACCATGAGTCACAGCTGCCATTAGCATCCGATGAATGAGTCATTGGTATGCTGTACAACCAGCTGTCGATCCTGAGATACTCGAGGATCGCCCTGCATATAGCTAAGTCATTGTGTTGGCTTGGATAGAGGACTGCCCCTAAGATCGTGCATGTGTGTCTAGCTATGCATTTGACCCTGGAGTCTCACGAGATACGCTGCGCACACCCTGAAACATGAACGAACGGCTTGCTTGCTTATATATCGCATATGAAACTCTGTTTCCAAAGATGTTTCCAAATAATGTAATATGACTCTGCTAGCACTGCATGAAACGAACCTAGGTAAAACTAGAAAGATCACTAGTAATATAATATTTTATAAGATGATTACTTAGTGTTGGTTTTAGTGAATGCTTGTTTCTGTTCAGTTGTTTTATCTCACTAATACTTATAAAAGTGCTGACCCACCAACAATTTACTTGCTTGCAGGTACTGGATCGTCCGAGGGAGCGATAGGTGTGCCACAGTCCCTAAGATCCAGAATCCTGGTTTCGATTGTTGCCCCGAGATGCTATCGTAAAAGAGGGCATAATGTATGGAACGAACGAATGCCTTTGCATAAAGGAACCCAAGTCCCTCGATTGTCCCGAATACTCAGTTGGCTAAATGCATTGCATTACAACAATATTCCTTTTCGCTGCTTACTCGATTGATGCGATGATAGCCAACTATCAACTTAAACGATTGGCCTTGTGCGGGCGCAACCCCAGCACTACCAGAAAAAGTCAAATTAGCGATGTCTACAAATGTCGCTAAATAACCAAAAAATGTCGCTAAGTTGGTTTAGCGACGTAATTAGCGACGTTTTAAAGCAGTTGGAAAAAACTAAGTCGCTAAAACAAAAAACGTCGCTAAACGTCGCTATGCCGACGTTTTTTAGCGACTTCAATGTGTCGCTAAATTTAGCGACGTTTAGCGACGTCGCGTCACTAAATAGCAACGTTTATTAAAGTCGGTAAACGTCGCTAATTAGCGACTTATATAGCGACGTTACACCGACTTCTTTAATGACTTGGCAATACTGCCATATCAGCAGTTTCCGACGTACATCGACGATTTTAGCGACGTATTTAGCGACTTGTAACAGCATCGCTAATTAGTGAAGTATTTAGCGACGTAAATGAACGTCGCTAAACGTCGCTAATTTTCAAAAAAATAAAAAATATATTACTGAATTGCATTTCTGGGTTTACCAACCCCCTTGGGTTCATTGTCAGGTATATGTTGGTAGTAGAAATAATTGAATAAAGAACACAGTAGCAGCACCAAGGGGGAAAATTCTAGTGCACTTGGTAAATACAGGCCAAGTATCAGTCATCAGTTGTAAACCAAAATATGAATAATATAATAAAATTTGAAAAAAAGAAAGCATTCAGTAAATCTCATCGTAAACGTAAAGAATATGGCAAATTTATATCCATACAATCGCATCCTAAATAATAAAAAAATATAAATATCCAGTAACTAATTATACTACTGCGGATCTGCAAGAGGCTGACCACCGGCGCGCTTGAAGGATAAGAACTGCTCATACTCGTCCCGTGGAATCGATACCGATGTCGATGGAGAAGGCAGTAACGTCGGTGGAGTCTGTGTCGATGTAGGCACACCAGGAGGCCGTGCCCGCTCCAAGTCTGTGAGTCGCTGGTTGTAAGAATCCATGGTAGATAACAGCCTCGTACTGCTATGAACTATTGAATCTTGCATCATCGTCAACCTCTCGCCCATTGATAGCTGTGACGCCTGCAGCTCCATGATGTTGCGGTCATTGGAGGCTCTAATATTATTTGTCAAATCCTGGAGCTCCGTCATGCTACGGTCGAGCATATCGAATCGTGCGATGAGCATCGGATCGTCCGCCTGCGGCTGGGACCGGGGCTGCTCCTCCATCCTTCGTAGAAACTCATTACGGAGAGACGCAATCTGATGGTCAACGGCCTCCTGGACTCTGGCCGACGACTGCGAGGGCTGCGACTGCGAGGGCTGTGTGGAATGCACAGCTGTCAGGGAGGCCCTAGATGACTGCGTCGCAACCAGGGCGCCATAGGAGCCCGTACCGTAGTACGTACCCCTCTGGAGACCACCAGCTGCGGTCACCCACAGGTCGTCCGCCGGCGGAGCTGGAGTGGGCTGCGACGAAGTACCAGCCTCTCCAGGTGTAGGTGCACTAGCAGTCGCCCGCTCACGCAGCCTAAGATACTCGGCCTAGAAAGGTTTGGAAACTCGATAATTGCCTAAGTTATATTAAAATTAACACAAAGTAAAGTAATACTTACATAGGTCTGCGAGGCCCTCTCATCAATGAAATTTCTGTCCTTGCGATGGGTGGCGAAGAATACGGTCACCATGTTTGCATCCTCACCCCTCTGTACCTGTTAAAAATATATTATTTATTACTAAACTTAAATATTTTTTCCAAGTACCATTTTACGAAACTTATATTAAAATAATATATTTTAAAAGAAAAAACATACCAAACGATGGAAATGTTCTGTCATCGGAATCGAGCCACCACACCACTTGGCAGCATTCCGTCTAGCCGCCTTGGCCTTCTTAGACCTTTCCTTGTAGCTCGGATCGTCGAATCTAGCCCTCATCGCAGTCCACTGCTCAGGCGTGATCCAACCTTGGATCGGTTTTCCAGCACGATCACGAGCCTTCTGGTCATCCAGAGCATCTCGGATAAGCTTGGCGACAACGGTAGGAAAGAGCTGCTATATCAACTCGGCCCAGTGCGGAGGATAAAAATACGTTTGCTATAATAAATAATTTAGTAAGTGAGCATCACGGATAAGTTATATAATATGCATAAATTAGAGAATTTATTTAATATACTTTTACCTGGAAGTGCGCAAACCAGAATGCCTTCCTCTCCTCCGGAGCCTCAGAGTAGTTGATCCAAGGGCCACCGTAGTTGTTCCTCAAAAATTGGCCCAGGCGTCTCTGAACCGACGATGGACGATATCTATACAGAGATAATAATTTAGAATACTGAAAAAGTCAATATACGATGAATAAAGAAATACACGATATATATTATACTAAACCATATAATTGACTTACTTTGTACCGTCGGCCCAAATCTCTGTCCTCGTCTCCTCCGGAGGTGCGCATGGAGGATCTTGTTGATGATGGGACAACGTGGGAACGACCTTCTCGACATGCTCATCTGTCCCCATGGTTCCGTCAGCAGGAGGAACATTGGACGAGGGTATACTATCACGCCTGGAACTACTCGTCCTAACAGTCAGAGATGTGAGTGATCGATATACTGGAGTACTGGGCGACGATGATCCGGAATCCACAGTAGGCAGTACCGGAGGAGCACTCTGTCTACATCGGGACCTGCCGAATCCTCCGTGTCGTCCTGTCATATCTGATAACAACATATGATGAATATAGAGAAACACAAATATATAGTACATTCTACAGTCGAAATGTGATGCATATATCAAAGCATTCTACAGTCAAAATATAATACATATATTCGTTAATGGAATATAATTTACAGTCAAAATATAGTTACATTCTACTTCGTCAATTTTCCAACCTTGATCTACATTCTACAGTCAAAATATAGTTACATTCTACATGCAATATATTTTATTTTTAATCATCTTCAGAAAATTCATCTTGTTCGCCTTCCTCGTCCTCCTCTTCCTCTTCCTCGTCTTCACTTTCATTTACTTCGTCTTCCTCTTCAGATAATTCTACATCTTCTACATTATTACTCGATGAGTAACTTCCGTTGAGTCCACATCTATAATATTTGTTACAAGAGGTAGATCGTCCTCCTGATAAGCTATTTCGTCAATGTCAAAGGTATTTTTAGCTTTAGTCTTGCATACTGCCCACCAATCCGACCTTGCTGTCCCCCGTCTAGGATAAGTTGTGATGTACACGAGCTGAGCCTGACTTGATAGGACAAATGGTTCGTAGCCTCTTCGGATTGTTCGGACCTGGAATAATAACGGTTAGGAACATATACGGAGTCTTCATGCACATCCAAGGCGGTAGATTGTACGGAGTGACGATCACAGGCCAACACGAATACTGGGAGCCCGAAAGTCCGAATGGGGTAAAACCGTCAGAGGAGAGCCCCAATATGACATTACGTGCTTCCTTGACAAAATATGGATACTCTCGATCAAAGTGCTTCCATGCTTCTCCATCGGATGGATGATCCAATACTCCTTCAATCTGTTTTTGCCTGTACCAACTCATGTTTTCTGCAGTCTCCTTAACCATAAACAACCGCTGCAACCGCGACATCAAAGGCAAGTAGTGCATCGAATCGGTAGGCTTCCTTGCACCGACAGACTTTTCTCTAACAGTGGCCTTGTAGCGATCAGCACCACAGAATCTGCATGCATCTTCATCCTTGTCGTCTTTGTAGTACAACATGCACCCGTTGTGACATGCATCAATTTTCTCGTATCCCATCCAAAGCGATCCCACCATCCTCTTAGATCGATAGAAGTCTTTAGGCAACTTTGCACCCTCGGGCAAGATCTCTATAATCAAATTGAGCAGTCGATAATAGCATTCTTGCGACATGTTAAAATCGGACTTGATGCTCTATAATCTTGTAACCACCTCCAACGGTGAATGAACCTCACAACCAGAATATAGTGGAGTCCTTGCATTCTCCAGCAACTCCATAAACTTTGCAGCATTGGCATTCGGTGCCTCCTCAGCTGCATCATAATTGTCCGAATTGAAACTAGGTCCCGTCGCATCATAATTGTTCGGATTGAAACTAGGCCCCGCCGCATCATAAACCATGTTCACCAACCCATCGTCATAAGGATCGTGGTCGTAGACATCCATATACGGCTCCACATAGGGCTCTGACTCCGATGCTAGAGATACAAGTTCTCCGTGCGCGGTCCACTAATAGTAATTCGGCGTAAAGCCCTTCGAGTATAAATGATATATAACTTTCACTTCTGGATGATATTTCCTGTTGCGACATCTCATACACGGACACTTAATTTTGGTACCGTCCATGTACTGAGGGAACGCCTTGGCGAACTGCAGGAACTGCTATACACCCTCAATGAATTTATCCCGTACACCGCACATGTCATCAGGATGACGGTTGTACATCCACGAATGATGACGCAGATAGTAATTCATATCCATTTCTAGATACTTCTGCAAAAATGACAGTATGTATCATATAAATTATTACATACAGTGGTTTATCACCTAACTTCATAACTTAACCGTACTATAAAAATCATAACTGATATAATACATACTTTTATTTATCAAAGTCTAAAATAAGCAATATTCAAAACAACTGAAAAGAGGCCAAGTCTCTTAGTTTTTTAATATTTTATACTATTGGTAAAAGCAAACAATAGTTTTTTTTACTACTTGAAAAGAGGCCAAGTTTCTTAGTTTTTTAATATTTTTTCTATGCGTAATTAGTTAACTTCCCATATTAAATTGAATGAACAATTTTAATTAGTAAGAACTTTTTTGGAAAAAAAATCCACTGTGAAGTCTCAGTTTTCTTATTATAAAGTAGTATAGATATATGGCTCATAGTATCCAAGTAAGTTGTGAGTTGGAAGCAAACAGACACACACACACACACATAAAAATGGATTAGATCTTATGTTAAGCCTAGGCTTACAAGAGTTGCCAATGGCCTCTTTTGCTACATAGTGCATCCCTCGAAGCCCAGGCCTACACACATAGACATAAAATGGATTAGATCTAATGTTAAGCCTTGGCTTACAAGAGTTGCCAATGGCGTATTTTGCTACATAGTGCATCCCTCGAAGCCCAGGCCCAAAGCTCATCTAGAGCAACTAGTTATCAATATAGTTGTTGTATTTACTAGTTATCAATATAGTTGTTCTATAAATACAGAGGCATCATCTAGACAGGAGAATTCAGGAATTAAGGAATCATAAGCTAAATCTAGAATTTCCACAACTAATTCCTGTTGCATTATTCTATAAATATACAGAGGCACCATCTAGACCGGAGAATTCAGGAATTGAGGAATCATAAGCTAAATCTAGAATAATTCTTGAATTCCACAACTAATTCCTGCTGCACCCATTGCTAAAGTAGGAACTGTGCAAACTCCAATGGTTTCTTCTCCTTGATCCCCTGAAGAACCTGATAATTGAATCAGGATCCAGATCCTCTGAAGCAGATAATTCTTACAATTTAATAAAGCTAGGCTGTACTGTAGGGAATTTACAAGGTACTAAAGTAACTGTACATCATGAAGGGTCTATACTTCTTATAGAGGCAGAGAGGGATCATTATAGTAAGTAAAATATGGAGGACATAGTAGCAAGGCCTGTGGGGGGAGAGAGACATGGATGCTCAGTGCATACAAGTGCAATGCTCCTTTGCACAAGACAAACTAGGAAGAAACATCCATAGTGAAGATAGAATATTGTGTGTGTGTCAGTGTGTGTGTGTGTGTGTCGTGCCTGTGTCAGTGTCAGTGTCTGTGTGTGTGTGTGTGTGTGTGTGTGTGTGTGTGTGTGTGTGTGTGTGTGTGTGTGTGTCTGCGTCTGTGTGTGTGTGTCGTGTGTGTCTGTCAGTGTCTGTGTGCGTGTGTCGTATCTGTGTGCGTGTGTTGTGTCTGTCAAGAGTGTGTTGTGTCAGTGTCACATGAGAGAGAGAGAGAGAGAGATTACCTAGAGCTCGAGGAGGAGGAGGGGGGTGCCGGAGTAGCCGCAGCCGTGGAGAGCCGGTCGCCGGAGAGGGGGGGGCGGGGGAAATCAAAAACTTTTAAAATTTTCGACAGATAGGGGAAAAGAAAACTAAGCCCTAATTAACCAAAATTTAGCGTCGTTTAACGACGTCAAATAAAAACGTCGCTACAATAAAATTTAGCGACGTCAAAGACGTCGCTAAACACGTTGCTAAATATTTTTGATATATACGTCGCTAATTATGACGCTAAACGTCGCTAAATCAGATATATTATCGACGTTTAGCGACCTTAATTTAACTTATAGCGACTAATCTTATAAAATCTTAATAAAAGTCGCTAAACGTTGCTAAATGTTGCCATTTAGCAACGTCTAGCGATATTTTTTATGGAGTCGCTAATTTAGCGACGTTTTTACTTGGAGTCGCTAAAATACGTCGCTAATCTCATTTTTTCTAGTAGTGCAGGCTCGCACGACATCATGTCCCCGATACACTCGTGCGGGCCACACTAAATCCCTTCCTCGCACCCACGGGACGGGCGCAGTGATTCGCGTCCGGCGCCCCGAGGCGCGGTGATTCATACCCGGTAAGTGAATCCGGCTATACGGAGGCGAGGCAAGGCGGAGCGGCAGCCCGGGCGGGTCCGGGGCGTGACAGAACCCGCCGGAACAGAACCCCGACTGCCACCCGACCATCCCACCGCCTGACCCGACCGGCCCTCCTAGTCACGACCGGAGCCGAGCCGCTGCTCAACCGCCCGCAGCCACCTGAACTCGCCGGAGTCAAACCCGTTGCACCACCCGAGCCCGCTGTCCACGACTAAACCGAGCACCCCTCCCCGCCGGACCTCTCCCTCTCTTCTCCTCCCTTTAAGACCTCGATATCCCAACCTCCCTCTCCATCCCCGAGCAGCCCAACCCGTCGGACTAAACCTCTCCTTCCTACTCTCTCCTCCTCCTCGACAGGGGTAGCAAGTCGTTCCTCTCCGGCCATCCCCGGTGTCACCCCCACTTTTTAGGATTAGGGATATTTTCGTCTTTTCGTAATTAATGAGTAAATGATTGCATGATAATCAATTTTTTTTAATTTACAGTGACCTTAATTGATTGTGCACTTTATCATTATTCAATAACTAGGACGCTAGTCTTGTCTTCCATTAGATTCGAACCCCTGCCCTGGATACGCCGGACCATTAATTAATGCTCGTGTCCCACGTAAATCCAGCCCTTGTACTCCTATTGAATTGTAGAACACCTCCTTGCATCTAATTTTTGATTTAAGCAAACAATAAACCTATTTCATGCAAATTTCCGTAAATTCATTAAACCCATTTCCCCTTTCATTATATTTCTTGATTCTTGGGAATATGTAATTTAACAGCAACCCCTTTGAAACCATAGCTTCAAACCCTTGAACCAATACATTCTAGAAATTCATTTTAATTTATTGAAACCCTAACCATCGAAATTATCCATGGCAAGCCCAATCGCAATAGGGCCTTGACCAAACTTAATTCTAGGTCAACCCAAGTCTACTACCTATATATATATGCATAGTATTACTTTTTCCTTTTCTTTTAACCTAAAACCTAAAACCTCAGCCGACCCCTTCCCTTACCCATCTCCACGCCGAGCAAACACCTGAGCCGCCGAACGCCGGAAGTCTCACCCCACGACCCGCGGGCTCTCGCCTTAACCGCTGAGCCATTTCCGACCAACACCCAAGCACGAACGCTGAAGCCGGAGACCCGCACGCGCCGCTGCCACCATTGCTGAAGCCCACGTCAACCGGAGACCGACCGAGCTGCCGAGCGCTGCTGCTGCCGACGGAAGCAGCAACTGGACCCAACTGCTCGACCACCCTGCGCCGGGACTGAACGCCGCACCACTGCCGAAGGCGAGCCAACTGGAGCACCGGAGCAGCGTTTTCGCTGAGCCATTTTTGACTGTGCACCCGTGCACGACGATCAGCTCGTCTCGTCCTCACTACCCTGTCCACACGCGCAGGTTTGACGTGAACCTAATCTCGTTTGAGCATGTATGTACGTAGTTGCATACGTATAGGTATATAGATATTATGGGCTCTCAAATAATATCTATACGTGCCCTATATGTATTATAAGTATCCCCGTAAAACTACTTAATAAATTGTATACCTGGTATAAGTTGATAGTATATATGTACATAGTATAATTGATTAGTATGTATCAATATACGCATATGAACATGCAGAAGGTAAAATCTATTAAGTAACTAAAAGCACATATCTATTAAATTGAAATTAGTAATGTTGATGTTTATGATAAACAATGTTAGGCATTATATACCCATGTACTAGGTTTTCCGTAGCGTGATAACAGACTGCCAAATGTACACTGACGTACTGGCAAGACCGTACCATTGACTGTCTGTTATTCACACCAACGACAGACGTGACCACCCCTAGCATAGTCTGTTGAGATCATTATGTTGATTGTGAGCTAGAGTATTGTCTAATGAAGTATTGTATTATATGGTATGTCTATAGGACTGTTGGATCATCCAGACGACACCTTGGAACCCGGACAGTGGTATTGCCAGCTAAGGACCACAGGCGAGTACATTCTCTGACGTTTTTATTATGTTGATTATCTCTATAATTCTTGTTGTATAGCGTACATGACTCTGACACTGTTGCTTACACGAGTTAGCATCATTGAGACTTGTCACGAGGAGTCGTGATTGGAATCCATCGTGCTAGCTGGGGAAAACGGGGAAGTATTAGTAGTTATGTGATCATACCCCTTACATGCAGCATTAGCTCACCCACATTTTACGTCGATGCAGCCTTACCCTTACATGCCTTATCGCTGTTACATTCTTGTTAGCCTGACATGTTGGGGATGATCGCTAATCCATGTAATGAGTCATATAGCCCAAGCTGATCACATGATATACTGATGTTTCACACACTTAGATAGATGATTTCTTGACATGTATCTTGATAGATTGATCTTGTATTCCACATGTTCTAGTTGTTGTTCCTATATACACTTACATACCAGTTCTTTGTACTTGCGTACACTTGTAGTTCTATTCCTTGTCAGATGCATATTGATAATGATGTTCCAGTACTTTGTTCTAGTATTTCTCATTGCCAGTTATTTCATTCTGTCTTGTATTTCTTTACACTGTATTATAGTTTTGTCAATATATGTGAAACTGCTGTTAGAGGTGTATTTTCGTTCCAATCCTGACTGGATATTTTTTCCAGAGAATCTTGAGGATTTCTGTACCACGCACTACGGACCAGGTATAGATGCAGACTATGTACCAGAGATCCTAGAGGAGACTATGCTTCTAGATGAGGCATTGCCTACAGCTATTTAGATAGTATTTATTTATGCTTGAGACTTATGAAGGATATTTCAGTTTATGTTAGACTTATGTTAAGTTTAATTGGAGACTTGTGTTGGACAGCTAGACTGTGAGTTATCTTTATGTTTGAGACATGGTATTTAACTATGTCATTTCCTTTTTATCTTTTATCGTGCCTTATAGTTGTTGTGATTGAGTTACTTGTGAGATTATTGTGAGGATGGATATCATTGACAGGTGTTTAGTTATATAGTATTACTGTGACCTAGACAGCGTTCAACCGCCGATGCTGCGGCGTAGGCTGGACGTACCCACGCTCTCGTGCCCCTACACCGAGTGCGGGTCGTGACACCCGGAGCCCGAGCAGCCCTGCCACGACCCTCGTCACCATCATCATCATTATCATCTCACCTTAATCATCATCATCATCATCATCATCATCATCATCATCGTCGTCGTCATCATCATCATCGTCGTCATTGTCGACGTGTCCCACCTCGCCGAAGACGAACCATAGTAGCCTCCCTCGACCCCGTGTATGCGCAGGTTCGACCTTGCCCTTCCTTCATAATTGTGTTTGTGTGTGCAAATGTGAATATTAGTGAGGATTAGCATATCGCTTCATGGTAGCTTAGTTGACGTGATTGCCAGACCTGCGTTTGGGTGAACCTTAGTGTCTAGTATGGATGTGTGTACTTTTGTGCATGTTAATAGTAATTAATTGAATAGTAATTAGGTTTAATATTGCTTCATGGGAAATTGACGTTAGTGTTTACTCCTTAGAAATTTGGTTGATAAATATACTTAGGTTGGTAAATATACTTTGTGGAAATATGATTGCTAGCAATGCGTTTAACTGTATTATAGATGTTGAATGACCATAAGTGTAATTCATGGATATCCTGTATTATATATGACTGTGTAACCCAGAATATTGTGAGTTGACTGCCTTATGTACACTGACATACTGGCGAGACATGTGTTAGTTCGACTGCCTGATTGCACAGCATTCGCAGGCGTGGCACCAGTGCAATTAGACGCACACTTGACCCTAGTTGACCAGTGTCATACCTAGCGTAGCCCTGAGTTCAGTGTATTTATGATTGTGTGTTAGTATATCAACTGATACAATATTATTATTAAATGATGTCTATAGGATTATTGGATTGTTCAGACAAGACTTCGGAATCAGGTTATTGGTATCGCCCGCTCAGGACCACAGGCGAGTACATTCTCTGATAGTTTCTATTAATTGATAATTTATATGATTCTGGTCTATAGTATTGTTTTACCTAGTTTCTCGATACTTAGATACACGGATTAGTATTGCATGAATTCATTTTCTCGTGACACATACATTATACTTGTCTTGCCTCTACTTCAGGACTCATTACTGGCATCACATCAGGACTCACATAATGCAATCACCTATTTTATCTGGCTGGACTCATATTTGATTTGCATGTCGGGATTGGATTCATTTATACTAGTCGGGCAGAAAAATACTCGAGTAGACATGTAAACATTCCCAAATCTGGAATCACTGGAATCACCCCCCTTTGGTCTAATCAGGAATGATAGCAGTCGTACACCAAGTGTGCGGTGAGCCGTACTTACCCCCTAGCCGTTTACATGTCGAAAGCAATATTTTAAAACACACTGGTTAGTATTTTCTTGCTGGCTTCACCTTACACTTGCTGGACTCACATGATACTTGCTGGACACACATCTTATCTATCTAGTTCATTTCTCATCTATTCACAGTCTTATTTACAGTATTTTCTTGATTCACCATGTATATCTTGTCTTGCTTCTTACTTTAACTTTGACTGTATGTATTTCTCTGACTCATTTACTTTCCTTGATCATCATATATTACTTACTATAATTATTTATAGTCTTTGTCAATTAATTGGAACTGCTATTGGGTTGTACTTCGTTCCATCCTGACTGAAAATATTTTTCCAGACTATGACTTAGAGGACTTGTTTCCAGCATACTTGGAGATTTGGATGTTATGGATTGCAAGTTAGATTATTTTTGTTGTTTAGACTTGTATTGTATTTCATTTATTTTCCTCGATATCTCATCGTGCTCTAGTTTCTGTGATTGAGTATTCTATATTATATTATGATATCTGTGTCTCCTTATGGAGTTGGATATTCGTGTGAGATTGATTAGATAGTATTGTGACCTAGACAGCGTTCTACCGTCGATGTTGCGGCGTAAGATGGACGTATCCACGTACTCGTGCCCCTATATCGGGTGCGGGTCGTGACACATTTTTAGTGGTGGCACATGCAGGTCAGACTTCGCAAGTTGTACGATATCGTGGTAGTGCGACGTCTTAGTTGTACTACTGTATGCCTGTGATAGGATATAGGACATAGGATACTAGGATGAGAGAGGATACTCAATCACAAATTTTTGAGAGATTCCTGGGACGACCCTTGAGAATCTCATTATAATTTCTAATTTAAATCTTTTTTCTTGTTCCCGTCCGTTCTCACTTGTTGTTATTGAATTTGATTCTTGTTGATCAGTTATAAAATTAATTCTTGGTGTCGTCGTTAAGTTTGATTTCATATCGAGATAAACTTTACGGACTAAAATTTACGGTATCATCTGATGACATATGTTGATGGGGACAGTGAGAAAGGTAAAACGTCTGCTTTGGTTATGGAGCCTAGAATTTATCGCAGCCATATTAGCTGGCGTGTCGGAAACATAGGTACCTGACTTCAGATGTATATATCTTAGTTATAAAATTTAGAATTTCTCGCAGCTATACTAGTCGGCACAGCGAGGATTCTAGACGACATGATTATAGAGTTGCATACCTAAGTTATGGAATCTATCGTTCATCGCAGCTATGCTTACTGGCGTGGCGAGGATTCTGAGTGTCATGATTTCGGACAGACGTGTATGATTATCAGGTTGTATCTTAAATTTGTTCTTAAAGTATCATCTCAATACTTATCCAAATTCTGTTATTCTAGGACTTTGTTCTATCATTTTCTTTTGATAGCCGTAGAGATACCTTCAGTCCTTAATCCAGTTCCTTCTTGAGATTCTTTCCATTTGAGTTCCTTGTTAGTATGATAATTGGTGACTTATAATTAGGTCTGTGTCTTGTATCAGTGTTGACTGAGTATGACTTGTGAGTTGTTAGTGTTTCTTAGTTGGACATGTGAGCAGTAGGCATTAATCTAGAGATAGCCCATAACATAGTACCTTGAAGCAATAGTTCTATAACATGTGTCATTATTATTAGTATTGGTATTATAGGTAGAAGGAGTAAAGGGTATCAGTGATGGTTCCAGGAGTTAGTATCAAAGTCAGCATGCCAGTCCTGGATAGTCATAAATTTATGTAGTTGGATGATCCATGTAAGCAATTAAGTATCAAGAAAACTTGTGTTAAAAATTAATGGAGCATGATATTCAATTTGATGGTTGATTACTTGGGTGTGTCAAGAGTAAAAAAATGTATATGCATAAAGGGTATTAATGAGATGCCATGGGTTGAGAAATATCAAGATTGGTCATGGAAGGAATGAAGTGTATCACAAATTAGTGTATCAGCCTGTAAAAAATTTAAGAGAAGATACGTATACATCAATCGAGATATGAAACCATATGCCTACCTTTGAGAGTGAAGTAAAATATGTGTATTATAAAAGGTGCAAGTGATCATGAGTTCTAGTGAATGTGATGAGGTGATCTAATGATGAAGCTAGTGTTACCATACCAATAGTGCTAATATTTCTATATCAAGGATTAGTTGAGCAAGGTGCTAGTAACAGTAAGTACCTTGTGTGATAATATTAGATTGGTGTATCAGTTAATATGGATAAAAATTATTGGAAGTAATAGTGCAAGTAATCCGGGCAGTGCAAATTTCAGTACACAATTGAGGGTTGTAGACAATTGGTGTATTTGTGTGTATCTTGTATGTTAGAGACTGTGAATATATAGGTATACTTAGATAGATGTGGATTTAAATTTTATAAATACGCATCGATTGGACTTAAATTAGAGGAGTAAGATGATTAATAGAATAATGTTGGAGATTCAAACTTTTCGGATGAGATTTTTTAATTTTTATAAATATGCATTGATTGGATTTCAATTAGAGGTTTGAATATTAAATTTTTGTATTTAGTTATTAAAATTTTGGAGGAGATTGTGATAAGAATGGAATTTGATAATTATTTGAAGATTTTCAGGAATATGATATTTTAGAATTTTGAAACTTTTGGTGAAATAACAATATGAATTTACTTCATGATTATATGGTTGATGAATTGGTTGATGAATCTAAATTTTGATGTTAAGAATAAATAAATAAATACAACTATTGAGGATTTTAAATTTCGAGGACAAAATTTTCTAAGGAGGGTAGATTTGTCACTACCACATTCTGAAATAGGAATATTTTTGACTTTTTATTATTTATAAATATCGTGTATGTTTTTATTTACAAAAAATTTACTGTAGCGAAATAAATTTATATTAAATTTATGCAAACGAAACAAGTTTGCAATTTTTTTTTAAAAAGACAGAGTCCGCCAACAGTGTTGGCGGAAAACACAACTGCTGTACACGTAGGCAAAAAAAAAATTAAAGTGGGGCCCACAAGCCAATTTTTGCCAACACTGTTGGCTGAAATTGGCTCCCCCAATTTCAGCCAACTCTGTTGGCAGAAATTGGGTGTGGGGGCCCTCTTGGTTCGGTTCGGTTTGTTTGGGTTTGTTTGGTTGGTTTGTTTTAATTAGTTATGTTTTAGTTTTATTTATTTAGTTTTGTTTCTTAATTAGATTTAAGAAAATATATTTTAACGAAATAAAATTAAAATAAATTAATTGTAAGGAAAAATTTAGAAATATTTTTTTCGAAAATTTACTTCCACAGCATCAAAATTTGTATAAATTCCATCTACAGCATAAAAGTTTAAAAAATTATGAAAAAGCATCAATTGGGCATTTATATTTTTCAATATTATATTTCTATCGTTAATTTTCTTGCTGTTAACAAACGTTAAAAAAAATAATATTAATAAAAATCTGCCGTAAAAATATTACGTCTGCCGTTAAGCAGAAATTTCTTTATTTTCTTTCTTTAATTTCTGCTGTGTCCACTTACAAATGAAAAAAGCTTTTTTCTCTCTTGTACTCCTCTCTCTCCTCCCCCATGAGACATGTCTCTTCTTTTTTGGCTGAAATAAAAAAAAACTAAATAAAAAAATGTTGGCTGAAATTGTTCTCTAAAAAAACTAAATAAAAAACTAAATAAAAAACAAAACCAAATAATCAAACAAAACCAACCAAAACAAACCAACAAAAAAACCCAACCAAAACAAACCAACCCAAACCACTCAAAAGAACCCGTGGGCCCCACACCCAATTTTTGCCAACTATGTTGGCTGAAATTGGGTGGGGGGGCCACAGATTCGGTTGGGTGGTTTGGGTTGATTTGTTTTGGTTGGTTTAGTTGGTTTGGTTTGATTATTTATTTTGTTTGATTAGTTTTTTTCATAGTAGACATAAAATAATTAATTTAAATTTTCCTAATTTTTTTTTGGAGGTCGAAACATCTTTTTAAATCCGTGGCCCCCCACATCCAATATAAATTTATTTCACTATAGTAAATTTTAAATATTCGAAAATAAAATTACCGAAGGTAAATTTGGAGGTCGAAACATCATTTTTTTGCGATTCTGAAAATTTTCGAAGTCCGTCAAATGGTGAAACGGTTTATCCCATAGTACTTTTTCATACGATCATTTTGGCATAAACTGGGCCTTGTTTCGATCTCCCAGTCAAAAGTTATGATACTTTAAAGTTTTAAAATTTATATTTTTGCCTGTAACATATGCGTCTTGCTTCGGATAAATTTTTTTTTTCTACATGATTTGTGTTTCTCTCGTCGAAAATATACAAATCGACTTATTATTTAACAAAAAATATTTCAAAATAAATAGTTATGGCCGCACGAAATCTGCTCGACGGCAGACGTAATATTCTTACGACAGATTTTTATTAATATTATTTTTTCTAACGTCTGTTAACAGCAAAAAAAATAACGATAGAAATATAATATTAAAAAATATAAATGTCCAATTGATGCTTTTTTCATAATTTTTTAAACTTTTATGCTGTAGATGAAATTTATTTTGATGCTGTGGAAGCAAATTTTCGAAAAAAACATTTCTAAATTTTTCCTTACAATTAATTTATTTTAATTTTATTTCGTTAAAATATATTTTCTTAAATCTAATTAAGAAACAAAAATAAATAAATAAAACTAAAACATAACTAATTAAAACAAACAAACCAAACAAACACAAACAAACCGAACCGAACCAAGTGGGCCCCCACACCCAATTTCCGCCAACAGAGTTGGCTGAAATTGGGGGAAGCCAATTTCAGCCAACTGTGTTGGCGGAAATTGGCTTGTGGGTCCAACTTTTTTTTTTGCCTACGTGTACAGCAGTTGTGTTTTTCGCCAACACTGTTGGCGGACTCTGTCTTTTTTTAAAAATTTTGCAAACTTGTTTCGTTTGTATAAATTTAATATAAATTTATTTCGCTACAGTAAATTTTCTGTTTTATTTATAAATAATTGTATGATATGTGTATATATATTATATTATATACATTGTTCCCTAATGCATGAGTTAGTAGACTAGACCTAGAAAACCGCTAGATGAGCCCCAAACAGAATTATATGATCATGGATTTTAATTAGCATTTTGGGATTTAATTATAGAGGTTGTAATTAATTACCGTGATTTTATTTAATTGTTGCGTCTTACCGTTGCTTCAATATTTAGAGCGCCACCCAAGCTTTTGCCCTCCAACAAATTTTACACCCTTGTCCTAGACGTGCCCGCCTTTCATTCTGACTATTGTGTAACTCATGAATATGCTCTCTTGTACTTCATTTTAGTCGCACAATATTCGTCGCAAACGTTTATTTTAAATTTTAAATAAATTTGACTTTGCATCCTTGTGCGTTCCAATCAAAATTGGAGACACAATCTTGACCCATTCTGTGCAACCCAAATTATAACAATATTTTATTCTGAGTCATCTACGTCCATGACACTTGTGTCCCACCTAATTTTAATCCCATGTACTTCCAATTAATTTTAGAACACCATTTACATCAATTTTAATTAAAATTGATGTAAGGACCCAACTTGACCCAAAATTAGACCCAACACCAAACCAAACCCTCATTCACACCCTCAAGCTTCATCCTAAACACCAAACATCCTTTTCATCCAATACATCACACCAAACATGGTATTTTCCCTCATTAAATCCAAAAACTCACTTTCTGTGCAATTTTCCAATTGTTGGGGACTTATTTGCAAAAATGCAATGATGTGTCACCTTCCTATTGGTCAAGCACATGAAGAAATCACCTCCCCCTCTCTTTGACCGGTTCAACCCTCTTCCTCTCTCCTCTTTTTGGTTGTACACCATCCTTCATGAGCAATCTAGGCCATCCATTTAAAATGGAGCCATCCTCACCACACACACCACTATTATATATATATCCTAACCCCTTTTCCCAAAGCAACCCCATCCCAAAGCATGGCCGGCCCTAATTCCTAGGTTGTCAACGTCATCTCCTCCTACATGCAAAAACCACCATCTCCATTATATTTTTTTACCTCAACCTACAAACTACAACACCTTAAACTCAACCCTAAAACTATTCACCATCACCCTCTTCCCTCCACCTGAACTCTGGTGGTCACCCGCCTAAACGCTGTCCCCCACGAGACCCCGGCAGCGTCGCACCACCGTTTCCCTCGACACCTCCTCTTCCCCACGTCTCACCCGGCGTCCCTGAGCCGACCAACGCGTCGGAGCCCTACGCCATCCTCGCCAGAGCCGCTGTCGAGTCCTCTCGACCACCCGCTGCCAATCACCGCCGAGTCCTCCAACCCGAAGACGAGCAGCCCGCCGGATCCCCGGTGATCACCTCCCATCTCCTTCCCTTCCCTGCTCGCTGAGCGACCCCGACTGCACGAAACCCGCCGGAACAGAACCCTGACTGCCACCCGACCATCTACCGCCTGACCCGACCGGTCCCCCTCATCACGATCGGAGATGACCCGCTGCTCAACCTCCCGCAACCACCTGAACTCGCCGGAGTCGAACCCGTTGCACCACCCGAGCCCGCTGTCCACGACTGAACCGAGCACCCCTCCCCGTCGGACCTCTCCCTCTCTTCTCCTCCCTTCACGACCTTGACATCCCGACCTCCCTCTCCATCCCCGAGCAGCCCTGCCCGTCGAACTGAACCTCTCCTCCCTACTCTCTCCTCCTCCTCGACAGGGGCAGCGAGCCATTCCTCTCCGGCCATCCCCGGAGCCCGAGCAGCCCTGCCACGACCCTCGTCACCATCATCATCATCATCATCATCATCATCATCATCATCTCACCTTAATCATCATCATCATCATCACCACCATCATCATCATCATCATCGTCGTCATCGTCATCATTGTCGTCATCGTCGACGTGTCCCACCTCGCCGAAGACGAACCACAGTAGCCTCCCTCGACCCCGTGTACGCGCAGGTTCGACCTTGCCCTTCCTTCATAATTGTGTTTGTGTGTGCACATGTGAATATTAGTAAGGATTAGCGTATCGCTTCATGGTAGCTTAGTTGACGTGATCGCAAGACCTGCGTTTGGGTGAACCTTAGTGTCTAGTATGGGTGTGTGTACTTTTGTGCATGTTAATAGTAATTAATTGAATAGTAATTAGGTTTAATATTGCTTTATGAGAAATTGACGTTAGTGTTTACTCCTTAGAAATTTGGTTGATAAATATACTTAGGTTGATAAATATACTTTGTGGAAATATGATTGCTAGCAATAAGTTTAACTGTATTATAGATGTTGAATGACCATAAGTGTAATTCATGGATATCCCGTATTATATCTGACTGTGTGATCCGGAATATTGTGAGTTGACTGCCTTATGTACACTGACGTACTGGCGAGACATGTGTTAGTTCGACTGCCTGATTGCACAGCATTCGCAGGCGTGGCACCAGTGCAATTAGACGCACACTTGACCCTAGTTGACCAGTGTCATACCTAGCGTAGCCCTGAGTTCAGTGTATTTATGATTGTGTGTTAGTATATCAACTGATGCAATATTATTATTAAATGATGTCTATAGGATTGTTGGATTGTTCAGACAAGACTTCGGAATCAGGTTATTGGTATCGCCACTCAGGACCACAGGCGAGTACATTCTCTGATAGTTTCCATTAATTGATAATTTCTATGATTCTGGTCTATAGTATTATTTTACCTGGTTTCTCGACACTTAGATACACGGATTAGTATTGCATGAATTCATTTTCTCGCGACACGTACATTATACTTGTCTGGCCTCTACTTCATGACTCATTCCTGGCATCACATCAGGACTCACCTACTGGAATCACCTATTTTATCTGGCTGGACTCATATTTGATTTGCGTGTCGGGATTGGATTCATTATACTAGTCGGGCAGAAAAAATACTTGAGTAGACATGTAAACATTCCCAAATCTGGAATCACTAAAATCACCCCCCTCTGGTCTAATCAGGAATGATAGCAGCCGCACACCAAGTGTGCGGTGAGCCATACTTATCCCCTAGCCGTTTACATGTCGAAAGCGGTATTTCAAAACACACTGGTTAGTATTTTCTTGCTGGCTTCACCTTACACTTGCTGGACTCACATGATACTTGCTGGACACACATCTTATCTATCTAGTTCATTTCTCACCTATTCACAGTATTATTTACAGTATTTTCTTGATTCACCATGCATATCTTGTCTTGCTTCTTACTTTAACTGTGACTGTATGTATTTCTCTGACTCATTTACTTTCCTTGATCATCATATATCACTTACTATAACTGTTTATAGTCTTTGTCAATTAATTGGAACTGCTATTGGGTTATACTTCGTTCTATCCTGACTGAAAATATTTTTCCAGACTATGATTTAGAGGACTTGTTTCCAGCATACTTGGAGATTTGGATGTTATGGATTGCAGGTTAGATTATTTCTGTTGTTTAAACTTGTGTTGTATTTTATTTATTTTCCTCGACATCTCATCGTGCTCTAGTTTCTGTGATTGAGTATTCCATATTATATTGTGATATCTGTGTCTCCTTATGGAGTTGGATATTCGTGTGAGATTGATTAGATAGTATTGTGACCTAGACAGCGTTCTACTACCGATGCTGCGGCGTAGGCTGGACGTACCCACGTACTCGTGCCCCTATATCGGGTGCGGGTCGTGACAGGACATGGCAAGGTACAAGGATAACTCAAGCCAAATTAATACAGTACAATAATAAATGAATCAATAGGGTAAACTATGTAACCAGCTATGTGATATGCAAGTGAGAGCATTAATCATACTCAGGCTGAAACTACTATAGGCTCTGTATTGGGGAAACCCATAGCAGCATTTATCTCGAAGGGCCAGTACATGTGCCAAGCTCTGTGTCAGAGTCTAAGGCACCTCCAGAATAACTATATATATATAATATAATCAGCCTTTAATATGGTAAGACTCTCCCCACCCAATGTAATCACACGTCTCATGTCCACGACGTCTCATGTCCATAACACGCAAGATCATGACCTCTAACTAATGCAACGAGTCATAATGATAGCTATGCATATATATAAAGTCTATGTCACGAATCATGTAAGCCTATACAAAATCACCATGAATAACTCAGAAAGATTCTGTCTCATGAATAGTGTCAGGTGTCCTATGGTATGACGTACTTGATAATGCAAGCACAAAAATATATAGGGTCACGATATCAATCTCTAGGTGACGTTACACAACTTCGCGTACGGCGTTGACACCCGAATATTATTCGGACGCTAAGCAATTTCACACGGTCCTAGGTTGAACAAATACATCATATAAATAAATAAAGGGAATAATATAAAGCAAGTACTGCAAGTATGGCAAGGTACACTTGCCTGGGGATTTTGTTTCCAACTGTTGCTCCGGTATCCGAGGGATCTTCAAGAACTCCTTCGATTGCTGAAATAAACATTACCATCGTTCTCAGAAGATTGAAATAGCTAGGATTGCCTATCCATAAGTCCAATTTGGACACATGGGTAAAATTGACAATTTCTGGTCAAAGCGGAGTCCACATGTGACCCACTTCGCACCGAAAAATATGCCATAGACAAAGTCCTCCAAATTCGTCAAACTTAGTGTCTAAAAGTCCAAAATGATGATACGAACCCAACGGAATATCCAGAACTGGATTTCGATGAGCCGATCACAAAATTGCCCGTCAAGTGGATTTGTGGAGCCCATGATACAGGATTTTGTTAAAGTTCTCAGAATCGAACCAAACTTAGGTCACAGGACCAGCATAACGCTACGAGTCCGATGGCACAATTTTTGTTTCGAAATGACGAGTACACGCGAAGTTACAACGAGTTTCAGAACATGGCTGATACAGGGCGTTGTCGACGGATATGCGTTGATTCCGGTATGCACGCACATCCAAATGAACTTTCGTGAAATCCCACACATCCGTATTGACGATGCGCACTTTTTGGTAAAATTCGCACACGATCAAGTCGCCTCGTTTAGAGGGGTGCACCCAATTCCGGGAAAATTCAGGATTTTAAAGACCAAGTTTTTGGTCGATTTAACCCTCGAATAAATTATAAACTACAGCACAATAAATTAAACTAAATACAGGGTTTAAAACTTGGTTATATTATCTAATTAACTGTTCAAGTAAATTATAGAATATTTAACAGGTTGCACGTAAAACGGTCGTAAACTTGTGAGTTCGGGATAATTTCTGATTTTCAGAAATAGGGGTTATTTTTTCTATTTTTGCGTCGCGATTTACGACCGACACAGGACGTGATACCCCAGTCTAATTACACGGGGTTCGAGGGGGTCACGTGGTCTACGCGTAGGATTCGACAGAACAAAATATGAATCTATGTACAGAGAGTTACGCATGCGGAAAGACGGTACCTCACTGATATTTGTGAACTGGGAGGTTCGCGGCTAGGCACGGCGGTGGCGACGGTTGC
This sequence comes from Iris macrosiphon, assembly GCA_036927795.1. NCBI lineage: Eukaryota > Viridiplantae > Streptophyta > Magnoliopsida > Asparagales > Iridaceae > Iris > Iris macrosiphon. The sequence goes on from JAYESA010000005.1 coordinate 232,576,230, forward strand.
TGCGGTGGCTGCTGGGGTCGGCGGGGAAGATGGTCGTCGGAGCTCGGTGGCCGCTGTGGGGAGCTCAGGGTGGCTTGGGTCATTGCTGGATGCCAAAGTTCGTGGTGGTGGTGGAGAAGTGGTGGTGGCAGCGGGGGTTTTATAGGTGGGTTACCGACCGTTTGGGGGAGGTGGATCGGAGGGGTCGGTGGTTGTAGGCGGGGAAGTTGGCGGGTCGCAGCGGAACGATCGGGTAGGCGGAGCGTCGCCGGCAGCTGGTGAACAGCGGGGGATGCGGAGCGGCGGAATACGGACGGTCGGGAGAACGGCTGAACTCAGGCGGGTTGGGTCGGGTCTAGCGGGTTCGGGTCGGGTTCAAATCCGACCCATTAAGGCTTGGGTTCAGTCAGGGTTCGGTTCAGCATGGGTTGGTTTATTTAGGGTGGCTTAAACCGGTTTAGTCTGGTTTATTTAATAACAGTATTTTTAGGGGTTTAAAAATAGTTTTTTGGTCCAATAAATTCCAGAAAAATTACACTATGTCTAATTATTTATTTTACACTCAAAAATTTTATTTTCATAATATTTTAATATTTAATAAAATCACAAAATTTATTTAATTCCAGAAAAGATTAATTTTAATTAGTTAAAAATCACAGATAAATTCTATAAATTTATATTTTAATTTCTGAAAAATCTGGGTATTTACAATCTACCCTCCTTAAAAGAATTGTGTTCTCGCAATTAAGAAAACATAACCGGTCAGATGAGATGACACGGTTGCAAGTTTTGTTTGAAGCAAGACACAAAGGATAAAGAATCATGAATAAGCAGAATCGAGAGAAAGTGTGAGGGTTAAGCAGAATATGTATGGAAGGAACAAAAATATTTTCCTAAGCAATGAGAGAGAAGTAATTCAAGAGTAAAGGAATCTGGTTAGAGCAAGGAAATCTACAGCTTAGAAAAACTTAGGTATCAAGTACTAACAAATTTAAAATACTAGGTTTAGGGCTAAGAAAAGGAATTAACAGGCACGTGCTAAATCATCACTAGGAATTGATAACTATGATAAAACTTAAATCTTACGCGTATTCGCTAATCCACGAGTCTGCGCGTCCTCCATTGTCATTACAAAAGCTTGTTTGTGTGCTTGTGGTGGTGTCCTCTGCTGTTGTTGGGCCTGCTGAAAAAGTGCTGATCTGCTTGATTGCATTGTTGAGATGACTGTCCTCCACCAACTGGTGTCACTTTATCGTCGTAGGTGACAACTATAACTTATGGTGTTCCTGCGGGAGTCTCGTTGCTTGCTTGTGAATCCGTTACTCTGCATCCAAAATAAACTATAAAAGGCGCACAGAGGAATCAAGGCAGGATGCAAGTCAAGAAATTCGAATCCGATATAGAGATCAAGAACGATTCAATCAAGTGGATGAGATCCTATAACTTATCATATCCTTATCGCAGGCTTGCTCGATTCCTTAGTTGAAACCGAAATAATTTAGTCGTTGACCTGCATGGGCCACACAAAAAAACTATGTCACGCCCCAGTCCCAAAATACCGAGGGACTAGACACGTGGCAATGGCCAACAGCACACACCGATGGGCAAACCCAATTTAATGGACCCATCAGAGTGTACTTAAGCTGTAATACAACAATAAAGGTCTACGATACTAATCTCATCCACAGAAGATCAATACAACCAATATCAGAATAATCAAGTTGAAATAATAAATAATAAGTCTCAATAAAAGTCTCAGGGAACAACCCGATAATGAGTTTGATACAGTAGTTCAATAAACAAGAATAAGAGTCTAACAACAGAAACGAGTGAGTATAGAATAAGCCGATACTCAGGAGAAATCCTCGGGCATCACCTCGTCCTCTAGTATTGGTTCAGCTCCAGCGTCTGCTTCTGTCCCGTACACCTCGGGGTAGATCTCCTCTGCTATACCTGAGGAAATAATCCGGATCTAGGTCATCAGGGGACATAACAAGGTACAAGAATAACTCAAGCCAAATCAATGCAGTACAATAATAAATGAATCAATAGGGTAAACTATGTAACCAGCTATGTGATATGCAAGTGAGAGCATTAATCATATTCAGGCTGAAACTACTATAGGCTCTGTGTCGGAGAAACCCATAGCAGCATTTATCACGAAGGGCCAGTATATGTGCCAAAGCTCTGTATCAGAGTCTAAGACACCTCCAGAATAACTATATATATAATATAATCAGCCTTTAATATGGTAAGACTCTCCTCACCCAATGTAATCACACGTCTCATGTCCACGACGTCTTATGTCCATAACACACAAGATCATGGCCTCTAACTAATGCAACGAGTCATAATGATAGCTATGCATATATATAAAGTCTATGTCACGAATCCTGTAAGCCCTATACAAAATCACCATGAATAACTCAGGAAGATTCTATCTCATGAATAGTGTCAGGTGTCCTATGGTATGACGTACTTGATAATGCAAGCACGAAAATGTATACGGTCACGATATCAATCTCTAGGTGACGTTACACAACTCCGCGTACGGCGTTTACACCCGAATATTATTCGGACGCTAAGCAATGTCACACGGTCCTAGGTTGAACAGATACATCATATAAATAGATCAAGAAAGTAATATAAAGCAAGTACTACAAGTATGGCAAGGTACACTTGCTTGGGGTTTGGTTTCCAACTGTTGCTCCGGTATCCGAGGGATCTTCAAGTACTCCTCCGGTTGCTGAAATAAACATTACCATCATTCTCAAAAGATATGAAATAGCTAGGATTGCCTATCCATAAGTCCAATTTGGACACAGGGGCAAAATTGACAGTTTCTGGTCAAAGCGGAGTCCACATGTGGCCCACATCGCACCAAACAATATGCCAGAGACAAAGTCCTCCAAATTCGTCAAACTTAGTGACTACAAATCCAGAATGACGATACGAACCCAACAGAATGTCCAGAACTTGATTCCGATGAGCCAATCACAAAATCGCCCGTCAAGTGGAGTTGTGGGGCCCATGATACGGGATTTTGTCAACATTCTCAGAATCGAACCAAACTTGGGTCACAGGACTAGCATAACGCTACGAGTCCGATGGCACAAGTTTCGTTTTGAAACGACGAGCACACACGAAGTTACAATGAGTTTCAGAACATGGGCGATATAGGGCGTTGTCGACCGATACACGTTGATTTCGGTGTGCACGCACATCCAAATAAACTTTTGCGAAATCCCACACGTCCGTATTGACGATGCGCACCTTTCGATAAAATTTGCACACGATCAAGTCGCCTCGTTTAGCGGGGCGCACCCAGTTTCAAAAAAATTCAGGGTTTTAAAGACCAAGTTTTTGGTCGATTTCACCCTCGAATAAATTATAAACTACAACACAATAAATTAAACTAAATACAGGGTTTAAAATTTGGTTATATTATCTAATTAACTGTTCAAGTAAATTTTAGAATTATTTAACAGGTTGCACGCAAAACGGTCGTGAACTTGTGAGTTCGGAACAATTTCTAATTTTCAGAAATAAGGGTTGTTTTTCCTGTTTTTGCGTCACGATTTGCGACCGACACATGACGCGATACCCCAGTCTAATTATACGGGGTTCGAGGGGGTCACGCGGTCTACGCATAGAATTTGACAGAACAAAATAATAATCTATGTACAGAGATTTACGCGCACGGAAAGACGGTACCTCACTGATGTTTGTGAACTGGGAGGTTCACGGTGAGGCACGGCGGTGGCGGCGGTTGCTGCGATGGCTGCTGGGGTCGGCAGGGAGGATGGTCGCCGAAGCTCGGTGGTCGTTGTAGGGAGCTCAGGGTGGCTCGGGTCATCGCTGGATGCCGGAGTTCGTGGTGGTGGTGGAGAAGTAGTGGTGGCAGCGGAGTTTTTATAGGTGGGTGGCCGGCCGTTTGGGGGAGGCTGACCGGAGGGGTCGGCGGTTGGAGGAGGGGAAGTCAGAGGGTCGCAGCGGAACGGTCGGGGAGGCGGAGCGTCGCCGGCAGCGGGTGAACGGCGGGGGAGGCGGAGCGGCGGAATACGGAGGGTCGGGGGAACGGCTGAACTCAGGCGGGTTGGGTCAGGTTTAACGGGTTCGGGTTGGGTTCAAATCCAACCCATTAAGGCTTGGGTTCAGTCAGGGTTCGGTTCAGCATGGGTTGGTTTATTTATGGTGGTTTAAACCGGTTTAGTCTGGTTTATTTAAAAATAGTATTTTTAGGGGTTTAAAAATAGTTTTTAGGTCCAATAAATTCCAGAAAAATTATACTATGTCTCATTATTTATTTTACACTCAAAAATATTATTTTTATAATATTTTAATAATTAGTAAAATCACAAATTTTATTTAATTCCAGAAAATATTAATTTTAATTAGTTAAAAATCACAAAAAAATTCCATAAATTCTTATTTTAATTTCTGAAAAATTCGGTTGTTTACATTATGGTTTCCATATATTGGAGTTGCCATATACATACGGCTGACATGCTTACGTATTGTTAGTCCTACGTATTTTGGGACTGGGACGTGATACCCTTGTCCAACGTTGATGTCCCTACTCCCGTCCGACGCTGCTGCCTCCCTCCCCGTCGAGCCCCTTCCCCTTCTCCCCCTGTCGTCCCCACCCTCCCAGAGCGCCCTACCCCACCCCGAGCGGCCCCTCCCCTCCCCCACCGTAATCGCCCCTCCCCCTCCATCTGCTCATCTCGTACCCTTCTGCCGCTACGCACCGCCTCATATGTCACGCCCCAATCCCAAAATATCGAGGGACTAGCCACGTGACAATGGCCAGCAGCACACTCCAATGGGCAAACCCAATTTAATGGACCCGTTAGAGTGTACTTAAGCTGTAAAACAAATATAATGGTCTACGATACATGTTACAGTCTAATTCTAATCTCATTCACAAAAGGTAAACATAAATATCAATTGTCAAACTAATCAACGAGAAATATAATCCAACAAGTCTCAACAAAATGTCTCGGGGAACAACCAGAATATAAGTTTAGTACAATAATCCAAGAGACAGGAAATAGAGTATCTAGAAACAGAAATGACTGAGTATATAACAAAATACTCAGGAGAAATCCTCTAGCACCACCTCGTCCTCTGGTGCTGGTACTACTCCAGAGTCTACTCCTGTCCCGTATACCTCAGGGTAGATCTCCTCTGCTAAACCTGGGGATATAATCCAGATCCAGGTCCTCAGGGGACATAGCAAGGTACAAGAATAACTCAAGCTAAATAAAATATAGTATATAAATATATATCAATATGGCAAACTATGTAACCATCTATGTGAAATACAAATGAGAGCATTAATCATATTCAGGCTGAAACTACTATAGGCTCTATGTCAGGGAAACCCGTAGCAGCATTTATTATCTCAAATGGCTAGTACGTGTGCAAAAGCTCTGGTCAGAGTCTAAGGCATTCCCAGAATATCTTTATATATATAACATAATCAGCCTTTAGTATGGTAAAACTTTTCCCACCCAATGTAACCTCACGTCTCATGTCCATAACACGCAAGATCATGACCTCTAACTATTACCGCGAGTCATAATGATATCTCTATATATGCAAGTCTTATGTCATGAATCCTGTGAACCTATACAGAATCACCATGAATAACTCAAAAAGATTATGTCACATGAATAGTGTCATGTGTCCTATGGTATGACGTACTTGGTAAAGCAAGCACGTAAATATAGGATCGAGATAACAACTCTCTAAGTGACGTTACATGACTTCGCGTATGACATCGACACCCGAATATTATTCGGATGTTAAGCAACGTCTCACTGTCCTAGGTTAAACAGGTACATCACAGAATAAATCAAGCAATTAATATTAAGGCAATTACTGCAAGTTTGGTAAGGTACACTTGCCTGGGGTTTGAACTCCAACAGTTACTTCGGTGTATGTAAAATTTTCAGGTACGCCTCCGGATGCTGAAACAAACATTACCATCACTCTCAGCAGACATAAAATATCTAGGATTGACTACCCATAAGTCCAATTTGGACACAGGGATAGAATTGACAGTTTCTGGTTGGGAGAAAAATGGCCATGAACACGGGGTTTCGGGACGGTTTCTGAACTCCAAAATTGGATTATTTTTCCTGTTTTTGCGTCGTGGTTTACGATCGACACAGGACACGATACCCCAATCTAATTGCACAGGGTTCGAGAGGGTCATGCTGCGATCACAACGCAATAGGCCGATCGAAAATCGACACAACAAGGAGGGAGAAAACTCACCGAAATAGGGGTCGGTCTCGGTGTGCTACGCTTGGACGGGGCGGCGCGGCGGTGCATGTCGTCGTCGGCGGTGGCTGCGGTGGCTGCGGTGGCTGCTCGGTCGTCGTGGGGTCGTCGGCGCCGGGGTAGCAGTGGTCGGTCGAGGTCGCAGCGGGGAGCTCGGGGTCGTCGGAGTCGGCCGGAGTTGAGTGGGGTGGCGGTGGTTGTGATGGTGAAGGTGGTGGTGGTCGGGTTTAAATAGGGGGAGGGCCGCAGTTACGGGGAGGTGGAGGTGAGTCGCCAGGGGTTTCGGGGGGGGGGGGGGGGGCGGGGGTGTCGCAGGGGTGTAGCCGGGAACGGGGGGGAGGGGGGTCGTGGGTGTGCGGGGGATGGGTGACCACTGTAGCAGTGGGTCGGGTACGGGTCGGGTCGGGTACGGTTAGGTTTTAGATCCATTAGGGTGGGGTTGGGTTCAGTTTGGGTTGGTTTGGTTCGGTGCAAGTCTGGTTCGGTCTGGTTTATACTAAACAATGTTATTAGCTATTTAAAAAATAGTTTTTGAGCCCAATAAATTTCAGAAAAATTACACAACATCATATTATTAATTATATACTCAAAAATATAATTTTTATAATATTTTAATATTTAATTTAATACACAAAAATATTAATCCCTGAAGAACATTTATTTTAAATAATTAAAAATCACAGAAAAATTCCAAAAAATTATATTAAATTTTTTAAAAATTCGGGTGTTTACATCACACGTCACTATAGTCGGAGAGAGGGGAGGGAGAGAATGTGGAAGAATATTTTCGTCATTTACCATATCATGTTAATATCGGTAGAAAGATAATTGGGAGAGAATATTAAGTTGATACTTATCAAAGTTTATGGTAACAAATTAAATTTTTTTGAATAGTTGAGAATATCAAGTTGTAATTTAACTCATATAAAAAATAATAATAACTCTTCAAAATTAACTCTTAGTTCCGAATAAACATTCATCAAACAAACATTTCTAAAATACTTTCATTAAAGTAATGTTTTCGAAACGTCCATTTAAGCTCTCAAATGGATGTGATATTTTGTTCATTTGACATATAAACCGTTTGGTTGTCTCCTTGTGTGAATATCAAATGGAATTTTTAGATAAAATGAAGTTGCTATCAAAATCGGCTATAAGCAAAGACAATTGAGGGACATATACAAGATAAGTGCATCTTCAACTTATTGTATTGTTTTGTTTGGTGTTATAATTTCTACGTGACATAAGATAGAAAATATTTTTTTTTTTTATGTAATAAGATTATATTTTCATAAGACAATGAGATAGAAAAGTATTCTCCAATGCAAAAATATTAAAAAATAATAAAACCTATTTTTTTCAACTTCCAAAATAACTTTTTCATTTCTTCTTTTTTTTATAAATATTTTTATTCATAATTGATGATATAAAATAAAGTTATTATAAAGTCCATTGTCGAGATCTAGATAACCAATTTTACATTGTCATTGTCATATTATTACACTATCAACTTCACAATCAATTTTACATTTGCATTAATTTTTTTTTTTAATTAAAAAGTAATTTCTATGTGGCAACTAATTTTTTTAAACTCACAACAGAATTGGAGTTGCTCTAAGGTAGAGCTAAGGGACTTATATACAAATAACTTTTCCATTATACTTTTACAAAGAGAAAGACAAAGCTAGCGAGGAAAAAGAGAGAAGAAAGCGGTTTTCCAAAAGCCGGTTTTGGAGCTCCGGTGAGCGGTTTTCCGAAGAGTAAGGAGTGGTTTCCGGTTTGGATCCGGACCAAGAAGAAGAAGATGGTGAAGAGGAAGCCAGTGTTCTTCTTCCTCTGCATCACAGTCGTTGCCCCCATCCTCTTCTACACCACAAGTAAGAAAAATCGTTTCTTTATGTAAAAAAGAGGGCATTTTTGTGTGTTTAGATTGTGTAATAAAAATTCTATTTTTGCAGCGGACAACGGCTTCACACAGGACGTTTCCAATTGGGTCAGTGGCAAAACCCGTTTTTTATAACATTTAGTTAACTATTTTTTGTGGGTAATTCATTTTTTTTTCTTCTTTATTTTTTTTAGAGTTTTGGGACCGAAGCTGAGAAATTAAGCGCCACTCATCAGGTATTTCGATTGATTTTATTCACTTTTTGCTGCATTTTTGTTAAATTATTGCGATTGATCTATAGGAGAGTACTGGTGCCTTGAAAGAACCGACAAGAGTGGTTTATCCGGACGATTCTAGCAGTTCTAGTCAGATCTTGGCTCGATCGAGCGATGGATTGGTCAAAGGTTGGACCTTTACTGGTTCTTGAAACAATTTTTATTGAAAATCTGTGGATTTTTAGGGGTATTTTGTTATTTTCAGAAATGCCACTGGGGAAACCTAGAGAGCACTTGACCCGGGTGCTGTCAGCGGCGATGGTCGGCGAGGGGACTCAGTCTGAGGAGCCTATCATAAAACAGGTCACGAGGAGGGAGAGCAATGACAGCGATGGCGGTCAGAAGTCACACTTGGCCTTTCAAGGGATTATTGAGAAGAAGGTAATTTTGTGTGTGCCATGCCATGATATGCTGCACGGACACGAATATGACCCGACAGTGGATACGGTGACACAAACATGACACAGTTTTGGAGTGTCCGTGCTTTCTAGGCACTGCAGAATTATCTATGGAATTGGTTAACTTCAGTAATAGAGACAGTTCATAGTTTGTTTAGACCGACAACTAATAAGGCTTGGATTACTTCTTCATGTTGGCAACAATTAGCTAAAAGTAATTGCATGGGAAAAGTTGAGCAAATTGGGAAAGACATGTTTAGATTCTGTCAGCTTTCCGCTCATTCAGATTCTTTTTCATATGGGGATGTCGGTTTGTTAGGAGGCTCTGGTTCTCAAGTCTTATGTCACTATCGTTGGCTTGAGGAACTAGATTCTTGACTTGTGAAAGGGATGTATGAGTTTGTGATAAATTTTCCATTGCTTGTAGGCTTGGCTCATTGGAGTATTTCTACTATCGTTTCCCACCATGGGTTGATAAAATGTTGGATAAACATAAGTTTGACTTTTTTCCTCTAGTTTAAGTACATTCTTGTATACCTTCTTTTTCTTTTTTGCTATATGTGCTATTTGGTAGGAAAGGTGTGTCTGGAATTGTATTATACAAAATTTCCATGGCTACAATTTCAAGTGGCTTGGGATTACGAGTTTGATATTTCATAATTTTCCAGGAAATGAACAACAGAAAACAGTCTGAACGAACGTCAGCTAAGGGTGATCATGTGAAACCTCAAAGGGGAAATGCTGATAAGGTTGGTGCCAATATGGCCATACCTGATGCTAGAGTGCGGCAACTGAAGGATCAGCTAATAAGAGCAAAAGTGTACCAAGGGTTGGCACAGCTTCGAACCAGCCCACACTATATAAGGGAGCTTCGAAATCGGATTAGAGAGCTTCAGCGAGTACTTGGTGAAGCAACCAAGGACTCAGACTTACCAAGGAGGTATTGCTAGTTAACTTCATATTGGTCATCTGTACTGAGGCTTGATGTAGGAACGTCTTAAGTCTCATTAAGTTAGCTTTTCAAAAATCTTGAACTAACTTTATCCGTTTCCAAATATTGATGAAGTTGATTTAAACATTGAGGGTTCTTACTTCCATGTTTTGGAAGATCATAGTTCACTCCATGTTTTCATGTCAGTGGCTATATTGGAGTTCAAAAATAGATCTCAAATTACATATACTCATCCTCTTCTGTTGCTTTATCCAGTGCCAATGAGAAAATGAAATCAATGGAGCAAACTCTGGCAAGGGGCAGACAAATGCAAGATGATTGCTCCTCTGTTGTAAAAAGGTTGCGAGCGATGCTCCACTCATCTGAAGAACAGTTACGAGTACATAAGAAGCAGACCTTGTTTTTGACCCAGCTTGCAGCAAAAACCCTCCCTAAAGGTCTCCACTGCCTCCCGTTGCGACTTACCAGCGAGTACTACTTGCTGGATCCAAGCCAACAACAATTCCCGCATTACGAAAAGCTTGAAGACCCTGCATTGTACCATTTTGCATTGTTCTCTGACAATGTGTTGGCAGCATCAGTGGTTGTGAACTCTACTATTTCTCATGCAAAGGTAAGTTTACTGTCTGCATTTCCAATTATCGCATGATGGTTCCTTGATTACAAAAAGTTTTTTTTTCTTTTCTTGCAGCATCCTTCAAAGCATGTTATCCATGTTGTAACAGATAGGCTTAACTACGCTGCGATGAGAATGTGGTTTTTGGCTAATCCACCAGGGAAAGCTGCCATCCAAGTTCAGAATATTGATGAGTTTACATGGCTAAATGAGACCTATAGTCCAGTTCTGAAGCAACTTGGATCCCAATCTATGATTGATTACTACTTTAGGACTCACCGAGCAAATGCTGATCCCAATCTGAAGTTCCGAAATCCTAAATACCTTTCAATCCTGAATCACTTACGATTCTACCTTCCTGAAATTTTTCCGAAGCTTAACAAGGTGGTGTTTTTAGATGATGATATTGTTGTACAGAAGGACCTGATGGGTCTTTGGGAGATCAATCTTCAAGGAAAGGTCAATGGTGCAGTAGAAACTTGTGGGGAGAGCTTTCACCGGTTTGACCGGTATCTTAATTTCTCACATCCTCTTATTGCTAAAAATTTCGACCCTCATGCTTGTGGGTGGGCATACGGAATGAATGTGTTTGATTTGGATGAATGGAGGAAGCAAAAGATAACAGAGGTCTATCACTCTTGGCAGAATCTGGTAAGACAGAATCACCTCTATTTTACTATTTAATTTTTCTTATGCATGCTACCTCAAATCTTCCTAGTTACACTTTCTATGTTATCTTTTCAAATGAACTGTATCATGTTGACCTACTTGTTGGATACATCAATTTTCATAACCGTCTTCTCTATATGAGCCCAAAAGTAGTCAATTTACCTTTCAATATCATCATCCAAGACTTCTATCATCAGAATTGGGTCTGTTATGGACCATAAGAAACTCAATAAAGTTTTGACAATTTTTTTATCAGCGGTTATCTGACCTAACATCAACATGTATGTTGGTGCCAAGTTCCTTGTGAAGATAACAATGAGCATGATAGGGTCCATAAAACCTAGGAGGCCTGTTAGCGGGCAGGTAGACCGACCTTCTGGGTATGCAGTTTAAGTGCATGCAACCAAGAAGCGCCTTCCAAGTTTTCCTAGACTATAAAAGTATAAATACCCTAGACGGAGAAGTAAGAACAGTAAGATGATATAATATTCTCTAAGGAACTTCATCTCTATGACAAATATAGCCAAAGAGTGAAAAGGGATGACAATCCCATACTTTTACCATTCAATATCTTGTGGAAAAAGTTCAATTTTGTTATACATAATTGAACTTCTAAGTTTGCCATGATTGGGTAGAGCAACAAACAATCTGTTAGGGAAGGGAGAGGGGGGGGGGGGGGGGGGGGGGGGGGTGGGCTTCTTCCCACTGTTTTATCTAAAAAAAAAGAAAAGAAAAAACAATTTGTTCAACTTCCCGGGAGTCTTATTTATTAGTTGTGAAAACTATGCACCACCTAACCTTCCAGACTCATGCCCTGTAGAACCAAAAATGATGTGCAAAAGAGTATTAAGATGCTCATAGTGGAATGCTACTTGCAATCCAAGCATTTTAGATTCTTTCTCCAATCTGTAGGCATTCTGGACATTCTAAATGAAGAATGCAAATATTTCTTAACAGTCTATTAATGTAGTTTCCACACATGTTTTGGCCCAATCCTCCAGATGGCAATGCTTCTCAATTTATTCGTGTCCAAAACCTTACATAATAAGAAGCATCTGCGTATGGATATTACTAGCCATATTAACGTACTATAAAGATATGCAGAAGTCATATATATGCTCAACCTAGAAGTTTATATAGATATTGCTTGCCATATTAACGTACCTCCATAAAGATATGCAGTCTTATATATGCTCAACCTAAAGGTTTATAAAATTATGATCTGAGAATGTACGTATGGTGATACTTCTAATTCATGTCTCCTGATGCATCAGACTTAAACATCTGGGACATTTTGGGATACTTCAGGTCACTAAATCATGATAATGTCACATTTCAACTTCTGTTACTTTGACACTTTAAAATGATTGATGTCAAGTCTAGACTGCGTCAAACAAATGTTTTAGATAGGTTAACCATATTTAAAAACAACTAATTAAGTAGATCATTCTCATTATACATGTGCACTCATGTTTTGCATGTGCATATAAACAATATAGCTGTATTAGCATTGTTCATCTGACACTTGACACTTCAAATATCAGGGTAGCACTCTGTTGCCTGAGCTCTTGCTTTAATACCTACAACTTTCTCCTCAATTTCTGAAACTTCTGTCAGCCTCTTCCTTGATTCATAGTCTTGGGCGCTATTTTAAGACATCTATATTTTGAAATTCAGTTCCTTCCACTGAATTGTTTGTTTGTAGTTTTACACGTCTTGAGCTAAGCAATTTTCTCTTTGTGCAGAACCATGCTAGAACACTGTGGAAGTTGGGAACCCTTCCACCTGGGCTGATAACATTTTGGAAACGCACCTTCCCTTTAGACCGCTCATGGCACGTATTAGGCCTTGGCTATAACCCTAATGTGAACCAGAAGGACATAACACGTGCAGCTGTTATACACTACAATGGAAACATGAAGCCTTGGTTGGAGATTGGCATGCCCAAGTATCGAGGCTATTGGACTAACTATGTGGATTATGATCAACGTTTTCTACGGGACTGCAACATTGCTCCATAGATGCTATTTTGATGCTTTTCCTATGTTTCAGTCTTAGTTCCTTCCTCCACTCCCCTTCTTTTGGGTTTTAATGTTTTTTTTTTTTTGAGAGAGTTAAATGCTTTTGATTCATTGTGCTCTACCTTTTATATTTAGCCGGAGCATTTCTTCTGTCAATCTTTTTTTCCCCCACTTCTGCATAAGTGAAGGTGTATTGTTGTACATGACTTAGAATTGGTACTTAAGAAATTTAAGTTTTATATTTTTGTTTCTCAATTCTGAACTCTTGTATAGTTTTGGTTCTGTTGTGTAAACTATGTCTTCTTTTCCGTCCTTATGTTCACCTGTATTCTATGGTTCCACCCTGCTGACTTCTTTCTAGTCCCCACTGTCATGGAGATCTTGTGAAAAGTTTAATGGATTAAGATGTGTTGTTGTGCTGTTATGTTCTGTATTATAAACTCAAATCTTAAATAGTCTTTGTGCTGTGCTGTTATGTAAACTCAATCTTAATCATAACCCCTTCTAATTCATTTCAAAGGTTCATTTATACAATGTCTTCTTCTTTTTTAGTTCATTTCATAGGACGATTAAATCATTCATGCTGAGAGCTTAGTTGTTAGTCTTTTTACTTGTAGCTTTACTTGATTCTGTTGAATAGTACTTGTTGGTTTTGATTATATGCTGTTCTTGATGGAAGAACAAGCTTTTCAACTGATTGTGCTGGTTTTGTGGTCAAGCTTGCTATTACTTTGAGAAACATTATTTGGGCTTTTGTTGTCTTTCAGTGATATGCCATCAATAACTTAAATTGCAACTTCTTGACCACAGGGTTTCTATATTAAGCTAATGATTCCCAATTTCTAAAAATGACATAAGATTTCATCTGATGAACGAGTTACATTTAGATAGGGGTTGTATAGACAGTGCAGATTGAGGAGACTATGACACAGAACAACATATGGTGGTGAGGTTCATGATATTGGTGTTCGTGGTGACATGCATGGGTACTGAGTCCTTGATAGTTGTATGCGTTGTGGCTACTGCTGTTGCATTGATTGTTTGTTGTTACTTGCTTATCAGTACCAAGACAAATTGTGAATTATGGACCTTACGGTGGACGCTGTAATTGTAGAAGTTTCATATTGGAGGTGGTGGCTTTGTTGACGTGATCTGGTCCAATTAAATCTCATAATTTATAGATGTGTCATTTTGCATCCTATCTTGGTTTCCAACTATGGTTTTTGATTAGGAGTATCGGGTTATTATTATTAAAGTTATTTGTATTTACCATCACCACTTCCTCCCTCTTCCTAAATTGTTAATCATATCTTCACTATTTGTCATTTAAAAAAAAAAAAAAATAGTGTTATCCTCCAATTCTGAAAACTTAGGCTTTCTTAGACTTCGTGGCGTGGGGTTGGGTGGGGTTAACACTATTTTTTTGAAATGCGATTATTATTAAAGTGAGCGACCCTGTCACACATTATTTTTCGTCTCATCGATATTGTTCCGCATAATCCTCATTGTCATGGATTTAATTGAAAGTTATCATAATTTTTCAAAAGGTGGTAGTCTTCTTGAATTCTCAAGTAATCTCTTTAACTTTCTAGAAGTTCTAGAATGTTCCTCATAAATATATATGACCTAAAAGTTTCTTAGAACTTTCTTGTAATGTTCTGAAACTTTTTTGTAAATCCTTGAGGCTTTATAAATAAGTGGATGCCTTATTTGTTACTCACCACCGAATCTTGTAAACTTTTTCAATATAGTGAAGTCTTTCATGTTTTTACTCTTGCTCCACTACTTATCTTTTCTTAGCAATCTAGCTAAATTGGTTCATGAAAGGTCAGGTGCGGACGAAAGAATTTAAAAGAGGGGGGTCAACCTCAAGTAACGGAAATCCAACTCAACGAACAATGACACAAGACATGCAAGTGAACGTGTACAAGACAACAAGTAACAACATGGAGACAGTAAAATAAAGAATAAGTAATCGGGAAAGATAAGCATGATAACATATGTATAGAAAAATACTGTACAAGGACAATGTATGCTTGTTTGGCTTATTTGTCCAATTCTGCGCTAAACCGAAATCAAGAATACGATGGTCGAGTCCAAGTCTTAGTTGTCCAAAAGCTTATAAATAATAGTATTCATAAATTATTATTCCATAATGTATATACGTATAGGTATATACATATGTAATGTTAAGATATGATTAAATTTATGATTAAAATTAGATTCACGTCCATCTTTACGTATCTCCTATATGGATACAGATTCCTTCTCCTATACGGATTTGTACTCAAAAAAATAAAAGTATATATATATATATATATATATATATATATATATATATATATATATATATATATATATATATATATATATATATATATATATATCGTTAATCCCGAGGCTTAATCAAAGATGATAGAACCATAAGTTGAAGTCGAGATCAGGAGTTCACATAAGAGTTTCCTTCCTAATATCTCTCGATCCAACAAGAAGATTATATATAGGATCTGATTACAACTAGAAACAAGAAAACAAAATAATCATAGAAAACTATTTACTCGTTCTTTCTTGCAATCGCAGTTGCAAACGGATAGAACATAGTTTACAACTTGCAAAATAGAAGAGGAGGAAGAAGAATAAACTCTGCTTGCTGGGGTGATGAAGATCATCGTTGCTCAAAGCAAGATTCGCCCCCACACGATCTGTTCTCAGGAACCATCAAATTCACGTAAAACTTCTGGAACGCTCGTTGTCACCTTCTTGCTTGGACTCGCATGAACCCCCTGGACTGCAATGGCTGCTGCTGCAACTCTCTTCGTCTCCTCTACTTCGCAGTAAGTCCTCAAAAAGGCACGAAGGGAGTATTTATAGAGAGAGGGTGAAAACTCTAGCCGCCCAACAGTTACGGAAAGATAGGAACAGATTAATTATGAATCCCTATAAGATATGCACAAATTAATTTCAAATTCCATAAAAAATGGATCTGAATAACATACCATATATTTCCATAACCGTTCAAATATATCCGCAGCAGCAGTAGCACATGCGGAAGCGCATACGGCAGCACAAGCCGTAGCGCATGTGACAACGCATGCGGCAACCCATACGGCAGCCCATGCGACCGCCCATGCGGCCAGCCCATGCCACCGTTCATGAGAGAGCGCATCAAATGCGCACAAGCGCCTGCGCCGACGCTGACGTGCTAAGTGAAAAGTGCACCAACAAAGTGCCACTTTGTGCCCTTGAGCCCGAGCAAGAGCCCGAGTCTGAGTCCAAGTCGCTAAGCCCCTTTGGGGATTAGCTCCTATGGAATAAATTTTAAGAGAATGACAAAAAGCATAAATGCTTTCATTAAGGAGTTAATCCTTCTTCATCCTAATAAAATACCCCTACATGGCACCCATGTGCCTCACCACACCCCATGTGCATACCTCAACACAAGCAAAATATTATATTGAGATACCCACTTGGTGGTGTAGCCAATGTGGAACTATCTTTCATAGTCCAAAGGCAAAAATACCAACAATTCCCCACATATCTCAATACATGGGTTGAGCGTTCCTCACAGTGACTCCCCATCATGCATTAGGATAGATGTCGCTTCGACTTGAATCTTCCTGCATGGGTCAAAATAACAGCATGTTACAAGAATGGACTAAGCCTTGAATTCTGTACCATAGTTGTAATTCTTTCCACTCACACAATGACATCAATTGTGCTTCCGGTTGCACATTGAAGGCCCTATGCACGTCTGGTTTCGGTGTATATATTTTGGTTGTCTACAAGTTTTCCCTCAAGAGACGACATGTATATCTTTCAATACACTATAGGTGAGTTCTTAAAGAGTCCTTGGCATGAAACATTGTGCTTCCTTGCGGTGCTATGCCGCTATGACATGGCCTTCTGCCAAGGTTTACTCCCTCATGTGGTGTCATCCACTGTAGCATGAGGTTCACTCCCTCTTTGTAGTGCCGAACTACCCAACACGAAGCCTTGCGCTTCCATGCGGTGTTACGCCGCTGTGACATGACTTTTCTTCGAGGATTTACATCTTTTACCTCTGTGGTGTCACACCACTGTAACATGAGGTCATCGACTTCTTTGTAGTACTGTCTACCACTCTTCATTCTACAATATTAGGCCTCCTACCTATGCGCGGTGCTACGCTGCTGTGATATGACATAATGCCGATGATTTACATCTTTTACCTCTGTGGTGTCACACTACTGTAGCATGGTATACAAGTCACTTGTAGTGCTGAAACTACGTGCTTCCTGTAAAGCACACCAGATATTCACTCTGTCCGTGAACTCATTAAGGCGTCAAAGCCATCCTTCTACAGAAAATTGTTCTTCATAAAGAACAAGAAGTAGACAACAGTGGTTCTGGGTCCATAATCCTTCAATGTCTCAAATGATTATCCAATATTCCTGATATTTTTCCAGCCAATGGTTATTCTTTGAACCAAAAGCTAGATGCCTAGTAGATTTCTCTTTGAACTAATAGCATAAAATTTTATGGTAAAATTACATAGATACAATATCAGAATATCTTCAAGCCCATTTTAGTTGTTATGTTCTCGACCAGCTGGCACTGGAGACCCTTGGTGAACGGGTCCGCCGGGTTCTCCTGATTCCGAACATCAATTACGACAATGACATCAGTCTTTGTCAGATCATTCACTGCCCTGTGCCTCTGTGAGCACCCTGGTTTTTATATAGGGTTAGTTCAGTAATTAATATTTTTTATATTTAATATTTATTTGATAACTTAATTGAACTTTGGAAACCAACCACCATAGTTTTAAGATCTTGAGTGCAATACTAGCCTTTCCCTTCCAACCAACCTAGCATGCTCGACTTAGACGAGTCAAATTAGTCTTCTGCCAAGACTGTCCCTCACAAATTTCCAATCCCATGCCTTGTTTTGGTCGCACAACTTTCGCGACACAATTACGAGGAAACGATGATTAATTAACCCTTTTGTCGTGGCGTACGATTTTAACACGCCACCCCAACCCATTACTTCCAACTAAATCCATGCTATGAGCCTAATTGGTCATATTATGCACATGACACTCGAGTTACGTTATTCAAACCCATGCATGCTTCCAATATAATATTAAGTAAAAAATAGAATTTATAGATTTTAACTAATTCAATATTCATTCATATTTAGTAAATACCTTTTGAATTAATATGAATTGGGTGTAAATTATTTGTTGGAAGAAATCTAAATTTTCTAGAATTTTTTCAAGTACCTAACTATTTTCGAAAATTTTCTACATATAGATATTTAATGAAATAAAACAAAAGAAAAGGAAAAGAAAAGAAATAAAACAAACCCTAATACTAACCTAACTAAACCCAAACCTATTAACCATAAAACTACTACCCAAAGCCTAAAACCACTACCCAAGCTCAGACCCCCAGACCCGCTCACTCTCCCTCAATCTCTCATTATATATATATATATATATATATATATATATATATATATATATATATATATATATATATATATATATATATATATATATATATATATACATGAATAAAATCCTAACCCTAATCCTAAACCACCTCTACCATCACCCACGCCTCCACCCTCGTCGACCACCCTGACCCCTCGCCGCCGCCGTTGTCGTGCGGCAGTCGCGCGAACAGCAGCAGCAACATTCAACCTGCGAGCCATCTTTGAGGTACGAGAACGTCCTCCTCGCTCGACCATTTTACGATCTTTTTGTCCGTATGCATTCGCAATATGAAGGCCATCAAACCCCTTCAAAAAGTTTGAATTTGGATGGCTTATATTAGGAGAAATTCGAACCGAAAGTTGGTCCAATTAACCTGCGTTTCGAACAATTTCGAAACTGTCCAAACACCTATATTTCGAGGGCTATAACTCTCAACCCGCGAGGCCAAACTGAGTTATTATTTTTCTTGTGTAACGACAACCTAACCAAGATTAAATTCCTTCAAATAGTTTTATTTATTTCTGTTTTAATTTTAATTTATTCTGTGTTGAAATTGACCAAAAACTTATTTTTAAAACACCAAAAATCTCCGATACGGGATGCGTTCCACCAAACGAGACCACGTTATCGCGTGCGAATTATACCGAATAGTGCGTAACATAAATGCAGATATGTAAGATTTTGCAAAACTTGATTTGGACGTGTGTGCACGCCAAAATAAATGCTTATCCGCCAAAAAATACCGTATCGGCCTATTTCGATACCTCACATAACTTCGTGTGTACTTGTCAATTCATAAAAAAAACTTATGCCATTGGATTCATAGTATTATGCTGATCATGTGACCCAAGTTCGGTTCAAATCTGAAAACGTTGACGAAACACCATTTCGTGGGCCCCACGGTTCTACATGACGGACGATTTCATGATCGGCTCATCGAAATCCAGTTCTGGATGTTCTGTTGGGTTCGTATCATCGTTCTGGACTTGTAGACACTAAGTTTGATAAATTTGGAGAACTTTGTCTCCAGCATATTTTTCGGTGCAAAGTGGGCCACATGTGGATCCCGCTTTGACCCAAAATTATCAATTTTGTCCATGTGTTCAAATTGGACTTATGGATAGTCAATCCTTTCTATTTCAAGTATTCTGAGAACATTGGTGATATTTGTTTCAGCATCCGGAGGTGTACGTGCAAAATTTACTTTCCCAGGAGTAGTTGACGAAGTTCAGAACCCAGGCAAGTGTACCTTGCCAAATTTGCAGTAGATCATGTTATATATTCTGCTTGTATTTCTTTATATATATATATATATATATATATATATATATATATATATATATATATATATATATATATATATTTGGGATGTGCTTGCTTAACCTAGGACCGTGAGACGTTACTTCGCGTCCGAACAAGATTCAGGTGTCGATACCGTACGCGGAGTCGTGTAACGTCACTTAGAGATTTGATTCCACGATCCAATTTTTACGTGCTTGCTTTACCAAGTATGCCATACCGTAGGACACTTGACATTATTTTATGTGACAGAATCTTTCTTTTGTTATTCATGGTGATTCTGTATAGGCTTACATGATTCGTGATATGAGACTTGCATATTATATAGATATTATTATGACTCGTTGTATTAGCTAGAGGTCATGATCTTGTGTGTTATTGATATGAGACGTTGTGGACATAAGATGTGAGATTACATTTGGTGGAGAGAGACACATATGCTACAGGCTGATTATGTTATATATATACTATGTTACTTGAGGTGCTTAGTCTTTATACCAGAGCTTGGCACATTTACTGGCCCTACGAGATATTACTTGCTGCTATGGGCTCTCCGACACAGAGCATGTAGTGGTCTCAGCCTGAGTACTAGTGATGCTCTCATTTGCATTTCACTTAGCTGATTACATAGCTTGCCCTGAGGGTCTGTTCTTACTTACTGTATTTTATTTTGGCTTGAGTGTTTATTATACCTTGTTATGTCCCCTAAGGACCTGTATCCGGATTATGTCCCTAGGTGTAGACGATGAGAGCTATCCCGAGGTTTATGGGACTTGTGATACTATTGGAGACGTACAGGTTGTAGAGGACGAGTTTGTTCCCGAGGACTTCTCTTGAGCATACTGTATTCTCACCATTCATTTATTATGCTTAGTGTTCTTAGATATTTGATCTTGTAGTGACTTCTGGATATTATACTTGGAGTTATTTTTCTTTCCATTTTGATGACGGGTTATTTCCCATGACATTATTTATATTGCTTAGTTGGACAGATCATTTTATATTATTGTGACTGAACTTGTCTCTTTGTGATTTTGTTACTTATTGTGGATGAGATTAGATATATATACTGTGACCGATATTTGTAGATCAATTTATATGTATTACAGCTTAAGTACACTCTAACGAGTCTATTAAATTGGGTTTGCCCATTGGAGTTGTGTTGCTGGCCATTGACACGTGGCTAGTCCCTTAGTATTTTGGGACTAGGGCGTGACAGCCTCAACTGCACAGTCCTCTTCTTACCAAAGAAGAGACCATTTGATGCCACCGTTGCAGTCGCTTGGTTGTCGCATTACATCGGTACCGCCAAAATCTGCGCACCAACTAATAGAAGATCATACATGAGCTCTAGAAGCCACTCTGCTTCATCCGCTGCAGCCGCCAGTACATAAAACTCAGATTCCATCGAGGAATGAGAGAGCATATTCTGCTTCTTCGACTTCCACGATATAGCAGCTCCACCCATGAAAAAGACGTATCCTCATGTGGACCTTTTGCTCTCTACTTCTGAACACCAGCTTGCATCACTGAAGCCTTCCACTACTGTCGAATACCCGCTGTAGTGCATTGCATACTTCTGAGTCATCCTAAGATATCTTATCACTCTCTTCACAGCCTTCCAGTGCTCCACACCTGGGTTGCTTGTGAATCGACTCAGCATCCCCACGGCAAAAGCTATGTCAGGCCTCATCAAACTCCCAATGATGCTTGAATACTTCAACTGCCTGACGCTTTCCCTAGGATTTGGCTTCAGCTTCTTGTCACACATGTATGAAATATCGATCCCTGGAAGATCCTGATATCCATAGCGTGTGAGCATCTTCTCAATATAATGAGATTGTGACAGCGCCACTCCAGTGTCTGTCTGGATGATCTTTATCCCCAGAATAACATCAGCTTCCCCTAAGTCCTTCATACTGAACTTAGATGAGAGAAACTTCTTTATCTCAGTGACAAGTGCTAGATCCATACCCAGGATTAGTAAGTCATCCACTTATAGACAAATGATGACTCCTCTCCCATCAGCGAACTTAGTGTAAACATACTTGTCCATTTCACTGACCCTATAGTCGTTTGATCTTATGGCTTTATCAAACTTCTCGTGCCACATCTTGGGAGCTTGCTTCAGGTCGTGTAATAATTTTACCAACTTGCAAACTTTATCTTCAAGTCCTTTGATGACAAATCCATGTGGTTGTTGCATGTAAATATCTTCGGTCAATTCTCTATTCATGAATGATGTCCTAACATCCATGTAATGAATAACTAGCTTATGTATTGCACTTACAACAATCAACATCCTGATGGTCGTCATCCGTGCTACTGGAGCATATGTGTTGAAGTAGTCGATCCCCTGCTTCTGAGAAAACCCCTTAGCAACCAGTCTTGCCTTGAACTTGTCAACAGTTCCATCGGCCTTCATATTCCTTTTGAAGATCCACTTGTATCCGATTGGTTTAGCTCCTTTAGGCAGATCGACCAACACCCAAGTATTTTTGGAGGTTATTGAGTCATACTCATCACTGATAGCCTCCCTCCAGAAGACGACGTCTCTGGTCTTCATCGCCTCATCATAGGTAAGCGGATCTGCTTCCACATGATAGGTGATGAAATATTCTCTGAAGTCCTTTTGTCTCCTCACTCGCTTAGTTCTCGGTTCTGCGAGTTCTGGTTCGAATGTTGTCTCTGGAATGACAACTTCTTCATGAACTACATCTTCTTTGGAAGCTTCAGCCTTCTGTGCACCCACAATATTCTCCGGAATATCCGCGATAATAATGTTCTTGTGTCTTGCAAATTTATCTTCAAAGTATTCTGCGTTGCGAGATTCAATGATATGGTTATATTCTATATCAAGAAACCTCAGAGCATCACTCTTCTCAGCATAACCCAAGAAGATGGTCTTCGTTGTCCTCGTACCCAGTTTTAGAATCTTTAAGTTCGGGTGCTTCACATATGCCAGACATCCCCACACTCGAATGACATTCAAGTTGGGTCTGACTTTGAACCAGAGTTCATGAGGAGTGACATCGAATGTTGCGTATGACACTCTGTTCAGGATGAATGTAGCTGTCAATGCAGCTTTTTCCCAGAAGCAATTTGGAATACCAGTAGTTAACAGCACTGAGTTCATCATTTCTGTCAACGTTATGTTCTTCCTCTCAGCTACTCCATTGGATTGAAGAGAATACAGAGCATTCAACTCAATGACAATTCCATGTTCTTTGCAGAACGATACAAATTCAATAGACCTATACTCTCTGCCTCGATCACTTCTAATTCTCTTGAGTTGTTGCCCTGTCTGACGTTCAGCTTCAGCCATGAACTCCTAGAACTTCTCGAATGCTTTGTCCTTTGACTTGAGCATATAGACGAACGCATACTTCGAGTAGTCGTCGATGAATATAATAAAATACTTTATCTTGGCCTTTGTGGAGAACTATTTGAAGTCACAGATATCTGAGTGCACAAACTCCAGAAAATCTGTGCTTTGGTTAACCCACTTGAACGATTTTCTGGTGATCTTTGTCTGTGCAAATACCTCACAATTCTTCACCTCCTTATCCCCACATTTGGAGATAAGCCCTAGACTAGACATCTTGTTTATTCTTTTACAATAAACATGTCCTAGTCTATTGTGCCATAACTCAAGAGAATAACCAGAAGAAGTGACTGCATTTATCATTATAGCAGAAGTTACAAGTTAAAGTTTGAACATCCCTTCGGTATATAAAGCTTTTTTAAAGTATGTTCCTTTGAAAGACATCACCATCTGTCCAACATTAATGTCCTTCCTCAAGCCTGCGTTACAGAGCAGACTTCCTGAGACCAGATTCTTGGCTATCATTGGTACATGCTTCACATCCTTAAGCGTCAGCGACTTTCCCGAAGTCAGGTTCAGTACCACCGTTCTGGTCCCTAGTACTTTATCTTGTGCCTGGTTTACCACCATAACCTTCTCATATGTAGGCTTGTAGGTGGTAAATAACTCCTTCTTAGAGCAAATATGGCAGGATGTGCCCGTATCCACCCACCAGTCAGAGTTGACACCAGTCGTGACAACCTATGCAATCTTAGCAACCTTGTTAGGCTCACCTTGCTCTGTCTGTTTGGGCTTGGATCTGCAGTCACTCCGGTAGTGGACCTTCTTGACACAATTGAAGAAAGTTACTTCAGACTTGGGCTTTGGCTTCAGATTGAACGAAGCCGACTTCACCTTCAGATAGTTGAAGTCCTTCTTTTTCTTATTGTGAGAAGCCTTCTGCTTTCCCTTGGAATCACCATCATGCACTAAGTTGGCCTTTGCCAACTGTTTGGACAGGAAATCCAACTTCAGTTGTCCCCTGGCCTCATCTTCAATGTGAATCTAGTGAAGAAGATCTTCCAGCTGGATCTCCACCTTCTTACGGTATATGTCAGCCTTGAACTTGATTCAACCTGGAGAAAACTTGGTGACGATAGCCCCCACCATGAACTTATCTTCCTGCTTCATGCCCTCTTCCTCCAGCTTCTGCTGCATCTTTAGAAGTTTCTTGACTTGCAGTAGCATAACCTTCTCGTCTTAAAATTGCAAAGTAAAAAACTTTTCAACGAGATAGATTTTCGACATCTTTTCCAGTTTTGTAATACTTCTCAAGAGCTTCCCAAACATCTTTCGCCTTCTCTATCTTGCTGTAAGACTCTGTCCTCGAGTCCTCTATTGCATTAAGGATCAATAGCCTGCAGAGGTTGTTGCCTTCTTTCTACTTGTTGTGCGCGTTCCGTGCCATACCAACTTCAGGTTCTCCTCTATCTTCAGGGAAGGTAGATTCTGGATCAACCAACACATAACAAACTTTGATAAGACGAAGATTCAGAGAGATCTTCCTCTTCCAAATGTTGCAGTGTTCGCCATCAAACTTCTCAAGCTTGTGAAAGCTAGTATCGAGAAGGTTTGATCAGTTCTCTATCTTACTCGGATCTTGCTTTGAGATTGTTAGTTCCGAGGCTTAATCAAAGATGATAGAACCAGAAGTTGAAGTCGAGATCAAGAGTTCACACAAGAGTTCCCTTCCTGATATCTCTCGATACAACATGAAGATTATATATAGGATCTGATTACAACTAGAAACAAGATAACAAAATAATCAGAGAAAACTATCTACTCATTCTTCTTTGCAATCACAGTTGCAAACGGACAAAATAAAGTTTATAACTTATAAAATAGAAGATGAAGAAGAAGAATAAACTCTGCTTGCTGGGGTGATAAAGATCACCATTGCTCAAAGTAAGATTCGTCCTACACGATCTGCTCTCAGGAACCAGCAAGTTCACGTAGAACTTCTGGAACGCTCGCTATCACCTCCTTGCTTGGATTTGTACGAACCTCCTAGACTGCAATGGCGGCTGCTGCAACTCTCTTCGTCTCCTCTATTTCACAGTAAGTCCTTAAAAAGGCACAAAGATAGTATTTATAGAGAGAGGGTGAAAACCCTAGCCGCCCAACAAATACGAAAAAATAAGAACATATTAATTACGAATCCCTATAAGATAGGCACGAATTAATTTCAAATCCCACAAAAAATGAATATGAATAATAGCCATATCTTTCCATAACCGTTCAAATATATCCGCAGCAGCAACAGCGCATGCGACGACGCAAGCCGCAGAGCATGTGGCAGCACAAGCCACAGCGCATATGACAACCCATGTGTTGTCACATGCGATGCGGCTTGCACTGGCAACCCATGCGATAGTCCATGCGGCTTGCCCATGAGGCCTGCCTATGCGACCGCCCATGAGACCATGCATGCGACCCGTCCATGCGGCCGTGCATGAGAGAGCGCATCAAATGCGCACAAGCGCCTGCGCCGATGCACATGCCATCGCCTATGCGACCACACATGCAACCTGCCCATGCGGTCATGCATGTAGCTCGCGCATGAGAGAGCGCATAAAATGCACACAAGCGCATAAAATTGCACAAGCGCCTGCACCGATGCTGACGTGCTAAGTAAAAAGTGCCCCAACAAAGCGCCACTTTGTGCCCTTGAGCCCGAGCCCGAGTCCGAGTCCGAGTCCGAGTTGGTAAGCCCCTTTGGGGCTTAGCTCCTATGGAATAAATTCCAAGAGAATGAAAACAAGCATAAATGCTTTCATTAAGGAGTTAATCCTTCTTCATCCTAATAAAATACCCTCACATAGCACCAATGTGCCTCCCCACACCCCATGTGCATACCTCAACACAAGCAAAGCATTATACTGATATAGCCAATGTGGGACTATTTTTCATAGTCCAAAGGCAAAAACACCAATATATATATATATATATAATTGTATGAATTTTTAGATAATCTATTAACACAATCAATATTGTTGATTTGTTTTATGATATCAAAGCTTAGAATTTTGAAATCCTAGGGTCATTAACTAATCAATAGCCGATCGACGACCGCCACTCCTATAAAGATCCGTCGCTCCAAAGATCTGTCGCTCCTCCCGATTCCATTTAATAAAAGCTCAATGATTTGTACTTGATAAAAGCTCGTGTATGTAATATTACCACGAGCTTCTCTCATTGTCTCTTGTGGGTGCTCAATTCAAGGGTTCCATGTTGAAGGGAGTTGCATTTTTTTTTTGAATCAATTGGAAACAATTTTTTGGTGATTTGCAAAATTTTTGGAAGCTTATTAAAATATCAAAAAATAGTGGCTGGAAGCCTGTGATTCCATATTACAAAAAATGCCTATATCTGAGACTGTTCTTGCTGCTCCTCCATGTCGTCCTTCTTCCACTTTCGAGAAGACTCGTGCTCCCACCTCCAGAACTTCTCATCGTCCTCTATGTACCTATTACGAAAAGTCTGATCATTCTGCTACCACCTTCTATGCTGGTCAGTGGTTTGGTCTGATTTATTCTTACTGCCATAAGCTTGCTCACTCAATAGATGATTATTTTCTGCTTCATCTATATTTAAAAAGTCACATTTTTTTGCGGATAAAGATAATGGATTCCTCTTCGACTCAGGCTCATATTGTTGATAGCATACAAATATTGACATCTTCATTTTTCTTTTCCATTGCGGCAGATTATTTAGTATCGTCCTACTCGGTTAGAGCTCCAGCGCCAATATATATTTACTGGCTTATCTGCATCTATTTTTTTCTCTGCTGCTATGCTCGTCAGCGGTCTAGTCTTATTTATGTCTACTAAAAAAAGGATTAGATTATTTTAATACCTACTCTCTTGTAACCAAGATTACCTCTATTAGAACACTCCTAACTTTAGCATCCATTAATGATATGTCGATCCACCAAATGGATGTAAAAACAATATTTATAAATGGAGATCTAGAGGTAGAGATCTACATGGAGCAACCCAAAGGTTCTATTGCTAAAGGTTAAGAAAAGAAAGTTTGCAGATTAGTAAAATCTTTATATGGCCTAAAACAAACTCCTAAGCAATGATACGACAAATTTGACAAAGTAATCTTAGAGTATGGATTCATGACAAATAAGTATGACAAATGTATATACTCTAAGAATATAGGTAAAAGTTGTGTCATTTTATGCTTAAATGTAGATGCTATCTTAATTCTAGAATCAACACTTGATATGATAAATAATATTAAGAAATATTTATCTAGAAAATTTGATATGAAAGATCTAGCAGAAGCCAACTTGATTCTAGGAATGCAAGTGTCCAAAATCAAAGAGGGTTACACTCTATCCTTAGCACACTCCATCGAGAAAATGTTAATTTTTTTTTGAGTATTTTGATAAGGAACATGTTCTACTCCTTATGATAGTAGTATTATTCTTAAGAAGAATGAGGTTTCAACTGTGAAACAACATAGATATTCACATATTATAGGTTTTCTTATGTATATAACAAATTGAACCAAACATGATATTGTATTTGTTGTTGGAGACTAAGTAGATATATCAATAACCCAAACCAGTCACATTAGTCTGTATTGGAATGTATATTTAGATATCTTATGGGTACTTTAGATTATAAATTTTACTATACTAGACACTCTGGTATCATAGAAGGTTATTCAGATGTAAACTTGGTAACTTACTCACATGATGTCAAATTTACTATTGGATATGTTTTTACTCTAGAAAGAATTGAAATCTCCTAGGGTTCATGTAAACAAACTATCATAACTAGGAGTATATTATATTCTAAAATGATAGCTTTCGACACTACTTGTACAGAAGTTGAATGACTAAGGGATCTTGTTATGCATATACGTGTTTTATATATTCATGTTTCTACAATTTATATAAATTATGATAATAAATCTATTATAGAACTGCTAGAGCATGATTTTCTGAATGCTACGATGAACAGACACTTGCAACTACGCTTCAATTCAATAAAGAGATATTAGGTAAATATGTGGTTCTTGACTATATAAAGTCAGAAACAAACCTTGCAGACCACTTGAAAAAGGGTCTATCTACGACATTAATTCTAGAATCATCGAGGAGGATGGGGTTAAGCTCATAAGTAAGTCACCAGCAGTGACAACCCAACCGAGTCTGACTGGAGATCCAAAGAAGCCGGTTCAATGGTCAAAAATAAGCTGGACTTAGGTGAGTAATATGGAATACTGGCCCTGAGATTAAATTCTCAAAACTAACGCCCAAGCGGAAGTACGAAGTTGTACAATGATACTTCATCTCTATTATGACATTGTTGTAGTGTGATATGGTAATTAGGTTGAGTTTTGTAAACTCTTAATAAGTCCAAGCATGATTTTGCAGGGTTGAGACATATCACCAATTGAGGACTTACATATATGAGAGGTCATAAGGCCAAGACTATAGGACAGGACGATCCCAGACAACTCCCATAAATAAAAAAAAGTGTGCATAGCCAATTAAAAGCATCACCCGAAAGACCCAAGAACCTCTAGCGTACTATATGTACTACTTTCTGAATTTGATTCAAGGCATAGTCTATCATATACTTTTTCAGATAAAGAAAATAGTCACTAAATGAGATTCAATGCTATTGGCCATCTCACCTACTGCATAATATCACGACCCACACTCGGATAATCGGACACGAGTACGTGGGTACGTCCAGCCTACGTCGCAGCATCGACGGTAGAACGCTGTCTAGATCATCAATATATAAATAACAATCTCATACAATAATATCCAACTCCATAAGGAGAACAATAATACATATAACAATGGAAATACTTAATCACAAGATCTAATAGGAAGATAAAAGCATGATATGATATAAGCGGAAGGAAATCCAACTCACAAATGTACAAGTCTAAACAACAACCAACAAGTCTAAGAGTCAATATAATATCCAAGTCTCAATAATACCCGGAGACAAATCCGGCAACAAAGTACTACTAAATGAACTAAGATAACTAAATACTCCGGCTAGATCTCCCAATAATCACTCCAAGCTACTCCTGAGCTACATGGTCCATCTCTACTACTACACCCTCCTGGGGTCCATAATACATGGGACACCAGTCCTCCAGGCAATCCCCTAAAAATGTTATCCAGTCAGAATGGAACGAGTACAACTCTAACATCACTTTCAATTAAATCATAAAGACTATAAAACAGCAATAGTAAATGTAATACATGATGAGCAATATAGAACTGACAATATATCATGGCAATGGCAATATGAGGAATATGTAAACAATGACTATATAGCATACATATAATGAGAAGTAAGTAGACAGAGAAAGTAAGGTATAACTCAATAAGTATGAAGTAGACAAGAAAGAACTGTAACTAACTATGTATTTTGAAGTACTAGTTTCAATATGTGATTGATTTAAAAATTTGTACAATGTCTAATAAGATCTGGCTAATCATATGTGAGGTATATGATTAGCTCTAACAATGTCTACACAATGTCTAAGGATATGATCACATATCTAGCTAGCACTTTTCTACCCCGACTAGCAGGGCCGAACTTTACATAAGACTTATGAGGCACTTGTCTCAGGCCCAAGAATTTTGAGGGCAGCGATTTTTTTTAAAGTATATATGTATATGTAATAGCCCATTATTATTGGGCCCGACTTTGCCTAAAGCAAAGTGAAAAACAACACAACCAAAATCCTAAATCAAAGCAAATCAAATCAAACAAAGGAACCGAAGGAATAATTTATTAGGGTTGTCAAATGTCAATGTCGGCCGGCACTTGCCTTTGGAAGGCTGGAAGCAATCAAGCAAAGGAAAGTAGGGCTCTTGATAAAGGCACTACAAAAATGACTCGGGGCTACGCCAGTATTGGTGCTAGCCCAGTTAGGAAGAATTTTTATTCAGGCTAGCCCAAATTTTACTAGGGCTTCTCACCCTCTTCATCTCCCTCCTCCCGCTCCTCCCTCACCCCCACCCCCTCCTGCTTCTCCTTTTCCCTCCTCTCACGATTTTTTGCCTCTCCGAGTTGTTGACCTCGCCATCGACCGCGTCGCCGCCGCCGAGCCGCACCTCAAGAACCTTCCTGTCAAGCCGCACCTCAACGTGCGGGGGGCCGCGCGCGACGGAGGCATGCGCTCGCGAGGGCTGCGGCTATCCCTCGTGCCGACGACATCGGTGGCAACAACAGCAGAAGTGGCAGCAGCAACAACAGCGGCAGCAGCGAAGGCGAGCACGTGCGCCTATGCCTCGCCGCCACCCGCGAGCACCCCCCTCCGCCTCCTCCCCCGCCTCCCGCCACCGCCTCCTCCTCCTCCTCCGCCTCGTCCTCCCATATTCTGGCCTCCACGCAGCCCCGCCCTCGTGAAACCTCGCGTAGCCTTTACCTCTTGTCACGCCCCAGTCCCAAAATATCGAGGGACTAGCCACGTGGCAATGGCCAACAGCACACTCCAATGGACAAATCCAAATTAATGGACCCGTTATAGTGTACTTAAGCTGTAAAATAATATAATGGTCTACGATACATGTCACATTCTAATTCTAATCTCATCCACAGAAGGTAAACATAAATATCAAATGTCAAACTAATCAAAGAGAAATATAATCCAACAAGTCTCAATAAAAATGTCTCGGGGAACAACCCGATAATGAGTTTAGTACAGTAATTCAAGAGACAGAAAATAGAGTATCTAAAAATAGAAATAACTGAGTATATAACAAATACTCAAGAGAAATCTTCTGGCACCACCTTGTCCTCTGGTGCTGGTACTGCTCCAGTGTCTGCTCATATCCCGTATACCTCAGGGTAGATCACCTCTACTATACCTGGGAACATAATTCGAATCCAGGTCCTCAGGAGACATAGCAAGGTACAAGAATAACTCAAGCCAAATAAAATACAGTAAATAAAATATATCAACAGGGCAAACTATGTAACCATCTATGTGAAATGCAAATAAGAGCATTAATCATACTCAGGCTGAAACTACTATAGGTTCTGGGAAACCCAAAGCAGCATTTATTATCTCGAAGGGCCAGTATGTGTGGCAAAGCTCTGGTCAGAGTCTAAGGCACTCCCAGAATATCTATATATATATAACATAATCATCCTTTAGTATGGTAAAACTCTCTCCACCCAATGTAACCTCACATCTCATGTCCATAACACGCAAGATCATGACCTCTAACTATTACAGCGAGTCATAATGATATCTCTATATATGCAAGTCATATGTCACGAATCTTGTAATCCTATACAGAATCACCATTAATATCTCAGAAAAGATTCGGTCTCATGAATAGTGTCAGGTGTCCTATGGTATGACGTACTTGGTAAAGCAAGCACAAAAATATAGGATCGTGATATCAACTCTCTACTTAATGTTACACGACTCCGCGTACAGCGTCGACACCCGAATATTATTCAGACGTTAAGCAATGTCTCACGGTCCTAGGTTGAGAAGATACATCACATAAATAATCAAGCAAATAATATTAAGGCAATTACTGCAAGTTGGGCAAGGTACACTTGCCTGGGTTTGAACTCCTTCAATTGCTCCGGTAACAGCAAAATCACCAGGTACGCCTCTAGATGCTAAAATAAATATTATCATCACTCTCATAAGACATGAAATAGCTATGATTGACTACCCATAAGTCCAATCTGGACACAGGGGCAGAATTGACAGTTTTTTGTTAAAGCGGGGTCGACATGTGGCCCACTTCGCACCAAAAAATATGCCAGAGACAAAGTTCTCCAAATTTATCAAACTTAGTGTCTACAAGTCCAGAACGATGATACAAATCCAACAGAATATCCAGAATTGGATTTCGATGAGCCGGTCACAAAATTGCCCGTCAAGAGGAGCCATGGGGCCCACGATACAGGGTTTCGTCAACGTTCTCAGAGCCGAATCAAACTTGGGTCACAGGACCAGTGTAATGCTTCTAATCTGATGGCGCAAGTTTCGTTGCGAAATGACAAGCACACACGCAATTATGACGAGTGTCAGAACAGACCTGATACGAGATTTTTTGACGGATACGCGT
The DNA here is from genome assembly GCA_036927795.1 of Iris macrosiphon. Taxonomy (NCBI): domain Eukaryota; kingdom Viridiplantae; phylum Streptophyta; class Magnoliopsida; order Asparagales; family Iridaceae; genus Iris; species Iris macrosiphon. Next base: position 232,608,537 of record JAYESA010000005.1, read on the forward strand.
TGATTCCGGTGTGCACGTACATCCAAATTAACTTTCGTAAAATTTTACACGTCCGCATTGACGATACGCGCCTTTCGATGCAATTTACATATGACGAAGTTGCCTCGTTTAGCGGGACGCACCCAATTTCGAAAAATTTTAGATTTTAAAAACCAAGTTTTTGGTCAACTTTACCCGCGAATAAAACACAACTTACAGCAAATTAAAATAAACTAATTATAGGTTTTAAAACTTGGTTATGTTGTCTAATTTACTGTTCAAGTAGAATTTAGAAATATTAAACAAGTTGGGAGAAAAATGGCCATGAACATGGGGCTTCGGGATAGTTTTCGAACTCCAAAATTAGGTTTTTTTTTGCGTCGTAGTTTGTGACTGACACAGGACATAATACCCCAATCTAATTGTATAGGATTCGAGAGGGTCATGCTGCGATCATAACGCAACAGGCCGATCGAAAATTGATGCGACGTGTAGGAAGAAAAACTCACCAGAACAGGGGTCGGCCGCGGTGTGCTACGTATGAACGGTGGAGGCGTGGCGGTGCACGTCGTCGGCGATGGTGGGTAGCTACTGCTGAGGTGGCCATCGTGGTCGTCGTCGCCGTCGACAGAGAGGTGGCCGGAGTTGTCGGGGTCGCGGCAGAGTCGAATGGCCGAAAGTGGAGAAGTGGTGATGGCGGTGGTTGTGATGGTGATGGTGGTGAGGGGGTTTTTATAGGGAAGAAAAGTCGGTTACGGGGAGGTGGAGAGGTTGGAGGAGGCGGTCGGCGGTTGGGGGGAAGGCGGACGGAGGGGTCGCGGCGGCGGTTGGGTGAACATCAGCGGGGAAGTGAACGGACGGCGGGTTACGGAGGCAGGGAGTCAACGGGTCAGGGGATTTGATTTCTTCAGTTACTGAAGAAATAATTAAACGGGTCGGGTCGGGTCGGGTCGAGTCGTGGGTTCGGGTCCAGATCCGATCCATCAAGGTTGGTTCGGTTCAGTTTGGTTTAATTTAGTTTATTTAAAAACGATGTTTTAGTTATTTAAAAATAGTTTTTGAGCCCAATAAATTCCAAAAAAATTACACTATATCCAATTATTAATTTTACACTCAAAAATATAATTTTGACAATGTTTTAATATTTAATTTAATTCATAAAAATATTAATCCTTGAAGAACATTTATTTTAAATAATTAAAAATCACAGAAAAATCCCAAAAAATTATATTTTAATTTCTAAAATTCTGGGTATTTATAATCTACCCACCTTAAAAGAATTACGTCCTCGCAATTAAGAAAACAAATCATAACCGGTTAGAAGAGATGACGCGGTTGCAAGACATGTTTGTTGAAGCACGACACAAAGAATAAGGAATCATGAACAAGAAAAAATTAAGAGGAAGGGTGAGGGTTAAGCAGAACACATAGGGAAGGAATAAAAATATTTTTCTAGGCAATGAGAGATAAGTAACTCAAGAGTAAAGGAACCTAATTAGAACGAAGATTAACTACATCTTATGAAAACTTGGGTACTAGTGACATCTAGAGTAACAAGTTCATGCTATCATAATACTAGGCTTAGGCTAGGGAATGGAACTAACATGCACATGCTAAAGCATTACTAGGAATAGATAGCTATGATAAAACTTAAGTCTTACTCGTATTCGCTACTCATCAAGTCTGTGCCTCCTCCACTGTCATCGCAAAAGCTTGTCCACGTCCTTGTAGTGGTGTCCTCTGCTGTTGCTGGGCTTGTTGGAAGAGTGCTGCCTGGGGTGCCAAGGGTGGCCTCGGCTGATATCCTCCCAGTGCTGGTAAAGCTTGTCGGTTAACCATTGGGTGTTTCTCCTCGATGCTCCGTACAATTTCTGGCTGAATGTTGGCTGGATCTGCAAACCAAGCACAATCCCAATCTGCGTCGGTATTCCTTGACGAGATGGCCTACTTTGCCACAATAATGATAAGTAGGGAGTCCTAGAGTTGGTGCTGGTAGGGCTGGTCGATGAATCATCAGTGCTCTCTCTCGACGCTCAGGGCAATCCCTTACCGAATGCTGACTAAACATAATCCCCATTTGCATCTGCATTCTTTCTCAATATGACCTACCTTGCCACAATAGTGAAAAGTAGGAAGGACTAGTGCTAGTGGTGTAAATGCTCTCTGTGGTGGATTCATCTGTGGTCTCCTTGCAGCCCTTTCCTGCTGTGCTCGGTCTGGTGCTAATGCATACGGTTACTTCTGGCTGGACTCTCTCCTGGTGACGCGTTACATGGGTCGGGCTGCAGCAAGGACGTCCGTGTATGAAGTAGTTACAACGGAGCTGATTAGTTTCTGTAGCTCAGAGCTAAGTCCGTAAAAGAACTTCTCCGCCCGGCTTTGTCGGGCCTCTTGATGAACCTGATGTTGGGCTTGCATCATTGCGTAGAATATTTGGAATATCTGCTGACCATCCATAGGCTGTCCTGTTGGAAAAATAGACATCGGTGGAGTAAACTGCGGTGGTGGTGGAATATCGTCTCGCCGGAACCTCGAGGCGTGCTGATCTGCTTGACTGCTTTAGTGAGTGGAGGGATCTCCACTTAATGGCATCACTCCATCGTCGTAGGTAACAATTGCAACTTATGGTGTACCTGAGGGAGTTTCATTGCTTGCTTGTAGATCCATTACTCTGCATCCAAAGTAAACTATGAGAGGCGCACAGAGGAACCAAGGCAGGATACAAGTTCAAAAATTATTTTGAAGTCGATATAGAGGTCAAGAACGAATCAATCAAGTAGATGAGATCCTATAACTTATCATATCCTCATCACAGGCTTGCTCGGTCCCATAGTTGAAACCGAAGCAATATAGTCGTTGACCTGCATGAGCCACTATAAAAACTATGTCACATTCCAGTCCCAAAATACCGAAGGACTAGCCACGTGGCAATAACCAACAGCACACTCCAATGGGCAAACCCAATTTAATGGACCCATTAGAGTGTACTTAAGTTGTAAAACAATATAATGGTCTACGATACATGTCACATTCTAATTCTAATCTCATCCACAGAAGGTAAACATAAATATCAAATGTCAAACTAATCAAAGAGAAATATAATCCAACAAGTCTCAATAAAAATGTCTCGGGGAACAACCCGCTAATAAGTTTAGTACAGTAATTCAAGAAACATAAAATATAGTATCTAAAAATAGAAATAACTGAGTATATAACAAATACTCAAGAAAAATCTTCTGGCACCACCTCGTCCTCTTGTGCTGGTACTGCTCAAATGTCTGTTCCTGTCCCGTATACCTCGAGGTAGATCTCCTCTGCTATACCTGGGGACATAATCCGGATCCAAGTTCTCAGGGGACATAGCAAGGTACATGAATAACTCAAGCCAAATAAAATGTAGTAAATAAAATATATCAACAGAACAAACTTTGTAACCATCTATGTAAAATACAAATTAGAGCATTAATCATACTCAGGCTGAAACTACAATAGGCTTTGGGAAACCCATAATAGCATTTATTATCTCGAAGGGCTAGTACGTGTGCCAAAGCTCTGGTCAGAGTCTAAGGCACTCCCAGAATATCTATATATATATATATAATATAATCAGCCTTTAGTATGGTAAAACTCTCCCCACCCAATATAACCTTACGTCTCATGTCCATAACACGCAAGATCATGACCTCTAACTATTACAGCGAGTCATAATGATATCTCTATATATGCAAGTCATATGTCATGAATCCTGTAATCCTATACAAAATCATCATGAATATCTTAGGAAAGATTATGTCTCATGAATAGTGTCAGTGTCCTATGGTATGACGTACTTGGTAAAACAAGCACGAAAATATAGGATCGTGATATCAAATCTCTAAGTGACGTTACATGACTTCGCGTACAACGTCGACACCCAAATATTATTCGGACGTTAAGCAACATCTCACGGTACTAGGTTGAGCAGATACATTATAAAAATAATTAAGCAAATAATATTAAGGCAATTACTGCAAGTTTGGCAAGGTACACTTGCGTGGGGTTTAAACTCCTTCAGTTGCTCCGGTAACGACAAAATCTCCAGGTATGCCTCCATATGCTGAAATAAATATTACTATCACTCTCAGAAGACATAAAATAGCTAGGATTGACTACCCATAAGTCCAATTTGGACACAGGGACAAAATTGACAGTTTCTCGTCAGCACGGGGTCCACATGTGGCCCACTTTACAACGAAAAATGTGCCAGAGATAAAGTTCTCCAAATTTATCAAACTTAGTGTCTACAAGTTTAGAATAATGATATGAACCCAACAGAATGTCCAGAACTGGATTTTGATGAGCTGGTCACAAAATTGCTCGTCAAGAGGAGCCGTGGGGCCCACGATACGGAATTTTGTCTACATTCTCAGAATCAAACCAAACTCGGGTCACATGACCAGCGTAACACTTCGAATCCGATGGCGCAAGTTTCGTTGCGAAATGACAAGCACATACGCAATTATGACGAGTGTCAGAATAGGCCCGATACTGGGTTTTTTGACGGATACGTGTTGATTTTGGTATGCACGCACATCCAAATTAACTTCTGCGAAATCCTACATATCTGCATTGATGATACGCGCATTTCGATGCAATTCGCACATGACGAAGTCGTCTCATTTAGCGGGACACACCCAGTTTCGAGAAATTTTGGGTTTTGAAAACCAAATTTTTGGTCAACTTTACCCGTGAATAAATCACAACTTACAGCAAATTAAAATAAAATAATTACAGGATTTAAAACTTGGTTATGTGTCTAATTTACTGTTTAAGTAGAATTTAGAAATATTAAACAGGTTGGAAAAAAAATGGCCATGAACATGGGGCTTCAGAACAGTTTTTGAACTCCAAAATTGGATTATTTTTCCTGTTTTTGCGTCGCGGTTTGCGGTCGACACAGGATACGATACCCCAATCTAATTGTACAGGGTTCGAGAGGGTCATGTTGCGGTCACAACGCAATAGGCCGATCGAAAATCGATGCGACGAGGAGGAAGAAAAACTCACCAGAACATGGGTCGACTGTGGTGTGCTACGCGTGAACGGTGGCAGCGCGGCGGTGCACGTCATCGGCGGCGGCGGGTAGCTGCTGTTGAGGTGGTCGTCGTGGTCGTCGTCGCCGTAGACGAAGAGGTAGCTGGAGTTGTCAGGGTCGCGGCAGAGTCGAGTGGCCGGAAGTGGAGAAGTGGTGATGGCGGTGGTTGTGATGGTGGTGAGGGGGTTTTTATAGGGGAGGGCGGTCGGTTACGGGGAGGTGGGAGAGGTCGGTGGCGGCGGCCGGTGGTTGGGGGGAAGGCGAACGGAGGGGTCGCGATGGCGGTTGGGTGAACAACGGTGGGGAAGTGAACGGTCGGCGGGTTACGACGGCGGGGAGTGGACTGGTCGGGGGATTTGATTTCTTCAGTTACTAAAAAAATAAGTAAACGGGTCGGGTCGTAGGTTCGGGTCCAGATCCGATCCATCAGGGTTGGTTCGATTCAGTTTGGTTTAATTTGGTTTATTTAAAATAATATTTTTAGCTATTTAAAAATAGTTTTTGAGCCCAATAAATTTCAGAAAAATTACACTATATCCAATTATTAATTTTACACTCAAAAATATAATTTTTATAATATTTTAATATTTAATTTAATTCATAAAAATATTAATCCCTGAAGAACATTTATTTTAAACAATTAAAAATCCCAAAAAAATTATATTTTAATTTCTAAAAATTTGGGTATTTACAATCTACCCACCTTAAAAGAATTGTGTCTCACAATTAAGAAAATAAAACATAACCGGTCAGAAGAGATGACGCGGTTGTAAGACATGTTTGTTGAAGCACGACACAAAGAATAAGGAATCATGAACAAGAAAAAATTGAGAGGAAGGGTGAGGGTTAAGCAGAACATGTAGGGAAAGAATAAAAATATTTTTCTAGGCAATGGGAGATAAGTAACTCAAGAGTAAAGGAACCTGATTAGAACGAAGATCAACTACAGCTTATAAAAACTTGGGTACTAGTGACATCTAGACTAACAAGTTCATGCTAACATAATACAACGCTTAGGCTAGGGAATGGAACTAACAGGCACGTGCTAAAGCATTACTAGGAATATATAGCTATGATAAAACATAAGTCTTACTCGTATTCGCTACTCATCGAGTCTGTGCCTCCTCCACTTTCATCGCAAAAGCCTATCCACGTCCTTGTGGTAGTTTCCTCTGTTGTTGCTGGGCTTGCTGGAAGAGTGTTGCCTGGGGTGCCAAGGGTGTCCTCGGCTGATATCCTCCTGGTGCTGGTAAAGCTTGTTGGTTAACCATCGGTGTTTCTCCTCGATGCTCCGTGCAATTTCTGGCTGAATGTTGGCTGGATCTGCAAACCAAGCATAATCCCAATTTGTGTCGGCATTCCTTTGCGAGATGGCCTACCTTGCCACAATAATGACAAGTAGGGAGTCCTAGTGTTGATGCTGGTAGGGCTGGTCGATGAATTATCCGTGCTCTCTCTCGACGCTCAGGGCAATCCCTTACCGAATGCCGACTAAACATAATCTACATTTGCGTCTGCATTCCTTCTCAATATGTCCTACCTTGCCACAATAGTGACAAGTAGGAAGGACTAGTGCTAGTGGTGTAAATGCTCTCTGTGGTGGATTCATCTGTGGTCGCTTTGCAGCTCTTTTCTACTGTGCTCGGTCTGGTGTTAATGTATGCGGCCATTTTTGGCTGGACTCTCTCCTGGTGACGCGCTCCATGGGTCGGGCTGCAGCAAGGACGTCCGTGTATGAAGTAGTTACAACGGAGCTGATTAATTTATGTAGCTCAGAGCTAAGTCCATCAAAGAACTTCTCCACCCGGTTTTGCTGGACCTCTTGATGAACCTGATGTTGGGCTTGCATCATTGCGTAGAATATTTGAAATATCTGCTGACCATCCATAGGCTGTCTTGGTGTAAAAATAGGCATCAGTGGAGTAAACTGCGATGGTGGTGGAATATCGTCTTGCCGGAACCTCGAGGCGTGTTGATCTGCTTGACTGCTTTGGTGAGTGGAGGGATCTCCACTTAATGGCGTCACTCCATCGTCGTAGGTGACAACTGCAACTTATGGTATACCTGAGGGAGTTTTGTTGCTTGCTTGTGGATCCATTACTCTGCATCCAAAGTAAACTATAAGAGGCGCACAGAGGAACCAAGACAGGATGCAAGTCAAGAAATTATTTTAAAGTCGATATAGAGGTCAAGAACGAATCAATCAAGTGGATAAGATCCTATAACTTATGCTATTCTCATCGCAGGCTTGCTCGGTCCCTTAGTTGAAACTGAAGCAATTTAGTCGTTGACCTGCATGGGCCACCACAAAAATCATGTCACATCCCAGTCCCAAAATACCGAGGGACTAGCCACGTGGCAATGGCCAGCAGCACACTCCAATGAGCAAACCCAATTTAATGGACCCGTTAGAGTGTACTTAAGCTGTAAAATAATATAATGGTTTACGATATATGTCACATTTTAATTCTAATCTCATCCATAGAAGGTAAACATAAATATCAAATGTCAAACTAATCAAAAAGAAATATAATCCAACAAGTCTCAATAAAAATGTCTCGAGGAACAACCTGATAATGAGTTTAGTACAATAATTCAAGAGACAAGAAATAGAGTATCTAAAAATAGAAATAATTGAGTATATAACAAATATTTAAGAGAAATCTTCTGGCATCACCTCGTCCTCTGGTGCTGGTACTGCTCCAGTGTCTGCTGATGTCTCGTATACCTCGGGGTAGATCTCCTCTGCTATACCTGGAGACATAATCCGGATCCAGGTTCTCAGGGGACATAGCAAGGTACAAGAATAACTCAAGCCAAATAAAATGGAGTAAATAAAATATATCAACAGGACAAACTATATAACCATCTATGTGAAATGTAAATGAGAGAATTAATCATACTCAGGCTAAAACTACTATAGGCTCTGGGAAACCCATAGCAGCATTTATTATCTCGAAGGGCCAGTACTGTCACGACCCAGTCCCAAAATATCGAGGGACTAGCCACGTGGCAATGGCCAGCAGCACACTCCAATGGACAAACCCAATTTAATGGACCCGTTAGAGTGTACTTAAGCTGTAAAACAAATATAATGGTCTACGATACATGTCACATTCTAATTTTAATCTCATCCACAGAAGGTAATCACAGTTCAAATGTCAGACTAATCCAAAAAAAATATAATCCAACAAGTCTCAATAACATGTCTCGGGGATCAACCCGATAATAAGTTTAGTATAGTAATCCAAGAGACAGGAAATAGAGAAACTAGAAACAGAAATAACTGAGTATATAAAGCAAATACTCAGGAGAAATCCTCTGGCACCACCTCGTCCTCTGGTTCTGGTACTGCTCCAGTGTCTGCTCTTGTCCCGTATACCTCGGGGTAAATCTCCTCTGCTATACCTGGAGACATAATCCGGATCCAGGTCCTCAGGGGACATAGCAAGGTACAAGAATAACTCAAGCCAAATAAATGCACTATATAAAAATATATCAAAAGGGCAAGCTATCTAACCAACTATGTGATATACAAGTGAGAGCATCACTAGTACTCAGGCTGAGACCACTACAAGCTCTGTGTCGGGGAGCCTGTAGCAGGAATATCACGTAGTGGGCCAAGCTCTGAAACAGAGACTAAAGCACCGCAATAATAAATATATATGTATGTAATCCGCCTGTAGCATGTGTGTCTCTCCAGACCCAATATAATCACACGTCTTATGTTTACGACGTCTCATGTCCATAACACGCAAGATCATGACCTCTATCTAGTACAACGAGTTATAATAATATCTATGTATATGCAAGATCTATGTCACGAATCTTGTAAGCCTATACAGAATCACCATGAATAACTCAGGAAAGATTCTGTCTCATGAATAGTGTTAAGTGTCCTATGGTATGAAGTACTTGTTAAAGCAAGCACAAAAAGTATAGGATCGTGTTATCAACTCTCTAAGTGACGTTACACGACTCCGCGTACGACGTCGACACCCGAATCTTGTTCGGACGCTAAGCAACGTCTCACGGTCCTAGGTTGAATATGTACATCTCAAGAGTATATATATATATATATATATATATATATATATATATATATATATATATATATATATATATACATAGAAAGAACTCAAGCAAATAATATAACAGGAACTGCTACAAGTTGGCAATGTACACTTGCCTGGGGTTTGAACTCCTTCAATTGCTCCGGTAACAGCAAAATCTCCAGGTACGCCTCTGGATGCTGAAACAAACATTACCACCACTCTCAAAATACATGAAATAGCTAGAATTGACTACCCATAAGTCCAATTTGAACACATGGACGGAATTGACAGGTTTTGGTCAAAGCGGGGTCCACATGTGGCCCACTTCGCACCAAAAAATGTGCCAAAGATAAATTCTCCAAATTTGTCAAACTTAGTGTCTACGAGTCCAGAACGATGATACGAACCCAACAGAACATCCAGAACTGGATTCCCATGAGCCGATCACAAAATCGCCCGTTAAGTGGAGCCGTGGGGTCCACGAAACGGGATTTTGTCAACATTCCCATAATCGAACCAAACTTGGGTCACAGGACCAGCGTAATGCTGTGAATCCAATGGCATAAGTTTTGTTGCGAAACGACAAGTACACACAAAGTTACAGCTAGTATCAGAACAAGCCGATACGGGATATTTTCGATGGATACGCGTTGATTCCGGTGTGCACGCACATCCAAATCAACTTCCACAAAATCTCACACGTCCGCATTAAAATTATCGTTTCGGCTAGCGCCTCCACTCGTCTCTTCCCTAAAAAAAGAGGGATCATTTCAATCTCGACATCGAGGTGCCAAACGACTCCGTCAATAAGAGCTCTTGGGAGTCATCAGCCTGTTATCCCCGGCGTACCTTTGATCCGTTGAGCAAGAGCCTATCAGATTGATATGGACTCACCATCTGACGAACTCCCTTGGTACACGGACATATGCACCTTTTGATGCAATTTGCACACGACGAAGTCGTCTCGTTTAGCGGGACGCACCCAATTTCGAAAAAATTTGGGTTTTAAAAATCAAGTTTTTGGTCAAATTTACTCGCGAATAAAACACAACATACAACAAATTAAAATAAACTAATTATAGAGTTTTAATCTCGGTTAGGTTGTCTAATTTACTGTTCAAATAGAATTCGAAAATATTAAACTGGTTAGGAGAAAAATGGCCGTGAACATGGGGCTCCGGAATAGTTTCCAGAACCAGAAAATATTATTATTTTTCTGTTTTGCGTCGCGATTTGCGACTGACACATGATACGATACCCCGAACTAATTATACAGAGTTCGAGAGGGTCACGTGGTCTTCACATAGGATTCGACAGAAAAAAATTCGAATCAATATACAGGGAGATACACGAGTAGGAAGAGGCATACCTCGCTGCTGCTCGTGGAAGGAAGCGGTCTCGCAGCGGTTTCGCGGGCAGCGTGCGGCGGTCCTCGGTGGCCGGCGACATCTTCTGGAGGTTGGGAAATACGAGGGTGAGGTCATGAGGTGTATACATGTAGGGAATGGGACAGTTTTTGAAGGAGAAGAGGGGGTCGCGGGGAGGGGAGTGATCCGCGGGAAAGGGGGGTCGTGCGGGTGTGGGGGAGTGGGTTAGCGGGTCGGGTCGGATTCAGATTCGACCCATTAGGGTTGGTTCGGTTCAGTTGGGTTTAATTGGGTTTGGTTTGGTTCGGTTCAGGTTGGTTCGGTCTGGTTTATCCAAAAATAATATTTTTAGCTATTTAAAAATAATTTTTGAGCCCAATAAATTCCAAAAAAATTATACAACATCATATTATTAATTATACACTCAAAAATATACTTTTTGTAATATTTTAATACTTAATATAATACACAAAAATATTAATCCTTTGAAAAAAATTTATTTTAAATAATTAAAAATTATAGAAAAATCCTAAAAATTCCTATTTAAAATTTTAGAAAAATTCGGGTGTTTACAAGTACGTGTACCAAAGCTCTGATCAGAGTCTAAGGCACTCCCAGAATATCTATATATATAACATAATCAGCCTTTAGTATGGTAAAACTCTCTCCACCCAATGTAATCTCACGTCTCATGTCTATAGCACGCAAGATCGTGACCTCTAACTATTACAGCGAGTCATAATGATATCTCTATATATGCAAGTCATATATCACGAATCCTGTAATCCTATACAAAATCACCATGAATATCTCAGGAAAAATTCTATCTCATGAATAGTATCAGGTGTCCTATAGTATGGCGTACTTTGGTAAAGCAAGCACAAAAATATAGGATCGTAATATCAACTCTCTAAGTGACGTTACACAACTCCGCGTACAGCGTCGACACCCGAATATTATTCGGACGTTAAGCAACGTCTCACGGTCCTAGGTTGAGCAGATACATCACAGAAATAATCAAGTAAATAATATTAAGGCAATTACTGAAAGTTTGGCAAGGTACACTTGCATGGGGTTTGAACTCCTTCAGTTGCTCCGGTAACAGCGAAATCTTCAGGTACGCCTCCAGATGCTGAAATAAATATTATCATCACTCTCAGAAGACATGGAAAAACTAGGATTGACTACTCATAAGTCCAATTTGGACACAGGAACAGAATTAACAGTTTCTGGTCAAAGCGGGATCCACATGTGGCCCACTTCGCACCAAAAAATATGCCAGAGACAAAGTTCTCCAATTCATCAAACTTAATATCTAAAAGTCCAGAACGATGATACGAACCCAACAAAATGTCCATAACTGGATTCCGATGAGTCGGTCACAAAATCGTCCATCAAGAGGAGCCGTAGGGCCCACGATACGGAATTTCGTCAACGTTCTCAGAATCGAACCAAACTTGGGTCGCAGGACCAGCGTAACACTTCGAATCCGATGACACAAGTTTTATTATGAAACGACAAGCATACACGCAATTATGACGAGTGTCAGAACATGTCCGATACGGGGTTTTTTGACGGATACGCGTTGATTTCAGTGTGCACGCACATCCAAATTAACTTCCGTAAAATTCTACGCATCTGCATTGATGATATGCGCCTTTTGATGCAATTCGCACACGATGAAGTCATCTCGTTTAGCGAGACGCACCCAGTTTCAGAAAATTTTGGGGTTTAAAAACTAAGTTTTTGGTCAACTTTACTCGCGAATAAAACACAACTTACAGCAAATTAAAATAAACTAATTACAGGGTTTAAAACTTAGTTATGTTATCTAATTTACTGTTCAAGTAAAATTTAGAAATATCAAACAGGTTGGGAGAAAAATGGCCATGAACATGGGGCTTCGGGATAGTTTTCAAACTCCAAAATTGGGTTATTTTTTCTGTTTTTGCGTCGCGGTTTGCGACCGACGCAGGACACGATACCCCAATCTAATTGTACAGGGTTTGAGAGGGTCATGCTGCGATCACAACGCAACAGGCCGATCAAAAATCGATGCGACGAGAAGAAAGAAAAACTCACTAGAACAGGGGTCGGCCGCGGTGTGCTACGCGTGAACGTTGGCGACGCGGCGGTGCACATCGTCGGCGGCGGTGGGTAGCTGCTGCTGAGGTGGTCTTCATGGTCGTCGTCGCCATCGACGGAGAGGTGGCCGGAGTTGTCGGGGTCGCGGCGGAGTCGAGTGGCCGGAAGTGGAGAAGTGGTGATGGCGGTGGTTGTGATGGTAATGGTTGTGAGGGGGTTTTTATAGGGGAGGGCGGTGGGAGGTGGAGAGGTCGGAGGCGGCGACCGGCGGTTGGGGGGAAGGCGAACGGAGGGGTCACGACGGCGGTTGGGTGAACAGCGACGGGAAAGTGAACGGCCGACGGGTTGCGGTGGCGGGGAGTCGACGGGTCGGGGGATTTGATTTCTTTAGTTACTAAAGAAATAAGTAAACGGGTTGGGTCGGGTCGTGGGTTCGGGTCCATATCCGATCCATCTGGGTTGTTCGGTTCAGTTTGGTTTAATTTAATTTATTTACAAATGATATTTTTAGCTATTTAAAAATAGTTTTTTAGTCCAATAAATTCCAGAAAAATTATACTATATCCAATTATTAATTTTACACTCAAAAATATAATTTTTACAATATTTAATTTAATTCATAAAAATATTAATCCCTGAAGAACATTTATTTAAAATAATTAAAATTCACAAAAAAATTCCAAAAAATTATAATTTAATTTCTAAAAATCTGGGTGTTTACACCTCCGGACTGTCAAAATTCCAATTGAAAGGACTGTCAAAATTTTGACAGTCCTGATTATAAAAAAATCAATTGGAAGTGAATAGCCAGATGAGTAATTTTTGGGAGTGATAAACTTATAATTATCAATGGTGAAAATTTGGACTGTCCTGAGTCTTTTTTGTAGTGCCTTTATCAAGAGCCAAAAGTAGGAGCTAGGAAGATTAGCTACAAGCCTACAACCTATCAAACAAATCTTCACAGGTGAGATTTGCTACAACCTATCAAATCAAGCGGCCGACATTGACCAATCTTCCATTCTTGTGGAGGAAAGTAGGACGATTCCCACCCACCCCCCCCCCCCAACTTTTTTCCTCGGAATCGAATCCTATCCACCCCCATGTCCCAAGTCTTTTACCACTAGACTACTATCTAAGAACAAAAAATTGCTACAATCAAATCTTAAGGTCACTCTCCACAGGTAAGATTTTGATATTTTATTATTATTTTTGATAGAAATTTGCTACAACATATCAGATCTAAAACCTTAAAAGTTCTCCTCCTTGTATATTTTTTTAAAAGATTTTTTGGAAAGAAATCCTTATGGCCGACTCGTGGATTAAAATACCTATTGGCTACTAGAATCAGTCACTTTCTATTATGTGAGTTTTATAATTTATTAATATATATTTTATATAAATTGTTTTTGATCAATGATTATCTTTACATGTGTAGACCTATTGAGAAAAAAAATTTTGTCATTTGATTGCATAATTATTCCTATTAAGATTGAAATCAACTAATAGAGTAATAGAGAAACTGATAAATAAAATATTTTTATATTTTTATATTTATTATTTATTATTTATTATTGTTTATTGAAAATTTATGATAATGGCATTTGATTTGATTGCATATTTGCATAATGTTGGTATCTAGATGAGAAAATATGTCTCAAATAAGAAAAAAAAAATTGGTAAATTTTTTCGTTAATTGTGTTTATTTCTTGAATTTTGAAAATACTGTTGTATCATTATCGATAAAAAATAATATAATATGAACATTAGACTTTGAGGGCACCATTTTTAGAGTTCGTCTCAGGTCTCAAAATCTAAAGTACGTTACTGCCAACTAGTACAATGGATCCAACCATGACACGTCACAACATATGAATCACAATGCAATATCTAATATCAGTACAATGAACAATGTCTAAATATCAATACGATGAACAATGTCTAAATAGGAAGGTAACATCTCAAGACTGAGGATCTAGTATATACCAATCCGTGTACCATCGTGTCAGGAATCAAGTATAACATCACTAAGTACATGTATCATAATAATTATCAAGTAAAGAAAACTATCAGAGAATGTACTTGCATGTGGTCCTGAGCTGACAATATCAATAAGTGTCTGAACTGGAGTCCAAGTGACCTATATATAATTTTTTATGCCAAATAGGTGATTTGGAATCATAAACAAGTTCAACTAACTCTATTTTAGTTTTTTAGGTCAATTCTAGGTCGTTGGGGGTAAAATTAGGTCAATACATAATTTTGGGTTCCCAAATACCTATTTAGTTGGCTTATCAAGTTATCTTAGTTAATACTAAGCTAATTATAGGCAACGTTGTGAAAAATGCTAGGCGCTAGTCGGACGGGCACCCGTCGCTTAGCGTCTAGCCCGCCTAGGCGGCTGTCTAGGCGACCGCATAGATATAGGCGGTTCAAATAATATATAAAAATTCAAAAATCCTATTAAAAATTGCATTAAAAAAATCACAAAATCCAATAACATCCATAGTCGTGCGTCGACGGGACTAGGCGGGCGTCTAGGCTAGCATCGGGCGGACACCAGCCGCCTAGTGCCTAGGCACCGCCTAGACGGCGTAGGCGACCGCCTTTTAGAACAGTAATTATAGGTTTTCTAGGACATGCTAGTCCTAGATATCATAATACTATATATATATATATATATATCTTAGCCTATTTATCTATTACCTTGTATCCTAATCCACTATCTAGTATCATAATCTTGTCTTGGTATCCTAGTATCTTGATACCTAGCTACTAAATAATACATACCTATTGTATTCTAATACCTTGATATACCCTAGGATACTACACTCTAACTTACCTTACTCATTGGTACATGGGTACCATAGTACCACATCAAGTATCATGTGATACCAATCCTACTAACACTAATACTTAAGCCTATTCTAACTCATGTACACAAACATAACCCTCACTCACTACTCATACACTATCACACACAAACTACACTCAAACCTTGCACACATATATGCATCTCTGAGAGTCTGAGTTCCACACTACACCTAGACAAATACTCACAACAAGCGATCTACACATCAAGCCACCCCTACCACACTGTAGAACCTATGCAGTGGGCCGCACTGCCACAATTGCAGTACCAAAAACCCCTCCACTGCACATGACACCCACTGCAACACTCCTATCTGCACTGTGCAACCTGGGACCGCAACTCGAGCTCGCTGATTCCAGGCTTCCCCCACAGTCCATTGCAGCTACACAGCTGCAACACTTGTCTAGAAATTCTCTATTCTTATTCTTTTGCATCTCTGTTTTCAGATTTTTTTTTTTTTTTTTTTTTCGAGAGGGGATGGTGGTTGAAAAATTGTTGCATATTTTATCAAATAAAAGAAAAAAGAAAAAAGTTTTGTCCGATTTTTATGGATCTTAAAGGTTGGAGCGTGATCGGTTCTTGTGGTCCTTAAAACATGCAATTTTATTAGTATATTAGAATTGTGGTGCTTGTTATATAAATAGTCTTTTTTTTTCTTGGTTGACACTCAATTTTTTTTTACGTGAAAACTATTTACAAATTTTGTTATTGTCTCTCCTTTTTCAACACCAAATTCTGTTCAAATTTTTTTTCTAGACAAAGCTAAGTTTGGGCCGTTATTTCGAAGCTGTGTGTGGTGACGGGAAGCCAGTAGCACGAAAATTTTACCTCTCGGAGAATTCGAGAAGAAGTCTGCAAATAGACATTGGATAAACTATTAATGACAGTGCTTCGTAAACAACTTTTTCATAGGCCGGTAACTCTAAATTTTGTTCATTTTGTTTACTGACATAAAAAGAAAAAAATTTGATAACAATAAATTAAGCCATGGTACGCCTTCAGCGGAGCTGTCTCACTGAGAAGTTGTCTTGTAGCAGCAGGGCCGGCGCTGGCCCAGGGCGGACAGGGCGACCGCCCAGGGTCCCATGGACAAGGAGGGTGAAAAAAAAAATTAATATATAAAAATAATTTTGTACCGAAAATAGAATTAGTATTTATCATGGGCCTTTCTTATCACAAAGAAATGGTAGTGTAGTGGTTATTATAGTCGGCTATTTGATATTACTCCCCCTCTTAGATTAGGTATATTGATATTATTTCCCTGTTAGATTAAAAGTTGAGAATACCTTCCTGAAAGTGTCGTTAAAAACTCTTTAACGACACTTTCAAAACTCATTAACGACACTTTCAGGTTTTTAATGACACTTTCAGGGGGGTATTCTTAACTTTTAATCTAACATGGGGTAATATCAATATACCTAATCTAAGAGGGGGGTAATATCAAATAGCCCTATTATAGTAGACTTGCACACAAGAGGTTTCTAGTTCAAATCTTGGTGGAGACATTTTTTATTTTACTTTTGTTTTATTTTTTTTACATTATGTATGGGACCTCATTTTGAAAGTTCGTCCCGAATCCCTATGAGCTCAGGATAGCGGGACCGGCTATGATGCTAGCCCTTTGAACCGGTGCTAAGCCAGCATGTTTTCTCTTCTCTATTTCCCGAGTGTCATAAGAGAGTAAGTTGCGTCAGTTTGGAAACTTCATTGCAGTAAGTTGCAATTATATTAAGTTATAAAATTATCCTAGTTTATGTCTGGGAAGTCCTTATGCTTACAAACTCTTATCTAGCATGTTTCACTCGTCAAAGTAATGCAAAATATGTAATAGCCAAGTTAGATACATCTAAGCCACTAGAAACAAATATTGGGAGCTCTATTAAAATGCCAAAGTTGAGCATGTATATGCTGATTGGAAACTTGACTGAAGGAGTCCAACAAAAGCCTGCATATTTCATCATCTATCGATCGATCACACAATTGAAATTCATCATCATGGAAGATGAAATTGGTCGTAGGGGATGCAATGTTCTACGCAATCTTGGCATGACTTCGGTGACATCGATGCTCATGTTCGCAGACTCGGTTTGTGATTGTTGCAGCGGTTGCTCGTATCTCCCTTGTTTTTCTTGGCAACCATCATCCAAATAATTAAAATGCAGAAATGAACACAGATGATATTTTCTTGTGTGCGAATGGGAGAGATTTTGAGGTAGCCAATTCAAGCAATCAATGTGTATTTAACATAAACTCTCAGTGTCAAAAATTGCTTTCCTCTTCTTTCTTTCTTTCTTTCTTTTCACAGAGAGAGCCATTGGGGAGAGAGAAGTGAGGAGGAGGAAAATAAATGGGGTTGGAGTTTTTATATTAGTAATTATTTGATAAATTTTATATTTGAAAAAAATAAAATTAAATGACAACTATTTGTGGATAATAACGCAATAACTTTGGGGGGTAAGTCTATCCAGCGTTACCACATCTTCAACCAACATACACTTTCAACAACCATCCAAATAATCGAGAACTCATTTTTTATTCCATTTTTAACAACTATCCAAACAACCGAACTAATTTTTTTTTTCTACTTCTATTTCTTTCAATTTCACCATCTAAACAACATTTTGAAAGTCAAAATTTATGCGTACGCAAATTCTACTTTTTTCATTTTCACGATCTTACACTTTCGTGCAACCAAATAGTCCTCTAATGTAAGGTTCAGAATGGATTGTGACTGGAGATTGTCTTGTACTTCTACATATCTCTACTATTATAATAAGACTTAAAAACGGTTTAAAAATGAACAGTCTAAACAATTTGTATATCCTCCATTAAGTAAAAAAAAAAAAAAATTTAGAAAAAAATTTAATATTTAAAAACTAACTTCTCTATTTGCTTCAGCACAACCAAAACCTCCGGATCTTTTGGCTTCTACATCTCTACTATTATAATATAAAAAATTCAATTTAATTTTTCAATTTCAAATATATTTAAATATTTAATTTATTTTTCAACAATATAAAACAAATAATTTATTTTATATATATATATATATATATATATATATATATATATATATATATATAAAGAGAGAGAGAGAGAGAGACCGGTTATAATCTGTTGCACAATGAGTGAATCCGAAGTTTTAAGGCACAAGCGTTGTAGTTTCAAAAACATCCGCTTTAGTTTTCCAAGTCATTGCTCTTGTTTTTGTTCTTGTTCTTGTTCTTGCTCGTGCTCGTGTTCGCATTGGGACTTGCCAACTAGAGTTCTATAAGTCAAGGTGTGTGATGGACCGACAGCTGAAAAATCGGTCCAGTAAATTTTGGACTGTATTTATCTAGACGGTTCAAAGTCCAGATCTATGGTCCATTTAGTTTACTGTAATATAATCGTAATAGAATCAAATAAAAAAAAATTATTCGATTCCATTAAAATTATAATTACATTGCAGTAAGCCAAACGAACTCCTAGTCCGAATTTAGATCTAGTCATAATCCAATCAGAAGCAACTCAGATCAAACTTTTCTCTACAAAATCCGACAAGGACCCGACAAAGACCCCACCCGATCCCACTATCTTTTCTGGCCGGATTTACCCAGAAATCAATGAACTTTTTTTTTTTTTCAGATGAGAGAAACTTCTTGCGTCTGGATATGGACAACAAGCTAATTACAAAATTATTCTTTGATCTTCCTAAATAATTTTAAAATAATATATAATAATATAATAAATAATTTATAATAATTAAGATAATTATTTTTAAATTTCTTTAATAATAAGATGTAATGTAAATGCATATATCCTAATTATCTTTAACGCGGCAGTCCAATGTAATCAATTGAGACCATATTTGATGAGAAAACATATATGTTGTCCCATGTTTATTTTTATATTTCTGTCATCTCTCTATTATATGAGGATTATTTTTATTTTATTTTTGGCTGAGATCCATATGTAACAGAGTTAGACATAAATAGTGGAACAATATATTTGTTCTGATTTGAGGCCAATTGCTGATTTTGTCTTTGAGAAAAGTTATTCTAATCCACTTCCCAACAGCCCCCAAGGGGTCTCTTGATTCCTGCAACTACTTATACTGCTCATGGTATTGTAGTAGACAATACCATTTTCTTGGATTCATTCTTGCTCCGCCATCGCTCTCTGGCGCATGTTAGCGTGTATCTCATGTTTATTATTGTATGCAACTGTATACGTACCTGTCAAAGAGTGTCAACTTCATGTATTTCATTCACACAGGCTGTCTGTGATTGAGACAAAACAACTCTTGATTCTCCACCAATCTTGATTGACTTATCTACGATGCACTGACCCCAATACAACACATTTATGGTGTACTGACACGAATATGATACAATATGTTAGTTTTGCTTCTCTTCAAAAAGTTCAATTCTTCTTCCTATCTTTAGTCCCACATCGGATGGGACAAAGCCCTCTTGTGGACATATATTACTTTCTCTTCTTTGCTCTATTAAGTTGTTGTGTGGGGAACCCCTTGGGCCACACGCGCGCGTTGCCGCCGCTGCCCGGCACGGCCGGTTCGGTTCGGCGCGCGTAACGGGTGCGGGTACGCGCCCACATCTGCGGGCGCCGAATGCCGATCCGATTTCCTCTTCGGGTTCGGGCTGCGACCCTAAAATTCTTTTTGCTCCTCTTTATTCAGTCATTTATTTTTCTGTAACGTTACAAAATTAATTTCTGAACGTTTTGAACCGTTACAAATTTCTGTGTCCAGATTCATCCTATTAATTCTCCTGTGTAACAGCTGAATTAATCGGAAATTAATTCAGACCGTTACACATCAGTCTTATATATTTTGGACTGTTTCGTTGTAAATCTATTAGAAAAAATTCTTACGAAACCTCTGTCAACATTCTGTTCAGTTCTTCGTATTCATCTCCGAGCTCTGGGCAGAGCTAAGTTCTGGTCGTTCTCTCCAAGTCGTGTGCGGCAACGAGATACCGGTAGTGCGGGGGTTTTACCACTAGGAGCTTCGGGAACGTCTGCACACAGATCCCGAATAAACTCTTAGGGCAGTGCTTCGTGCACGACTTCCCCAGAGGCCGGTAACATTGTTTTATTTTATTTTTTGTTTTTTAAAATTGTTCGATAAGAAAAGACATAAAAATTCTAACAATCTAAGAGTTTATTCTTTGTTACAATTACCTACTGTTAGAAAATTTTGAAACTTTTCTTAATAGTTTCATAGTTTCAATTTTCTTATACTGTCAATAGTTACTTTTAGAAAATTGTTACAAATAATTTTAGCTACTGTTCAATTGTTACTTTAAATAGTTTTAGCTACTGATTCATACTTTCAAATTTCGAAAACTTCTGATTAGCATATTACAAAAACTTCTGTTAGCAATTGTTTCTAGAAATAAAACAAAAACTTCTGGAAAACTTCTGATTAAATTTTTTTTTAATATACAATTGCCTGTTTACACCCGGTTAAAAAGAAATTTCTAAAATATTGTTAATTTTGTAGAAAATTACTTACTATACTGTAACTATCAATATACAAATTTGCTTAACCTGTGCTTCTAACATTTTGTTACCACATTCTGTTAGCATATTACATACAGTGAACACATTCGGGCCTTCTAGCAATTTGTAACTACATTCTGTTCTTCTAGCAATTTGTTATCACATTTCAAAATTTTGTCAATTACATTTTTTATCACAAAAAAAATTCTTTCAATTACAACATACAATTTGCTTCAATTTTAATCACTTAATATTTTGAAAGCAATCTAAGACCAAAAAAAAATAGTTTAGTAAAAGAAAATTGCAAATAAAATCTTGAATCTAAAGTTTCAAAGTAGAGACAAACTCGGGCACAAGCCGAAAGGGTCCTTCTGTCAACCGGATGTAAATAACCCTAAGCGACACGGTATTTAAGAGTCTTCGGACCACCGCTAGCTGGGAACCGGCCCCTACAGCTAACCTGAGTTGATCAACACTTAAAAACTAAAGATTTTAAGATTGATTAGCAAAGACCACCTAAACTATTATCTTGGACATAGTTATTAAATAAATTTATATTTTTCAGACTGCAATCATGACTGGTAAGGAGGAATCCTCTACTGCAAAACCTGCTAAGTTTGATGGCTCATACTCCAAGAGATGGCAGAGCCAAATGAAATTTTGGCTCACGACCTTAGGACTTATTTCTGCCATTGATGGGTCCACACCCATCACAAATGATTCTGATAAAACTGAGTCTGACATAGGAGTGTCCACCTCATCGAAACCAAAAACCCCAAAAGAGATAGACTTCCATTGTTTTCATAGAATTCTAAGCGCATTATCTGAATCCTTGTATGATATAATTTTTGAATACAAGAGCGCTAAAGAACTCTCGAAAGCCTTGGAAGATGAATACGGCTGTGATGATGCCGGAATAGAAAGGTTTAATTCTTCAACCTTTAATAGGTATTTCATGGTAGATAACAAACCAATGAATGACCAGCTCATTGAATTCCAAGAATACCTTAGACATATTCAAGCCAAAGGGACATCTTTCTCTAATGAACATAAAATAGCATGCCTAATAGACAAGCTACCTCCCTCTTGGTCTGATATGGCTAAAGATCTTATCCATACACAAGGAAATCTTACCTACAATCAAGTCCTAAAGAAAATTAGAACCGAAGAACAAATTAGATTGAGGTCTAAGCCTAAGACTGAATCTAAAGCAAAGGTAAACCTTGTAGAAGGCCAAGGAAACCCCAAGTCTAATTTTCCTTATAAACCCAAAAAGAATTTCTTCAAGAAGAAAAGAAACTTTCAGCCTAACCACCAAAACCATCATCACCAAAACCAAAAACCTAGAAACTTCAGTCAGACTCAGGATCAGAAGAGGTTTTATTTTGTGTGTGGTAAAACAAACCATATGGCCACCCACTGCTACCATAGGAAGAAGGAAGCTGTCCAGACCTCCTACAAAGGAAAGGGCTCAGTTAGACCAGAAGCAAACATGCTTCACAAAGGTTCTTCGAGTTCCTTCAGGTCTGTAAGCTTTCAACCCCTTATTAACCTCTCTTACCATTCTGATGATTGGTGGTTGGATTCTGGAGCTAATGTTCACGTTTCGTTTGATCGCTCCTGTTTTTCAAACTATCAGGAATCAAGTGGAGGAGGTGTGACCCTAGGAGATGGCTCAACGGCACAAATTATTGGAAGAGGAAAAGTTAACCTGAAGATGACATCAGAAAAAATCTTAACTCTTCATGATGTTCTTCATGTGCCGTCTGTCAGGAGAAACCTTGTTAGTGGATCCCTTCTTGTAGCCTCAGGATACAAAATTGTAATGGAGGCTAATAAAGTAGTTTTCTCTAAACATGACTCTTTTATAGGAAAAGGCTTTGTAAAAGACGGTCTTTTCATTTTAAGTACAATGAATAAAATGTCTGATGGTTCTCTCATTGTCTCTAATATAGAATCTTCAAATGTTTGGCATGGCAGACTAGGTCATGTAAACCTAGGTTCTATTAAAAGAATGATGACTTTAGATCTTATTCCCAAGACTCCAATAGATGTCAAACACAAATGTGAGATTTGTGTTCAAGTCAAACACACTAGATTACCATTCAAATCTGTAGAAAGAAATTCTGACCCTCTAGAACTTATTCATAGTGATATATGTGACTCAAATAGGATTCTGACTAGAGGCGGTAGAAAATACTTTGTTACTTTTATAGATGATTATTCAAAGTATTGTTACATCTACCTTCTAAAAACCAAAGATAAAGTTCTAGATAGATTTAAGGTCTACAAATCTGAAGCTGAGAATCAATTAGAAAGGAAGATTAAGATCCTTAGGTCTGATCGTAGTGGAGAATATACCCCAAACGAAATGACTAACTTCTGTGAAGAACATGGAATAATTCATGAGGTAACTGCTCCTTATTCACCTCAGTCTAACGGAGTTGCTGAACGCAGGAACCGCACTCTGTTAGATATGGTGAATGCCATGCTTCTCAGCTCTGGTGCTCCTGATAACTTGTGGGGAGAAGCCCTTTTAACTGCCTGTTATATTCTTAATAGGATTCCTAGTAAGACAAAAGATAAGACTCCCTATGAGCTGTGGAAAGGTAGAGCACCTAGGATTAATTACCTTAGAGTTTGGGGATGCCTTGCTAAAGTCGAAATTTCCGAACCTAAAAAGAGAAAGATTGGTCCCAAGACTGTAGACGCTGTTTTCTTAGGATATGCCTTAGACAGCTATGCCAATAGATTTCTAGTGACTCACTCAGAAGTAAATGAAATCTCTAATAATACCATTATAGAAGCAAGAGATGCAGTTTACTTTGAAAACATATTTTCCTTTAAGGATAGAAGTTCAATCTCTTCCTCCATACCCTCTACTAGTTCTCAAGTCCAAATACCTAGCTCTCAATCTGAACAAGACTTAGAACCAAGACGGAGTAAAAGGAATAGGATTGAGAAAAATTTAGGAGAAGGATTCTTTACCTTTTTGATAGAGGGTGATCCCTCAACTTATGAAGAAGCAATGTCGTCTCCTGATGCTCCCTTCTGGAAATAAGCTATTAACAGTG
Source organism: Iris macrosiphon (assembly GCA_036927795.1). Classification (NCBI taxonomy): domain Eukaryota; kingdom Viridiplantae; phylum Streptophyta; class Magnoliopsida; order Asparagales; family Iridaceae; genus Iris; species Iris macrosiphon. Next base: position 232,632,545 of record JAYESA010000005.1, read on the forward strand.
AATATAACTCCATCATGGAGAATAACACTTGGTTTCTAACAGATCTACCTTTAGGAAATAAATCAATAGGTTGTAAGTGGATTTTCAAGAAGAAACTCAGAGCCGATGGTACTATAGAGAAATACAAAGCTAGATTAGTTGCTAAGGGTTTTACTCAGAAGAAAGGGTTAGATTATTTTGATACCTACTCTCCTGTAGCTAGGATCACATCCATTAGAACTCTCTTGGCCTTAGCATCCATTCATGATATGCTAATCCATCAAATGGATGTAAAGACAGCATTTTTGAATGGAGACCTAGAGGAAGAACTTTATATGGACCAACCTGAAGGTTTTGTTGCTAAAGGTCAAGAAAAGAAAGTCTGCAGACTAGTAAAATTCCTCTATGGCCTGAAACAAGCTCCCAAACAATGGCACAATAAATTTGACAAAGTAATTTGTGAATATGGTTTCTTGTCAAATGAGTATGACAAATGCATATACTCTAAAGGTACATGTAAAAGTTGTGTCATTTTATGCTTGTATGTAGATGATATCCTTATCCTAGATTCATCACTGGAATTGATAAATATTACAAAGAACTATTTATCTAGCCAGTTTGATATGAAAGACCTAGGAGAAGCCAACCTAATTTTAGGAATGCAAGTGACCAAAAGCAAAGAGGGTTATACTCTATATTTAGCACATTCAATTGAAAAAATGCTAAAAAAATTTGAGTTATTTGATAAGAAACCTGTCCTTACTCCTTATGACAGCAGTATTGTACTGAAAAAGAATGAAGGATCACCTTTGGAACAACATAAATATTCACAGATGATAGGCTCCCTTATGTATATAACAAACAGGACAAGACCTGATATTGCATTTGCTATTGGGAGACTAAGCAGATATACCAGTAACCCAAATCAGTCACATTGGACTGCCTTGGATAGGGTATTTAGATATCTCAAGGGCACCCTAGATTACAAACTTTATTTTACTAGGCACCCTGATATCATAGAAGGTTATTCAGATGCAAACTGGGTAACTGACTCACATGATATAAAATCTACTACTGGATATGTTTTTACTTTAGGAGGAGCTGCGATCTCCTGGAGCTCTTGTAAGCAAACTATCATAGCTAGGAGTATAATGGACTCCGAAATGATAGCTTTAGATACAACTTGCACAGAAGCTGAATGGCTTAAAAATCTTATTATGCATATACCTGTTTCTCTTAGTCCTGTTTCTGCAATTTCTATAAATTGTGATAATAAATCTGTTATTGAACTACTAAAGCATGATTCTGTGAATGCTAAGATGAACAGGCACCTGCAGCTGCGCTTCAAGTCAATAAAGAGCCTACTAGGCAAATATGTGGTTCTTGACTATATAAAGTCAGAAAAGAACCTTGCAGATCACTTGACGAAGGGTCTGTCTAGGACTTTGATCCTAGAATCATCGAGGGGGATGGGGTTAAGCCCATAAGTTAGTCACCAGCAGTGGCAACCCAACCGAGTCTGACTGGAGATCCCAAGAAGCCGGTTCAATGGGTAGAAACAAGCTGAACTTAGGTGACTTTATGGAACACTGACTCGAGATTAAAGTCTCAATAAAATAAAGCCCAAGTGGCTGTACATGTGTACTATGACTCCCCATCCCTATGGTGACAGTGTTCCTGTGTGATATGGTTAGGATGAGGTTAAACTCTTAATAGGTCCAAGCTGCAATGTTGGGTTGATTCATATCACCAACCATTAAGGACTTACCTATATGAGAGGTCGTGAAGGCCGCGACTATGGGATAGGGCGATCCCAGACAACTCTCATGAATGTAGAATAGTGCGCATGGCCATTTAAAAGCGCCACCCGATAGATCAAGGACCTCTAGCGTACTATGTGTGCTATTTTTTAAATCTGGTTCAAGAAGTCTGATTCAAGGCATAGTCCATCAAGCACTTCTTCAGATTAAGGAAATAGTCACTACGTGAGATTCAAGGCTGTAGTCCATCTCATCTATGCATAGTATTTTACTGCCCAGATGCTCTCTCTCTCTCTCTCTCTATTTACTTCACTCTTATCTCTGTTTCGGAACTTGACTTTTTGGGGAGGGATTGTTGGTTTTGCTTCTCTTCAAAAAGTTCAATTCCTCTTCCTATCTTTAGTCCCACATCGGATGGGGCAAAGCCCTCTTGTGGACATATATTACTTTCTCTTCTTTGCTCTATTAAGTTGTTGTGTGGGGAACACCTTGGGCCACACGCGCGCGCCGCCGCCGCCGCCCAGCCCGGCTCGGCTCGGTTCGGTTCGGCGCGCGTAACGGGTGCGGGTACGCGCCCACATCTGCGGGCGCCGAATGCCGATCCGATTTTCTCTTCGGGTTCGGGCTGGGACCCTAAAATTCTTTTTGCTCCTCTTTATTCAGTCATTTATTTTTCTGTAACGTTACAAAATTAATTTCTGAACGTTTTGAACCGTTACAAATTTCTGTGTCCAGATTCATCCTATTAATTCTCCTGTGTAACGGCTGAATTAATCGGAAATTAATTCAGACCGTTACACATCAGTCTTATATATTTTGGACTGTTTCGTTGTAAATCTATTAGAAAAAATTCTTACGAAACCTCTGTTAACATTCTGTTCAGTTCTTCGTATTCATCTCCGAGCTCTGGGCAGAGTTAAGTTCTGGTCGTTCTCTCCAAGTCGTGTGCGGCAACGAGATACCGGTAGTGCGGGGGTTTTACCACTAGGAGCTTCGGAAACGTCTGCACACAGATCCCGAATAAACTCTTAGGGCAGTGCTTCGTGCACGACTTCCCCAGAGGCCGGTAACATTGTTTTATTTTATTTTTTTGTTTTTTAAAATTGTTCAATAAGAAAAGACATAAAAATTCTAACACAATATAATATAATTAACAGACACGAGATCTGATATATCTATAGTATATTTTAGAGTATTTGTAGTCCCTAGTTTCGAATTTATGATAAGAGTTGCCCTAACACTCTGAAAACTGAGATCGCATGTCATGCAATAGGTCGGATGTGCGTTGGGAAGGCTAAGGGTGCGTTTGATTACAATGTGGAAAATAAATTAATTTTATAAAATTATTTACTAGAAAAAATTATGTGGAAATTTAAAGTTTTCTTTTCCAAGAAAAAAATAGTTATTTTCTATGGAAATGATATTTTCCTATGGGTCGAACGGGTTTTATTTTCTACTATTTTGGAGAAAAATATAAAAAATGATAGTTTTTTGAAAAATAATTTCATGTAAAATATAAGATATCAAATACTATAACATTGATGAAAAATTTGTGATTAAATTTTTTTTTATAAAAAATACCCAATCATATACAACCCAAAGTGTTTCTCGCATGAATAGTTAGTAGTTAGTATTGACCATTTAGTCAAAAATGCTATTTATCATTTTAGCATTAAAATTAAAATTAAAAATAAAAATAAAAATTTTAGGTGATTAATTTTTTTTGGTTAAAAATTATTATGTCAGCAGTCCTGTTAGATGTCACATAATGGAAGATGATATCGTCCAAAATTTTCCAGAGACAAATAGCAAAATTATTATTTTAGTTTCCTTTGATGTTTGGTGGACTTTATAGGAGATGCATTATTCTACAATGGTTCCTTGATGCCAACCCGTCAATATCAGGACTATTTTTTAAAGTCCTACTTTTTGTAGATCTCTTAGTTATTCTTAGGAGTTTATATCAAATTCTCAAGTGCCTAGTTTTTCTTCTTTCCAGTATGTAAGCTGATTTGTATTTAAATGCAGTAAAGTTTTTTGTTTACATCCACTTAACTATCACAAACTTCTTTGTACTACGACAAAGAGAAGATTTATATAGAAATATTTTTTGACTTCTTAATGATTATGGAGAGGAATACATTATATGTACAGATTATATCAAGCAAATCAGAAAAAGTAATTACACATAGATGGCTAGTTATAGTACAAAATTGTGCTGATATAATATGATGGTGAAATAATTAGTTGGTACTATTTCGAACTATATCTTGATTTATTTTCCTGAGATAGCCCAATTATTAGAGCACCCAAAGTGTGAATATTTCAAACACATATTCTAAATTATTAAAAATTATATAAATTATTACTTTTGTAGTGTCTCCGTGATATTGGCACACAATGGTATACTGCAAATACACACTCCAAATTAATCTCCTCTTTTTTTCTTCCTCTTTTTCTCTTCATTTTCCTTTCCTATTTGGTTATATTTTTCCTCTATCTTTTATCTCTTTATTTTTCTTTCATGTTTGATTACTTTTGGTGGGCCCATCAATTAATATAGAGGAGCTAGCACACATTTTAAATCTGAAGTGTTTCGTAAATTTTTAGCAATTTTTAAGTATGTATAAGTGTCCACTGTAGTCTTCAAATACTACAAAATTTGACTAAAGTCAAAATGTCTCCCATTGTGGATGCTCTTTATTTCTTTTCTTGCCGTCAATTAGCATTATTGACCTTCCTCTACATATACTTCTTTTCTTGACACTCTCCTCAAACTGACCATGGGTCATGTCGTTTCTTCGATTGTAACTTGGTAAAGAAAAGTGCAACTTGGTCCATTGAAGAAACACGAGGAAGAGTGTCAATTCCTTGCTCAAAATTTTTCACCAACAAAGTGACATTGGACTTCTATATGTTTTGTCCATGAAAAACAATATTGCTTAATTTTAGCGTCATTTTCATTATCATAAAGCAATGAAATAGAAGTCAAGACTTGACAGCTTCTCTGCATCTTGGTGACATTATCTGATATTCTGTCTCGGTAGAAGATTTCAACACAGTTGGTTGTTTTTTGGATTTTCAAGGAAGTAAAGAATTTTCAAGAAAAATACTATCCTATTGTGGAATGATGAGTATCTTTGCAATCGGCAAGTATGTATCACCGCTGAAATAGTTGAAAGGCAAGATAAGTCCAATGTTTGGAGTGGATCAAAGATAATGAATTACGTGATGAACTACAGTTAAGTATAGAGAATCAAAAATAAATTAACTCACCAGGTGTACAACATGAGTAATGTCAGGTCGTGTGATAGTAAGATAAACTAAGCTACCAACAATCCATCGGTAAAGAGTCGGATCAGGAATATGATCTCCATCTGTGCTGCTCCATTTAACATTTAACGCAAGAGTTGTGTCAATGATTTTAGCATCATCAATGACAGTCAGCTCAAGAATATCTTATGTGTATTTGTGTTGACTAAGAAAATATCTATGTTAGTTCTTTGATATTTTGACCCCAAGTAAATAAGAAGTCAAGACCAAGATCTTTCATCTGAAAATATTGTTGGAGGACAACTTTGAGCCTTTGAATGCCTTGATGATCATCACATGTGATTCAGATATCATCATTATAGATCAGTACGATGATGCTTCCTTTGGATATGCCCAAGATAAAGAAAGAGTAATCATTATAACTTTTTTTTATATCCAGCTTGTTGAAGCATCTTTTTTCAATTTCGCAAACCATGTCCAAGGTGCTTGATTCAAGCAATAAAGCCTTTTATAATTGTAGACCATATGAGGTGGAGTAGAGTAGCATGGAGGAGGCTTCATGTAGAAAATTTATACTAAATCTCCATTAAGGAATATGTTTTTGACATTTATTTGGTAGGCGTCCCATTTATTGATGGTTGCAATTGAAGTGCGAATGATAGTCATGTTGGCAACGTGAGAAAAGTTGTATTGTAATCTATTCCATATTCTTGGTTGAATCCTTGAGCCACAAGCCTCACCTTATATCGATCTAATGAACTATCCGACCTTAATTTAATAGAATAAACACATTTGCATCCAAGTATCTTGAAGGGGCCGCTACGAACTCCAAATTTTTGTTAATCTCTAAAGCATTGAGTTCTTCCTGCATGGCATGACTCCATTTTGTACTCTCTACATCTTGTTTGTAAGATCTAGAAATAGAAAAAGATACAAGGGTCAAAAATAGTGAAAAATATATATAGTGGTTTAATGATACGATAAGTATGACAAAGAACTGGGGATGGAGAGTGGTTTGTGTAAGGATCTTGCAATAAAGGATATAGAGACAAATCATTATATGAGTATGATGTCAATGAAGATTGAGGCACAAAATGGGAAACTCTATGTGACATTTCTTCATAAGGTTCATCCTACAAAGTGTTCAAAAAAGAAGAAAAATGAATTGTAGACGATATAGATAGAGAAATATCATTAGAAAAGTATTGGTATATCACAAAATATAACTTTTTTGGAAATTCTCATTCTTCTTTTGTTTCAATCATAACATTGATATCCGTATGTGTCTATGAATAAACAAGAAATAGGCAACCTACAAACTTAGCATCAAGTTTTGCATATTCTGAGTTGGATAGAAGAAGATAAAACATGCATCCAAAAAATATATAGTAAATTGTAATTATGAGAGTACCGGTACTTTTTCAAATGAGAATCATTACCTTACAATGGAATGGGCATGCGATTAATCAAATAAATAGTTGTTAGGATACTTTTTGCCCGAAATTCTTTTGGTAATTTTGCATGAAATTGTAGAGCACGTGTTGTCTCTAAAATATGTCTATATTTCCTCTCAACAACTTCGTTTTATTAGGGTTTATGAGAATAACTTCTTCTTCTTCTTCTTCTTCTTCTTCTTCTTTTGAACAGAACAACTTCTTTGGTGAATGATTTCTTCTTTGGAAATAAAATTATGAATTCTTTTGACGTGAACTGAGCCAAAGTCACTGCATAAAACCTTGATCTTCTTTTTGAATTGTGTTTGCACCATTGCATGGAACCACTGGAACACATGTGCAACTTAAGATTTTGGCGCACTATATATACCCAATAGTATCTTGACCAATCATCAATGAAGAGAATATAGTATAATTTCTTATATAATGAACAAATATTAGATCATCCCAATGAATAAGATTAAAACTAGAATTAGCATAATTTATGCGACTATGAAAAGGTGAAGTATGTGATTTAGAAAGAACACTTTTTTATTAATTTCAAGCTTTTAATCAAGTTTATCTAAAGAAAAAAATATAGCATTCAAATTAAGAGCATGACAATGACCAAGGCGACAATGCCAATGCCTCAATATTTATTTGCAAATTTGATATCACTAGATGAATGAGCTAAAAGACAAGTATGTGATGTGAAGATGAGTCGAAGCCCAGCTGTCACGTCCCGCTCCCAGAATATTGGATAAATACAGGGACTTGCATGGTCAGATACACCGTACAAGGTATGAAAACTTCATATGGTGATAAAGGAAGCACTAAACCAGGGGTGCATACTACAATCAAGTCTCATATGGCCTCATAGAACATCAATGTCTCAATCAGTCAATCAAGAAGCAGTAAATAGGGATCATTGTCATACCCCGCTCCAGAATAGTCGGGTACGGGCTGGGCATGTCCAGTCTACGTTATCATTGACAGCGGTAGTCAGCTGTCTAAATCTCAAATAAAATGCATATCATTTCCATTACAGCATCTAATCACAATCTCGTGTAAAAAAGCACAATACACAACTATATCACCATTATTACACCATTGTACATGAATAAAAGTCCTGGAACAAACTGTTACGTCCCAATTCTGAAGAACCGAAAGTAACCACGGGCGTGATGGTGCACAAGCCTAGAGTGCACTTATACAAGGCAAGAAGATAGATAAGGTATGGTATATCTCAGAAACAGTGACATCGCAGCAAAATTAAGCAGATAAATTAAAGTCACAATTAATATAATAAAAATCTTCTCTTTATTGATAATGATAACTAAGTACATGACTTACAAAAGATTTACAAAGCTCTCAAATACAACTGATACTTGGCCAATTTGGCCTACATTGATGTTTGTCGTCTTGGCTTACACTCTTATTGATACAACTGAATTACACTATTCCATACAGTATGCCCTTTATAACAGAAGATGCCTCTAATAGAAGAAGAACTTATGCGCGTCCCAACAATGCTTATATGCCTCGGAACCGTTTTAGCCACTCTCCAATGCCGTGTACCTGGGGATGCCCACAAACGTGGGTCAATACATAACGCATACCGGTAAGCAGAAACTAGCCCACTCGCTTAAACCGACACTAAGTATTCATTTGAAGAGCATGCATATTAACTTAGTGATCTTTCTATTAGGAACTAGGTTCGTTTCAATGATCAGAGTATTCAATAACATAATGAAACAACTTTGGAAATAGTAGGATACATTGAATATATGTGAAATATATACTTATCGCCTAACGGTGATTCTTACCAACAACCTACTCATCGTATCCCTGCAAAACAAGGATTAGCCACAGCATAATTGATACGAATCTTTCTTAACCGAGATAGCGTTAAGCCTGTATAAATATTCTTGTTAGTATATAGCCTAACTACATGAGGGTCATTAGTGATATGCTTTCGCACCATGAGGGACATGCCATATAGGACTTCGAAGGGTATACGAAGCGACATTCATGAGGTTGTTATCCCCAATGAATGTCTCGTTTATACCTAGTGCTACCAAAGCACTATGTTTCCTCCTAGGCTGAACGATCCCAGTACCCCGGTACATCTCGTTCGAGAAAACTAACCAAACCTTGTGCACAAGTTGTCCCTAACCATGCAACGACTATGCAAATGAAACCTAAGCATAAATTGTATGGTAAAGAAATATAAGTAAAGCCTCAAATTATTGATCCTTCTTATTTTTCTCATTCTCATATCGGTTGGTGATCCGTAGGTCCCAACTTACAGACCTTCTCGTGGCCTGGTGGTACCAAACCATAATTATACTCGCATATAAAGCGTTTCCTTCATAGTTACTGTGCATTGATGCACTTGTACCTGTATCGATGTTCAATGTTCTATTCTCAATGTTACCAGCATGTGAAGTAAATTGCATAATATTACTTTTTTCTCATGGCAAACTTACTTTATAGCATTCTTATATCAATAGTACAACAGTTCATTATTTATGTATTTTATTACTTTCAACAGCATTGAACATAAAGCATCATTATCATTGTGTGGACTAGAGCAGCATATAGTTATGACATACAATAAAGCAACACTAGCATTCATTTTATTAGGGCATGAAGGAGTACAGAAGAAGGGACACACCTACTCACTTATATAAATATTATTTCTATGTCACGATCATACATGAATAATTCGATGCGATGCACAGTCTTCTAACTTGGCATAATCATACATTCGAACCACACAGTATAAGATATCCTATCCGGCCAAGTTAAGTAATACAACATCATCACACCAAGCATCTTGATTTCCCGTACCACTTGTATTCCATCGGTCTAGTCCATCTATAATTTCAGCATATTGCCTTTCCGCGGAGCAGGGTATTACATAATATACCACTAAGAAGAAGTTTCTTCCTCGAAACTTAAAGAAATAACTCAATTTACCATATCACTTAAGTCATCCCACGAAAATATTCTATGCCAGCTATAGCTCAATACCTCGTTTCCATCTCTTGTCAATATTATTCATTCATGAATCTCGTATACTTATGCATTACATCCATCTCTTTTCTTCTCAAATGATTTGTTCATGTTCTTCCATTCATCAATACTTTCTTGCAGCTCCTTTTGAATTTCGATCACCACTTCGTTTGGATCGTACATATATTTCAGGTATCCCTGAAATATAATGCACTTAACCAATGCTAATGGTTAGAGAAAACAAACGGCTACATCGGTAATTTTTATTCTTCATTACTGATTATCTAATACTTTTGGCTAAGATATTCTTTAACATAGATTTCCCATAACTCTAATTTCTTACGATACTTATTTGGTCAATATCTTTCTAACACGTTGCAATCAAATTTTGGTCTAAGTACTTCTCAATATTTGCCAACGTCTTCTCAGTCCATAATATATATAATTTTTTATCTCGATCATAGTGTTCCTTCGTATAACCATTTTGCCACAATCTCTATCTTTCAATTCTGCCAATAAAAAAAATCCTTAGGGACTGCCCATGTTAGGCCATTACCCCAAGCATGATACTTTAATCATTTCGAACAAACCAACCATAATAATTTTTTTATTAATTTTGAATTGCAATATTCTTTCTTTCAATGTCAATTCTGTCATTCTCATCTCTTATGAATAATTTTATCCGTCTTCATATTGTTTTGATCCATCCAACTTTGATTGATTACATTAAGAATATCACCCGCCGTCTCTTTATTATGACCCCGGTGTATTTATAATCATTCTAATTGTTTCCTCAATATCGTAATTTCTTTCATTCAAACTTTTAGCAATTTTTTTCCAACATTAGTAGCATCAAAATTCTCATGAATCCAGAGTTTCCTTTGGTCATGTCGCTGTCCAAGCCATAAAATTTTATTATAGTTTAATGATCATAATTTGTCCCATACAATAGTCGTATTAGCTACATAACATATCAAGTTTCTCTTCCCAACGTATAAAATTTTCACCAAAATTTTCAAGCGATATTTCTAACTTTTTATTATGATTAATTTCACATTCCAACTTGATTCCAAGAGAACCCATTCCAAAATAATCCATCCAACCGAATCCATTATTGATTTTCACTCCAGTCGAAGCAATCAAATTCAACTCTAGCAACCGTCAATTTCCAAACTTATCCATCCAACAGTTTAACCATTCCGACACGACCTGTTATCCTAAAATACTCGTACCCAAATCTCACAACAAACTATCCAAACACCTACTGAACATAGGTCGACTCATAATATACACTATTCGAGTCTCACACGTCGTTACCTTACCCATGCAACATTAGTAGGGTCATCCTATGGGTCTCCGATAGCCAACATAACTCTTCGGTCAAGTCTCTAAGGCTAGTTATAACGATAGCTAAACCTAGTGTTCGTAGGCAACTCATCTCATGCTAGGCAGCTGATAGTGACCATACTCATCTCAACTCTTAGGGCCAATTGAAGTCTGACAAGTCTAAGGGACTTCTACCCAATCTTATTACCAACTCGAACCATAATTGCACTACCATTGACCTACCCACAAATAAGGGGCATCCAATATTCTGGGTCCAATCGATCTACCCACAGTCAATCTCTTAAGGGTCTACCTCAATTAAAGATTGATTCTAGACTTATCCCAACTGACAAGGTCAATCTATAACTACATGCTCAAATCTCATAACCATCAAGTAAAACACCAATATTCAAAACCCTAATTGCTCTCTCATATTGTTTTATTTTTGATTTCATAGTCCACCTCTAGTTGTACCAACATATCATTCTTGAATTTTCGTGCATCTGATTTATCTATGGGACAAGGCAACTAACCCAAAATTAAATTCTGTTCGGTCATCTTTACTAGTATATTATTCATGATCCTTGCTCTTACTTCCTTTCCATTCATATTACGTATTCGTGTGTATAGTATCACCCGAATAATTTATAACCGACAATATCACCCAACCAATATATTGAAAATATATTTCTTCTGATTCCTTCCGTCAAACATACTTTTGCCAACTTTATTTTGATTAGGTCAAATTTTATTCACATTAACCATCAACTTAATTGCATCACCTCATTAATGTCTCACAGAATTTTATGTCGCTTAACCACCTTCGATAATTATTCATGTACTCGATATATTGGTCAACCAACGAAGCTAGAGATCACTACATATTAATAGTTTGATCAGTAATATCCGCCAATCAACTGTTACCCAAGCAACTAAGGTTTCTGCCAACCAACTGTTACTAATGCGACAAAACTTCTCGTCGATAGTATTTATTCCAACGTGCTAGAACTCAAGCTTTATTTGTATTCCATCCATCGAAGTCTCTTGACGAACTTCCATATATTGCCAGATAATAATGGTCATCGATTACTTACTTGCAATCCCACAAGTTCATATGCTGATTAAATATTATTTGCCAATAGTTAGGTTCAAGTATTCTTACTTCACAGCTGCTACCCTTTTTAAGTCAGACATGTAGTAAATGCTACACACCTAAGGTCAAAGAAAATATTTTTTCACATACTCGTTCCATCTTTAATTAATTATCAAGAACTTCCAAACTCAGGTAACCAACATAATATTTCGCTTGTGATTCGCCCCTACCCTGATCCCGACAGAAGAGGAGAAGGCTGAAAAGTTCTTCGACGGACTAAACTTTGAGCTACAGAGACTGATTGGCTCTGTTGCACCTACTTCTTACAAGGACGCCCTTGCTGCAGCACGACGCATGGAGCGCATCACCAGGAGAGAGTCCAGCCTGAAGCGGCCTTTCACATCAGCACCAGCCAGAGCACCATACGAAGAAGCTGCAAAAAGATCTCACATGCACCAACCGCCCAGAGCATCTCCGCAGGCACTGCCTATCTGTCAATATTGTCGCAAGCGAGGCCATATTGAGAACGAGTGCAGACGCAAAATGGGATTATGTTTAATTTGCGGATCCAACCAACATTTAGCCAAGGAATGCCCTGAGCGTCGAGAGAAAGCAACAATGGTAAACTGACAAGTCTTACCAGCACCGAGGCCAGCCTATCTAGCATTGGAAGCGCCACAGACGGGAGTTGAAGGAGTCATACCACCAGCTCCAGGAGGGTATCATCCAAGGCCACCTTTGGCAACCCAGGCAGCACTCTTCCAGTAGGCCCAGCAACAGCAGAGGGCACCACCACAAGGACGCGGACAAGCTTATGCGATGACGATGGAGGACGCACAGACTCGTGGAGTAGCGAATACGCGTAAGATTTAGGTTGTTCATAGCTATCTATTCCTAGTAATACCATAGCACGTGCCTGTTAATTCTTTTCCTTAGCCTTAAACCTAGTATTTTGAACTTGTTAGTACTTGATACCCAAGTTTTCATAAGTTATAGTTGATCATTGCTCTAACCAGATTCCTTTACTCTTGAATTACTTATCTAGAAAAATATTTCTCCTATGTGCTACTTAATCCTCACACTTTTCCTTCGATTTCTCTTTGATCATGATTCCTTACCCCTTGTGTCGTGCTTCAACCAATATGTCTTGCAACCGCGTCATCTCTGTTGTCGATTGTTTTCTTAATTGCGAGAAAACAATTCTTTTAAGGTGGGTAGATTGTAACACCCAGTTTTTTTTAAAATTTTTAAAAATAAATTTTCTGGATTTTTCGGTAATTTTTAATTAATTATTAAAAATGTCCTTCATGAATTAATATTTTTTATGGATTAAATTAAGTATTATAATATTACAAAAATTATATTTTTGGGCGTATTATTAATTATTGGATGTTGTATAATTTTTTTGGAATTTATTGGGCTCAAAAACTATTTTTAAAATAGCTAAAAACCAAGTTTTAATTGAACCAGGCTCAAACCAGACTAAACCGGGCTAAACCCGGCCCAATTGAACCGAACCGGACCAACTTAAATAAACCAAACCCAACCCTAACCCTAACAGGTCGGGTCCTACCCAACCCGACCCGAACCCGTAAACCCTCACCCGCTCCCTTCTCTCTCATGTTCCCCACGATCCCCCGCCCCGCATTTTCCGGCCACGACCCCCTCCTCCGCCGGCGCAACCGCCCTACCTCCGCCCATGACCCCACGACCCCCGCTCCACCGCTCCCCCTCTCCGCTCGCCTATATAAACCCCCCCAGTCGTCCCCTACACCGCAGCCATCACCGCCAGACTCCGCCCGCACTCGACGAACTCCGGCGACGACCACCGCCATTCCCCCCGGCGCCGACGACCCCACGACCACGACGACCCCCGCCAACCACCAGCAGCCGCAGCAGCCTCAGTAAACGCCGTCGCCGCCTCCGCCGCGCCGCCACCTATCGCGTCAGCAGAAATCAGCAGTAAGGTACCTGTCTTCACGCTCGTGTAACTCCCTGTGTATTGACCCATTTTTTATTCTGTAGAATCCTGTGCGAAGACTGTGTGACCCTCTCGAAACCTCGTACAACTCGTTCGGGGTATCGCGTCCTGTGTCGGTCGCAAACCGCGACGCAAAAACAGGAAAATAAACCCAATTTCTGAAAATTTAGAATTTGTCCCGAACTCGCAAGTTCACGATCGCTTTGCGTGCAACCTGTTAACTATTTTCAAAATCTACTTGAACAGTAATTTAGACCTTATGACTAAGTTTTAAAACCCTATTTTTGTTCAATTTATTGTGATATATGTTGTGTTTTATTCGCGGGTAAAAATGGCCTAAAACTTGGTTATTTAAAACCCAATTTTTCTCGGAACTGGGTGCGCCCCGCTAAACGAGGTGACTTGGTCGTGTGAAAACTTTACCGAAAGGTGCGCGCCGTCGATACGGACGTGTGGGATATTGCGAAAGTTGATTTGGATCTGCGTGCACACCGGAATCAACGCGTATCCGTCGACAACGCCCCGTATCGGTCCCATTCTGAAACTCGTTGTAACTTCGTGTGTGCTCGTCGTTTCGAAACAAAACTTGCGCCATCGGACTCGTAGCATTTTTCTGGTCCTGTGACCCAAATTTGGTTCAATTTTGAGAACGTTGACAAAATTCCGTATCGTGGGCCCCACGACTCTACTTGACGGGCGATTTTGTGATCGACTCATCATAATCCAGTTCTGGACATTCCGTTGGGTTCGTATCATCGTTCTGGACTTATAAACACTAAGTTTGATAAATTTAGAGAACATTATCTCTGGCATATTTTTTGGTGCGAAGTGGGCCACATGTGGACCCCACTTTGACCAGAAACTGTTAATTTTGCCCCTGTGTCCAAATTGGACTTATGGACAGGCAATTCTAGCTATTTGATATCTTCTGAACATGATGGTAGTATTTATTTCAGCAACCGGAGGAGTACCTACAGATCCCGCTGATACCAGAGCTGTAGTTGGAAACCAAACACCAGACAAGTGTACCTTGCCAAACTTGCAGTAGTTATCTGACATTGTTTCTTGAATTATTCATATATATATACTCAATGATGTACATAGTCAACCCAGGACTGTGAGACGTTGCTTAATGTCCGAATAATATTCGGGTGTCAACGCCGTACGCGGAGTCGTATAACGTCACTAGAGACTGATATCGCGACCCTATATATATCTTCGTGCTTGCATTATCAAGTACGTCATGCCATAGGACACCTGACAATGTTCATGAGACATAATCTTCCTGAGATATTCATGGTGATTCTGTATAGGCTACATGACTCGTGACATAGACTTTATACATATACTTGGCTATCATGATGACTCGTTGCATCAGTTAGAGGTCTTGATCTTGCGTGACATGGACATGAGACGTCGTGGACATGAGATGTGTGATTACATTGGGTGGGGAGAGACACACAGGCTACATGTTGATTATATTATTATGGTGCTGTAGCCACGCCGAGCTAGGCTCCTACATGATATCACTGCTACTGGCTCCCTGACACAGAGCTTGTAGTTGTCTCAGCCTGAGTTCTAGTGATGCTCCCACTTGCATATCACATAGCTAGTTACATAGTTTACCCTATTGTTAATGTTTTATTTATTATTGCACTGCATTTATTCTGGCTTGAGTTATTCTTGTACCTTGCTATGTCCCCTGAGGACCTGGATCCGGATTATGTCCCCAGGTATAGCATAGGAGATCTACCCTGAGGTATACGGGACAGGAGCTGACATTGGAGCAGTACCATCACCAGAGGACGAGGTGATCGCCGAGGATTTCTCCTGAGTACCTACTTTATCTATACTCAGTTATTTCTCTTATTTCCTGTCTATTGAATTGATGTATCAAACTCATTATCGGGTTGTTCCCCGAGATATATTTTATTGAGACTTGATGTTGCTTATATTTCATATAGATTATTCTGATATTGATCTGTGATTACCTTCTGTGGATGAGATTAGAATTAGACTGTGACTTGTATCGTAGACCTATTTATTATTGTTTATAGCTTAAGTAGACCCTAATGGATCCATTAAATTGGGTTTGTCCATTGGTGTGCTGCTGGCCATTGCCACGTGGCTAGTCCCTCGGTATTTTGGGACTAGGGCGTAACAGCAGTGTAATAGAGATCATACTGTATTTTACATAAACTCAAAGACTCGTTTCACTGTTCTTGTAGTCTATGTTGATGATTTTGTTATTACTGGAGATGATACAGAGGAGATCCTATAGCTGAAGAAAAAAAACTTGGAGAGAAATTTGAAGCCAAGGATCTGGGATAGTTGAAGTACTTCCTCGAAATTTAAATTACAAGGTCACGAAAGGATATAGTGCTTTCTCAGCGAAAGTATGCTCTGGACCTTTTTTCAGAGACATGAATGCTGGATTGCAGAGTTACTTCTACTCCTATCGAGCATAATCATAAGTTGTGTGTCGAGGGTGGTGATCTGGTGAGTAAGGAGCAATATCAAAGATTAGTTGGTCGGCTTATATATATATGTCATACGAGATCTGATATTACTCAGGCTGTGAGTAGATATATGCATGATCATAGATAGTAGCATATGGAGGCGGTTCACAGAATTCTCACGTATATTAAAGGAAGCCCAGGAAAGGGGTTATGGTTCATAAGTTTTGGACATCTGAGAGTTGAAGGCTACTGTGATGCCGATTGGACATATTGTATGTTTGATCGCAGGTCTACTACAGGTTACTGTATTTTTATTGGAGGAAATATTGTATCTTGGCGCAACAAGAAGCAAGATATAGTGGCTAGGTCTACAGTTGAGGCCGAGTACAGGGCTATGTCAGTTAGCCTCGCGAGATGATATGGGTGAATAGCTTGTTGTCTGAGATGCATTTATTTAGAGGAGACTCCCTACAACTTTGGTATGACAACAAATCAGTAATTGATATTGCAAACAATCCAGTTTAGCATGATCGCATCAAACATGTGGAGATTGATTGATTCTTCATCAAGGAGAAGCTGAATAGATTTTTTTTTGACTTTGAACTATATAAAATCAGCCGAGCAGTTAGCTGATTGTTTAACTAAAGGTTTATGTACTAGAGAATTTGATATATTTTGTAACAATATGGGGATGATTGATATCTATCACCCATCTTGAGGGGGGTGTTGAGTTATAGGAACTTATTTTAGTCCCACATCGGATAGAAAATAAGGAGGAGGCTAGTCTCCTCCTATATATGTGTGCTCCCTCTAGAGAAATAAACAAATAAATTACTTTCTTTCTACAAATACAATACAATACAATACAATCGCACGTACCCATATGAAAATATGGATATCGAAAAATGGGTAGTACACAAAAGAGGCGGGAAAAGTGAAGAAGGAAGGAAATGGAATATTGCGGGGAGGAGGGAGTAACGACATTGACTACGCAACAATTATACAAATATCGTAAAACAAGTATTACGTAGTGGCGGTGGGGAGGGTAAAACAAGAAGGGGTTTGCAATAGTGCGGGGAGGAAGAGTAACGACATTGACTAGACGATAATTACTAGGGTTAATGATATTAGATTTGACTTTGCACTGCAACATGATGAAGCGTCGCATCATGTTGTTGTCATAATCATTGTCACAATAGACCTGAAAGAAGTCCAAGGAAGTAAGCAATTGGTTCTTTCTCGCAACCCCATCCAAAAAAAAAAAAATCAGAACTTCGCTAGAGTGGAAGTAAATTCCTTTTTTCTTTCCTTTGTCCTATCTATATCAGGGGGGTGTAAGATTGTTACTTGGGCCTCAAGCTACTAAAATTACATCTTTACCAGGAGATCATATATTTTACTTATGCCTTGACTTGATAATGATTTCGGATTTGGTTAGTTTTATGTATGACTACATCATGTAAAATTTGGATGATGGAGGAGAAAGATGAATATGCTACAACTTGTCTTCTCATTTTTCTTGTTACTTCTAGTATTAGGGTGATAAAAAGTACAAGTTTTACCTCAACGAGAACATAATAATGTGTCTACTTTATTAAAAATATTGTTTGTACCCGACACATCCCTTTATGCTCTTTATTATTTGTTTCATAATAATTTAAGAAGGTCCATAAATTTGAGGAATAAAAAAAATCATAAGAACTTTGTTGTGTATGCTAACAAATCTATTATTAGGCATGAATTACATTCATTAAGCTCTTGTGATTTACATATTACATGTCTTATCTTTATGAAAACAAATATATAAGATAGTTCTAACCGAGAATTATTAAATCTATTTTGAGAACTATATTAAGGTAATGATTATAGTCAAATAAATTTTCAAACAATCATAAGATGTCTAGATTAAAAAGAAATAAAGTCTTAGCATTTATGAAACATAATATCATTTGGCGTGTTTGAAGTTCCTTTTATGTCCTTCGGATGTCAAATATGCTCAGCGATAGTTATCTTTTGCGATCTAACAAAAAATCGATAGAAATGAACATATATCGTTTGAATTCGACTATAGATCTCTATTCGCTCGAAAACAGAAAGTCCACGTGACTAAACATTTAACATATAATTATTAAGAAGATTATAAAAAAAATCTAAACAAGAAAAAGAAAAATAGTTTAGTAAATAAAAATTGTAAAATTAAATGTAAAAAATAAATAAAAATGGGAGCTTAGTTGGTGGTGATGATAAAAGCGAAAGCTTAGGTGGGGCGAGACAGCTATTTAATATTTTATTTAAAGGAGCAAAGTTTTTAATATTTACACCCTCCTTTTTGGTACCAACGTAGTGAACTGTCAAGACTCTGTCAGTGTCCTCTCTTCTCCTTCTCCCCTCTTTCTTTCTTTTCTTGCCACTCATTTTTTATTTATATAAATGCCACTTCCTCTCCATTTTCTCTCCTCCTCCTCTCCCTCCACTCTCTCTCATCGAGATCTCGCCGGAGCCCTCTGCCGCAGCCGCCGCCGCCGATCTCGCCGGAAATCATGTCTTCCGGCCGGTACATGGCCTACTCCCCGTCACCCTCCACCGCGCCCCACTCCCCCCACATGTCCGGCATCCGGTCAGCGAGCAGCGTCCTCGCCGAGCAGGAGAAGTACGAAACCCTAACCCTAACCCTAAAATGAATTTCTTGTTGTTGTTGTTGTTCTTGTTCCGATCTTTGTTATTGGTACTGATCAGATCTCGTTCTTATGTGGTTTTGATGGCGCCTTTGTAGCGAGGATGAAGATTTGTGCTAATAGTTTGGTATAGGATCTGGAGATTATTATTGGTGATTTGAATTTGGTAGCTTAGTGGAGATGAAGCTGATGAATTTATGAAGATGTAGGTTTTTTTACGAACCGATTCCTGGTGGAAGAATGTTCTTCTTGTAGCCATATATTTCAGATCTATGTGTAGATTTTGAAGTGCGAATTTGATATCGTACGGCTATGCCACTGTTGTGGTGGAGTGATTCTTTTATATACTGTTATTGGCATGAATTTTTTTTTTTTACTGAATTGTTGTTAATCTATCGCTCATAGTTTGTTATTGTTTTGGTAGTAAAGCTCTTAGTTGGCTTAGTCATTATTGCTTTACCCTATGAAGTTGGACGCTTGCGTCGTGGCAGACACGAATCGGGCATATGGCACAGACACTCCAATTACACATTTTGTTGTAATTTTACCCATGCGACATAGGGTTTACTCATGGTGGCAGTCTTTAAGTAATGCTCATCCGCTCATATATTTCCTCCTATGTTGTTCCACTCTTTTATCATTATAGATTTATTTATTGTAAGTCATCTTCATCTTTGAGTGGACCATGTTGATATGGAAATGCAAATTTGGTGTGATGAGCATTGTTACTGAAAGGAGAAGAAAAACTCTTTGGCAGGTATCTGGCGGAGTTATTGGCTGAGCGTCACAAAATCAGCCCTTTTGTGCCGGTGCTTCTCCACAGCTATCGCCTGCTGAGTCAGGGTAAGTACTTAATTTAGTGCAAATTTTGTATTGAGATGTTTAGTGCAATGTTTTCGTTCTAGTTTATGTTTTAGTTTCCCATGCTCTGAAGGGAGATCATACTCGAAAGTACTATTTATGATTGAATATGTTGATTTACTTTCATGTAATACCACACAGACACGTGCGCGCGCGCAACACACACACACACACACACACACACACATAATTGGCCTCTTTCCACGACATGTTTGATGAGTGTCCATTTATATCAGATGAGACCTTTTTATCACAGCCTTTTATAATTTTGATTATGTGTTTGCCTAAAGAACTCAAAATATACTGGGACGCCTGTAGATAATTAGTTTTATATGCTTGTAAATAATTAGTTTTATAATTTTGATTATGTGTTTGCCTAAAGAACTCAAAATATACTGGGACGCTTGTAGATAATTAGTTTTCATGATAGGTGTTAATTTTTACATGTTTAGAGTACTAGGAGGGTTTAGTGCCCTAACTTCTCATTGTGTTTACATGATGACATTGAATAAGTCATTTCTGAAGTGGAAATTTGCTTGTAGGCACTATGAAAGTTTCTATCCTCAATTATATTAATGCAGGAATCAAAGCGAGTTAATACGTCCAATCCATCCAAGTGTGTAAACACGTCTATAATCCGTTTATATGGGGCTCATTTTAATGTCAAATAGAGCTTGACATTGGAAGAGCTGACTCAATCTTGCTAAGGTGTCCTATGTCTTCGATGTGGTATCTGGAAGGTTGACAAATTTCAATAAGGGTTTATTGCATTATTTTCATTTTTACATCCTATCCAGGAAAATGGAAGTAATAAATTAGTGGACGATGTGGTATCTGGAAGGTTGACAATATTACAGGAGAGACCTTGCATAATATTTATTTTCAGGTATCCAAGCCATGTTTTTGGATGATTACAAGAGTTATATACTTTCTTCGGCACCTGACTAATGAAGTTTCAATTACATCTAGATAGTTTGGCACATGACAGAGAGATTATTGGGAGATCTGGTGTGAGGCTCTGAACTCGATCATCAGTATAGGCAATTAGGTGTTAGTATTGGTAGTTGACCAACTGTCTAGATGAGTACTGAAGGATAAATTTGCAACAAGTGAGAGGCTACTTTATGTGCAAAACGCTCATTGCCGTCTTCTGAAGCTTTTTCCATGGATCATGTGTGAGCCTTTGATTTCTGAACAATTCTGTTTTGATTGCAGGAGGTCATAATAGCAGCATGAACCAGGGGACTGGCTTATAGGCACAATTTCCCCGTGTTCTGCACTTACATAGAGCTTGATCCATGATTTGTAGAATAAAGTTGATCTAAGATAATTTAGATTGATGGGTAACAGGATTTGGGTTGTGATGATTTGTTTCGAGGGACAGGAGATGTTTCAGTTTTCACTGGATGTTCAGAAGTTGAGAGCTGAGTTTGAAAGTTTTTTTTTTTAGTCTGATATAATGACTATTTGTTTGCTTAGATATGTAAATACATGCTAGGATAGTTTATATTGTACGTTCATGTCCAGAACTAATGTGCATCTTGGCTATACCTAGCTGCATGGCTGTGCCTTGTGACTCATCTTGAATATAAGCCAAATATATTATTCTATTGATTGTTTTCTTGGTGACCCGTCTAGGCCTCAGAAGCACTTATGTGATGGTGGGAGATCTAGGAAGAAAAAGCGTTTTTGAAAGTTAAAGTTTTTTGGAAGAAGGTTATTTATCTTATAATAAGATGCTTATTTTTCAAGGTTGGTGAGTGCTATTGCAGAAAAATTACACTCCATTCATAATCAACCCACTGTGTATATGATTTTTATTTTGATGACTATAAATTTCCTTATTTACCATTGCTTCCTGATATTCCTTGTTTTTTTTAAATCTTCTAATCTTTTGCCAAAAAAATATTGTACCTCTTAAATAACAAAATAGGTGTAGAATGATTTCCTATAAGTTAATGGTTATAATCAATCGTTGCAAGCTTGAAGACGAGTTTATTGCCCAAACCTATGTAAGATTGTAAATGTATAAATGAGTCCTTATCTTTTTCCTCTCGACATAATATGTGCTAATCATGTGTCTTTTTTTCTTTTCTTAAAGAGTCAATGTAAGTTGGTAGCTGTTGTCACACCCCGATCTCCCGCAGGCTAAATCGGTAGTTCCCGCTAGGCGAGAATCACCGCGCCAGCGCTCCCGCGGAACGATCGCTTTGACCCATCCGGGCGTGATGCCGCACGAGCGTGAGCCACGCTCGTGCAAGGCCGTGGTTCATTGGCTGGCGGTAAGAGTTCTAAGCCACAGAGTCGCTCAGATTGTCCGAGTGCAGCGGAGTCATAAACGCATAGGCGATTGATAACAGGTTCACTTAGTCGACAATATAGCGGAAGCATTGAATAACACAAGTTGAAGTAAAGCAACTCAAGTGTTACAGGCGGCGTATAGCCGAGATTACAAGTCGCTCAAGCCTCTCTCTCTGAAACAGTAAAAGCGTGCCAAGTGGCTACAATTGTGGAATGATTGTACAGGCGATGTTCAGGCAATGTTCACAACATTGTCTTGTATATGTGCTTCAGTTCCGGACGCAACGCTGCTTCGGAGTGATCTCCACGCCTTAGCACGCACGAATGAGGCATCCGCACCAAACGAGATTCTTCTGCACCTTGCAAATGATCTGGTGGGTTATCAGTACATTGAATGCACTGGTGGGGAGGCTACTCGCCCGCTCGACAAATCCATACACGTAATATAGGTTCCGTGCACCGACTATTATGTTGTCTTTCTAGTTGCCTTAGGATCAGTTTCATGCAAATATTGAATAGCCTAACTCGTGTGGCAGTGCGCCGTGCGACATGAGAGGAAACACGGCGAGACTTGCCAACTTACCATTTGTCCTTCCCGGTCCAAGACAAACATTGTTAATTCAAGAACGAGCATTCATAAAGACAACCAAGACAATAACATATGCAAACACGAGTCGTTGTATTACAATCGTTCAGGTGTTCAGCTGTTCTTTCGATGCGATGCAATGACTCGCACACGGATAGCCGCTAAGCGAGGATGACTTATCTATATGAACATGAGTCGCTGGCATAGCCATAAAGGACGAGTTATAGTCTTGAACAAGGATGGCATGTAGCCAAGATTTGTGAGTGCTACAGTCCATCCTGTCAAGATGCGTGAGACTATCGTGAAGCTCCACCCGGATCGGATCGGCCCCGGTGCCCCGGAAACCGTCCGTGGAACCTAATGACCTTGTTTCCAAGTTGTCCGCGACATGCAGGTCAGGGTCTTTCCAAATCCATAACATGATATGATAATCCATGATTCTTGTTCTGAACCGAGCGTTTGCTCCACGAGCTGGAATTCGTTCTTGGATTCGTTGACATGATTCTCGTTCAGAGGTAACTTGATGTGATTATCATTCAGTTGCAACGTGACAAGATTCTCGTTCAATATTCATTTGCCCTGATGCGTGCCCCTGGTTCGGGGATTGCCTTGGCGACCCAACGGTCCCGGATACTTGCAGGTTCAATTGCTCAGAAGGACTATTTGATAGTCTCCTGGCTAACAAGAATGCATGCACAATACGAATAACGGTAGACATTTGTAAGCAAGCAAGCATGCGTTTCTAAGGAACATAAGCAGACACGTTTGCTCGGACCCGAAGGTAAGCCGAGAGATAAAACCGTAAGGGACTTAGCATGCGAGGATCTGAATATAAGCAATATTTTATTTCCATGTTCTAGCACATGCAATACAAGTTGGGATTATTCCCTTAGTTAGGTGCGTTGGATTCTTATTAGCATGCATGGGGTGATTCACCTAGCGACTAGCATGTATCATTCCAGATTTTATATGTGTTGGCTAAGCAAAGACAAGTTCACCGTAGCCACCCACCTTAGCGATGATTCGCCTCGGTTGAGCGATACGTCAAGCGAGCCTCTGAAAGCCTAAGCCGGATCCTGTAGGGACAAGTCTGGATATCCTTTGCCTCAAACGAGTATTCTCGCCTGAGCAAAGCGGGTTGGGACATTGCACTTTTGCCGTTTGAATCGGCAGTCCGCTTGAGCGGAACGGGGTGTTACAGCTGTGACTTGTGAGTAGTTCTTACTTTTTGCATGTTTAGTTGTCCACTATTGTGAATGTGCATGCACAACGACTAATAGACTGAAAGGTAATGTACTCTTACATGGTAACTATACACTGACAGGTGCATTAGCTTATTTAATACGTATACATATTAGTGTTGTTTATTAGGATTACAAATTAACATATGTTTACTTATTATAATATGTATGGGCGATTCATAATTTGCTTCTCTCTTTTCTCTCGAAGTACAGTGATTTTTGCTACACTTAAAACAAATATATAGATTTACATTATGCTGATTATGAACTGACCACTTTATTAACCTTGTCTTCCCATTTACTGCGAGTGCTGACTAATATCTAACAAATGCTAACTGGTACATCTTTTATGCTTGAACTTACATTTCTGGAGCAGAAATTTTGCGTGTAACCACACTGTTGGGGAATGCATCTCTTATAGATCAAAGTGGGCTTGAACATGGTAACCCCCTGACTACCGGGGGATTATTTGGAGCAGCAGCTGATATGAATGGGTGGGCTACAGCATTTCAATCAGAAGTATGGATACTAACCATTAACATAACTCCTTTTTGCATGTAAATATACTGCTCGCAGAAGGGTTCCTGAAGTACTTCTGCAAGTTCATGCTAACTTGAGTTAACTTAGTTCAAGTGTTTTTATCCCTGACTTTTTTACTAAGTTTACTGCTCGCAGAAAGGTTCGTGGAGTAGTACTGCAAGTTTAACTAGAGTTAACTTAGTTTCAGTGTTTTACTCCCGACTATTTTGTACACAATGCTGACGCTAGTATCCTGTTTGGGTGCTACCTTAGGTGTCTGATATGTTCTAATTTGTTTGTGAGCTTTCCTCATGTTACTTACTGATCTAACTGGGATTCGAGTGTTAGCCTAACCATCATCCGGATGCATACAAGTCAATAACCTTCCTTCCTGCTGTGGTTCACTGTAATTTCTCTCTTTTGTATTACTTTCTTGTGAGACTTGGTCCAATTTCTATAACTTGCAAGATGAACGCAGTTTCAGCAGTTTCCTGCAATGTTTTGGAAACATCCGGTGGATTTCATGCATCATGAACATTGATTGCAGAAGGTTCATTCCTTTCTTACAGTGTGTAAATTAATCTGCACAATTGGATTTTCTTCTTATTGGAGCCGAGGCATAAGCTTTTCTAGTGGCACATAAAATTTGTTACAATATTTTTCTCAGTTAGTCTTCTACATCTTCTGCAATGTATATGTTGTGTGACTAGAAAATTTATACATCCTGTCCTTCCATTCTAAGAATGTCATGTGAATTATTCAATGTAATTATATCATGTGTCCTTTGAAATGATTTAGAATCTTCTACTTATCAACTTATAATTTGTTGTGCAGAGGCTGGGAATGTCACAGCAATCCTCAGCCCATGGTTGGCTTGGGTCCCAAGGTAGTCTCGTTGTTAAGAAAACAATGAGGGTTGACATACCTGTGGACAAGTACCCAAATGTATGCTACAATCCTCTTCAGTTTGATCTCTGCTCTGGCAAGATTTTTGTCCTTAAATATGTTTCAAATGTGTTTCCACAGTTCAACTTTGTTGGACGCCTCCTTGGCCCTAGAGGGAACTCACTTAAGAGAGTTGAAGCCAGTACTGATTGCCGTGTTTTGATAAGAGGTCGTGGCAGCATCAAGGATCCAACGCGGGTGAGTTGTAATCTGATTGTTGGTAATTTTGCATGCATACATACATAAAATCTTGACTAGAATGTCAGCAGAATTTGACCTGGAGACCTCAGCAAACTGACAATCTATTTTTCTCATAAACTAAATTTTATCCTGGTAATGTGGACAATATATGTTTACAATATTATACAGGCCATACATATATGTTTTTCTCATAAAGTAGTAAGATAAGTGGATGGGAAGTTTTTAGGATGGGAAAATGTAAATTTGAAATTGTTATTAGTAGAATAGATGATGCATTTTTTAATCCCTCGAGGCCTTGGCCCAGTGTACTAATCTTCTTTTATTACGGTAAGCACCCTTTGCTTTGGGAAATACTGTTCTTATCTGCTCTTTGTTCTTATAAGCTGGACAATTTCAAGCCCTCTTTAGCTTAATGAGCACCATATTTACTAATGCAGGAGGATATGATGAGAGGTAAACCAGGTTATGAACACTTGAATGAGCCCCTTCACATCTTGGTAGAGGCAGAGTTGCCAGTTGAAATAATTGATGCTCGCCTGATGCAAGCTCGGGAGATTCTGGAAGATTTGCTTAAGCCTGTGGTATTCTTTTGCACACTCCTAAAACTTCATCCTTATTTATCTTTGCCAAATGGTGTGTACCAAGTAGTCCCAAATTCCTTTTTCAGGATGAATCACATGATTTCTTCAAGAAGCAGCAGCTCCGAGAGCTAGCCATGCTCAATGGCACTCTGCGTGATGAAGGACCAAACATGTCCGGCTCTGTGTCCCCCTTCAATAACAGCCTTGGATTGAAGAGAGCCAAGACAAGAGGGTAAATTAAGATCTTGTTCCGTAAAGCTATTGTGTTGGTCTTCCCATGAAGACCAATTCCCTGATTGCTAGTGGGGGAGTGGCACCAAGAAGGGTTGTGACTATATTCTAAGTCTGAAGTTGTGTTCTCTCTGCTGGTGTAAGTAATGAGTTTGCCTATGTCCGTTTGATCAAGTTGGTAGCAGGGGATTATCCTTGTAATAGGAATATAACTGCTTATGCTTGACCGTCTAGTTTGACTCGTCGGGTGGTTTGTATAGATAGCTTAAGTAAATGTATGAACAGGGACAGAACTCCCCAAAGGTCTGGTGGGAGTGGACTTGCCTAATGTAAACCATAGTTTGAGTTTTGGTTATGACATTAATACTTAATGTGGCCCATTTGTGTTTGCCAGCTGTTTTACTTTTGCTATTGGATCATTTGGTGGGGTGAAATGTTTCAGATTTTATTATCCATGAAAGGAAGGTGAAATGTTTGTAAACATACATAAACCTTCAAAGTTCTTCTTCGAGATTGTTTTAGGTGCTAACTAAGCACACAATAGTTGTTAGAGGGTATCACAATTTTCAGTATTGTACATATTGAGGACTGTCAAATCTATAAATATTAGTATTACATTTTCCATTTCAATTAGGAAACTTTTAACTGGTGTGCTGCTTCATCGTCGAAACAGGAAACATTGGAAACTAAAACAAAATTCAGAACCAAACTGGACCTTCATTTGCTCAAATTAGCACAGTTTGGTTTGGTGGTTGTAAACGCAGGGTTAGTAAATACAGTTGATGTTCAGTGGGAGAAAATGTAGGATGGATTAGGAGAACAAATCAAACATAACATTAGTTCAATCTCTGCTCATACTTGTTGTGAACGACAGAATCAAAATCAGGTTATGCCACCATTGGATCTTCATGTGCTTTACAGTGCAACAATCTCTAGTTAATGTACCCACTACCCAAGTAGAAAAGTAGGCAACAGAAAAATCACGAGATGCATCGATCTACAATCTTTAGTTCGATCTTTCCAATAAGTCCGAGGAATAATCAGATGCTTAACAACTACAAAAGCCAAACAGCATAAAAAAAGAAAAGAAAAGAAAAGAAATTATTTACAGTAATTTTTTATATATTTTATGTTTATTATGCAGAGTTCTTTTATTTTGAAACTAATTACACTAACCTTTCATATGTTTTATTTTTATTATACGGACTTCCTCTATGTTTTATGTTTTATATTTTATGTAAATGGTTATTACATTAACCACATTTAAAACAAAAAACATAAAACATATGGAATGTTCGTGTAATTATTTTCAAAATAAGAAAAGTCTGTGTAATAAACATAAAACATAGAAAAAATTATTGTAAATAACCGCCCCCAGACTAAAAAAAAAAATCCAAGTCAAGAAAGAAATATTAAACATGAAATCTAATAGTCCTGCTTGCAACTTTATACATTATACATAGTGTTAGCAAAAAATTAAAAAAAATGATAAGAGAAGATTAAATATACAAGTGTTCAACCATTATTACATTTCTTCAATGAAACAAATACATACTTCTGAAAACATTCCCTAAAACATAGAACATACGTATATTGAGAACAATACATTATTCTAGACAAGGGCTAATAACTCATTGAAACAAAGTTTTAACATTGTAAGCAGTGGCGGATCCATGATTACATTCTACTGAGGGCACAATCATAAGGTGAAAATTGAACATATAGGAACAAAGTACAGAACTGAAAATTGAATATAAAAACCACCCCCAAACAACTTCAAACAAATGACTGATTCTTAATACAAAAGGTACAAATTATTCTCTATGAGTTTTCATACAATAAAGTATTATAACTCACAATTGATCTCTACGAGTTTTCATATTTTGAAAACGTTTAACTACAACATCATTTGTAATACTACTAAGCAACTCTTTTTCTATGAAGCATACAAGAAAATCATTTAAAAACTGATCATAAATTCGGTTTAGTAAATCTGTCTTGACAATATTTATTGCAGAGAAGAATCTTTCCACACTTGCTGTTGCTATAGGCAAAATCAACGCTCTGGATGACAAAAAAAATTGATTTTTTTTTTCACTGGGAGCCTGGGCCCCAGTGCACTTAAAGTGTGTCCGCCCTTGAATAGAAGCTACAACGGGGACGCATCTGCCAGCTTCTAAAATGGGTTTGAATCATTTGATATATTGGCGGTATATAGTTTACAAAGAATATCTGAAAATAAAAAAACACATCTGATGTAAACATGTAGAGAGAAAATAATTGATTGATTTAATTCCAAGAGAGGGGGTACATATATATAGGAGGAGGCTAGCCTCCTCCTTATTTTCTATCCGATGTGGGACTAAATAAGTCCCCCATAACTCAACACTCCCCCTCAAGATGGGCGATAGATATCAATCATCCCCATCTTGTTACAAAATGTATCAAACTCTGTAGGACTTAAACCTTTAGTTAAACAATCAGCTAATTGCTCCGCTAATTTCACATAGCTCAAAGTCAAATCTTTTCTATTCAGCTGCTCCTTGATGGAGAACCGATCAATCTCTATATGTTTGGTGCAATCATGCTGAACTGGATTGTTTGCAATATCAATTGCTAATTTGTTGTCACACCAAAGTTGCTGGAAGTCTCCTCTAAACAAACGCATCTCAACCAACAAGCTTTTCACCCATATCATCTCGTACAAGCTAACTGCTATAGCCCTGTACTCGGCCTCAGCTGTAGACCTAGCCACTACATCTTACTTCTTGTTGCGCCAAGATACAAGATTGCCTCCAACAAAAATACAGTAACCTGTAGTGGACCTGCGATCGTCCATACAATCCGCCCAATCGGCATCACAGTAGCCTTCAACTCTCAGATGTCCAGAACTTCTGAACCATAACACCTTTCCTGAAATTCTTTTAATATACCTGAGAATTCTGTGAACTGCCTTCATATACTGCTCTCTGGGATCATGCGTACATCTACTCACCACACTCACGGCATACGTAATATCAGGTTTTGTATAATATAGATATATGAGCCGACCAACTCATCTTTGATATTGCTTCTTACTCACCGGATCACCACCCTCAGCACACAATTTGTGATTCTGCTCGATAGGAGTAGAAGCAACCCTGCAACCCAGCATTCCAGTCTCTGAAAGAAGGTCCAGAGCGTACTTCCGCTGAGAAAGTACTATACCCTTTCGTGATCTTGCAATTTCAATTCCGAGGAAGTACTTCAACTGCCCCAGATCCTTAACTTCAAATTCCTCTCTAAGCCTTTTCTTCAGCCGTAGGATCTCCTCAGTATCGTCTCCAGTAATTACAATATCATCAACATAGACTGCAAGAACAGTGATACGAGTCTTGGAGTGCTTGTAAAATATAGTATAATCTCCATTGCACTGCCTATACCCCATACCACAGACTGCAAGCCTGAATCTATCAAACCATGCTCTCGGAGACTGCTTTAGCCCAAGACTTCTTCAATTTGCATACTATCCCAGTTGCTTGTGAATTAGCAAAGCCTGGTGGAATCTCCATATACACCTCCTCTTGGAGATCCTCGTACAAAAAAGCGTTCTTGACATCTAGCTGCTGTAGTTGCCAATTGAAGTTGATAGCACATGACACAAATACTCGTACAATGCTCATCTTTGCGACTGGAGCAAAGGTCTCCTCATAGTCGATACCATAAGTTTGGCTATAGCCTTTAGCAACCAATCTGGCCTTATACCTGTCAATCTTGCCCTTTGGAGTCTGATTAATAGTATAAACCCATTTACATCCAACAGCACGCTTCCCAACTGGCAGTGGTACTAGCTCCCATGTGTCATTCTTCTTCAAGGCCTAAAGTTTTTCCTACATGGTACTCAACCACCTATGATCTTGCTTAGCTACCTGTCAGTTGTTAGGTACAAGCATTGAATCTAATATTGCAAGGAATGACTTATATGCAGTTTGTCACCCTCACAATTTCATCCAAGGGTAGTTTGGTAATTATCATGGGTATTAATTATTTTAGGATTATTATAATTAATATTTGTGCATGACTGATTTATTTATTTATTGTATTAATAATTATTGCTAGTGTAGATTGATTTGGATTTGTGTAGTGGACCTAACCATTTATTTAGAGAGCATGAACAAACTTTTGGACTAGTCTAAGTTGAGCCCATAAATTAGGCCCATGGATTAAGAAACTTGATTAATTAGTGAAACCATTAGACTAGAACCTTTCCTCCATAATTATTTCTTCATGAGAGGCCCCAAGGGGTATTTGTGATTTTGTACATTGCTTGGAGAGGGGTTTATGACCAGCCATAATTGGGAGGAGAGAGAGCCCTCATTTTATTTCTCCCCCAAATTTTTAGATCTACATTTCCCTCTTCCATTTTCCCTCCATTCCCTCATCATTTCTCTACCAAATCTTCACCAAACTCATTCTAAATTCATCATTGAAGCCACTACATCAAGGATCTACAAGCAAGGAACAAGGAACAAGGAGGAGAAGGCCAAGATCTACAAGGAGAGGAACTACTTGCCATTTGGGACCTTTTTATTGGGAATCCATCTCCCAATAGGTACAAATCAGTTTTCTTCCTTTCTATAGACTATAGATCTGAGATTTTTACCATGAGAAACTACCCCACATGCATAGGCTACCCATAGGATTTGATTTGGAGACCTACGGTGGAAGTTATGACCAAATTGGTGCCAATTTTGGGGGAATTCCCAGATTGGCACATGTAGTGCTTGTCAATAGATCTAATAGATCTATTTGACCCTTGATTATTTGTTTGTAGCTTGTGTCGTGTCCACAATTGAATACGTGTGCGCTGAATCTCGTCAATTTGAAGAAACGATCAATTTTAGGGGTTTTCCTCCGACACGGGGCCATGTGCATATCACATGGTGATACGGACACGTAGACACTCTAATTTATATATGTATTATTCATAAATTAGGTATTGAACTTGTACGTGTCCTCCGAGATACGTTTGGTTGTGAGTTGGGGGCCGTATCACAAGCGTATCATAGAGAAGTATGATACGAGTGCGGTGCACCCCATGTGTTTATTGTTTGACTCAATTTCCTATACATATGTAATTATATATGTATATACTATTTAGGTATTATATGAGGTATGTAATAGTGTATTTGGGTTTTGGTATATACGTATGTCTATATATGTATTGTTTTGTGTTGGTTATATACATAGGTCTATCACTCTATCTAGTAGAAAAGATTAATGTACATTGATAGATGTAAGCTAGGTATAGTGATGTGTTGCACTGTCTTCTATAGATAGATATATCTGTATACTTGTGTTGAGTTATATGTGTTCATATTTGGGGGTAGATGTTGATACCTGCAGTGAGGGGAGTATAGTTTTGGCTTGTTACATTTTCGTGTGTGGTAAAGGACTCGATGCACACAATTACAGACAGTTAGTATAGCTGCTGTGCAGCAATATACAACTCTTGGAGGGAACTGTATTGGTTGGGGAGATCTCATGGAAGATACTGTGCAGTATCTTACTGCACAGTAATTTCGAGCACTGATGTGCTAGCAGGCAGGGATTGAAGGGGTAGCACCAGAGGTTGTAAGAGAGAAAGCTGCAGTAGCAGACCTACGCAGAATCACCAGCAAGCAGTACACAAAGTGCAGGGAAGTAACTGTACAACTGTTGCAGTTACTTGTGCAGAGAGGACAACTGAAGGTAGCAAATGCTGAAAACTGCATATCACCAGCTGCCAGCAAACCGAGCAGCAGCTACAGCAGGACTGTGAGCACTGCACAGGTTTGAGAGCACAGCAACTGAGCAGTATCAGTAACAGGGAGCAAACCACTGTACAGATACTTACTTGAAGACTCACTGAAACGAGCACCTGAAGAACTGAAGACCTGAAATCAACTGAACATCACCTGAAGCACTGAAGAACTGAAGACCTGAAATCAACTGAACATCACCTGAAGCACTGAAGAACTGAAGACCTAAAATCAACCGAACTGCACCTAAATGATTACTGAAGATTACCTGTACAGATGGACTACATGAAGAATCACCTGAAGGTGAACTGCAGCCAGTGCACTGTGCAGTATCTGCACAGTGCAGGTGATACACAGTAATAGTTTAGTTTCTCCCCTGTGTAGGCATGCACAATCTAAGTTATTATTCAGTTGGAGTTTGGTTTCAGTCTTAGTCAGTTAGATAGTTATATAAGGTAGGTGTTAGATGGATTATATAAAGTATTTGGGTAATTAGCTAGGTAGCTTATATACTATTGTAATATCTATTAGTAAATTATATACACAGGTATTTGTTAGTCCAGATAGTTAGGGAGTTATGTAATTACTTCTTAAGATTAGTTATATGTATATAGCTAATTTAGTTGTTAAGGATTCATTAAGATAGCTAGTAGCTAGTTAGCTATATGTATATACGTATGAACTTCTTTTAGTTGTCTTTTTACAGATAGGTACTCTAGTATTTAGTTTATACAGGTAGGTATGACTTGGCTAAGTGTTGGAATACCTCGGGATACCAGGATATCACCAAGGTATTGAGATTGGGTATCGAGGTAGTTGCGATACACATTGGTGCAAGGCCAAGGTATCATAATTATATTGTTTTGAGATATTATTATTATATATGACTTATGAATATATATATAAACCTATTTTTATATTAAAAAATCTGCGTATCTTGGGATACGGCTTCTTGAATGCTCTGTTGTGTGTTAGCTTAGCTATCTTAGCATAGTTTCATAGTATAGCGACTTAGTGACTTAGCATTAGACTCTTGCAACCTAAAATGCATTGGTTTGACTTAGAAATGTCATATCGACCTAGAATTGCATCAACATCAGTTATTTTTATTATTGAACCTTGTATTGATGCAATATACCATATATAGGTTGTGAGACACCAGCTTGGGCATCGAGAGACACACTTTACTCAGGACTTCAGGCGAGTACATTTCTCTGATTGTTTTTAATTCATAATATTGTATATATGCATGTTCTAGATTAGTATACATTGATTTCCGATACAGTGATTTCACGGACTGGTGCTATATGGATCCCGTCAGGAGGTGTTATCCCCTACCGTGTGCAACGAGTACCTAATGACATGTATTTCATCGTGTGCATCGGGTATTGACTTTCATGTGCTTCTTGTGCATCCACTATTTCGTGTGCTAGTGTGACTATCGTGATCATGTACGTAACGTGTCATGATTGGATCCATGAGTATTGGTTGGGGAGGGGGAGTAGGAGTTGGTTATGTGATCAAAGCCCTCTTGATCTCATGTGCATGTCGATTATACACCTCACGTATAATGGAGTTACCTTTATACCTCTTGTGCAACCTAAGTCGATCACATAACGAACTCGCACTCTAAAACACATAGTTAGTATTTCTTGTTCTCTACTTGCAGTTATTCTTGTATTTACTTACAGCTTTATTGTGCCTATTGCCTGTTCACTTGTATTGTATATTCTTTCTACTTGTGCATCTTGTATCTTTTTTTATTGCTTGTTATATATGCTCGATTATGTTATTGGAACTGCTTTCAGAGGTATGTACTTCGTTCCAATCCTGACTGGATATATTTTCCATATGATTGGCTAGAGGAGCTGTATCCCACATATTACGGCCCTTAGGAGGGTGAGACTTTAGAGGACACTCCCCTAAAGCAGGAGGACGTAGTACCAGTGACCGAGGAGGTCTAGTTTTATTTAGTGATTCTTGTATTAGACTATTATATTTGAGGAGATTCACAGATGTACTATTATTTTATATTATGGATTGCATCTTTCTTTCCTTCGCTATTCCATTCGTGCATTATTTCCTCCTTAGTTTGTTTTGTGATTGAGATTGATATATTTGTGAGATACCATATTGCTCCTCCGATTGGAGTTGAGATGATTGACAGGTACATATTATATTGTTGAGATGTTAGATAGTTAGAAATGACTCAGACAGCGTTCTACCGCCGATTCTGTGGCGTAGGCTGGGCGTAACCACGTACTCGTGCCCGAATATCCGGGTGTGGGTCGTGACACAGGTGGAGTTGATGCATATGAAATATAATGTGCAATGGCAGTATCCCAACTGCCAAACTTAGCTAGAGGTTTTCCAGCATTGACTCTAGAAGTTCTACGAAGCAAAACTGGAGGATTAGAAGTATCAGGGGAGGAATTATTACCAGATGACTCAGATGGAAGGGTCGAAGGTCCTAGAGAAGAGGGACTTGGGATATCAGCATTTGTGGGTACTAGCATAGGGACATCAGGAGGAAGTTCATGCTGTTCATGTTGCTGCTACTCATGCTGCTCCTGCTGTTGCTTCTCATGCTCCCTATATACTCTCAGCTCCCCTTGACTGTCGGCTCCCCTTAAGAACCATCACTCCTCGGTGACTCAAAAGGACATGGAAGCATACCAACCACGATGCCACTCTCGTTCTCCCCCTCTCTACTAGTATCAGTAGAGTCATCATCGAACAAGGAACTTAACTCCGTCTTCTCCCCATAAAATGGTTCAAACTCCCGGAAGGTCATGTCCATATTGACAAACAACCTTCTTTCAGTGGGACACCAATATTTGTATCCTTTCTGACTTTGTGAGTAGCCCACAAAGATACATTTAACTTCTTGTGGATCCAGCTTGCTCACCATCATTATGTGATCTCGCACAAAACATGTACAACCAAACACTATGGGAGGAACAATAAAAATATTAGAGCCCAAAAGTATCTCATATGGTATCTTTATCCCTAATACTCTTGACGGTATCACGTTGATTAGATAAGTTGTTATCATAACAGCCTCACTCCACAAGAATTTTGGCACATTCATTGTCAGTATTAAAGAACGTGCCACTTCTAGTAGATGCATGTTCTTGCGTTCAGCCACCCCATTCTGAGCATGAGTGTCTGGACAAGTGGTTTGATGAAGAATTCCCTAACTAGAGATAAAATTAGCAAACTCCTTGTTAGTGTACTCGGTCCCATTATCTGTTCGAAGAATCTTCACATGTACTCCAAATTGGGTCTTCACATATGCCGAAAAGTCTTAAAAATATTTGTACACCTCAGATTTTTGCTTCATCATGTAGATCCTGGTCATACGTGAGTAGCAATCAATGAAGGTAATAAACCATCTGAATCCACTGATAGAAGTAGTAGGACACGGTCCCCAAATATCAGAATGAACAAGTGCAAATGGCTTAAAACTTCGAAGACAAACCATTTTATAAATAGAACATGTATGCTTTCCAAGTTCACAAGCATTACAAAATAACCTTTTTTTGTCTACTTTATTCATTATCTCAGGTTCTAACTTATTCAAACTATTAAAAGATAAATGCCCCAATCTGCAGTGTTAGAGCATTGCTTCTGTCTCTGGACCTCCACTAGTAGTAGCAGTAAGCATTGCAGCCTCCTGGTCCAGGTACCAAAGACCATCATGCCTGATGCCGGTCACAAGCCTCTTCCCCGTGGACTTCTCCTAAAAAGAATACATATCCCGACCAAAAAGAACAGTATAATTCAATTGACCAATGAGAGAGCTAACAGAAAGTAAGTTGATAAAAAAAGAAGGAACATGCAATACAGATGACAAGATAACAAATAAAGTACAATAGACCGAGCCAGTACCCCAGATAGGTTAGGATATCCTATCAGCAGTCTAAACTATCTCGGGATGCATATGCTTGCTCGAATAATATAATGCAAACTCACTAGATTCACCTGTGATATGCCTAGATGCACCTGAGTCTATGATCCAACTAGTATGAGATTTAGTGGATGCAAGTGCCTAAACCGGAATACCTTTGCCCATATGAGCAGCGTAACCAGTAAAGTTACTAAGGCATGTAGTGTTATCCAGATCCTGGGTGTCCAGTCCCTTGTCCTTAGAACTCTCAACCTGAAGCTTGAACTGACGCAGTTTCTCTAACTATATCATTTCATCTCCAGTCATTTCGGTAATGGTCTCCTCCGTCACAGCTAGGTGAGAAACTCCCCGACCTCCGCGTCCCCTGCCTCCTTGACTTGCACGTCCACCTCTCTGTCCTCTGCCTCCTCGGCTACGACCATAATTGCGGGATTGAGGGCAGTTGTAACTGAGGTGCCCTTTCTTTCTGCAATTGTAGCACTATTTGTCATCGCTGCTGGGAGTACTAGGAACCACCAATGCAGAACGGACAGCTGGTGATGTCTCGCTTTTCATCACCTTATGTCGGATCTCCTCTTGTTCCATCGATGCAACAGCCTCATCCAGGGACAAAAAGATGGCATATGACACATTGGTGTCCTCCTAGCCTCAAACTGCGGATTCAACCCTTGAGAAAATGAGCCACACGCCTACGCTCAAGGTACTATTTCTCAAGGAGAACATCTGCCAGATTTTGCAATGATAGCGGATCATAGTAGTTCAAGTCCGCCCATAAGCGATGTAGCTCCGCTGCATACTGGAGTACTGTCTTCTCCCCCTATGTGGTAGCATCAATCTTCTCCTCAAATTTCATCATCATCCTGACACTCTAAGCTCTAAAGTACATCCTAGCTAATGTCGTCCGGACATCAGCTGCACTGCAAATTGACTCCACTATCCCAGCTATGGATGGAGACACATAAGTCAGCAGCCAAGAAACCACCATAGAATTAAGGTGACTCCATGTGCTCCATTCAGCACTCGTCTTATCCTTTGGCTCACTGCACTCTCCTTTCACATATTTTTCAAGCCCCTTGGTCTGAAGGTTCAGTAGCGCCCTCCTAGACCAACTTAGTTAGTTTCTTGTCCCCTCAAGTTTGATATCATTGGGCAGCAACTCTATCTTCTTTATCACCTGTGACGGTTCTGGTGCGGGCACGACTTCCCTACTGGATAAAGTCTTCTCTAATTCGGTATGAAACACCCTAGCTACCCCCTCCAGTATCTCTTTCAACTCCTGACTAGTCACAGGTGTTCCCATCTTCACAGTTGCACACAGAGACGAGGTCAAACGTAACTCAAACCCGTGTCGTGCGCCTACAAGAGATCACGACTTTCTCCATCTATCTGTACACCCCCAAACTCATGCGACATGAGAAATGCATGATGGATAGAACTTGCCGGAACAAGGGCTAAAAATAGAGATTTGTGCAAAACTTTTTAGAAAATATGCTCTATAATCTCAGAACCCACGTTGAGATCAAAATC
The DNA here is from genome assembly GCA_036927795.1 of Iris macrosiphon. Classification (NCBI taxonomy): domain Eukaryota; kingdom Viridiplantae; phylum Streptophyta; class Magnoliopsida; order Asparagales; family Iridaceae; genus Iris; species Iris macrosiphon. The sequence goes on from JAYESA010000005.1 coordinate 232,670,225, forward strand.
AGAGGAACACACAAGAGTTCTTCTCTGATTATCCACGATCCAACGACGGGTTTGACGACACCCGCAGGCAAACTCACAGGGAACGTCAATGGCACCCGAGGTGGGGGTGGGGGGGCTTCCACGCACAGAGGAAGGGGGGCTTCCACCCAGGTAGAGGAAGACTGGGGGAGGGGGGGGGATCGGGTGAGAGACAGGGGAAAGGGAATTCTCCTTATTTTTTGGTTTTTTTTTTGGAAAAATGATTCAGAGTTTTGACTCTGATTGTTTGATAATAAACGAAAGAAATGAAACTAGGTTTGTACGAAACCCTTTCTTTGGTTTACAAACAAGAAGTACAATTAATCCTATACGAGGATGTTAAGTACAAAAATTTAATCTGGGTAAATATTGCTATAGGAGTCTGATCTGCAGTCGATCACTTTGTCCCTTGGACCACACGATGACGAAGAAGTATTGTAGAAGAAGGAAAAGCTTCAAAGATCGCAAGAGGGATTGGATGCTCGATGCCAAAGTCGTCAATCACTCCCCTCTATCTGTGCTCTAGGATCTTCTCTCTCAATTTTTTTTTCGACCTTTGACCTCCATGGACGGAGGTCTCTATTTATAGGCGTAGAAACTGAACAGCGGAGAGAACCGCACCTTTTACGCGACGGTTATCATAACTTCTACCCACGTATAAATGATCTTCTGAATAAACGTGTGACGCGTGTCCCATTAAGAGATAATGCGTATAACTGCTGCGAAGATCACGGCATACAAACCACGTAGGTAACTGCCCCTCGTGTAGAGATGATTGGCGTAGAAGCCAAATAACTGTCTCGTTGGCGTAAAAACCAAATAGCTGTTCTGATGGTGTAACAGCCAAGTAGGCGTAGAAGACCAATAGCTGACATATAGGCGTAGAAGCCCAATAGCTGTCAGGTTGGCGTAGAAGCCAAGTAGGCGTAGATAGGTAGCCAGCGTAGAGATAGCCAGTTATCCTCCTTTGACTGAGGTCTTGAGCGTATTCTGGACCAGATAGCCTGTTCACGTACCTTTGCCAATATAGCCTGAGTTGGCATATTTCAAGGAGATAGCGTACAGCGTGCTCCTATAATTTAAAATAGCCAGGTCGGCGTATTTCAAGGAGATAACATGCGGCGTACTCCTATAGCTGAAAATAGTCTGATGGCGTAATGTGCAGGGATGGTGATATGGACGTATTAGTCATAATTATGGTTCACCCAGTCGTTAAAAGTAGAACCAAATCTCGTGCATTAAATGCAGAGATCTGCCCCCATCACGCGCATTAACTGCAGAGACGTGCCTCAATTTTTGTACGAAGAGCAGCTTTTGACGTGGCGGTTCGTTTCTTCTCTTCCTGAGCGTAAAAGCTCATGCTTCTCTGTGTAAAGTAGGCAGCGTATTTCCTTGAATGCGTAAAAGCAATTTGTATCAAGAAAATATCACTAAACGACGGTCTGGGGTTCTATGTAGAATCATCATTACAGCCGTCGTCTGGATAGTCGTGCAGTACTCTTTGTCAGGAGTCAGGTTCATTGTACTGTCTGACAGGTTCATTCGAAGAATTCGAAGCGTTCCTCGTACAACTCATTCGAGGGATACGAAGCGTTCCTCGTATAACTTTCCACTGCATTGAAAGCAGATAGGTTCTACGCCAAAGTGGCGATGTAGCAACCTTTTTACGCCAAAGCAGTCAGGAAATACTGCATTACGCGGGTTGTTTTGGAGCTATATTTTACGCTGAATAGCATTGAAGCTCTATTGTTTCGCCAATAGCTCTGAAGTCGTGTCTTACGCCACCCAGTGCTGGAGCTCTGTTTACGCGGCTTCCTGCATGTTTGAGAGTTTTACGTGTATAATTCCTCAGCGTATTTTTTATGTTTCTACAAGACCCCCTTCAAAGTTTTCAAATTTCTCGTAATTTGAAACACTTTGAATGAAGCATGAAACGGTCAAATTTGACTCGTTCCACGAGGCTGATTTCTCGGCAAATATTTAGGAATTTGTTGGGATTTGGTGTGATCTCCTTTTCCTATAAAAAGACGATTGAGTTAACCTATTTTTCCCATACTTCCTTCACCACACAGAGATGGTTGCCGATGTTCGTTGGGTCGACTTGAGAAAGAAGAGGATCATGCTCTTCCAGCATGTAAGGAGTCGTAAAAAGAGGCATCTTCGAGCAAATATCATCTACAACGATGGATCATGGAAGGATATCATAGCTTCCTTTGCTCGGGATAATCAGCAATTTTATATGGCAATTTGTCCAAGAGAGAGGAATGGTCTCATTTGGCCATACAGCTTGCAAGCTGTATTTTCTCCCATCATGACGGTGGACGAGGGTCGGCAGTCTGGCCCTGTCTTCCAGTATTGAGTTGGGTCTGAACCCTCAACCCAATCTGCCATGGCGTATGGAGGGTGGGCTTGAATAATTTATACAGGCCCAGTTCTGTATCCTCCTGCCATTAATCATTTTTTTGTTAATCGGCCGCGGAAGCCGGTTAAATGCTGTAGAAGACTGAAAAAGATCTCCACCAATACGAGAACCTGGCAGAACAGATTCTTGGCGTGATCCTAAATAAAAATGAGAAACCCTTTGTAGAAAAAGGATTTCCATCATATGTAATCATGAAGATGAAAAATCCTTTGTAGACTGGATTTCCATCATATGTAATCATGATTAATAAAATTGTCTTCTTTTACGCATCTGATGATTTGCCATATTTGATGTGATGATGTCTGAATATGTGCAGCTTCGGCACGTCTGAATAACTTTACGCCGACTCTGATAAAAAGAGTATCTGGTCTCGTCCCGTCTTTTACGCGTAACTGAAGACGCGTTGAAAGCTGCTTAGCATTTAAGTCGAATATCTGAACTGTCGTGCTATTTTGAACGAGGAGTCGCGTACAATTTCTGAACTGTTACTTCTCTGATGCGAAGAATTCTTGTTCAGACTATCATCTTCAAGAATAATTTCCCGAAAATCCCTTGAAATAGGGTGAGAAATGGTCGTCAAACAGGCCATACTTGAACTTTTGAGAAAGATTCCGGCTAGACTTTAGCTGAACTTCCAATGGTCTAAGGAGAAGAGTCATCTTCAATGCTGACTTCTGTGTATTTTAGGTACTTGGAATATTTTTAAGCCAAAAGGAGCACTTCTTCGTAAATCCTTGCGGTTGGCCATCTGTAGATGTTGAGCGTAGAATCGTAGATTTGTAGCTTCTGAGTGAAGAAAAGCTTCCGAGCGCGAAATCATAGATTTGTAGACTCTGAGCATAAAGTCGTAGGTTTGTAGCCTCTCGAGCGTAAAAGCTACCGAGCATAAAAGCATCCGGGCGTAAAACCATAGACTTATAGTCTCTGAGTGTGTAATCATAGATTTGTAGCCTCTGAGCGTAAAAACTTCTGAGCGTGAAATCATAGATTTGTAGCTTCTTAGCGTAAAGTCGTAGGTTTGTAGCCTCTCGAGCGTAAAAGCTACCGAGCATAAAAGCATATGGGCGTAAAATCATGGATTTATAGCCTCTGAGCATAAAATCATAGATTTGTAGCCTCTGAGCGTAAAAACTCCTGAGCGTAAAATCTTCTGCTCTGCGCGTAAATTCTGGATCCATTGACCGTCCGTCTTCTTCTTTTAAATGATAGGCTGACGTGGTCCCAAATCATAACCGAATATTAAATATCGGATTTGGTTAGGAATTTGAAGAGTTATCTGAACTCTATAAATACCCCAAGGCCTTCAGAGAAGAAACCCTTCATCTGTCTTTTGCAAAAAACCTTCGTCTCTTTGTGAACTCTTCTTCGCTTCTTCTCTGAGCACTCTGAGTTTTTAGCAATGGCACCGAAACACGCTTCCACCGCTAAGGGAAAGAAAGCTGCCTCCTCTTCTCGCTCCTCTGCTCAAGCACGAGCGACTCCCATTGGGCTGAGCGAACCTCGCTCTGAATGAAGTGTCCCACCGTCAAGCTGTGCACCAGGCGTTATAGGTAAAGCTTTTGGGACGAGAAAACGAAGAAAATCCTTCGCACACGTTGTACGTGAACGCGCTAGGTCATCTTCTGTGCTGAGAGCCTCTTTGAGGAAGATGATACACAGGGATGTTTTATCATTTATGCCCATATTCCTAATGTGTCAGCATAAAAACTCCATATTTTCGCAGTCTGGCTTAAAAGCTTTGACTGTCAAAATTTGATGTATACTACAAACTTTGAATGTTACGCTCTGGATGAAAATTTTGGCGTAACAACTCAAGGCAGTCTGGCATAAAAACACAGACTGTTAGATTTTTGTGTATACTGCCAACCTTGAATTTTACGCCTCGGAAATATGTTCCAGCGTAAAATCTCAAGTTTTTACAGTCTTGGCGTAAAAGCACAGACTGTTGATCTTTGGCGTAAGCTGCAAGACTGTAATGTCTAGTGTAGAAACTGACTTGTTCTTCTTGCATTTTGTAGTGGACTTGCAGATCCCTCTGTTGGCTGAGGCGATGGGTTCTGCTGCTGGGATGCTGAACTCGAATTATCTGGAGGATTTGTCCCATGTGACATTCCCTATTTCTGGAACCCAGTATCCTGAAGGAAGGGGAATTCTAATATCATCTCAGGGAGAACGAATGCTGTTGAGTATGATCAGCGGGGAGCCCCTGACGTATATAGATGGGGACCAATATATAAAACCGGCTTTCCTATTCGGGGATATGATTGATAAACAATCCCAGACGAAGCCCAAGAAGGAAAACTGGGTTTTTACTGCTGAGGGCATGGTCATGTACCTGCCCAGGATGCCGAGAGATTACCCTATCTCGGCATTCTTCTATGCCACGCATCCCAGGAAGATGTCATGGACCCTGACCCCTGATCTTCACGGCCAGCCGGAGAAGATATTTTATCAGAAAGGATCAGACCGAGGATTTGGTTATGACCGTCTAGTTTGACTCGTCGGGTGGTTTGTATAGATAGCTTGAGTAAATATATAAACAGGGACAGAACTCCCCAAAGGTCTGGTGGGAGTGGACTTGCCTAATGTAAACCATAGTTTGAGTTTTGTTTATGACATTAATACTTAATGCGGCCCATTTGTGTTTGCCAGCTGTTTTACTTTTGCTATTGGATCATTTGGTGGGGTGAAATGTTTCAGATTTTATTATCCATGAAAGGAAGGTGAAATGTTTGTAAACATACATAAACCTTCAAAGTTCTTCTTCGAGATTGTTTTAGGTGCTAACTAAGCACACAATAGTTGTTAGAGGGTATCACAATTTTCAGTATTGTGCATATTGAGGACTGTCAAATCTATAAATATTAGTATTACATTTTCCATTTCAATTAGGAAACTTTTAACTGGTGTGCTGCTTCATCGTCGAAACAGGAAACATTGGAAACTAAAACAAAATTCAGAACCAAACTGGACCTTCATTTGCTTAAATTAGCACAGTTTGGTTTGGTGGTTGTAAACGCAGGGTTAGTAAATACAGTTGATGTTCAGTGGGAGAAAATGTAGGATGGATTAGGAGAACAAATCAAACATAACATTAGTTCAATCTCTGCTCATACTTGTTGTGAACGACAGAATCAAAATCAGGTTATGCCACCATTGGATCTTCATGTGCTTTACAGTGCAACAATATCTAGTTAATGTACCCACTACCCAAGTAGAAAAGTAGGCAACAGAAAAATCACGAGATGCATCGATCTACAATCTTTAGTTCGATCTTTCCAATAAGTCCGAGGAATAATCAGATGCTTAACAACTACAAAAGCCAAACAGCATAAAAAAAGAAAAGAAATTATTTACAGTAATTTTTTATATATTTTATGTTTATTATGCAGAGCTCTTTTATTTTGAAACTAATTACACTAACCTTTCATATGTTTTATTTTTATTATACGGACTTCCTCTATGTTTTATGTTTTATATTTTATGTAAATGGTTATTACATTAACCACATTTAAAACAAAAAACATAAAACATATGGAATGTTCGTGTAATTATTTTCAAAATAAGAAAAGTCTGTGTAATAAACATAAAACATAGAAAAAATTATTGTAAATAACCGCCCCCAAACTAAAAAAAAAAATCCAAGTCAAGAAAGAAATATTAAACATGAAATCTAATAGTCCTGCTTGCAACTTTATACATTATACATAGTGTTAGCAAAAAATTAAAAAAATGATAAGAGAAGATTAAATATACAAGTGTTCAACCATTATTACATTTCTTCAATGAAACAAATACATACTTCTGAAAACATTCCCTAAAACATAGAACATACGTATATTGAGAACAATACATTATTCTAGACAAGGGCTAATAACTCATTGAAACAAAGTTTTAACATTGTAAGCAGTGGCGGATCCATGATTACATTCTACTGAGGGCACAATCATAAGGTGAAAATTGAACATATAGGAACAAAGTACAGAACTGAAAATTGAATATAAAAACCACCCCCAAACAACTTCAAACAAATGACTGATTCTTAATACAAAAGGTACAAATTATTCTCTATGAGTTTTCATACAATAAAGTATTATAACTCACAATTGATCTCTACGAGTTTTCATATTTTGAAAACGTTTAACTACAACATCATTTGTAATACTACTAAGCAACTCTTTTTCTATGAAGCATACAAGAAAATCATTTAAAAACTGATCATAAATTCGGTTTAGTAAATCTGTCTTGACAATATTTATTGCAGAGAAGAATCTTTCCACACTTGCTGTTGCTATAGGCAAAATCAACGCTCTGGATGACAAAAAAAATTGATTTTTTTTTTCACTGGGAGCCTGGGCCCCAGTGCACTTAAAGTGTGTCCGCCCTTGAATAGAAGCTACAACGGGGACGCATCTGCCAGCTTCTAAAATGGGTTTGAATCATTTGATATATTGGCGGTATATAGTTTACAAAGAATATCTGAAAATAAAAAAACACATCTGATGTAAACATGTAGAGAGAAAATAATTGATTGATTTAATTCCAAGAGAGGGGGTACATATATATAGGAGGAGGCTAGCCTCCTCCTTATTTTCTATCCGATGTGGGACTAAATAAGTCCCCCATAACTCAACACTCCCCCTCAAGATGGGCGATAGATATCAATCATCCCCATCTTGTTACAAAATGTATCAAACTCTGTAGGACTTAAACCTTTAGTTAAACAATCAGCTAATTGCTCCGCTAATTTCACATAGCTCAAAGTCAAATCTTTTCTATTCAGCTGCTCCTTGATGGAGAACCGATCAATCTCTATATGTTTGGTGCAATCATGCTGAACTGGATTGTTTGCAATATCAATTGCTAATTTGTTGTCACACCAAAGTTGCTGGAAGTCTCCTCTAAACAAACGCATCTCAACCAACAAGCTTTTCACCCATATCATCTCGTACAAGCTAACTGCTATAGCCCTGTACTCGGCCTCAGCTGTAGACCTAGCCACTACATCTTACTTCTTGTTGCGCCAAGATACAAGATTGCCTCCAACAAAAATACAGTAACCTGTAGTGGACCTGCGATCGTCCATACAATCCGCCCAATCGGTATCACAGTAGCCTTCAACTCTCAGATGTCCAAAACTTCTGAACCATAATACCTTTCCTGAAATTCCTTTAATATACCTGAGAATTCTGTGAACTGCCTTCATATACTGCTCTCTGGGATCATGCGTACATCTACTCACCACACTCACGACATACGTAATATCAGGTTTTGTATAATATAGATATATGAGCTGACCAACTAATCTTTGATATTGCTCCTTACTCACCGGATCACCACCCTCAGCACACAATTTGTGATTCTGCTCGATAGGAGTAGAAGCAACCCTGCAATCCAGCATTCCAGTCTCTGAAAGAAGGTCCAGAGCGTACTTCCGCTGAGAAAGTACTATACCCTTTCGTGATCTTGTAATTTCAATTCCGAGAAAGTACTTCAACTGCCCCAGATCCTTAACTTCAAATTCCTCTCTAAGCCTTTTCTTCAGCCGTAGGATCTCCTCAGTATCGTCTCCAGTAATTACAATATCATTAACATAGACTGCAAGAACAGTGATACGAGTCTTGGAGTGCTTGTAAAATACAGTATGATCTTCATTGCACTGCCTATACCCCATACCACAGACTGCAAGCCTGAATCTATTAAACCATGCTCTCGGAGACTGCTTTAGCCCATATAAAGACTTCTTTAATTTGCATACCATTCCAGTTGCTTGTGAATTAGCAAAGCCTGGTGGAATCTCCATATACACCTCCTCCTGGAGATCCCCGTACAAAAAAGCGTTCTTGACATCTAGCTGATGTAGTTGCCCATTGAAGTTGACAGCACATGACACCAACACTCGTACAGTGCTCATCTTTGCGACTGGAGCAAAGATCTCCTTATAGTCGATACCATAAGTTTGGCTATAGCCTTTAGCAACCAATCTGGCCTTATACCTGTCAATCTTGCCCTTTGGAGTCTGATTAATAGTATAAACCCATTTATATCCAACAACACGCTTCCCAACTGGCAGTGGTACTAGCTCCCATGTGTCATTCTTCTTCAAGGCCTAAAGTTTTTTCTACATGGTACTCAACCACCTATGATCTTGCTTAGCTACCTATCAGTTGTTAGGTACAAGCACTGAATCTAATGTTGCAAGGAATGACTTATATGCAGGTGGAGTTGATGCATATAAAATATAATATGCAATTTTAGTATCCCAACTGCCAAACTTAGTTGGAGGTTTTCCAGCATTGACTCTAGAAGTTCTACGAAACAAAACAGGAGGATTAGACGTATCAGGGGAGGAATTGTTACCAGGTGACTCAGATGGAAGGGTCAAAAAAGGTCCTGGAGAAGAGGGACTTGGAATATCAACATTTGTGGGTACTAGCATAGGGACATCAGGAGGAAGCTCATGCTGTTCCTGTTGCTGCTACTCATGCTGCTACTGCTGCTGTTGCTTCTCATGCTCCCTATATACTCTCAGCTCCCCTTGACTGTCGGCTCCCCTTGAGAACCATCACTCCTCGTTGACTCAAAAGGACATGGAAGCATACCAACCACGATGCCACTCTCATTCTCCCCCTCTCTACTAGCATCAGTAGAGTCATCATCGAACAAGGAACTTAACTCCGTCTTCTCCCCATAAAATGGTTCAAACTCCCGGAAGGTCATGTCCATATTGGCAAACAACCTTCTTTCAGTGGGACACTAATATTTGTATCTTTTCTGACTTTGTGAGTAGCCCACAAAGATACATTTAACTTCTTGTGGATCCAGCTTGCTCACCATCATTCTGTGATCTCGCACAAAACATGTACAACCAAACACTATGGGAGGAACAATAAAAATATTAGAGCCCAAAAGTATCTCACATGGTATCTTTATCCCTAATACTCTTGATGGTATCATGTTGATTAGATAAGTTATTGTCATAACAGCCTCACTCCACAAGAATTTTGGCACATTCATTGTCAGTATCAAAGAACGTGCCATTTCTAGTAGATGCATGTTCTTGCGTTCAGCCACCCCATTCTGAGCAGGAGTGTCTGGACAAGTAGTTTGATGAAGAATTTCCTAACTAGAGATAAAATTAGCAAACTCCTTGTTAATGTACTCGGTCCCATTATCTGTTCGAAGAATCTTCACATGTACTCCAAATTGGGTCTTCACATATGCCGAAAAGTCTTAAAAATATTTGTAAACCTCAGTTTTCTGCTATCATCATGTAGATCCTGGTCATACGTGAGTAGCAATCAATGAAGGTAACAAACCATCTGAATCCACTGATAGAAGTAGTAGGACACGGTCCCCAAATATCAGAATGAACAAGTGCAAATGGCTTAAAACTTCGAAGACCAACCATTTTATAAGTAGAACATGTATGCTTTCTAAGTCCACAAGCATTACAAAATAACATTTTTTGTCTACTTTATTCATTATCTCAGGTTCTAACTTATTCAAACTATTAAAAGATAAATGCAATCTGCAGTGTTGGAGCATTGCTTCTGTCTCTGGACCTCCACTAGTAGTAGCAGTAAGCATTGCAGCCTCCTGGTCCAGGTACCAAAGACCATCATGCCTGATGCCAGTCACAAGCCTCCTCCCCGTGGCCTTCTCCTAAAAAAAACACATATCCCGACCAAAAAGAACAGTATAATTCAATTGACCAATGAGAGAGCTAACAGAAAGTAAGTTGATCAAAAATGAAGGAACATGCAATACATATGACAGGATAACAAATGAAGTACAATAGACCAAGCCAGTACCCCTGATAGGTTAGGATGTCCTATCAGCAGTCTAAACTGTCTCGGGATGCATATGCTTGCTCGGATAATATAATACAAACTCACTATATTCACCTGTGATATGCCTAGATGCACCTGAGTCTATAATCCAACCAGTATGAGATTTAGTGGATGCAAGTGCCTAAACCGGAATACCTTTGCCCATATGAGCAGCGTAACCAGTAAAGTTACTAAGGCATGTAGTGTTATCCAGATCCTGGGTGGCCATTCCCTTGCCCTTAGAACTCTCAACCTGAAGCTTGAACTGACGTAGTTCCTCTAACTATATCATTTCATCTCCAGTCATTTCGGTAATGATCTCCTTCGTCACAGCTAGGTGAGCAACTCCCCGACCTCCGCGTCCCCTGCCTCCTTGACCTGCACGTCCACCTCTCTGTCCTCTGCCTCCTCGGCTACGACCAGAATTGCGGGGTTGAGGGCAGTTGTAGCTGAGGTGCCCCTTCTTTCTGCAATTGTAGCACTCTCTGTCATCGCTGCTGGGACTACTAGGAACCACTAATGCAGAACGGACAGCTGGTGATGTCTCATTTTTCATCACCTTATGTCGGATCTCCTCTTGCTCCATCGATGCAACAGCCTCATCCAGGGACAGAAAAGATAACATATGACACATTGGTGTCCTCCTAGCCTCAAATTGCGGATTCAACCCTTGAAAAAATGAGCCACACGCCTACGCTCAAGGTACTATTTTTCAAGGAGAACATCTGCCAGATTTTGCAATAATAGCGGATCATAGTAGTTCAAGTCCGCCCATAAGCGATGTAGCTCCGCTGCATACTGGAGTACTGTCTTCTTCCCCTATGTGGTAGCATCAATCTTCTCCGCAAATTTTATCATCATCATGACACTCCAAGCTCTAAAGTACATTCCAGCTAATGTCGTCCAGACATCAGCTGCACTGCAGATCGACTCCACCATCCCAGCTATGGATGGAGACACAGAAGTCAGCAGCCAAGAAACTACCAGAGAATTAAGGTGACTCCATGTGATCCATTCAGTACTCGTCTTATCCTTTGGCTCACTGCACTCTCCCTTCACATATTTTTCAAGCCCCTTAGTCTGAAGGTTCAGTAGCGCCCTCCTAGACCAACTTAGTTAGTTTCTCGTCCCCTCAAGTTTGATATCATTGGGCAGCAACTCTATCTTCTTTATCACCTGTGACGGTTCTGGTGCGGGCACGACTTCCCTACTGGATGAAGTCTTCTCTAATTTGGTATGAAACACCCTAGCCACCCCCTCTAGTATCTCTTTCAACTCCTGACTAGTCACAGGTGTTCCCATCTTCACAGTTGCACACAGAGACGAGGTCAAACGTAACTCAAACACGTATCGTGCGCCTACATGCGATCATGAATTTCTCCATCTATCTGTACACCCCCAAACTCATGCGACATGAGAAATGCACAATGGATAGAACTTGCCGGAACAAGAGCTAAAAATAGAGATTTGTGCAAAACTTTTCAGAAAATATGCTCTATAATCTCAGAACCCACGTTGAGATCAAAATCAGAGGAACACACCAGAGTTCTTCTCTGATTATCCACGATCCAACGACGGGTTTGACGACACCCGCAGGCAAACTCGCAGGGAACGTCAATGGCACCCGAGGTGGGGGTGGGGGGGCTTCCACGCACAGAGGAAGGGGGGCTTCCACCCAGGTAGAGGAAGGCTGGGGGGGGGGGGGGGGATCGGGTGAGAGAAAGGGGAAATGGAATTCTCCTTATTTTTTTGGATTTTTTTTTTTTGGAAAAATGATTCAGAACTTTGACTCTGATACCATGTAGAGAGAAAATAATTGATTAATTTTCTTTCAAGAGAAGGGGGGTACATATATATAGGAGGAGGCTAGCCTCCTCCTTATTTTCTATCCGATGTGGGACTAAATAAGTCCCCCATAACTCAACAAAACATTACAATCCAAGATTTTTTTTCTTCTTCTTCTCCTCTAGCACATTATGATGTGTTGAAATTGATAAACTTGCCCCCTTGTCATATGAGCTAAAATTTGACGAAAGAAGAGAAAAACTTGTCCATCTGCCGTTTCATGATTCCGGGACTATTGCTAAAGCCAATGCTTGGTATGAAGGTCAAAATGTACGCAATCTTACCTCCATTTTCACGGAAAAGTTGTTTATACGACTCAAACCCACATCCTCTAGAATGCAAGTCAAAGCCTTACCATCATGCCAAGCGTCTCTTCAAAAACAATGCGAAACTAAAAGAGTTGAAATCTTGGGAGGTTCTGATCACTTAACATAATTGTTGATCCTAGGGTGACTTTCTTTTGGAACTAAAGGTTCAAAAGCTATGAAGATGACATTCCATGTAAGTAGTATGTGTAACTTAGTGTCCTGCCGAAAAGGAGGATCACTTCAAACAAAGATGAAAAAGAGTGTGCTAGTGCCATGATTATGGAATGAGACGAAGTGAACTATATTCTCCTTCAATGTACCATCATTTAATTGAATCTCGCTTTAACAAATTGGATAACCATTTTAATGGCTTTGATATCTGGTTGAATTTTTTAAACCTTACCAAATTCTGCAAAAAGTGATCTCAAGTCCCAGTATCTTTATTGGATTTGCCTTTAACTACATTAATTGTTCAAATTTAGTGTTAGTATACAAGTAACATATAACGACTGGAAACGAACGACACATTAAGGATTCAAGTACCTTTTATTTTCTACTCAAGTTCCGAAGAAGCCTACTCCTCTTTGGAAGCTTTTCTATCCCTGTTACCAATATAGATTCACATTCCGGTCGGGTAACATAAACTTGAATCATAAGGGAAAATGACTGAAAAGTCCCACAAGTAACACATGCATATTGTATTAGAGAGAACGTACGTGATGATAACATAACATACTCTGTTGGTCCGTGGAGTCGTGGCCTATTGGTTACAATGGAGGCTTTCGTGGGAATAAACACGGTTCGAATTTCTCCTTAAAAACTTAGTTTATAATCCGGTAGAAATGGCATATCAAAAAAAAGTAAAAAACAATAACAACTTGTTGGAAAGAATCATAACGGACATGGTATCATTTTTTTAGGGTATCAAGATAACTCAGAGCAATTGATAGTCTTAATTATATTCTCACTACAACAGAAGATGTTTTTAGAGAAGAATGGCAGTGAGTGTTGCAAATAGAGTATCAGAATGATTGTGAAGCGCAATACTAACTAGAACTAAAAGCATATCAATGTCCTTAAAAAGGGAAATTTAAGATATTTCTTCATTTGCTGAGTGGTAATTGCATTTAGTTATTTAGTTATTCTTCAATTGTATCTCTTCCGGTTGAACGTTCAAAGACGGAGACAGTGGAATTGATAATTTAGTCTCATATCGAATATGAGTGGGATTATGAGGTGTAGATAATTAGAATTAGTTCAGGTCTTACATGAAAATTCTTTTTAAGGTATATGAATATCCAGTCCAATATCGCATCCTATGAGTCAACTCCGATTCGGATCACACTACGTTTCCAACAAAATGCTAACATGGCCCAAGGCTACGAGGCTAGTTTGGATGGACAGACTGTTGAATTGTATTTCATTTTCAGTTGAGCATTCAAATGTGGTGACAGCTTATGAGTCTAATCCAAGATCGTAACTCATGGATCATCTCTGATTCAGGTCACACCACGTTTCCAACGGTTGTTACATCTCTAAATTCAGATTGTGTATCTATATCTGCAGCTTGCTCCGGGATCAATGGTAAGCTGGATAACCCTTTAGCACCTCCAAACATTACACTTGTAGTGAAACTAGTAGGATTTATGGAGAAAAGACCCAATAGGCTCCCAACTTAATCCGGATCTTCCCTATAACATGCAATGAAACGTTTAGATTATTCTAGATTTAACTTATGATTGTTGTGTTCTTGTTGCTTACGCCTAAAGTCTACTTTACTAGGTTCTGGTTGGCAATGGTATTTTCATCATTTTTGGAAAGTTTTTAAGCCGATTGTTTATAAAGGTTCAAAAAAAAATTTATGTTTGGTAATTTTTTTTAGGCACTCGTTTTGTCGGTTCAAAAATCTTCCAAAATCGATATAATTTAATTTTGAGTATCTTTATAAGTACTCCAAATCGATAGATTTTGTATATTTTATTATTTTATTTGATTTATATCCTCACCAAAAAAGCTATAATTAATTAGTGAAGACGATGCACAAAAACTTTTTCTTCATGCAGCATTCGCAATCCTATTTGGTTATTGTCAAAGTCGAACATTGTATAATACACACCCATAAAAATATCTCCAACAATCTTGCATCAAGCAGACTTTGGCATTGAAAGAACTTTTGTTTATATATGGGCATATAGGTAATTTAATTCTTGTAAAAAAAATTTCAAAACCGTTCGTTACTGAATTATCAAGCATTGGTTGAACTGTTTAAAAGCCACTACTTAAAACATCCAAAACCGAATCCCTCATAAACGCTCATATCGGTACTCTAAAAATATCTCATAACAACTCTCCCAACAATTACCAAGCACACCCTTAAAAGACAAATCTTTGGCACTCTCTCATGGAGCTGTATCCTTATTATACATACATCAGAGGAAATCTAAAGGAAAACAACGACTAGTGTTGGGAACACGGTGTGACCCAAATCGGAGTTGACCACACCTCATAATCCCATGTGGGACTATAATTCAACAATCTCAACCTTAACTTATTTCCGCTGACCGAGCAACCAAGCACACTCCGGCTACCTTTACTCGTTTCCGCCAGCTGAGCACCTAGGAGATCCAGCATATTGTCATATCGATCTATTCGACCTCAAAATCAAGCTGACATATTCATCTATACCATCATTGTGTGCCAACCATAATGTCTTGCTCCACTACCCGTCAGACCCATATTTGAAGCCAATTCGTGTAGTTGATGCTCCTACTCCACCTTGAGAAGAGTCCATATAATCCGATTATACACATGAATGTACAACACCATCTGTCTCGAATCAATTAGCCATCCAAATCAGCCCCGTAACCTTGGGTTCTGATACCACTTGTTGGGAATGTAGTGCAATCCAAACCGGAGTTGGCCCATGATGTGTGATATTGGATTATACACATATACTTTAAAAGAAAATTCTCATGTAAGGCTTGAACCAATCTCAATTATCTACACCTCATAATCTCACCTCCTATCCAATATGAGACTAAATTATCAACTCCATTGTCACCCCTTTTGATGGCTCAATCAGAAACGAGATACAATCCAACAACTAGGTGAGAAAATCCAACTATATTCAAATGACCTACTCATGTCGGGAAGAGTTCTGGGGCAACACAGAAAATTAAAGTATGCGAAGCATGAAAGAAGAGGAAGGAAGCATGTAATATATTAATATGAATTTAACAATATAACAATTACTATTCATTCATAACAACACGTGGTTATTGAATTTCTAAAGTCACGTACAAATACTAGAAATATACCTTTTGTAGCCATTTTTTTTTTTTTTTTACATTCTAAGGACAATGTTTTCGCACTTTCTAAATAATAGGGAGGTCTAAACCTAAAAATAAAAATTTTATATTAGTAATATACAAAAAGGCTTTGCTATGCCTACAACCAAATGTTTACAACCATCCTACAACAGGCCACGTGGAAGGTCTCCATTGGAGGAAAGAGGGAAAATGTGGGGCCGAGTGGGACCCATATAGCGGGAGAGGGAGGGGGTGAGAGGGGGGGGGGGGGAGGGCTTTGTAGGAAGGTTGTATGCATTTGGTTGTAAACTTAGCATTTTCCTATATAGAAAGGTTGCGTTTGGTTACACGTTATAACTCAGATTTCTGAGTTATAACATCAAACATGGGTCAAATCACGTTTGGATAGGTTCATTAGTAATGTTACACTCAGATATATATTTTAGTTATCTGAAAGCTAATAAAACCACTTTTCTGAAATGGCTTCTCCCAAATATGCGGGCCCCACCCCCTCCCCCCCAAACCATCTAGTCCCATCTGTAACACCCGGTTTTTATTTCAAAATTAAAAAAAATAAATTTCTGAATTTTTCGATAATTTTTAATTAATTATTATAAATGTCCTTCATAGATTAATATTTTTATGTATTAAACTAAGTATTAAAATATTACAAAAATTATATTTTTGAGTGTATAATTAATTATTGGTTGTTGTGTAATTTTTCTGGAATTTATTGGACTCAAAAACTATTTTTAAATGACGAAAAGTCCCTATTTTAATTAAACCGGATTAAACTGAACTGAACCGGACCCAACCCAACCCGAACCGAACCAGCTAAACCCAACCGACCCAAACCCTAACCTAACGGGTCGGGTCTGGACCCGACCTGCCAACCCGCCAACCCACTACCCGCTAACCCGCTAAGCCCTAACCCATTCCCCACGATCCCATCCCCCGACTCCGCCGGCCCTCACCCCCAACTATGCCGCCCCGCACGCGGCAAACCGCTCACGACCCCGCCCACGACCCCCGACTCTGCTCCGACCTTCCCACAACCGCCTCCCCTTCCCTCTCCTATTTAAGCCCACCACCACCATCGCCATCACCAAGCCACTGTCACCACCCTCACACCCACCGCCACCGCTTCTCCGCCCCGGCTCCCACGATGCCGACCGACCCTAACTCCGCGACCGACGACTTTTCCGTCAGCCAGCGATGACCCCCACGACCCTAGCAGCTTCAGCTTCTACAGCAACCACTGCCGCCGTGCTCCGCCGTCGTGCCTCGACGTGAACCTCCCAGTCCACGAACATCAGCTGAGGTACCATTTTCCACTAGCGTAACTCCCTGTACGTCAATCCAAATTCCATTCTGTCGAATCCTATGCGTAGACCTCGTAACCCTCTCGAAACTCGTGCAACTCATTCGAGGTATCGCATCCTGTGTCGGTCGTAAACCGCGACGCAAAAACAGAAAAAACAACACCAATTTCTAAAATTCAGAAAATGTCCCGAACTCACATGTTCATGGCCATTTTTCTCCCAACCTGTGTATTATTTTTGAATTTTGGTTGAATAATTAATTAGAAAACATAACCGAGATTAAGACCCTATAATTAGTTTATTTTATTGTGATGTAATTTGTGTTTAATTTGCGGGTGAAATCGACCAAAAACTTGGTCTTTAAAACTCAATTTTTTTCGAAACTGGGTTACATCCCGCTAAACGAGGCAACTTGATCGTATATGAATTACACCAAATAGTACGCATCATCAATACGAACGTGTAAAATTTCGTAAAAAGTTGATTTGGATGTGCGTGCACACAGGAATCAACACGTATCCGTCGAAATTGTCCCGTATCGGGCCAGTTCTGAAACTCGTTGTAACTTTGTGTGTGCTCATCATTTCGAAATAAAACTTATGACATCGGATTCGTAGAGATACACTGGTCCCGTGACCCAAGTTTGATTTCATTCTGAGAACGTTGACAAAATCCCGATCGTGGGCCCCAAGGCTCCACTTGACGGACGATTTTGTGATCGGCTCATTAGAATCCAGTTCTGGATATTTCGTTGGGTTCATATGATCGTTCTGGACTTGTAGACACTAAGTTTGATGAATTTGGAGAACTTTGTCTCTGGCACATTTTTCGGTGCGAAGTGGGTCACATGTGGACCCCGCTTTGACCAGAAACTATCAATTTTGCCCCTGTGTCCAATTTGGACTTATGGATAATCAATCCTAGCTATTTTATATCTTCTGAAAGTGATGGTAATATTTGTTTCAGCATCCGGAGGCGTTCCGGAAGATTCTACGTACACCGGAGCAACTGAAGGAGTTCAAACCCTAGGCAAGTGTACCTTGCCAATCTTGCAGTACTTGCTTTATATTATTCTCTTGATTTATTTATATGATGTATCTATTCAACCTAGGACCGTGTGACATTGCTTAGCGTCCGAATAATATTCGGGTGTCAATGTCGTACGCGGAGTTGTGTAACATCACCTAGAGATTGATATCGCGACCCTATACATTTTTGTGCTTGCATTCTCAAGTACGTCATACCATAGGACACCAGACACTATTCATGAGACAGAATCTTCCTGAGTCATTCATGGTAATTCTGTATAGGCTACAGGATTCGTGACATAGACTTTATATATATGCATAGCTATCATTATGACTCACTACATTAGCTATGATCTTGCGTATTATGGACATGAGACATCGTGGACGTAAGACGT
Organism: Iris macrosiphon; assembly: GCA_036927795.1. Lineage (NCBI taxonomy): Eukaryota > Viridiplantae > Streptophyta > Magnoliopsida > Asparagales > Iridaceae > Iris > Iris macrosiphon. The sequence continues at coordinate 232,688,703 of JAYESA010000005.1, forward strand.
GCGATTACATTGGGTGGGGAGAGACACATAGGCTACAGGTTGATTATATATATATATTTATTATTGCGAGGCTGTAGACTCTACATCAGAGCTAGGCACTCTACTAGTGATATTACTGCTATCGGCTCCCCGATACAGAACTTGTAGTAGTCTTAGTCTGAGTACTAGTGATGCTCTCACTTGCATATCACATAGCTGGTTACCTAGTTTACCCTATTGATTTATTTTATATACTGCATTTATTTGGTTTGAGTTATTCTTGTACCTTGCTATATCCCCTGAGGACCTGAAATCCGGATTATGTCCCCAGGTTTAGTAGAGGAGATCTACCCCAAGGTATACGGGACAGGAGCTGACATTGGAGCAGAAGCAGAAGCAGGAATAGTACCGATACCAGGGGACGAGGTGATGCCAGAGGATTTCTCTTGAGTATTTTCCTTATATACTCAGTTATTTTTGTTTCTAGTTTCTCTATTTCATGTCTCTGGGATTATTGTACCAAACTCATTATCGGGTTGTTCCCCGAGATATTTTATTGAGACTTGTTGTTAGATAATATTTTATTTTGATTATTCTAATATTTGATCTGTGATTACCTTCTGTGGATGAGATTAGAATTAGACTATAACTTGTATCGTAGAACTTTACTGTTGTTTTACAGCTTAAGTACACTCTAATGGGTCCATTAAATTGGGTTTGCCCATTGGTGTGTGCTGCTGGCCATTGCCACATGGCTACTACCTTAGTATTTTGGGACTGGAGATAGTTTTTGTGGTGGCCCATACTAGTCAACGACTAAATTGTTTCAGTTTTAACTAAGGAATTGAGAAAGCCTGCGATAAGGATAGGATAAGTTATAGGATCTCATCCACTTGATTGAATCATTTTTGATCTCTATATCGGATTCGAATTAAATTCTTGACTTGCATCCTGCCTTGACTGCTCTGTGCGCCTCTTATAGTTTATTTTGGATGCAGAGCAATGGATCCACCAGCAAGAGACGAGACTCCTGTAGAAATACCATAAGGTGTTGTGGTCACCTATGAAGATGAAGTAACTCCAGTGGGTGGAGGACAATCAGCACAACAATACAGTCAAGCAAATCAGCATGCCTCAAGATTTTGGCAAGACGATATTCCACCACCACCGTAGTTTACTCTACTAATGCCTATTTTTCTACAAGGGCAGGCTATGGACGAACAACAGATATTTCAAATGATCTACGCAATGATGCAAGCCCAACAACAGATTCATCAAGAGGCTCAGCATCACGAGGAAGAGAATTTGAGAAATAGCATAGTGACCGCACTGGAGCAGACGAACCTACCAGCTCGACGGCTATCGACGGGATCTATCATCGATTTCCACCAGCTGAAGCCCCGTACCTTTTCAGGCAAAGAGAAGCCTACTGAAGTTCATGAGTGGCTCACAAACACTCAACACCAATTGGAAGCAGCTGAGCTTCCTAGAGAGCATTGGATGACTGCCGTCAGAATACAGTTGACGGACAATACGCATCACTGGTAGTTAACTGAGGAGACACGGCTCGGACCAGACCGAGTCACTTGGTAAGAGTTCTCTAGACTCTTTCAGGAGGTGTACATTCTATCTATTGCTCGATCAAAACTTCGGGACAAGTTCAATCGCCTCACTCAAGACAATATGATAGTGAAAGAGTACAATGCAAAATTCATCCATTTGAGTCGCTTCGCCCCTACCCTGATCCCGACAAAAGAGGAGAAGGCTGAGAAGTTCTTCGATAGACTAAACTTTGAGCTACAGAGATTGATCGGATCCGTTGCACCTACTTCATACTCGAACATTCTTGCTGCAGCCCGACGCATGGAATGCGTCACCAGGAGAGAGTCCAGCCTGAAACAACCATTTTTACCAGCACCAATCAGAGCATTACACGGGGAGTCTACAAAGCGACCCCAGATAAATCCACTACAGAGAGCAGCACCAAGAGCCTCATTCCTTTTTACTTGTCACTACTGTGGCAAGGTAGGCTATATTGAGAAGGAGTGCAGACGCAATTTGGGAATATGCTTGATTTGCGGATCCAGCCAACATTTAGCCAGAGATTGCACAAAGCATCGAGGAAAAACACCGATGATTAACTAAGAAGCCTTACCAGCACCGGGAGGATATCAGCCGAGGCCACCCTTGGCACCCCAAGCAGCACTCTTCCAGCATGCCCAGCAGCAGCAGAGGGCACAGCCATAAGGATACGGACAAGCATTTGCGATGACGATGGAGAATACACAGACTGGAGGAGTAGCGAATACACCTAAGATTTAAGTTATTCATAGCTATCTATTCCTAGTAATGCCATAGCATGTGCCTGTTAATTCATTTCTTTAGCCTCAAACCTAGTATCTTGAATTTGTTAGTACTTGATACCCAAGTTTTCATAAGCTGTAGTTGATCCTTGCTCTAATCAGACTCCTTTACTCTTGAGTTACATATCTCTCATTGTTTAGGGAAATATTTTTATTCTTTCTCTATGCGTTCTGCTTAACCCTTTCTCTCAATTTTCCTTGTGCATTATTTCTTATTCTCTGTGTCGTACTTCAACAAACATGTCTTGCAACCGCGTCATCTCTTCTGAACAATTTTGTTTTGTTTTTTAATTGCGAGGATGCAATTCTTTTAAGGTGGGTAGATTGTAACACCCGGGTTTTTTTTCAAAATTTAAAAAAATTTTTTTTTTGGATTTTTCGGTGATTTTTAATTAATTATTATAAATGTCCTTCATGGATTAATACTTTTATGTATAAAACTAAGTATTAAAATATTACAAAAATTATATTTTTGAGTGTATAATTAATTATTGGTGGTTGTGTAATTTTTCTGAAATTTATTGGACTTAAAAACTATTTTTAAATGACGAAAACTCCTATTTTAATTAAACCGGACTAAACCGGAATAAACCGAACTGAACCGGACCCAAACCAACCCGAACCGAACCAGCTAAACCCAACCGACCCAAACCCTAACCTAACGGGTCGGGTCTGGACCCGACCCGCCAACCCACTACCCGCTAAACCCTAACCCATTCCCTACGATCCCTTCCCCCGACTCCGCCGGCCCTCACCCCCGACTCTGCCGCCCCGCACGCGACCAACCGCCCATGACCCCCGACTCTGCTCTGGCCTTCCCGCAACCGCCTCCCCTTCCCTCTCCTATTTAAGCCCACCACCACCACCGCCATCACCAAGCTACTGTCACCACTCTCACACCCACCGCCACCGCTTCTCCGCCCCGGCTCCCACGACGTCGACTGACCCCAACTCTGTAGCCGACGACTTCCCCGTCAGCCTGCGGTGACCCCCACAGTCCCAGCAGCTTCAGCTTCTATACAATTCGTTCGGGGTATCGTGTCTTGTGTCGGTCGCAAACTGCGACGCAAAAACAGGAAAAATAACACCAATTTCTGAAATTTGGAAAATGTCCCAAACTCACATGTTCACGGCCATTTTTCTCCCAACCTGTGTATTATTTATGAATTCTATTTGAACAATTAATTAGACAACATAACCAAGATTAAGACCCAATAATTAGTTTATTTTATTGTGCTGTAATTTATGTTTTATTCGCGGGTAAAATCGACCAAAAACTTGGTCTTTAAAACTCAAAATTTTCCCGAAACTGCATCCCGCTAAATGAGGCGACTTGGTCGTGTGCGAATTATAACGAAATGTGCGCATCGTCAATACGGATGTGTATAATTTCGTGGAAGTTGATTTGGATGTGAGTGCACACCGGAATCAACACGTATCCGTCGAAATTGCCCCGTATCGGGCCAGTTCTGAAACTCGTTGTAAGTTTGTGTGTGCTCGTCGTTTCGAAACAAAACTTGCACCATCGAACTCGTAGCGATACGCTGGTCCTGTGACCCAAGTTTGGTTTCATTCTGAGAACGTTGACAAAATCCCGTATCGTGGGTCCCACGGCTCCACTTGACCGATGATTTTGTGATCGGCTCATCGGAATCTAGTTCTGGATATTCCGTTGGATTCATATCATCATTCTGGACTTGTAGACACTAAGTTTGACAAATTTGGAGAACTTTATCTCTGTCACATTTTTTGGTGCGAAGTGGGCCACGTGTGGATCCCTCTTTGACCAAAAACTGTCAATTCTGTCCCTGTGTCCAATTTGGACGTATGGATAGTCAATCTTAGCTATTTTATATCTTCTGAGAGTGATAGTAAAGTTTGTTTCAGCATCCGAAGGCATTTCTGAAGATTCCACGTACACCGGAGCAACTAAAGGAGTTCAAACCCTAGGAAAGTGTACCTTGACAATCTTGCAGTACTTGCTTTATATTATTTCCTTGATTTATTTATATGATGTATCTGTTCAACTAGGACCGTGTGACGTTGCTTAGCATCCGAATAATATTCGGGGGTCAATGTCGTACGCGGAGTTGTGTAACGTCACCTAGAGATTGATATCGCGACTCTATACATTTTCGTGCTTGCATTCTCAAGTACGTCATACCATAGGACACCGGATACTATTCATGAGATAGAATCTTCCTGAGTTATTCATGGTGATACTGTATAGGCTACAGGATTCGTGACATAGACTTTATATATATGCATAGCTGTCATTATGACTCACTACATTAGCTATGATCTTGCATGTTATGGACATGAGACGTCATAGACTTGAGACGCGTGATTACATTGGGTGGAGAGAGACACACATGCTACAAGCTGATTTTATATATATATATATATATATTGATTATTGTGAGGCCGTAGACACTACATCAGAGCTAGGCACTCTACTAGTGATATTACTGCTACCGACTCCCTGACACAGAACTTATAGTAGTCTCAGTCTGAGTACTAGTGATGCTCTCACTTGCATATCATATAGCTGGTTACCTAGTTTACCCTATTGATTCATTTTATATACTGTATTTATTTGGCTTGAGTTATTCTTGTACCTTGCTATGTCTCCTGAGGATCTGGAATCCGGATTATGTCCCCTGGTTTAGCAGAGGAGATCTACCCCGAGGTATACGGGACATGAGCTGACATTGGAGCAGAAGCAGAAACAGGAACAATACCAATACCAGAGGACGAGGTGATGCCAGATAATTTCTTGTAATAGCTACAATTCAAAATACATAATTATATGTTAGTTTTATAAATAAATATATGGTTTTATATTTTTCTTTTTATTTAAAATTCCTTCGGTTAATAATGCAATCTAGAAATATTTTCCTCATGTGTTAATACATATATAATTATTCTAAAAAAGGATTTTATTGCAAATACTAAGTTTAGTATGACAACTGCAAATTTTGTTCTATTTTATTCATAAATATAAACACATGCAATTTTATTAATAAGTATACATAGAGTTATCTAAATTTTGTTTGCAAATTGGCTTTGTTATAAATACTTATTTCATGAGGGCCTTAGTGGTTAAACTAGCAATTAGAGGAGAGAAACCCATCAAACCCACCGTAATTTCTATTCTCCAATTCCCTTATGACTCAACACTAACCTGGCAACCTCTTCTTCATTCTCCATTTCCTATGTAACACATGGCTTCTCTTCCTCTCCTCTCCATTTCCAATACCCACACCAACTCCAGCACCTCTCTCTCCTCCCCTCTATTTATTCTCCATCTTCACCCTCTTCTCCATCATCCTCTTCTTCCTCCTCTCTCTCTCTCTCTCTTCACTGCTGCTACTGCTCCTGCTGCTGCTGTTACCGCTGCCGCTGGCGCTGCTCCGGCGCCGCCCGCCGCCGCGCGCCCGCCGCCGCCGCACACGTCCCCGCGGCCGTGCCCGACGCCGCCTGCCGCCGGCGACCGCCGTCTCCTCCTCCGCGAGCCCTCATGGCTTACTTCCTCCTCTTCAAAATCCTTGGGATTGATTTGGAAATAAATTGGAGAAGAAAATCCTAGGTCTTTTCCAATGACAAGGAAGCAAGCCCTAATCCTCAACCCAATTCCTTTCTCAAGGCAAGCCCTCCTCCTTGATTTTTAATTCTCCTTTGGATTATTCATACTTATAAATCATTGTCTAAATGCCTCTTCCAATTATTAAAATTAGGGACTCATGTTACACATCCATAGTATGCAAGCCATCACTTTCTCTTTCAAATTTTATTTCAAATTTTATAGATCTAGAATTTGTATTTATGCATATATATATATAAATAATTAGAGAGTAAATTCTGAATTCATAATACTCATGTGTATTCTACGAATGCAAAGACTAGGACACGGTATGACACTTAGATACAATAGAATTTATAATTGTAGAACGATTGATAATTATTGCTAATGGTTGAATGCATAATGGTTTAGTTACTTATGAAGATATATATATATATATATATATGTATATATATATATATGTATAAATTAGAATATATATATATATATGTATATTCTGAAATTATGTTAAAAGATAACTAAAGTCAACCATAACACATATCATTTACTAGTTAGTCTCTCTAACTAGGCATGTTTCTATTTATGAAAAAGTTTGGAATAGGTATAAATATAGATTTTTATCTAGTCCTTTCATAATTGCAAATATGGGTCTTACTCGAATATGTTGTAATAAGTAGTTACTATGGACATGGTACTTGGTATTTCTATACATGTGCTCGTAGGTACGCAATAGAAGTTTGTGTATAATTTAGCCTAGTCAAGTATAGAAATTAATAAGACGTTAGTAGTTAACAATTTAGAAATAAGAACTCGGTTGTCTAAATTAATCATGAAGCCTATATGGATGTCCTTAAGATCAATATGAGATAATACTATAAATAGTTGAACCTTGATATTAAACCGTATTAGGTATTACAATTTGGAACTTAGAATTATGAGCAATTAAATTACTTTAAGGATTTTATAGCTAAATATAATTACGAGTATTTATCTTAAGTTGAACTACATAAGTACCTGGATTTTTGATGATTGATATATATCTACATAAATATATATATAAGAATATAGATCATTTAATTGTTGTATGATTTGTTTTCCTTACTTATGGTCACTAATGATAATTGTATATTTTGTTATCTAATAGTGTTATGAAACTATATAATTACTAACTTGTATTGAGTTTCTGTATTTGTGTAGTAAATCGTGATCAATACAAGTTGCTAAATAGCTAGTTTAAGGTAATGTACTGCTTGGTAAGAAGTTCTATTTTGACACTTGAATTTCAATATATATATATTACCTGCGTGTGTACCGGTGTTGAGAATTGCTCCACCGAAGGGGTCGGCGAGCCCGGGAATGCTACGGAGGGTTGCTCCGGGTGGAATTTATAAATTGTTAAAAAATTTCGGGAGCCGAAATACAAAGGAGACTCTGCCGAAATTTTCAAGAATTTCGGGAGTTAAACCAATATTTCCATACTCCAGAAATCGCCGACATCCCAATATTTTAACCCTAGACTCACACTCTACAGATCACTAGAAATTATATCTTAAACTAAGAATAACTATTAGAAGTCTAGGACACGGACACGAAGAATTATTTCAGACCAACTGATGATCTGCTCTGTGAAAAGTCGATACTTTGAATTATGTGATTAAATGATTGAACTCAAGTTGAATACTTGCAGTATCCTGGATATGCATTCCATTTTAAACAAACGGTTAAGACATCACAGAGCAGAGACTCAACTTATTTAATAATTAGAATAAGGATTGATTGTAGTTCTAGGCTAGAAGCATTGGGCGGGGGAGAACAGCTTAAATGACCACCTACGAAATTCCGCCAACTACATTTTAAACTCTGGCTGAATTCAGCGGTTTAGGCTCTCTCGCAAGGCCTTGCGAAGTGAGCGGGTGAGGCTTAGCTCACTTTATGATTGCCCATAAGGGGCTGGGCCGGATCATAACCCCGTGCCATGCATCCGTAAATCACCCTGATGAGGATAAACAAAGTTCACCTTCTTCGATCCAAAAGGAATAACAATCGAATGGGTGGGTACAAGATTGCCCAATGAGGCTGGGCCGGATTATAACCCCGTGCCATCATATGTTTTCAAGTCACCAATTAACAACACGCCTATCTCGAATTATAATACTCGAATAGGTGAATTCAAGACTAAGCCATGAGGGCAGGGCCGGACTCTAAGCACCGCGCCATTCAAGTCACCACAAAATCCTTCATAACGGGATTTGTTGGCGGGAAACTAGGTGAAGTGGTTATTTAAAGCTGGTTCTCCAAATTGCATCATCATTTAGGAAACTTGTCTGTGTTTGTGATTGCGATTGATTGTTGATTTTAGTTAGGATGTACAGTTTGCTAGTCAACCGTTACGTGAGCTGTTCCGATGCCGTAGTCCATTTCCTTGTCCTTGTTTGGTGTAGGGGTGGACTAATGTATCGATGACAGGTTACGGAACGAATGTTAATAAGTATTAGATGTTATCGGGTAAGCTATTGTTCGTTGTTGTATTATACTTAATAATTAGGGTAATAACCGTGATTGTAGTTATAATTGTAATAGCTATGAGTATTTCTTATTATGACATAGGTATAAGGCGAACATTGAGGAATTCACTAAAATAAATTCTAGTCAGAATTATATTTAAATTAACGCATTAATCACTTTGAATTATCCAGTTTCTTTTACTCCTTAAATTTCGAGAATCCTAATTCTTCTCCGATTCTTGATTTATTTCATTTTTACTTCCGCCTTTGACCGAGGGCTTGCATGTCGTTTGACGACCTAGTATTGTTCACTAGTTTTGTAGCAATGTCAAGGGAAGCTGCTATCAGACATTGAAGAACAGTTAGAGAGCAGGAACGTGATGCTACTTTTCAGGAGATCTACTAAAATCAGAATGTTCTTATTTTTTTTATTAAAGGTATATTGTATTATTACATACATTGGGTAAATGACTGTAATCGGATAGAATAGCAAAGTTCTATTTTAGAATATTCTGTAAACAACTTGTTATTTAATGTATTATGCACCTTGTGACCTGTTATAATCTTATCCTAAAACCTTACGGGCGACAATCGCAAATACGGGTACAGGTGTATTCGTATGGTGCGTAGCCTGGGGATGATGTTACGTACCCGATTCACCGTATTATGGGAAGCGGGGCGTGACACGTCTTTTAGTGGTGGCCCATGCAGGTCATACTTTTAGGAAACCTATGTAGGTTCCAAAAGATGAAGAACCTAGGATAAGATACAGGTATAGCTTTTGGGGAACATGGGTAGGTCCTGAAAGATAGAGAACCTAGGATAGGATGAAGACCAAACTTTGAGGAGACTTATATAGGTTAAGTTGTGAAACCTAAGGCATAACCTAGAATAGAAAACACCTATAGGTTTATCTATTTAGACTATATCCATACTTGATGGATTTCCTACTGTCATTCTATACGGGTATAGAAAATATTCAGGATATCCAAGGTAGTGTAAGGATAGATATGATCAGAAAATTTAGGTTAAGTAATTCAAAGAGCATTAGACAAGTACTTCCATTTGAATTGGTGGAGGATCTATAAAATTTTGTAAGAATCTCAATCGGGTATCCTTAGAAAACCTAGAGTTCAGACTTATCTAGAATATGATATAGTTAGAAATAGTAAGAAAATAAGGACCTCGTAGCCAATAGGCCAATAATGATCTAAGACTTTATTTAGAACAGGTATAATACGGGATTAGCATAGATATAAATATGACCTGGGAGAATTATCGGGTAAGCTAGTATAGCAATATCTTGTTTAAGGAATAGGTATAACGTATATAGATTGTATATAGTTATTTAAGGTATCATTCCTATCTCTTAAAATCATTGTGGTTTAACTCCTGACTCATTTTCCTTCCTTCTTGAAGTTTCAATATCTGATCATTTCACAAATCCGATCTTCCTCAAATTTAATTCCTTGCTTCATTCAATATTTTGTTGATTAAAAACCTAGAATGATATTTTTAGTTTGTCCATTCAATTTCCATCTTTAATAACAACTCAAATTTCGGGAACTGCTCTTCATTTAATATCTATATCTATTACTTACTCATTTGATTTTTTGTAAAGCAACATTTTGGTTGGACTCTCTGTGATTGAAATTTTCTATGATTAAATGCTTAATTATTTATAAGAACCCGATAATTTATTAACTGATTGGACCCCGCAGAAGAACCTACAGTCAATTGGATTGGATCATGAAAAGAGAAGTCGTTGCAGCCATCCAGACTGGCCATCTGGGTTGGCGAGGCACTATATTCTCGAAACATGGTTCAGATATCCAATAAGATTTCGGGGATCAAAACATAACATTTCTGAAATGGATTCAAAGTTTGATATTTAGGCCTTGATTTTGTTTACCTTAATATGGATTTGAAAATCATTGACTTGAATAATTTAAAATAAATTTAATGCTTTGATGGTATATATATATGAGTATGTCTTATATTATCTATTGGTTTTTGATACTATAATAAGGTAATACAATGATACTTAGGAAACTTGAAACTTGAAATTTTGAATTCTTGGATAAGTTTTGATTTCTAAAGAATACCCTGACTAGTAAGACTCATTCACAATCATAGTCTCTTCTCATTTTATGGATATCAATGGCGTGGTAGCAAAAGCTGCAGTCATGAATCCTGATAGTGAAGTAATATCTTGATTGCAACCATGTGTACAGTGGCGTGGCATACAAGATTATTATGTCACATAAGAAATAAGGGAATATGATGGTAACTTAGTAGAATCACATGGTTATGGCAGTTAGCTATTCTACTGATTTCATGAAATTTCAAGATTATTAATGGCTTTAAGTTTCTCCATATTATCTCCATCTTTGTAAAAATGGGTAACTGTAAATTTGAAAATATTTATTTGATTACTACTTTGTTTCTGTAAGATGGATAGAATACCTCGATTTCATTGATATTGTTTTGAAAAGTTTATTATTAAATTTAAATTTCGAGGACGAAATTTTTGTAAGGTGGATGGAGTGTAATAGCTACAATTCAAAATACATAATTATATGTTAGTTTTATAAATAAATATATGGTTTTATATTTTTCTTTTTATTTAAAATTCCTTCGGTTAATAATGCAATCTAGAAATATTTTCCTCATGTGTTAATACATATATAATTATTCTAAAAAAGGATTTTATTGCAAATACTAAGTTTAGTATGACAACTGCAAATTTTGTTCTATTTTATTCATAAATATAAACACATGCAATTTTATTAATAAGTATACATAGAGTTATCTAAATTTTGTTTGCAAATTGGCTTTGTTATAAATACTTATTTCATGAGGGCCTTAGTGGTTAAACTAGCAATTAGAGGAGAGAAACCCATCAAACCCACCGTAATTTCTATTCTCCAATTCCCTTATGACTCAACACTAACCTGGCAACCTCTTCTTCATTCTCCATTTCCTATGTAACACATGGCTTCTCTTCCTCTCCTCTCCATTTCCAATACCCACACCAACTCCAGCACCTCTCTCTCCTCCCCTCTATTTATTCTCCATCTTCACCCTCTTCTCCATCATCCTCTTCTTCCTCCTCTCTCTCTCTCTCTCTTCACTGCTGCTACTGCTCCTGCTGCTGCTGTTACCGCTGCCGCTGGCGCTGCTCCGGCGCCGCCCGCCGCCGCGCGCCCGCCGCCGCCGCACACGTCCCCGCGGCCGTGCCCGACGCCGCCTGCCGCCGGCGACCGCCGTCTCCTCCTCCGCGAGCCCTCATGGCTTACTTCCTCCTCTTCAAAATCCTTGGGATTGATTTGGAAATAAATTGGAGAAGAAAATCCTAGGTCTTTTCCAATGACAAGGAAGCAAGCCCTAATCCTCAACCCAATTCCTTTCTCAAGGCAAGCCCTCCTCCTTGATTTTTAATTCTCCTTTGGATTATTCATACTTATAAATCATTGTCTAAATGCCTCTTCCAATTATTAAAATTAGGGACTCATGTTACACATCCATAGTATGCAAGCCATCACTTTCTCTTTCAAATTTTATTTCAAATTTTATAGATCTAGAATTTGTATTTATGCATATATATATATAAATAATTAGAGAGTAAATTCTGAATTCATAATACTCATGTGTATTCTACGAATGCAAAGACTAGGACACGGTATGACACTTAGATACAATAGAATTTATAATTGTAGAACGATTGATAATTATTGCTAATGGTTGAATGCATAATGGTTTAGTTACTTATGAAGATATATATATATATATATATATGTATATATATATATATGTATAAATTAGAATATATATATATATATGTATATTCTGAAATTATGTTAAAAGATAACTAAAGTCAACCATAACACATATCATTTACTAGTTAGTCTCTCTAACTAGGCATGTTTCTATTTATGAAAAAGTTTGGAATAGGTATAAATATAGATTTTTATCTAGTCCTTTCATAATTGCAAATATGGGTCTTACTCGAATATGTTGTAATAAGTAGTTACTATGGACATGGTACTTGGTATTTCTATACATGTGCTCGTAGGTACGCAATAGAAGTTTGTGTATAATTTAGCCTAGTCAAGTATAGAAATTAATAAGACGTTAGTAGTTAACAATTTAGAAATAAGAACTCGGTTGTCTAAATTAATCATGAAGCCTATATGGATGTCCTTAAGATCAATATGAGATAATACTATAAATAGTTGAACCTTGATATTAAACCGTATTAGGTATTACAATTTGGAACTTAGAATTATGAGCAATTAAATTACTTTAAGGATTTTATAGCTAAATATAATTACGAGTATTTATCTTAAGTTGAACTACATAAGTACCTGGATTTTTGATGATTGATATATATCTACATAAATATATATATAAGAATATAGATCATTTAATTGTTGTATGATTTGTTTTCCTTACTTATGGTCACTAATGATAATTGTATATTTTGTTATCTAATAGTGTTATGAAACTATATAATTACTAACTTGTATTGAGTTTCTGTATTTGTGTAGTAAATCGTGATCAATACAAGTTGCTAAATAGCTAGTTTAAGGTAATGTACTGCTTGGTAAGAAGTTCTATTTTGACACTTGAATTTCAATATATATATATTACCTGCGTGTGTACCGGTGTTGAGAATTGCTCCACCGAAGGGGTCGGCGAGCCCGGGAATGCTACGGAGGGTTGCTCCGGGTGGAATTTATAAATTGTTAAAAAATTTCGGGAGCCGAAATACAAAGGAGACTCTGCCGAAATTTTCAAGAATTTCGGGAGTTAAACCAATATTTCCATACTCCAGAAATCGCCGACATCCCAATATTTTAACCCTAGACTCACACTCTACAGATCACTAGAAATTATATCTTAAACTAAGAATAACTATTAGAAGTCTAGGACACGGACACGAAGAATTATTTCAGACCAACTGATGATCTGCTCTGTGAAAAGTCGATACTTTGAATTATGTGATTAAATGATTGAACTCAAGTTGAATACTTGCAGTATCCTGGATATGCATTCCATTTTAAACAAACGGTTAAGACATCACAGAGCAGAGACTCAACTTATTTAATAATTAGAATAAGGATTGATTGTAGTTCTAGGCTAGAAGCATTGGGCGGGGGAGAACAGCTTAAATGACCACCTACGAAATTCCGCCAACTACATTTTAAACTCTGGCTGAATTCAGCGGTTTAGGCTCTCTCGCAAGGCCTTGCGAAGTGAGCGGGTGAGGCTTAGCTCACTTTATGATTGCCCATAAGGGGCTGGGCCGGATCATAACCCCGTGCCATGCATCCGTAAATCACCCTGATGAGGATAAACAAAGTTCACCTTCTTCGATCCAAAAGGAATAACAATCGAATGGGTGGGTACAAGATTGCCCAATGAGGCTGGGCCGGATTATAACCCCGTGCCATCATATGTTTTCAAGTCACCAATTAACAACACGCCTATCTCGAATTATAATACTCGAATAGGTGAATTCAAGACTAAGCCATGAGGGCAGGGCCGGACTCTAAGCACCGCGCCATTCAAGTCACCACAAAATCCTTCATAACGGGATTTGTTGGCGGGAAACTAGGTGAAGTGGTTATTTAAAGCTGGTTCTCCAAATTGCATCATCATTTAGGAAACTTGTCTGTGTTTGTGATTGCGATTGATTGTTGATTTTAGTTAGGATGTACAGTTTGCTAGTCAACCGTTACGTGAGCTGTTCCGATGCCGTAGTCCATTTCCTTGTCCTTGTTTGGTGTAGGGGTGGACTAATGTATCGATGACAGGTTACGGAACGAATGTTAATAAGTATTAGATGTTATCGGGTAAGCTATTGTTCGTTGTTGTATTATACTTAATAATTAGGGTAATAACCGTGATTGTAGTTATAATTGTAATAGCTATGAGTATTTCTTATTATGACATAGGTATAAGGCGAACATTGAGGAATTCACTAAAATAAATTCTAGTCAGAATTATATTTAAATTAACGCATTAATCACTTTGAATTATCCAGTTTCTTTTACTCCTTAAATTTCGAGAATCCTAATTCTTCTCCGATTCTTGATTTATTTCATTTTTACTTCCGCCTTTGACCGAGGGCTTGCATGTCGTTTGACGACCTAGTATTGTTCACTAGTTTTGTAGCAATGTCAAGGGAAGCTGCTATCAGACATTGAAGAACAGTTAGAGAGCAGGAACGTGATGCTACTTTTCAGGAGATCTACTAAAATCAGAATGTTCTTATTTTTTTTATTAAAGGTATATTGTATTATTACATACATTGGGTAAATGACTGTAATCGGATAGAATAGCAAAGTTCTATTTTAGAATATTCTGTAAACAACTTGTTATTTAATGTATTATGCACCTTGTGACCTGTTATAATCTTATCCTAAAACCTTACGGGCGACAATCGCAAATACGGGTACAGGTGTATTCGTATGGTGCGTAGCCTGGGGATGATGTTACGTACCCGATTCACCGTATTATGGGAAGCGGGGCGTGACATTTCTCTTGAGTATTTGCCTTATATACTCAGTTATTTTTGTTTCTAGTTTCTCTATTTCCTGTCTCTGGGATTATTGTACCAAACTCATTATTGGGTTGTTCCCCGAGATATTTTATTGAGACTTGTTGTTAAATTGTATTTTATTTCGATTATTCTGATATTTGATCTGTGATTACCTTCTGTGGATGAGATTAGAATTAGACTGTGACTTGTATCGTAGACCTTTACTATTGTTTTACAGCTTAAGTACACTCTAATGGGTCCATTAAATTGGGTTTACCTATTGGTGTGTGCTGCTGGCCATTGCCACGTGGCTAGTCCCTCAGTATTTTGGGACTGGGGTGTGACATAGTTTTTGTGGTGGCCCATACAGGTCAACGACTAAATTGTTTTGGTTTCAACTAAGGAACTGAGCAAGCCTGCGATAAGGATATGATAAGTTATAGGATCTCATCCACTTGATTGAATCGTTCTTGATCTTTATATCAGATTCGAATTAAATTCTTGACTTGCATCCTGCCTTGATTGCTCTGTGCGCCTCTTATAGTTTATTTTGCATGCAGAGCAATGGATCCACCAGTAAGAGACGAGACTCATGTAGGAACACCACAAGGTGCTTTGGTCAACTACGAAGATGAAGTTACACCAGTGGGTAGAGGATAATAAGCACAACAAAGCAGTCAAGCAAATCAGCATAACTCAAGATTTTGGCAAGACGATATTCCCCCACCACCGCAGTTTACTCCACTAATGCCTATTTTTCCACAAGGGCAGCCTATGGACGGACAACAGATATTTCAAATAATCTACGCAATGATGCAAGCCCAACAGCAGATTCATTAAGAGGCTCAGCGTCACGAGGTAGAGTATCTGAGAAATAGTATAGTGACCGTACTGGAGCAGGCGAACCTACCAGCTTGACGGTCATCGACGAGATCTATCATCGATTTCCGCCAGCTGAAGCCCCGTACCTTTTCAGACAAAGAGGAGCCCACTAAAGTTCATGAGTGGCTCACAAACACTCAACACCAATTGAAAGCAGCTGAGTTTTCTAGAGAGCGTTAGATGACTGCTGTAAACTCCCTCGACCAGATTTTAGTAAATTAGGATTAGTTTAGACTAATTAGAATTATGACAACTTTTTGAAAAATTTATTTATTATATATTCTGCTGATGGTGCACTTGTTTATTACACAATTAATTAGGGCATCACACTAGCTGTTAACCCTAAACAAATTTTACATACCTGCCCTAGACTTGTTAGACTATTTTTTTTGTATTTTGTGCAACTTCCAGAAACCTCGTTTGATGCTTCGTTTTAGTCGCACAAATATCGTTACAAACGTATGTAATTATTTCCTATTTAAATTTCTGCTCTTTATCCATCTCTGTACCCTTAGAGATTTGAGGACCAGTAGTCACCTGATTGCCCAACCAAAAATACGATAATATTCTACTCTAATTATACTTCAATTATCGTTTTGACACCGTAGAAAAATTATGACCCTAACAGCCTCAAAATAATTAGTGAACACCGTGCGCATTATTTATTAAATAATAAATACGATGATTGTATCACCTGCAATATCAGACCCTGCCTCTACCCAGACTCACTCCACACTGTCCAAAATATTTTTCCCCAGCTATTTTCCCTCATTTCTATACAATTTAGAATTTCGGGAAATCAGTATTTGAAATTTGATAAATTACGAAATTACGCAAAATACAAATTTTATGCATTTATGCAATTATTGAAAAGTTAGGGTTTTTATGCAAAATTTCATGCTAGGTGGCCTAATCCTATTGGCTAGACCATAGGTGTGTGGGACCCACCCAGGAGTCCAGAGAAATCCAGCCAAAAATATCCCAAAATACCAAATTACCCATATACCCCTGAAGTTGCCAATAATTACAGAAATGCCATTAGGCAAAACCCTATATAAATCCTAGTATTCCCTCCATTCAAACCCATCCCACGACCACCACGGCCACCCTCCGCCCACCGGACCGCCGCCGAACCCGTCGCCACTCCCCTCCCCTTCCCTCCGACCACTGCCACCCACCTCCGGCAGGCCGCTCCGCCGTGGCCAGCCTCCACAGCACCATCCCGACCACCACCTTCACAGCACCACCACCACTCCCATTCACTTCCTCCGCCGCCTCCGGCCGTCGCCGACCACCGCCACCCTACCCAAACCCTTCGCCCCGACCTCCTCTACCTACCACCACCACCTTGCCTCCCCACGACGCCACCTCCGGCCGCCCTAGCCCCCGCAGCAGCCACCCCCCCTAACCTTAGCTGCTGCTACTCCTCTCCCCGACGCCTCTAGCCGCCACCACCACCGCCGTGCACCTCCGCCACCACCACCAACTTCACCGCCACCCTCCCCTCTCCCGAACCCGCCGCCTTCCCGGCCAGCTCCGCTGCTCCTCCGCCGGCCAGCGCCCCCGCAAGTTGCTGCTGCTGCTGCTGCTGTCAGTAGCCACTGCTACTGTTGCTGCTCCTCCGGCCGCCTCCGGCCAGCTCCGCCGCCGTCCTTCGCCGGCGACACCGCGTGGGACCCCTCCTGCCACCTGTAAGGTATAATACACCTATACTATACAAAAATACATGAATAAATCCTAATACATGTCTATGTATACATATATATGTATATTAATTATATATATTAATATATATATATATATATATATTAATATATTGAATATATATGTAATATTATATAATATATACTGTAATTATACAGTATATATACTGTATTTATATTTTCAGCATTTTATATATATAATGTATATATATGTATGATATTATACTGTATATATATTATATATATATCTATATATATTCTATACATATATATACTTATATATGTATATATGTATATGTATATACATATATGTATATTATATGCTATATTATATAATGTAAAATTACTAAATAGGTATCTATGTACTTATATTTATTTAATATATATATTTATATGATATGTATATATAATATGCTATTATATACTATGCATTTTGGTTTATTTATTTTTTCTGCATTTAAAAATTCCTGCACTTATATTATATATATATATCTATATCTATATATATATTATCTATATGTATATATATTAAATACCAGCTGGATAATACAGCTTATTATAAATATGTAAAATTTATATTTCTGCAATATTTTTATCTATATTATATATACTATATATAATACCAGCTGGATAATACAGCTTAATTATATATATATATTATATTTCAATTCTACAAATGTTATTTCAATTTATTTAATAGTAAATATATTGTGCTGGATATTACAGCCTAATTATATATTATTCAGTGGTCGTATATAGACCATAATAATATTTAATACAGCACATATATACGTATTAAAATTCTGCACTGTCTTTTAAATTTACCTAAATATATATCTATCAGTGGATATACCCTGAATATATATGTATTTAAATTCTGCCCTGTCATTTCAATTTATCTATATTATTATATATCAGAGGATACACCCTGATAAATACTATATTATTTATCGCAGTGGATATACCCTGCTACTATATATATTATTGCCTGCATTTATCTGTTCTATATATATATATTATTATATATATTATATCTATGCCTACTAAATATATATATCTATACTATATATATGTATATATATATATGTTTATATTACAGCCTGGATATTCACGAAACCTATCTGTTTTAACAGAAACCGACTTCAGCACAGCTAGTGACCCCCTGTCACCAGCACCTTCACAACTGACTGTAAAATCAGGATTTCAACACTATCAGGGAGTAGGCAAGTATACCTTGCCAAGTTTAATGTTTAAATTCTCAAATATTGTTATATGCTTCTTGCTACTGAAATTCATATACCATGTTCACCTGAGACTGTCTTGGGTACAGTCAACTGTTATGTTGACTTGATATTACAGACTCACCAACAACTGAGAGAATATCCTAATATTCTCCTAGACCCTATCACGAGAACACGCAACATGGTTGCATTTACATATATGGATGTGAGCTGCGTATTTGGTTAGCTACCAGTACGTGTGACCCGCATCACGGATTAGAATAACTCAGGAAATGTACGACTTGACATTTAGTTTCATTGGGATGAAAAAGATAACTAGTGGACGTATGGGACACCCCCTCCACAAATGTTCTATACCTTCGCACCATGCTCCTTGGAGATGGTCGATTGCAGAGTTCCCTGAGTCGGGGGCATACGACACCTATACTAGCCAGTCGCCACGATTGGTGAATTACGTCAGCGTATGTCTAGCCACATATTCCCATGCGTACTACTGGATCTTTACTTGCATTTTCACTTAGTATGGTTAGCACCCTGTATTTATTTTATTTCTTTATTCAGTATTTACATTACATGGCATGTCATTTTTCTGTATCTTGTTACGTCCCACTGAGGACCTGCTTCCTTGCCAGATCTAGATGAGGCTTTCTACTCCACAGTGTACGGGCCTGATCAGGAGGCCAGATGTGCTACCGAGGAGGAGCTCGAGGAGATACCCTCAGAGTAGGCTTGACCCTAGATGCTGCTACCTGGAGATGGAGATGTTTTGATCAGATAGACATTGCTTAGTCTATCTGATTTTTCTGCGCTATTATCAGTATTTGTAGTAGGCTTGTATTCTCACCAGTTGTGTACTGTATCAGACTCAGTTATATATATATATATTTCAGCACTTGCTTTTCTGACATTTTGTTGTGGATGAGATAGTTTTACCTGTTCTATACTTGTAGTATTTTAGGACAGCGTAGCACGTCCCTTTGGGTCCATCAAAGTGGATTAAGCCCTTAGTGACGTGTCAGCTGGCCAGTGACACGTGGCCTAGTTCCTGACATTTTGGGACTGGGGCGTGACAACTGCCGTCAGAATACAGTTGACGGGCAATGCGCATCACTGGTAGTTAACTGATGAGACACGACTCGGACCAGACCGAGTCACTTGGGAAGAGTTCTCTAGAGTCTTTCAGGAGATGTACATTCTATCTATTGCTCGATCGGAACTTCGGGACAAGTTCAATCGCCTCACTCAAGATAATATGACAGTGGAAGAGTACAATGCAGAATTCATCCGTTTGAGTCGCTACGCCCCTACCCTGATCCCGACAGAAGAGGAGAAGGCTGAGAAGTTCTTCGATGGACTAAACTTTGAGCTACAGAGATTGATCGGATCCGTTGCACCTACTTCATACTCGGACGTTCTTGCTGCAGCCCGACGCATGGAGCGCGTCACCAGGAGAGAGTCCAGCATGAAATGACCATTTTTACCAGCACTAATCAGAGCATTACACGGGGAGTCTGCAAAGCGACCCCAGATAAATCCACCACAGAGAGCAGCACCAAGAGCCTCATTCCTTCCTACTTGTCACTACTGTGGCAAGGTAGGCCATTTTAAGAAGGAGTGCAGACCCAAGTTGGGAATATGCTTGATTTACGGATTCAGCCAACATTTAGCCAGAGATTGCACGAAGCATCGAGAAAAAATACTGATGATTAACCGAGAAGCCTTACCAGCACCGGAAGGATATCAGCCGAGGCCACCCTTGGCACCCCAAGCATCACTCTTCCAGCAGGCCCAGCAACAGCAGAGGGCACAGCCACAAGGACGCGGAAAAGCTTTTGCGATGATAATAGAGAACGCACAGACTGGAGGAGTAGCGAATACGCGTAAGATTTAAGTTATTCATAGCTATCTATTCCTAGTAATGCCATAGCACGTGCCTGTTAATTCATTTCTTTAGCCTCAAACCTAGTATCTTGAATTTGTTAGTACTTGATACCCAAGTTTTCATAAGCTATAGTTGATCCTCGCTCTAATCAAACTCCTTTACTCTTGAGTTACATATCTTTCATTGTTTAGGAAAATATTTTTATTCCTTCCTTATGCGTTCTGCTTAACCCTTTCTCTCAATTTTTCTTGTGCATGATTTCTTATTCTCTGTGTCGTGCTTCAATAAACATGTCTTGCAACCGCATTATCTCTTCTGACCGGTTTTGTTTTATTTCTTAATTACGGGGACGTAATTCTTTTAAGGTGGGTAGATTGTAACACCCGGGTTTTTTCAAAATTCTAAAAAAATAAATTTCTGGATTTTTTGGTAATTTTTAATTATTTATTATAAATGTCCATCATGGATTAATATTTTTATGTATTAAACTAAGTATTAAAATATTACAAAAATTATATTTTTTTAGTGTATAATTAATTATTGGTTGTTGTGTAATTTTTCTGAAATTTATTGGACTCAAAAACTATTTTTAAATGACGAAAAACCCCTATTTTAATTAAACTGGACTAAACCGGATTAAACCGAACCGAACCGGACCCAAACCAACTCGAACCGAACCAGCTAAACCCAACCGACCCAAACCCTAACCTAACGGGCCGGGTCTGGACCCGACCCGCCAACCCACTACCCGCTAAACCCTATCACATTCCCCACGATCCCTTCCCCCGACTCCGCCAGCCCTCACCCCCGACTCTGCCACCCTGCACGCGGTCAACCGCCCACGACCCCGCCCACGACCCCTGACTCCGCTCCGGCCTCCCCGCAACCGCCTTCCCTTCCCTCTCCTATTTAAGCCCACCACCACCACCGCCATCACCAAGCCACTGTCACCACCCTCACACCCACCGCCACCGCTTCTCCGCCCCGGCTCCCACGACGCCGACCGACCCCAACTCCGCGGCCGATGACTTCATCGTCATCGGGCTGTGACCCTCACGGCCCCAGCAGCTTCATCTTCTACAGCAACCACCGCCGCCATGCCCCGCCGTCGTGCCTCGCCGCGAACCTCCCAGTCCACGAACATCAGCTGAGGTACCGTTTTCCCACTCGCGTAACTCCCTTTATGTTGATCCAAATTATGTTCTGTCAAATTCTATGCGTAGACCTCGTGACCCTCTCAAAACTCGTGCAACTCGTTCAGGGTATCGCATCCTGTGTCAGTCGCAAACCGCGACGCAAAAACAGGAAAAATAACACCAATTCCTGAAATTCAAAAAATGTCCCGAACTCACATGCTCACGGCCATTTTTCTCCCAACCTGTGTATTATTTTTGAATTCTATTTGAATAATTAATTAGATAACATAACCGAGATTAATATTTTATTGTGCTGTAATTTATATTTTATTCGCTGGTAAAATCGACCAAAAACTTGGTCTTTAAAACTCGTTTTTTTCCCAAAATTGGGTGCTCTCCGCTAAACAAGGCAATTTGGTCATGTGCGAATTATACCAAAAGGTGCGCATCGTCAATACAGACATGTGAGATTTTGTGGAAGTTGATTTGGATGTGCGTGTACACCAAAATCAACGCGTATCCGTCGAAATTACCCTATATCGGGCCGGTTCTAAAACTCGTTATAACTTTGTGTGTGCTCGTCATTTCGAAACAAAACTTGCACCATCGGACTCATAGCGATACGCTGGTCCTGTGACCCAAGTTTGGTTTCATTCTGAGAACGTTGACAAAATTCCGTATCGTGGGCCCCATGGCTCCACTTGACGGACGATTTTGTGATCGGCTCATCAGAATCTATTTCTGGACATTACGTTGGGTTCGTATCATTGTTCTGGAATTATAGACAGTAAGTTTGATGAATTTGGAGAATTTTGTCTCTGGCATATTTTTCGGTGCGAAGTGGACCACATGTGGATCCCGCTTTGACCAGAAACTATCAATTCTGCCTCTGTGTCCAATTTGGACTTACGGATAGTCAATCCTAGCTATTTTATATCTTCTGAGAGTGATGATAATATTTGTTTCAGCATCCGGAGGTGTTTCCGAAGATTCTACGTACACCGGAGCAACTGAAGGAGTTCAAACCCTAGGCAAGTGTACCTTGCCAATCTTGCAGTACTTGCTTTATATTATTCCTTTGATTTATTTATATGATATTCGGGTGTTAATGTCGTACGCGGAGTTGTGTAACATCACCTAGAGATTGATATCATGACCCTATATATTTTCGTGCTTGCATTCTCAAGTACGTCATACCATAGGACACCGGACACTATTCATGAGACAGAATCTTCTTGAGTCATTCATGGTGATTCTTTATAGGCTACAGGATTCGTGACATAGACTTTATATATATGCATAGCTATCATTATGACTCACTACATTAGCTATGATCTTGCGTGTTATGGACATGAGACATCGTGGACAATAGACGTGCGATTACATTGGGTGGGGAGAAACACACAGGCTACAGACTAATTTTATATATATATATATATATATATATATATATATATATATATATATATATATATATATATATATATATTATTGTGAGGTCCTAGACTCTACATCAGAGCTAGGCATTAGTGATATTACTACTACCGGCTCCCCGACACAGAGCTTGTAGTAGTCTCAGCCTAAGTACTAGTGATGCTCTCACTTGCATATCACATAGCTGGTTACCCAGTTTACCTTATTGATTCTTTTTATATACTATATTTATTTGGCTTGAGTTATTCTTGTACCTTGTTATGTCCCCTGAGGACCTGGAATCCGGATTATGTCCCCAGGTTTAGCAGAGGAGATCTACCCCGAGGTATACGGGACAGGAGCTGACATTGGAGCAGAAGCAGAAGCAGGAACAGTACCGATACCAGAGGACGAGGTAATGCCAGAGGATTTCTCCTGCGTATTTTCCTTATATGCTCAGTTATTTCTGTTTCTAGTTTCTCTATTTCCTGTCTCTAGGATTATTGTACCAAAATCATTATCGGGTTGTTCCTCGAGATATTTTATTGAGACTTATTGTTAGATTATATTTTATTTTGATTATTCTGATATTTGATCTGTGATTACCTTCTATGGATGAGATTAAAATTAGATTGTGACTTGTATCGTAGACCTTTGCTGTTGTTTTATAGCTTAAGTACACTCTAATGGGTCCATTAAATTGGGTTTGCCCATTGGTGTGTGCTGCTGGCCATTGCCATGCGGCTAGTCCCTCGGTATTTTGGGACTGGGGCGTGACACCATCTCTCTCTCTCTCTCTCTCTCTCTCTCTCTCTCTCTCTCTCTCTCCTTGTTTTATCATAGAGACCTCCCCATTTTCCAAAATTCTCGTCGACGACCCTCTTTGTTGGTACCCGGAGGAAACTAGTCTCGAGAACTAGTCTCGACCATGAGTGGCCTCGACGACCGGAGGGAACTCGGACTCAGGACGATGACGGTGGACTTGTCGTTCACAGTCCAAAATACATAGGACCAGGTATACATACATATGTCAGCTGTACAAAAAAGTATAGGAACCCAATTTAATGGACCTAACCAGTCGTAGTACGCTGTAAAATATAACTAATTAGTCACAACTACACATGCAGGTATAATCTAGTCTCATCCACAAAATATCACAGAATAGGAAACTGAATGAAATAGAATAAGTCTCAGAATCCACTACAAAAGAATATCCAGTGGAGAACAATCCACAAAAATGATTACTGAAAGAATACAACTAAGCAATAAAAAAAATAATAAAAATAGTCCGGACGTCAGCTAACTAGATAATGACACCCAAGACTCTAAGCAAATATCATCCATGACGCTCAAAAAACTCCAGTGGCGCCATCTCAAGGTCCTCGTCAGCAAGATCTCCAACTCCATAGTCCAATAGGTACAAGTGCTCGTCGGGATCTGAAAAAGGTGTCAGGTCCTCAGAGGGACATAACAAGTACACAAGAATCGACATGCATGAAAATAAAGCAGTAAACAATAATAGGGTAACTAACCATCTATGTGATGTGCACTCGAGACATCTCTAACGGCACATAAGGGGGGAGAAATAGAAGAATAGTCATCCTACAAGGCGTTCCGCAGAACTCGGGGGTACACGATATACACTATTAGAAATAGAAATCCCATACGCTCACTAGTAGACTCTCCCCTCTCAATGTACTATCCGAACCGTATATGCGGTGCAGGCATAATGCAAGACGTCAATAAAATCTAGAACCCAAACTAACACCAACAACTTATACTAGACGCGAACTCATTTATCAATGGCCAGTCAACACGCCACTCCATACACTCACTCACTCACTCACTCACTCACTCACTCGCTCGCTCGCTCGCTCGCTCGCTCAGTGAACGTGTTTGAAACCGTGTCGGGTCAAAAGAACCACGTATATTTACCATACTAGGTAGGTCAACTACTTCTAGGACGCTTGCACAAAAATAACACAATAAAAAGAACTAAGCATAATAGAAACTGCACAATATGTCACGCCCCAGTCCCAAAATATCGAGAGACTGGACACGTGGCAATGGCCAACAGCACACACCGATGGACAAACCCAATTTAATGGATCCATCAGAGCGTACTTAAGCTGTATTATATTAGTCAGGGTTTACTAATCTCATCCATAGAACATCATAAACTAAAACAAAACTGAAATAATTGCTGAAAGTAAAGTTACTGTCGAATATCCAGCAAGAATTAATACTAAGTCGGGTGGAGACAAATCCACTACCGACAAACAAGAAAATAAAGACAAGAAAGAGATAACTAAACATGCTAGACAATAACTAAGAAGCAGGGCCATCAACTGCAATCAAACTCTCGTCTGGTGTTGGTCCGTAAGCTGCGGTACTCCTCGTCTGCTAAATCTGGAGAACAAAACCAGGTCCTCAGGGGACATAGCAAGATACAAAAGAATACGAGCCAAAATACAGTAAATGACATGCAAGATAGAGAAGAAAGTAAACACAGGCAAATAAGACACGAGAAATCACTATATCTAAGACAATGACATGCCAATGATGCTATCAAACATGACTACAAGCAATCGGGGTAACCGCATCTCAATGGGAGATCACGATCCTATAGAAAGTAGTCCAATGGGGACTCCCAGTCTATAGTATGGCTCTTTTGCAGCCCAACGGGAGCTCACGAAGGAGATAGTCAAATGAACAAATCTCTATCGCAGTACAATGGGTACTCACAATCGAGATTGCTCAAGTATAGTCAATGTCCAATAACAACATCTAGGAACTAAGAAATCAGTCAAGTCAACTCCAGGAAAACATAAACCATCACAATATTCTATGGAACAAGTAGTGATCCAAGAGAAAGAGCAAATAATATACATGTATGCAAACCGAAAAAATAAGACTAGAGCAGCAGGAATAAATCAACAAGCATCAAGAACTATATATGAAAGTAACAACTGAAAATCATGCAAATGTTGTACAAATATCTTGCACGACAATGATAAATAAATCCAGGAGACAAGTATCAAAACTGCAGGATTTGGCAAGGTATACTTGCCTGGGTTTTGTCTCCAATTGTAGCTTGGGCCTCAGCTGGGTTTGCAGGCAGTACTCCGATTGCTGAAACAAACATCACCATCAGATCCAAAAAATATCAATCAGCTAGGAACGCCTGTCCTTGAGTCCAATTTGGAGACAAGGGCAAAAACGTCATTTTTGGGTCTAGGCGGGATCCAGATGTGGGCCGCTTTGCACCGAAAATTGCGTCAGGGTCAAAGGTCTCCAAATCTGTCCAACTTAGTGTCAACAGGTCAGGAACAATGATACGAACCCAACGGAACTTCCAGAATTGGATTCCGATGAGCCGATCACAAAATCGCCCGTCGGGTAGAGCCTATGGGGCCCACGACACACAATTTTGTCAACGTTCTCAGAATCGAACCAAACTTGGCTCACAGGACCAGCGTATTGCTACGAGTCCGATGACGCAAGTTTCGTCTCGATCCGACGTGTGTACACTAAGTTACAGCGAGATCCAGAAAGTACAGATACGGGGCGTTGTCCGCGGATACGCACTGATTCCGGTGTGCACGCACATCCGAATCAGCTTCTGCAAAATCCTGCACGTCCGTATCAACGACGCGCACGCATTGGTAAAGACCGCACGCGACCAAGTCGTCCCGTTTGGCGGGGCGCACTCAGTTCTGGGGTTAAAATAGGGCATTGATTTTCCTGTTTTTGGATCGCGGTGTGCGATCACCACAGGACGCGATGCCCCGACCGGTTTACACGGGCACCGAGGGGGTCATACAGGCTACGTAATGCAATTTACGGAATCTAAATCAGAGCTACAAGGAGTGAGATACGAGTACCTGAACTGGGTTCCAGAAAACCGAATTCTTCGTGTCCTCGAGTCTCGAGTTGTGTCCTGTGTCGTGTCCAGGTTGCCTTGTCGAGTCTAGGTTTAGGGTTTCGAATACCGAACACCGGAGCTTCGCCGGAGGAGGGTGGTAGCAGCTCTGACAGGTCGAGGCAGCTCAGGCGAAGGCGGCCGGAGCTCTGGCTGGTCGCCGGCGAGGCGTGGGGCTGCTGGACGTGCCGGAGTAGGGCTCGGGGTCGGGGGATTCTGGAGGAGACCCACGGCGGAGAAGCGGTGCTGGTGCGGGAGCTCGTCGAGGCGGGGTCTGGAGGAGTGCGGCGGGTGGCTGGGAGATCCAGCGGGGGAGTCGACGGAGAAGACGGAGGACTGGAGGTGAGGACGTCCGGAGGAGGGAGAAATCCGGTGGCCGGGGAGTGGTTTTATAGAGGGGTTGAAGGAGGTGGAGCGGCGGCGGTTGAACGGGGGAGGCGGCCGGACAGGGGAGCCGGAGCTGCGCTGGGCAGTGAACGGGCGGCGGCGACGGCCGTTCCCGGCGGCGGAGCGGAAGCGGCAGGGTCGGGTTCTGCGGTTGGGGGAGAGAATGAGGTTGCGGGTCGGGTCATTGACGGGTCGGGTCTACGGATCCGGCCCGATCCAAAAAATGCGGGTCGGTTATGGGTTATTGGGTCGGGTCTGGGTTGGACCCGGATCCGACCCGCTAAGAAATTGGTTTAATAAATAAACCCGGTCCGGTTTGGTTCAATTTAATTTGGTTTATTTAATAAAAACCCGGTTTATTTTGGTTTAATAATTTAATTAGTTTTAGGGCTTTAAAAAATCCATCCGGGGTCCAATAAATTCCCGGAAAATTACCCTATGTCTGATTTTCTATTTTACACCATAAAATATTATTTGCATAATATTTTAATATTATTTATTATTATTTAAAAATTATTTAATAATTAAAACACCTGTATTTAATTTCAGAAAAATCCCAGAAAATTACAGAAAATTGTGAAAAATCCAATTTATCAAATTTTGAAAATCAGGGGATTACAATCTACCCCCCTTAAGAGGATTGCGTCCTCGCAATCAAAGAATAACCGGTCAACAGAGATGACACGGTTGCAACCATTGTTCGAAGCACATCAAAATTAAGGAGAATCAAGGTTGAGAGTAATACTTAGGAAAAATTATTTCCCTAAGCATTAAAAATTATGCAATTTCTTAAATGTGGGAAATCTAGGAAATTACAGTTTTAGAAAACTAGGTTATCTTTCCAAAAACATATCAGGTTAACATTTCTAAAACATTCTAAGTGATTTGGCAAGATCAAAAATTACTTAGATTAACACTAGGTTATCAGCATTCTAAGTTATTCTTTAAAAACAATTTTAGGTTATCACTAAATTAGAAAGTTTAAAATTACTAAGTTAACACTATGTTATCTATTATTAACAAGTTAAGATTATCAGGGTAAGGCTAGGGTCACGAACCAATAGGCACGATCTAGAAACAGAAAACTACAAGAACTTACGCGCATTAGCTACTCCTTGGTTCTGCGCGTTCTCCAAGGTCATCGTCAAGGCTTATCTGCGTCCTTGCCGTCGATTCCTCTGCTGCTGCTGAGCCTACTGGAAGAGCAGTGCCTGGGGTATCAAAGGTGGCCTCGGCTGATACCCTCTTGGAGCTGGTGGTAGGACTTCTTGAACTTCCGTTTGTGGTGCTCCCAACGCTGGATAGATTGGCCTCGGTACTGGTAACGTTTGTTGGTTAACTTTTGTTGCTCTTCCTTGATGCTCTGGGCATTCCCTTAATAAATGCTGACTGGATCCGCAAGGTAAATATAATCTCTTTTTACGTCTGCACTGGTCCTCATTATGGCCTCGCCTGTGACAATATGGACAGACAGGTATTGCTTGTGGAGATGCTTCTGGTGGCTGGTAACTGTGAAGTCTCTTTGCAGTTTCTTCCTGTGGTGCTCCGGCTGGTGCTGATGTGGATGACCTTTTCAGACTGTTCTCTCTCCTGATGACGCGCTCCATGCGTCGTGCTGCAGCAAGGATGTCCGGGTAAGATGTAGGCGCAACGGATCCAATCAGTTTCTGTAGCTCAATGTTTAGTCCGTCGAAGAACTTCTCAGCCTTTTCTTCTTCTGTCTGAATCAAAGTAGGGGCAAAACGACTCAGACGAATGAACTCCGTGTTGTACTCTTCCACTGTCAGATTGTCCTGAGTGAGGCGATTGAACTTGTCCCGAAGTTCTGATCGAGCAATGGCTGGAATGTACATCTCCAGAAAGAGTCTAGAGAACTATTCCCAAGTGGCTCGGTCTGGTCCAAGTCGTGTCTCTTCAGATAGCCACCAGTGATGAGCATTGTCCGTCAACTGCATTCTGACGGCAGTCATCCAACGTTCCCTTGGAAGTTCAGCTGCTTCCAATTGATGTTGTGTGTTGGTGAGCCACTCATGAACTTCTGTGGGCTCCTCTTTTTCTGAGAAGGTACGGGGCTTCAGCTGGCAGAAATCGGCGATAGAGCCCGTCGTTGGTCGTCGTGCCTGCTCTAGTACAGTTACTAGGCTGCGACTCCAAGCCTCTTGTTGAGATTGCATTATTGCATAGATTATTTGAAACAGCTGTTGCCCGTCCATGACCTGCCCTGGTGGAATTACGGGCATTGGTGGAGTATATTGCGTCGATGGTGGAATGTCATCGTGCTGGACTCTCGTGGCATGATGACTTGCTTGTTGAGCTGATCGTCCTTCATCAACTGGTGTCGCTTCATCTTCGTTGGTTTCCACAGCATCTCGTGGTGATGTTGCAGGAGTCTCGTCGTTTGCTCGTGAATTCATAACTCTGCAACCAAAATAAACAATGAGAGGCGTTCAGGAATCAAGGCAGGATGCAATTCAAGAAATTGATTCGAATCCGATATAGATATCAAGAACGTTTCAAGCAAGTGGATGAGATCCTAAAACTTATCCTATTCTTATTGCAGGCCTGTTCGGTCCCTAAGTTAAAATCGAACAATTTAGTCGTTGACCTGCATGGTCCACCACAAAAACCATGTCACGCCCCAGTCCCAAAATATCGAGGGACTGGACACGTGGCAATGGCCAACAGCACACACCGATGGACAAACCCAATTTAATGGATCCATCGAAGCGTACTTAAGCTGTATTATATTAGTCAGGGTTTACTAATCTCATCCATAGAATATCATGAACTAAAACAAAACTGAAATAATTGCTGAAAGTAAAGTTACTGTCGAATATCCAGCAAGAATTAATACTAAGTCGGGTGGAGACAAATCCACTACCGACAAACAAGAAAATAAAGACAAGAAAGAGATAACTAAACATGCTAGACAGTAACTAAGAAGCAGGGCCATCAACTGCAATCAAACTCTCGTCTGGTGTTGGTCCGTAAGCTGCGGTACTCCTCGTCTGCTAAATCTGGAGAACAAAACCAGGTCCTCAGGGGACATAGTAAGATACAAAAGAATACGAGCCAAAATACAGTAAATGACATGCAAGATAGAGAAGAAAGTAAACACAGGCAAATAAGACACGAGAAATCACTACATCTAAGACAATGGCATGCCAATGATGCTATCAAACATGACTACAAGCAATCGGGGTAACCGTATCTCAATGGGAGATCATGATCCTATAGAAAGTAGTCCAATGGGGACTCCCAGTCTATAGTATGGCTCTTTCGCAGCCCAACGGGAGCTCACGAAGGAGATAGTCAAATGAACAAGTCTCTATCGCAGTACAATGGGTACTCACAATCGAGATTGCTCAAGTGTAGTCAATGTCCAATAACAACATCTAGGAACTAAGAAATCTGTCACGCCCCAGTCCCAAATATACGTAGGACTAGGACACGTAAGCATGCCAGCCGCATGGATATGGCAACTCCAATGTATGGAAACCAAATCCACACGTACGCTGTAATATGAATATCAAATCCACAAGTGGTATAAAACATATGTCACAAGTCACAGGGTATAATCTAAATCTCATCCACCAAAATTATATAGAAATAAATGACCAGTATCTATAAAACTAGATCTCAATAAGGAGTATCTAAGGATGATAGTTGGATGGAGACAAATCCACTACCAACTCGAATGGAGAGGTAAATACAATATAAGTACAACACCACAACACAATATAAGAATACCAGCTATCCATTACAGCTCGAAGAGAAGACATCCTCGGATCACATGTAACCATCCAAATCTGCGCTCCTGCAAATACTCAAGAAAAGATACACCTGGCAGCGGACCAGGTCCTCAGAGGGACGTAACAAGATACAGAAAATACGAGCCAATTTAAATACAGTAAACATGCATATAATTTGAAAATAAATAAGTACGCTGTACAAGACCATCTATATGAATGCAAATGAGGACAACTTTTCGACGTATGGGCAAGGGTAGGCTACTCGATCTAATTCTCACAACCTCACGCTCGTTAGTGGACATCATCAATCGACATACCTCTGGGGTAGCGACCCTCGGACTCCATCAATCGACATACCTCGGGGGTAGCGACCATCGGACACGACCACCATAGTGCGTGCTAGTTACTATGGTTTACCAGAGTGGTTAAAAGCCCATACGCCTAATGATTGTCCTCTATGATACTAAGTGTCATGTGTGTGTCAACATATCTAATACATAGTAATGACTGAAAGAAAACTACACATGCAAGAATATACAGAATGCAATAAATAAACAGAAATATAAATAGCATGCAAAGTACTGTAAATAATTTGGCAAGGTATCTTGCCTGGGGTCCTGCTGCTGGTATGAATCAGAGTCCAACTCACAGTCCAAATAGCCTATGTATTACAAATTTATCACGTCAAAAGATAATTTATTTTAATTTATTTAATTCTGGAATAATTACTCTAAAATCCTATTTTAATCTTATTATTCTGATTTTTATGTTAATTTCTAAATTTTGTCCAAAAAAAACTAAATTTTATCAACTCGAGACTCATGGCACACAAATCGAGGCAATCTGTTGACCAAAAAGTCAACCGACA
The DNA here is from genome assembly GCA_036927795.1 of Iris macrosiphon. Taxonomy (NCBI): domain Eukaryota; kingdom Viridiplantae; phylum Streptophyta; class Magnoliopsida; order Asparagales; family Iridaceae; genus Iris; species Iris macrosiphon. Next base: position 232,720,865 of record JAYESA010000005.1, read on the forward strand.
CAAACTCAACTTTCATGCATGATTTCCTATAGATTTCAGCGTCAAAAACATGCTGGAATTTATGGCTCGTCCGAATTCAAATTCGTTTGGGAATTATGGCACATACAAATTTTGTATTGTGCACCGATGGTTAAATTCTAACCTAGAAGTTCTACAGAATTAACAGTATATAAATACTTCGAAATAAATTCTGGGAAAAATATATGTCAATTATCTTGACATTAGCTTTCCGAAACTTTAAACGGTTCATGATTCTGATTCCTGGTTCTCCCGAAATCGCGAATACATCGAAACACGTCTATTTTCGGACATGCTGTGCTCTACAAATTTTTCAGAATTTAATACTAATAAGTTAGAAAAACAATTTATATAATCAGAAAGCTAACCTCATTATCATTCTAAAAAAAAAATTGGAGCACGTTTGGAGTCCGGAGCTAGGAGATATCGTCTTTTTAATTCGTCATAACTAGTAGAAAATGAGGCTGAATTTATGACAAATTTTGACTATTTTTGGACGAAAAGAGAGGAATTTGGGGAAGAAAAATATGAAGGATGAGATATTTATAATGGTGGACACTACTTAATTAAATACGACTAGGATTGGTTAATTTGGATAGGATTATGATGAATTTAAATAAGGATAGGATATTTATGAAGTTGATTTCCTAGTAGGTTCAGGATTTGAATTAATTTAAAATAGAGTTTGAATTTATCTCAATAATTTATAATCTTAAATATAATTAAAGATAATACAAATAATTTATAAAATCTTATTAATATCTATTAACACTAAATTAGCATCTATCTAATATTAAGACTATATATATCCAAATAAATCCTAAATAATTTAAAAAAATCTAAATAAATTTCTTAAAATTCTAAATAAATTACAAAAAAATATAATTAAATATTTTAAACTAAAATAAATATTTGGTAGGAACGACATGTAAGTATGGTCGTATAGTAAATCATAGAAGTCCTACAAATTTATGTTTTCTAAGTTTTAATTACCAAAAATTCTAGAAAAATCTCCAAAAATCTAAAATAACCTAAATTAATTCTAAATGAATATTTATATAAGTAAATATACTAAAAAAATTATTTTCTAATTAACTAAGATAATACTCTAAATAAATTTAACATCTATAATAAATATAATAATATAAAATATACACAAATACCTATTTTGGATGAGAGAGTTTACAAAATCAGTCAAGTCAACTCCAGGAAAACATAAACCATCACAATATGTCTATGGAACAAGTAGTGATCCAAGGGAAAGAGCAAATAATATACATGTACGCAAACCGAGAAAATAAGACTAGAGCAGCAGGAATAAATCAACAAGCATCAAGAACTATATATGAAATTAACAACTGAAAATCATGCAAATGTTGTACAAATATCTTGCACGACAATGATACATAAATCCAGGAGACAAGTATCAAAACTGCAGGATTTGGCAAGGTATACTTGCCTGGGTTTTGTCTCCAATTGTAGCTCGGACCTCAGCTGGGTTTGCAGGCAGTACTCCGGTTGCTGAAACAAACATCACCATCAGATCCAGAAAATATCAATCAGCTAGGAACGCCTGTCCTTGAGTCCAATTTGGAGACAAGGGCAAAAACGTCATTTTCGGGTCAAGGTAGGGTCCAGATGTGGGCCGCTTTGCACCGAAAAATGCGTCAGGGTCAAAGGCCTCCAAATCTGTCCAACTTAGTGTCAACAGGTCAGGAATAATGATACGAACCCAACGAAACTTCCAGAATTGGATTCCGATGAGCCGATCACAAAATCGCCCGTCGGGTGGAGCCTATGGGGCCCACAACACACGATTTTGTCAACGTTCTCAGAATCGAACCAAACTTGGCTCACAGGACCAGCGTATTGCTACGAGTCCGATGACGCAAGTTTTGTCTCGATCCGACGTGTGTACACTAAGTTACAGCGAGATCCAGAAAGTACGGATATGGGCGTTGTCTGCGGATACGCACTGATTTCGGTGTGCACGCACATCCGAATCAGCTTCTGCAAAATCCCGCACGTCCGTATCAACGACGCGCACGCATCGGTGAAGACCGCACGAGACCAAGTCGTCCCGTTTGGCGGGGCGCACTCAGTTCCGGGGTGAAAACATGGCGTTGGTTTTCCTGTTTTTGGATCGCGGTGTGCGATCACCACAGGACGCGATGTCCCGAGCGGTTTGCACGGGCACCGAGGGGGTCATACAGGCTACGTAATGTAATTTACGGAATCTAAATCAGAGCTACGAGGAGTGAGATACGAGTACCTGAACTGGGTTCCAGAAAACCAAATTCTTCGTATCCTCGTGTCTCGAGTTGTGTCCTGTGTCGTGTCCAGGTTGCCTTGTCGAGTCTATGGTTAGGGTTTCGGACACCGAACACCGGAGCTTCGCCGGAGGAGGGTGGTAGCAGCTCTGGCAGGTCGGGGCAGCTCAGGCGAAGGCGGCCGGAGCTCTGGCTGGTCGCCGGCGAGGCGTTGGGCTGCTGGACGTGCCGGAGTAGGGCTCGGGGTCGGGGGATTCTGGAGGAGACCCACGGCGGAGAAGCGGTACTGGTGCGGGAGCTCGTCGAGGCGGGGTCTGGAGGAGTGCGGCGGGTGGCTGGGAGATCCGGCGGGGGAGTCGACGGAGAAGACGGAGGACTGGAGGTGAGGACGTCCGAAGGAGGGAGAAATCCGGTGGCCGGGGAGTGGTTTTATAGAGGGGTTGAAGGAGGTGGAGCGGCGGCGGTTGAACGGGGGAGGCGGCCGGACAGGGGAGCCGGAGCTGCGCTGGGCAGTGAACGGGCGGCGGCAGCGGCCTTTCCCGGCGGCGGAGCGGAAGCGGCAGGGTCGGGTTCTGCGGTTGGGGGAGAGAATGAGGTTGCGGGTCGGGTCATTGACGGGTCGGGTCGGGTCTACGGATCTGGCCCGATCCGAAAAATGTGGGTCGGTTATGGGTTATTGGGTCGGGTCTGGGTTGGACCCGGATCCGACCCGCTAAGAAATTGGTTTAATAAATAAACCCGGTCCGGTTTGGTTCAATTTAATTTGGTTTATTTAATAAAAACCCGGTTTATTTTGGTTTAATAATTTAATTAGTTTTAGGGCTTTAAAAAATCCATCCGGGGTCCAATAAATTTCCGAAAAATTATCCTATGTCTGGTTTTCTATTTTACACTATAAAATATTATTTTCATAATATTTTAATATTATTTATTATTATTTAAAAATTATTTAATAATTAAAACACCTGTATTTAATTTCAGAAAAATCCCAGAAAATTACAGAAAATTGTGAAAAATCTAATTTATCAAAATTTGAAAATCAGGGGGATTACACAATACAAACAAGCAAGGTGTACTTGCCTGACAAGCCAAAATACGAGCACAACAAATCTGGTCCAAAGCTCTCCACAGAAACGTCACGAACACCTACCAATTAATTATAATTAGACTCTTACTATCTAGTAAAAAAATTAGGTTATTTACTAGTTATTAATTCTACGTTGATTGCACATGCAAGTAACTAGCCTCAAAATAATACTAACCGTTAATCATTACCAAATTCCTTTTTAAAGACACTAATTAAATAAAATAATAATTCTGGAGTTAATCATAAAAATAGATAAAATAATGGTTTTACTTCTACAAAGGATTTCTACGAAGGTTGGCAACTAGTCATGCTAATATAGGTGCTAAACAAGGTTTTTCCGACATGCAAATCCTCAAAAGAAGAAATAATAAAAATGTTAAATTCTGGAAATAATTCTAAAATATTAGAAAATAATGATTAAATAAGTCCTACATGTATCTTTATCAATTACACTTATTGACCTTTCCATTGGACACTACTAGTTTTCTAGCAATAGTATTGATAAATTTTTGCCATTATAACCCTACTATTATGCTTTACATAAAATTCTAAAATTATAATTAATTCTGGGAAAATACATTTTTAATCATAAATAATAGGAAATACATTTATATATAGCTAAAGAAAAAGTTACAATAGGTTTATATGAAAATTAGGTCAACTAGGTAACTTTTTATGCATAAAAATTATTTAAATTAAAAATAATATTTCTGGAGTTATAAATCAAAATAATATTTCTGGAGTTATAAATCAAAAACTAAATTTTATATAGGTTAATAACATAAAAATTTAATTATTTATAAATTTTTAGAAGGGTTCGATGCGTGGTTTTGAAAAAAACATAAAACTATGTCACCATTCCCTTTGTACATGCAATTTATTCAAAATAATAATAATAATTTATTAATCTTGAATAAACAATAAAAATATGAATAAAAATAATTTAAACATTATATTTTTATATTAATAACAAGGTTTAATCAAGGGTTCTACCTATGAGTGCATACATGCAAACCCTAAAATAAAACTCTACTATTAAGAACATGACAATGGATTACAAATAAATATAAAAATTATTTATTTATATATAACAATAATTATTCATGCAATCATACACATTAGAGAGGGTTTTGAGGAAGAAGGAGACTTACTAAAAGAAGAAGGATGAAGAACTAGGGTTCTTGAATGATGGAGGTGATGTTGTCCACGTAAAGGGGGGTCAACCTTGGTGGTGATGGTGGCGGCTAGGATTCTTGGAGGAGACAAGAAATTAGGGTTTTGAAGGAGAATTTTGGTTAGAATTTTTAGAAGGGAAGATGAGAAAGATAGTATATGTATATATATTAGGTGGAGAGAGAAAGAGAGAGAGGGGGTCGCGAGTTTCGAAGAGGGGGAGCCGCGGATAAGAGGGGTCAGTCAAGGGTTTGGGTAGGAGTAGGATTAGGTTTAGTTTGAATTATTTTCTAATTAGATTGTTAGTTATTTAAAAGTTAACAACTAATCTATTAATTAATTAATGACAAAGATTTGATTTAATTCTATGGGATTTAAAATAGTAATAAATAAATAATCAAATCCTACAAAAGAGGAAAGTGACCTAATTTGCATAAAAAATTTATGGGTTGCTTAATGAAGAAAGTTGAATTAGAGAATAATTACATAGAAATTATATATAAAAAAATCTAAATTTTAAACACAATAATCTACGGTTGTTACGCTAGTGCCATACTAATGCTAAATTATCGAATTTTGTGCCATATAAAGATTTTACAAGTAGTGTCTCTCGTGTAGGCTACTTCTTACGAATGTCGATATAGATTTTGGGGTCGTCCTATGTCATTAATGTTCAAACTACGGTGAAGTATCATAATAGAAAAATTAAATTTAAATTAATTTTTAAAAATAATCTAAATAAATACAATAAATATAGAATACAGACAAAATACCTATTTTTGGGTGAGGGATTTTATAACCTACCCACCTTAAAAAAAATTATCCTCAAAATTAAGAATATGGCACGATCTAGAAAAATAATAATGTGGTATGTAAAATCCATACATGAAGACTTGCGTAAGTGAGGAAAATGCTCTAAGATCGAATTCTCCCGCTCCTAAGTCGATTCGCCCGGTGAATGATGCTTCTAAGCAATGCAGACTAGTCGAATGGTCTTCCCCTTTAGCACCTTCTCTCTGCGGTCGAGAATCTCAACCGGCTGCTCCTCATACGAAAATCTCGGCCCTATAGTGATCTCCGAAAGATCCAATACATGGCTAGGATCCTCCATATACCTTCTCAATTGTGAGATATGAAACACACCGTGGACACCCTCCAAGGTCTGCGGTAATGCTAGTCTGTAAGCAACATCTCCAACTCGTTCCAATACGTTAAACAGTCCGATGTACCTCGGACTAAGCTTCCTCTACCTCCAAATATGATGGTTCCTCTAGTAGGAGAGATCCTTAAGAACACATGATCTCCCGATTTGAACTCTAGGGGTCGACGGTAAGTATCTTCCCACTATTTCTGTCTATCCTGTGTAACAACCCGTTCCGCTTAAGCAGACTGCTGATTCAAATGGCAAAAATGCAACGTCCCGACCTGCTTTGCTTCAACGAGAATACTCGTTTGAGGCAAAGGATTTCCATATTTGGCCTTTCAGGAGTTTTGGCTTAGGATTTCAGAGGCTCGCTGGGAGTATCGCTTGACCGAGGAGAATCATCGCTAAGGTGGATGGCTAAGATGAACTTGTCTTTGCTTAGCCAGCACACTTAAAATATGGACATTTTATGCTAGTCGCTAGGTGAATCACCCCCTGAATGCTAATAAGAATACAACGCACCTAACTAAGGGAATAATCCCAATTTTTATTGCTTGTGTTAGAGCATGGAAATAAAAATTTAATTATATTAGACCCTCACATGCTCCATTTTGTCTTGTGCAACTAGATCCTCTATGCCTCGAGTAGAACGATATATGTATACTCAGTATTGAACTATTCACTTCCTACACTGCACGACCCTAGATTATGTCGCTCGATAAGTCCCTTTACGGTTTCACCCCTCGGCTTACCCTTGGGCCCGAGCTAACGTAAATGCTTATGTGTTTTCATAAGAATACAATGCTTGCCTATTTATATGTTAACTTGTAATGTTGCCTCGATTAAATGCTTGTTACATAATTGCATGCCAATATCAAGTGAATGCTATATTGCCTTGTTTTTATCCAAACCATCGGAAGGCTATCTAATAGTCGTTCGAAGCCAAGTATAGAACATTGAAAGTATACGGGACCGTTTGGTCGCCAAGGCATTTCCCGAACTAGGGGACTGCATCAAGGGGCAAGATAATATCGCAACACCTCAGAAAAGTGATACTCGTCTTGTACTCAATCTAACGGCTCAGGGAGACTATGCAAAGACAGATCATGCTATGTGATTGTCTCATGTTCGTATTGCCTTAGATTGCATCAAGTCAAGTTGAACGCTGAACGAGAATCATATTAAGTAAAGCAATGAATCAACAGATCGTGGAGCAATGCTCGTTCAGAAAAGAATCAAGTATTACTGTTATAAATATGGAATGGCCTTAGAGACTTGCATGTCGCGGACAACTTGTGCACAAGGTTTATGGGTTCCGCGGATGATTGTCGGGGCACTGGGACTGATCCGATCCAGACGGAACATATGGATTGTCAGTATGTTGGAGGAGAAAATGGCATGTGGCAGGGCTCGCTACCTGCATCATATATCATTTTTGTCCCGTGACTATAACTCGTCCTTTAGGGCTATGCCAGCGACAATTGTTCATATAGATAAGTCATCCTCGCTTAGCGGCAATCAGCGTGTGAGTCATTGTATCACATCGAGAATAACTGAAATACCTGAACGATCTTGAGTATAATACTTGTACATATGGAACACTTGAATATCCTCTTCAATACTGCTGGATAACCTTTATACTCGTGCACCCGAAACATAGTCTCGCTCACAACACTTGTGTTTGCATATGCTATTGCCCTGGATTCATTATATATATATATGCTACTTGTGCTGGAATTAACTTGGTTTGCCTTGGACAGGAAAGGACAAATAGTAAGTTGGTAAGTCTTGCCGTGTCTCCTCTTATATCACACGACGCACTGCCACATGTAGAAGCATAAAAAATACGCTGAATAGCTATACGCAGCATGTTGATGCTGGGCAGCATAAAAAGATGACTTCGGAGCCATCGGCGTACAACAGAGCTTTTCCACTAAGTACAGCGTAAAATATATGCTCAAGGACTATCCGCATAATGCAGTATGTCCAGGCTGCTTCAGCTAAAAAGGGTACTATATCGCCTCTATGGCGTAAAACTCATCCGTTTTTAATGCAGCATTGAAGTGTACGAGGAACGCTTCGTATTCCTTAAAATGAACCGCTCAAATCATGCAGTGAACCTGACGTCTGACTCCTGACAAAGAGTACTGCACGACTACCCAGACGACGGCTATAATGATGACACGGTACAGCGATCCAGACTGTCGTTTAGTGACATTTTCTTGGCGTAAACCGCTTTTACGCATACAAGGAAATATGCTGCCTAGTTTTATACAGGCAGATATGAGCTGTTTACGCTCCACAAAAGACAAACAGGCTGCCACGTCAAAAGCTGCTCTTCGTATAGGGCTCGAGGCACGTCTCTGCATTTATTGCGCAGAATGATGGCAGATCCTCGAGGCACGTCTCTGCATTTAATGCGCAGAATAGTGGCAGATCTTCGAGGCACGTCTCTGCATTTAATGGACAGAATGGTGGCAGATCTTCAAGACACGCCTCTGCATTTAATGCGTAGGATGGAGGCAGATCTCTGCATTTAATGCAAGAGATTTGATTATATCTCCAAAAGCCATAATTTCGGCTAAAACGTCCACATCATCACTTTTGCACATTACGCCATCAGGCTATTCTCAGCTATGGGAGCACGCTGTACGCTATCTCCTTAAAATACGCCAACTCAAGCTACATTTGCATTGGTGCGTATTAAAGCTATTCGGTCCAGAATCTGCTCAAAGCCTCAGTCAAGAGAGGAGGATCAGCTATCTTCTACGCCCACTCGGCTTCTACGCCCACTCGGCTTCTATGGCTGCTCAGCTTCTACGCCTACCCGGCCTCTACGCCGGTTTGATAACTCTTTGGCTTCTACGCCATGGTGACAGTTATTGGCTTCTACGCCAACCTTTTCTACGCGAGGGATAAATACCTACGTGGCTTTTATGTCGTGATCTTCGCAGCAGTTATACGCATTATCTCTTAATGGGACTCGTGTCATACGCTCATTTAGAAGATCATTTATATGTGGGTAATGGTTATTGTGACCGTCGCATAAAAAGTGCCATACTTTCCACTACCCGGCTTCTACGTCGACTGGATGGTTACTGTTACTAAAACCCTATAAATAAAGACCTCTATTGATAGAGGTCCAAGGTCAAAAAACTCAAGGTGAGAACCAGGGTTAAAAAACTCAAGGTCAGAACCAAGGTCGAAAAACTCAAGGTCAAAAGAAAAGGTCGAAGAACTAAGAGTCGAAGAGTCTTTGAGAGAGAAGAATCCAGAGCTCGGACAAAGAGTAGTGATCGACGACTTTGGCATCGAGCATCCACTCTCCTTTGCAACCTTCGAAGCTTTTTCTGTCTTCTACGGCACTTCTTCATCATCGTGTGGTCCAAGGGACAAAGTGATCGACTGCAGATCAGACTCCTATAGCAATATCTACCCAGATTAAAATTTGTACTTGACATCCTCGTATAGGATTAATTGTACTTCTTGTTTGTGAACCAAAGAGCGGGTTTCGTATAAACCTCGTCTTATTTCTTTCGTTTATTGTCAAACACAAGATGGCGACTCTGCTGGGGATGTCTTTCTCTTCCGAGGAGAAAACAATTGCTCAACACAATACGGTATCCGTAGGATCCGTGAAGAAGACCCTGGTCGTCCAGTTCGACCAGTCTGCCTACGAAGATATGCTTCGAACAGGGGATAGCTCTCACTCTCTCTCTGTCCAAGACAACAGGAAGCTGCGTAAGGTCTGGATGCCCAAGACATCCCCTACCATTCCTGTCGACTCTCCGATCTCTCCGACCAGCCAGGTTGTAGCTGCACAACCTTCGCGCTCCACGCGTAAAACTCTATCTCCCGTCCGTGACGTGCTAGACAAAACTTCTGACGATGCCTCAGCTCTAGTCCAGAAGTCTACTCCGCGCTCTGCGCGTAAAATCCAGTCTCCCGTCGATGACGTGGCAGACAGAATTTTTGACAATGCCTTAGCGCCAAACAGAAATTCCAAACGCGCTCCGTACGTAAAAATGCATCTGCCCTCCGCGGAAAAGCAGATGATCCCTGCAATCTACGCAAGGAAAAGCAACTGGAGGACTGCTCAACTCTCGGCCTTTACGCCGGCAAGGGAAGAATCTGCCCGCCCTCCGGATTACGCGAAAAGCTGATGGCCGATTGAAGACTTCCTCATTTTTACGCCAGCCTGAGCAAAATTCTAGACTATGCCAGGTTGAGCCCCTCGACGTAAAGAAGGTCCAGTTTGCGGATCGATACCCTCCTCGGGGATCATGTGCTGCTCATATGGCTGAACTGCTGTATTCCTACGGCAGGGAAAGGGTTGGGGTGCCCAATATCCGCATTCCAACTGATGTAAAAGGGAGGAACAAATCTTCTTCATCTTCTTCTTCCGTTAATACTCCTGACTTGCATGAATTTTTGATCCAGAAATGCAAAGGCAGAAGTCATAAACAGGCTTCAGTTCCCCTAACTGTCAAACATGGGGAGATCATGTGGGAAGATGCATCAACATCTAATGTCATCATGACATGTGGGCCACATGAAGATTTCGTCTTTATTGTTCCCCCAACTCGCAACGACCAACATCCAATAGTCTTCGGTCGCATGCGGAACAGTCCGATTGTACAAGAAGAATCTCGCGAATCTGATGGTGGCAAAATGCAAATCCACAAGTATAGCCCACAAGCTTTGAAGATTATACAAAGCATGGGTTATGATTTGAAGTTGAAACAAGGCCTCAACTATGGAAAAGGCAGACGAACACCATTGCATAGTAATCCTTACTGTCAACAAACTCATTTTGGATTGGGGTATACTGCATCTTCTGTAAACTCAAAACCTCGAGAGTCTGATCCTGCACAACCAGAGGCAGCTCCTTCTAAATCAACTTCAGGGGTCAAATGCCACGACATGTCTGGGGGTAGCCTACCTCGACAAAATAGGGCACCATACAAAGCTGGGGGTAGAATTCCTTCTGAGTCCGAAGATGATGCAACGATGACGATCTTCCCGGAAGATCGTAAAACTCAGGCATCGGGAGCCCGAAGGCCGAAAGGGACTTTCTCCTTCAACGAAGATGACATTATTAAAATCTTCAATATGTTGATGAAGGAACACAAACTTCGGCTACCCAACATCAGATACCCTGAGAGGGCTGGCAAAGTTGATGACCCAGATTATTGTCTCTTACATCGGTACATTCATCACCCCACAAAAGCGTGTTATGTACTGAAGAGAAAGATCCAGGAGCTGATCGATGCCAAGTTCATCACTCTGCATCTATAAATGAGGGGACGATCACTGCAAATTGATTTCACTTTAACGTGACAATTTGCTCCCTCAAGAAAATACCGGATGATGAATCCCTAAAGTTTCCCCAGTGGATTCTTCAAGTCTATCCCCACTCAAGAAAATCACTCTACAGTAAATTTTTCGGACATGAGTTCATGTTCATATTACCTCTGAACTATTGTCCAAACATTTCGTTATCTCCCCAGCTAAGTTTGTCATGTTCATATTACCTCTGAACAAACCATCCTGGTTCGGCTATCGATTATCATGTCCATATTACCTCTGATATCGGTTGTCATCACAACTTAATGCCCGTACTTAACTCTAAGTACGTCAGTGGTGTTAGGTCCACAAAAAACTGCCATGTTCATATTACCTCTGAGCAGATATGTACCTCCATCCCCGATGGAGTCACAACTCAAAAAGTTTGTCATGTTCATATTACCTCTGAACAAACTTTTTCGAGTTTTCGGCTATCGATTATCACGTCCATATTACCTCTGATATCGGTTGTCATCTCAACTTAACACCCATACTTAACTCTAAGTACGCCAGTGGTGTTGAGTCCAAAAAAAAACTGCCATGTCCATATTACCTCTGGCAGGGCTTGTCCTAAACTTATTACTTGCACTAATATGCGCAAAAAGTAATGGGTCCACTAAAAATCCCCCAGTGGGATGTCCTCAACAAATACGGTATTGTACTACGTCCATATTACCTCTAGTACAATATTCAAAATTCGCGCAAACAATCATAAAAGAAATAGGAAGGCCCTTATGTGATCGAGACGACATTCTCAAACGGCGCTTACAGGTTAGCCAAGCCTAATGGAGACTTGTTAATGGCTCCTATCAACGGCAAATTCCTGAAGAGGTACTATGCTTAACCTCCTTTGCTCAAATGGAGCATGGTGAAGATCTCATTCTGACAATACTACTTCCAAAATGAAGCTAGTTGGATCGTATTCTATCATGTCCATATAACCTCTGAATAGATATGTTTAACTAATTTGGAACTTCAAGACCAATCACGTCCATATTACCTCTGATAGCATTTTGTGTACAAATTTTAGTGGGAGCATATTCTATCATGTTCATATAACCTCTGAATAGATATGTCCAGCTGAAGCTTACTGAGAGTATATCACGTCCATATTACCTCTGATATCATTTTCACCCAAATCTTTCATTTATATTCCAAAATGATGGGTCCACAAAGTCAGATGAAAACCTCTTTACTATTCCCAGAAAGAGCAAAATTATATTAAAAAGCAAAAAAGTACATCATTTGGGGGGAGCGGTTAAGTCGCGAATCTGCCATGCCAGAGCAACCATTCTCTCATCCTTGGAGTTCAAGACGTCGGCGTGAGCCCGTTCCAACCTTGTCGCATCATTGTTCAAAGCAGATAGCTCGGACCGAGCACGTACAAAACCTGAGTGGATGACACCCACATGTGCCAGGTTCTGCTGAGCAATCTCTATTCGATCCTTCAGTACATCTCAAGTTGCCGACAAAGTGAGAGCCTTCGCCTCTGATTGAGCGAGCTCATTTCTCAATCTGCGGGCCCTCGCTGTCTCCTCCTCATATTCGGCTTCGCACTGAGTCAGCTGAGGAATGACATACTCCAATTCGGTACGCTCATGATCTATCTCCTGTTGCTGTTCCTGGACGGATTTATTTAGAGATTCCAGTTGCCCAGCAAGCTCTGCAGTTAGGGAGTCATACCTAGCTTGAACGAGACCGTCAATGCTGCCTCGAGATAGCTGCAAGTATTCGTTAATGGGTTGCTCCAAACCATTAACTATCTCCTCCAGCGTGTCTGCCCTCCCAGTGTCGTTGAAGTCTCTGATCGGCACTATCGCGAACTGAGAGGACCTCCTCAGAGCCTCGAAGCTTAGATTCTTCTCCAACACCATTGATATTAGCGTTTTCAAAATGGTGTAGAAGATACTAGTATACTGCTCAGTCAGCAGGGCTAGATCCTAATGGACGCTGGGAGTGGCTGCAATGTTGGCGAACCTCCTACCAGGAATGACCGCAAATGATGTTGCCATAGCCGTCGTCTCAACAGATGGTGCGACAAAAGAAGATACGCCAACAACGGACGAAGTGACCGGCGTACTCAAAGGAGGCATGGTCACAATGACAGGCTCATCCTCCTCTTGAGATATCGGAACCATTTCGGGCAAGCCGGCACCCGAAGATATTTTCTCTTCGAAGTAGGGCACCTCCATGTCATCGCCAGGAGCTGAAACAGAGCCAAAAGGCGCGTCGACACTGCCCTCCCCGTAGACGTCTTCCCCTGAAAAGAAGACAAAAGAAAGTTAATATCAAAATGATGTTAATTTTTCTAAAAAGAGACGTAAAGACGACATTTACCCATGGCCGATGGTATATATGTCGCGTCTGCGGCCAGTACAGCTAAATCATTTCTTAATGATGCTAATCGAGCTGTCATACCTGGAGAAGGGGGCGCGCTAACTGACATCGGCAGGTATTCTTCCGAATCTTCACCCAGATCCAATCGAGGTTCATCAGGTGGAATCTCGCTGGGTATACTTACAGACACGGCAGGGGTTTCTCCCATTGCTGGTTTGGATAAAGATATCCTTATTTGGCTCGTTCTCGTGGGCGATCTCGTACCACTACCTGAAGCGGTAGCAGCGACAGCAGCCTCAAGCAGGGATTCTCCGGCACCGCCAGTCGAAACTGTGGAGGTTCCCTCTCTAAAAGGTGAGGAACCTCTAATCGAAGAATCATCCCCAACAGGGGAAACATCAGGTTCACTTCTAGGAACCTCAAGGTGGAAAGTCCTGACAGGACGACTAACCGTCTTCTTCTTCTTGCGAGGGGAAGTCTCATTCAGAACAGGAGCCCTTCGCTTACCAGAGATGACCAGAGGTCCTGCAGGCGGAGGTATGTCACCCCTCGGTACCGCCAACAGAGGCTCATCTGGATTGACGGAATCTTCACCCTCGTCAGAGGAGACCGAGGGGATTTTATCTCTTCCCGCAGACTTGGAGGAGGGCATCCTAAAACTTCCACGTATATCAAAATCTTGATGGAAGGTGTTGGTTGCCACATAAAATTGGGCATACGAGTGGAGGATGCGCAGCTCCGTGGAGAGTGAAATGACGGGCACAGTAAAAATTGCTTCAGTGCAACCCATGATGAAGTATCGTCATCCTCTCGCTCCATCAATGAGTCCACCCCTGGACTTGAAGCTGGTGACAGCATTGCCCACATGCAATTGGTCATACCCAAACTGCCTGGCAAACCGACTAGGCATGAAGGGTTCCAAGAAGCATTGGTCTTCACTTCTGTACAGTAAATGGGAAGGTCTAATGCAGACCAACCAATTAAAAGCTTCAGGAGAAAGAACGGTCTTCCCGTCGCCTAAATCCTGAAGTCTGTGCCCCTGTTGATTGAGATGTATAGAGGGGACAGTGCAGAAGAGCTTCCAGCTGTGACTAAAATTCAGTGCCCGCCGACAGTCTAAAACTATGGTCACGTTCCAGGAGGAATTCTTGTAATTCAGAAAGAAATTACCCTCCAAACTACTGCCAGAGCCGGGAGACATCACCCTGGGATTATGGAGAATTAACTATCCCATCAAATACATGTACGATAATTCTACCCTGGGAAAGCTATCGCGCCGAGTTTTATCGGCAAGCAACCCATCAGTAATGGCCCTCAGGCCAGCTTGTATGCGGCACACCATGGCAGGGAGCAAACCCAGTCGTGCCCCGAACACCAGACGCACTGCAGGCCATAAGGTATTCCGGTGAATGCGGTCTGCAGATGCAATGCCGGGTACCACCAGTCGGCGCAGCCATATAGAGAGGAAGTCATCCAGTTGAGCTTCCTTGGACAGAGGCCTGCGATAATGCCTCAAATAACTGTAGGCCTTAGTGCCTGCAGGATATTTCCCTATCCCTTCGTCGAGAATCTGATCTGAAGCCCCAGCGTCTTCCATAAGATCATCGACTACCTGAGCACTAAGCATGCTCAGAAAGCTCAGAGGCTGATCCTTGTTATCCAAGACTTTCTCTGGCTTAACAGCCCTGGCCCGGTGAAAGAAGAGGTAGGACGCCCATTTATTGGTATGAGCCAAATCTGAAGGCTCATTATAAAAGGCGGTGTAGGCAAGGTAGTGGCACATTAGCTCCTGGTACACAGCCACTACCCGAGGGTCTGAATCCCCCAGCTCCCGGTTTGTGGGAACATACTCTTCATAAGGAGTATCCCTGTCACGCCCCAGTCCCCAAAATACGTAGGACTAGGACACGTAAGCATGCCAGCCGCATGAATATGGCAACCCCAATATATGAAAACCAAATCCACACGTACGCTGTAATATGAATATCAAATCCACAAGTGGTATAAACATATGTCACAAATCACAGGGTATAATCTAGATCTCATCCACGAAAATCAAATATGAATAAAATAACCAATGTCTATGAAACTAGATCTCAATAAGAAGTATCTAAGGATGATAGTTGGATGGAAACAAATCCACTACCAACTCAAATGGAAAAGTAAATACAATATAAGTACAACTCAATCAAACAATATAAGTACCAGCTATCAATCACGGCTCGAAGAGAAGACATCCGCGAAGCATCTATAACCATCCAACTCTGCTCTCCTGCAAATACACAAGAACATGTACACCTGGCAGCGAACCAGGTCCTCAGAGGGACATAACAAGATACTTAAACACATGCCAATAAAGTACTGAAATAAATATCCAAAGGGGTCACCTAACCATCTAAAGTGAATGCAGTTAAGAACAACTTTCCCCACAAGTGAGCTATCTGGCTGAAAACTGGGTTTTGGCATGGTTCTCTTTTGAAGATCCAGGGGCCCAAAGGCACGTCGTCTTTTGAACGGCGGAGGCCCGCCAATGTACATATATATATATGGGTCATCACCGCCCGTATCTCCAGTGGAGAATCCGGGTGCACAGGAAAAAGTGTAAGGAGCTCAAATGCGGTACTTGTTATTCTCCCTACCCCATGCTCTAAGCATGTCACATCCATGACACGATAACATCTCTAATAACTGCCAAGTCTACTAGCATGCAAAGTTTCTAACAGCAGTTATTCCTAACGCACGGCCCATACGTACAGGAGGCCAGACCTGCACGCAAGTCCGTGATCTATATGAGACTCACAACTCGTGTAACAACTGTGTCACGGCCAATGAACCTAATGGTGCTACATGATAATGGGGTAGTCTCATGAACAAGGTCAATGCAATACATAAATAAAAATATATCGCGACGTCACCGTCGCGAGCATTTTATATAACAATTAAAATATATGAACTAAAGACAGAAAATAAAGATGTGTGCAACATATGAAATAAGAATAACAGTACAATGGCAAGGTATACTTGCCTGGCAAGGAAGCTGCAATGTACCAATAACCTGCTCCAGAAATCGGCAGAATAAAGCCAACATCCTATGTACATATAATATAATGCAAATAAATCATTAGTTATTACACTAGTACACCTACAACAATATTTATACTGGACTCGGGGTACACTAGGGGTGGCACTAGTCATCTAACACGGTCAATTACGCATTGAATTACGCGGGTGTCGGGTCTTTAAGTACTGTACACAATAAGTCAGTCAACTAACACGGTCTCGCCAGTACGTCGGTGTACTCAAGGCAGACACCAACATTGTTCTTAGGGTCAAGGACAAATACGGGGCAGTCCACGGTGTCCTAGGTCATATAATCTGAATACACCTACTCCTAATTATTTATTAATATATAATTAATTACAATATACACATATACCATATATATCCATTAATTATACATATTCTAAGTTGAATAGTATGTACATACTAAAAATATATATAATTATATCAAACTAATTAATATACGCGTACGAGTACAAGTTCGTGTACGCAGTACAGGGTTCACCGACTTAGGGTCCGATATCAGCTAGCAATTATAAGAAATACGCATGTCCTAATAATATATACTCAAACACACATACGAAATAAGAAGGTGGGACAGGTTCGAACCTCGGTGTACGTGCACGGGATCGGCTGGACGTCGACGAAGAGAGGTTGACGACGATGATGATGATGATTACGACTTTAGCGATGATGATGATGGATTGATGGTGAGATGACGATGATGCGATGCCGATGATGATGACGAGGACGATGGTGTTGGTGATGATTAGTTAGGGTCGATGATGAGGATGATGGTGAGTTGTGAGGATGATGAAGATGATGATGTTAATGGAAGAGGGTGATGATGATGATGATCATGCTGATGGAGATGATGTCCGCCGGAGTCCGGCAAGGGGGTTCCGTCCAGTAGGTGGAGGAGAAGAGGAGGAGCTCAGGGCCGAGATCGATGAGAAGGGGAGGAGTACCGTGGTATTGTAGTCGTGATAGGGGGCTGGATGTTCGTCGAGGGAGGAAGGAAACAGGGAGTTGGTGAAGTAGGAGATGGCCAAGGTGGTGGTGGTGGTGTACTCCGGTGATGGGAGGAGTCGGTGAGGAGATGGCTGCTGGAATCGGTAGTGGTCGACAAACCAGTGCATGAAACAGTATTAGGAGGAGTTGGGCCTGGTACTTGGTCGCGGAGAAGGAAGGAGTGGCAACGGCTGCCATGAAGCCGAGGTGCAAGATGAGTGTGGGGCCAGGGTCCTGCCACGATGCTCATTGCCGGAGCATGCGACCTCAGCGAGGAACTATTGAGTCTTTGGCCTCTAATCCTGGCGCTGGTTGACGCACGGTCGGCAACGTCGGGTGCTCCTCCGGTTCATGCGGCTGAACGCCGGTGATCCGGCAGAGAGGAAGGAGGGAGAAAGGGTGGTGGTTCAGCCGCTCCGGTCAGGGTGGCGAGCAGGGAAGGAGAGGAAGAAGAAGATGAGATGAATAGGGAGAAAAAGAGGTCGGCTGTGGGTGATTTGCATTGGTTTGGTTTTCCATAGGAAAGGGGAGGAGAAATTGTATATAAATACATGTGACTAGGTTTTTTTGGTTGACCTAGGAGTGGGCTTGGTCAACTCCTCTTGGGTTGGGCCTTGGGCTCACATGAGGGTGTTGGACTAGAAATTACAATTATTTAATTACAAGGGTTGGATTAAAATATGAGGGTGATGTTGCGCGTTTGCACATCCAGAAAATTATAGGAAAAATTCATGTGAAGGAAAAATTGGGTTTCTTCATGAATTGTCCAATGGTGGGGGCACTAAAAGACATTTTTGCATAAAAGCCCCCCAACAATTGGAAAATTGTACAAAGGCAAAAATTGAATTTAATTAATTAAATCGAAACGCGCACGATGTTCTAGAATTAATTAGGAGTACATGGGATTAAATCAGGCGGGACACAATTGTCAGGGGCGTAGAGGGAACAGTGTAGAGTATTAATAAAATTCAGGTCGTACAAAACGGTCAAGATTGGGTTCACGATTTCGATTGGGACGCACAAGGGTACAAAATTGGGATTTATTTATAATTAATAAATAACGTCCGCGACGTTTATTGTGCGACTAAAATATAGCATCAGGGAGCAATATTATAAGTTGCACAAGGGTTGGAATCATAGGCGGACATGTCTAGGATAAGATCGTGAAGTTTCTAGATAGACAATGGCTAGTGAGGTGCTTCAATTATCGCAGCACGGTAAGGTGTGCTATACGATATAATTATTGTATTATTAAATAAATGCCGTATTCTAAATTCTAATTGGTTCAACCTAGCCCTAATTTCACTATCTAAGCTAAGTATGCCTAATTTTGGGTGAGGGGGTTTACAATCTATCCAACTTAAAATAATTTCGTCCTCGAAATTAAACTAGGGTAGGGTTTCTCTATCTAACCTCCCTTGATTTCAGTATAAAGAATTCTCCTTGAGTTAACATTGCAGTTTCTACCCAACTTAGAATTTACCCATTTATCATCTAAGTACATCTAAGAAGACTATGTCCCAAATTATTTAATCATGCTATTGAATCCTCACAGTCCTTAACACCAAACATATCCTCTATGATATGCCCTTAATCATTTATAAAAGATAATCACCAAACAATGTGTTTGGCCTATGGGGATATCTAGTACTATCTATATATCAAACTTACACCAAGCAAGATGTTTTGTCTTTTCGAAATAAGGAAAGACGTAGATCAATAGATAAGAGTTCAAGGGAGAAGTAATAGAATGCAAGTATAGGGATCAAGGCATTTCAAGAAATCCAATGGGAATTGTCAAGGCGGTTGTGGACTGAGATCCTATTTGATAAATCCGTATTTGCATGCTCGTATTAGTACAGTTATGTAGCCTATACGATACGCTTAGACATGTCTAGGGCAAGTACATTCATCTACTAATTACTATGTTTCTCAATCCACGTAAAGTAGTTATGCGAAGAGCGAACCAAGCGCACTAAGGTTAGCTAGACCTTAATACACTGATTCTGAAATGTATTATTGTGGGCCCCCAATAATACGTATGTCATGAACAAGCTCGATAAAGAATAAGCTTACAAAAACTAGGCTATAATAGCAGCATAAGTCAAGGTAGTACAGCAAATATGAATACGCTAGATTATGATGAAAGAAGGTTCATAACAATTCAAGTTCACAAAACAAAGCAAAATAAGCAATAATAATGAAAGACTACACAATCTCTACAGTTGTCATACTAATTCCTTGTCTAAGTCGCTAGTCGACCAAATAGGGACTTGTACCTCTAAATTTTATCGTCTGAATAAACACTGTCGTCTTTGCTAGCATACAAGTAATGTCATTCCGTTACACTTCATCAATGGATCATAAGGACTACGTGATACTAGGTGGTGAGGTATACTATCCAACTTAAAATAATTTAACTACTATTGTATTGTCTTAAGGATTCCTACAAAAATAACCTTGCACATGTACATAGAACAGAAACTCTTATTAGGGTCTCCTATTGCATTATATAGGTAAGGGTCAAGTGCTCATAGAACAGGTGTCAATTGTAGGGATAGAAGAGTTACTAGCCGTTAAGGGGAAAGGAATTTAACTCGTTTCGAGCTATGGGTACAAATTTCATGATTTAAAGCTAAAGGGTAATCATTAGGTCACAACCTAAGGGAACTACGCAAACTATCAATTCCTAACTATCACGCACAAAATTCAAAGTTCAAATTACCAAGCTATACCCTAGCAAACTACATGTCCTAACATAGAATAAGATTACTTGGCCTTCAATCATACGAGTTATGTGGCACGAGTTAAATGATGAAGAAAGAAGAATCATAATTTAGTCGTCACACAATTAGCGAACGCTAAGGTTGCAGGGGGACAAGATATAAAATCAAAAATAGAGGGCTCTAGATAGCATCATGGTTCTCTAAGGGGGTGGCATGCTAGTTGCCATGTTCGGGGTATGATCAAGGGAAAGGGTTGATTACATTCCTCTAGGCTTCCTAGGGTGCTGTCTACTAATAACAAGACAATGACATAAGTTTTATAGTTCTCTAATACTATCCAATTATGAGGGTTAGGTTCAGTCCTAATGTTCGATATTGGTTCTCCATTGGTTCCTCAATACTAGGGTCAAACATTATGGTAAAACTTCTAACTAACTCTAGTAGTGTCTATACTACTCTGAAGTCTCATAATACATCAGGGTAATGGTAAATCAATTCTAAAGATAAGGAATTCTAGGGTTCACTAGATATTCTAAACTTAGTGGTGTGTCTATATTCTCGTTGTATTCTTAATAGGTGTGTTACTCTAATTATCATCCTAATAACAGGGGTTCCTATATTCTAGCAGAAGGCCATATATACTCAAGGAACTTATTAGGGAAGTAAAGGAATCAAGCAGGATATAATTGTTCGAATAAATCATAGAGGAGGAAGGTGAATCATAGTCAATTGTGGATGAGATCCTATACTCTAGTCCTATGGGCAGGCTTGTTCGGTACAGTAACGTAACTGAGACAATATGCTCTTGACCTGCATGGGCCACCACAAAAATATGTCACGCCCCAGTCCCAAAAATACGTAGGACTAGGACACGTAAGCATGCCAGCCGCATGGATATGGCAACCCCAATATATGGAAACCAAATCCACACGTACACTGTAATATGAATATCAAATCCACAAGTGGTATAAACATATGTCACAAGTCACAGGGTATAATCTAGATCTCATCCACGAAAATCAAATATGAATAAAATAACCAATGTCTATGAAACTAGATCTCAATAAGAAGTATCTAAGGATGATAGTTGGATGGAAACAAATCCACTACCAACTCAAATGGAAAAGTAAATACAATATAAGTACAACTCAATCAAACAATATAAGTACCAGCTATCAATCACGGCTCGAAGAGAAGACATCCGCGAAGCATCTATAACCATCCAACTCTGCTCTCCTGCAAATACACAAGAACAGGTACACCTGGCAGCGGACCAGGTCCTCAGAGGGACATAACAAGATACTTAAACACATGCCAATAAAGTACTGAAATAAATATCCAAAGGGGTCGCCTAACCGTCTAAAGTGAATGCAGTTAAGAACAACTTTCCCCACAAGTGAGCTATCTGGCTGAAAACTGGGTTTTGGCATGGTTCTCTTTTGAAGATCCAGGGGCCCAAAGGCACGTCGTCTTTTGAACGGCGGAGGCCCGCCAATGTACATATATATATATGGGTCATCACCGCCCGTATCTCCAGTGGAGAATCCGGGTGCACAGAAAAAAGTGTAAGGAGCTCAAATACGGTACTTGTTGTTCTCCCTACCCCATGCTCTAAGCATGTCACATCCATGACACGATAACACCTCTAATAACTGCCAAGTCTACTAGCATGCAAAGTTTCTAACAGCAGTTATTCCTAACGCACGGCCCATACGTACAGGAGGCCAGACCTGCACGCAAGTCCGTGATCTACATGAGACTCACAACTCGTGTAACAACTGTGTCACGGCCAATAAACCTAATGGTGCTACATGATAAAGGGATAGTCTCATGAACAAGGTCAATGCAATACATAAATAAAAATATATCGCGACGTCACCGTCGCGAGCATTTTATATAACAATTAAAATATATGAACTAAAGACAGAAAATAAAGATGTGTGCAACATATGGAATAAGAATAACAGTACAATGGCAAGGTATACTTGCCTGGCAAGGAAG
This sequence comes from Iris macrosiphon, assembly GCA_036927795.1. Lineage (NCBI taxonomy): Eukaryota > Viridiplantae > Streptophyta > Magnoliopsida > Asparagales > Iridaceae > Iris > Iris macrosiphon. The sequence continues at coordinate 232,743,038 of JAYESA010000005.1, forward strand.
CTGCAATGTACCAATAACCTGCTCCAGAAATCGCGCAGAATAAAGCCAACATCCTATGTACATATAATATAATACAAATAAATCATTAGTCATTACACTACTACACCTACAACAATATTTATACTGGACTCGGGGTACACTAGGGGTGGCACTAGTCATCTAACACGGTCAATTACGCGTTGAATTACGCGGGTGTCGGGTCTTTAAGTACTGTACACAATAAGTCAGTCAACTAATACGGTCTCGCCAGTACGTCGGTGTACTCAAGGCAGACACCAACATTGTTCTTAGGGTCAACAGGGTCAAGGACAAATACGGGGCAGTCCACGGTGTCCTAGGTCATATAATCTGAATACACCTACTCCTAATTATTTATTAATATATAATTAATTATAATATACACATATACCATATATATCCATTAATGATACATATTCTAAGTTGAATAGTATGTACATACTAAAAATATATATAATTATATCAAACTAATTAATATACGCGTACGAGTACAAGTTCGTGTACGCAGTACAGGGTTCACCGACTCAGGGTCCGATATCAGCTAGCAATTATAAGAAATACGCATGTCCTAATAATATATACTCAAACACACATACGAAATAAGAAGGTGGGACAGGTTCGAACCTCGGTGTACGTGCACGGGATCGGCTGGACGTCGACGAAGAGAGGTTGACGACGATGATGATGATGATTACGACTTCAGCGATGATGATGATGGATTGATGGTGAGATGACGATGATGCGATACCGATGATGATGACGAGGACGATGGTGTTGGTGATGATTAGTTAGGGTCGATGATGAGGATGATGGTGAGTTGTGAAGATGATGAAGATGATGATGTTAATGGAAGAGGGTGATGATGATGATGATCATGTTGATGGAGATGGTGTTCGCCGGAGTCCGGCAAGGGGGTTCCGGCCAGTAGGTGGAGGAGGAGAGGAGGAGCTCAGGGCCGAGATCGATGAGAAGGGGAGGAGTACCGTGGTGTTGTAGTCGTGATAGGGGGTTGGCTGTTCGTCGAGGGAGGAAGGAAACAGGGAGTTGGTGAAGTAGGAGATGGCCAAGGTGGTGGTGGTGGTGTACTCCGGTGATGGAAGGAGTCGGTGAGGAGATGGCTGCTGGAATCGGTAGTGGTCGACAAACCGGTGCATGAAACAGTGTTAGGAGGAGTTGGGCCTGGTACTTGGTCGCGGAGAAGGAAGGAGTGGCAACGGCTGCCATGAAGCCGAGGTGCAAGATGAGTGTGGGGCCAGGGTCCTGCCACGATGATCATTGCCGGAGCATGCGACCTCAGCGAGGAACTATTGAGTCTTTGGCCTCTAATCCTGGCGCTGGTTGACGCACGGTCGGCAACGTCGGGTGCTCCTCCGGTTCGTGCGGCTGAACGCCGGTGATCCGGCAGAGAGAAAGGAGGGAGAAAGGGTGGTGGTTCAGCCGCTCCGGTCAGGGTGGCGAGCAGGGAAGGAGAGGAAGAAGAAGATGAGATGAATAGGGAAAAAAAGAGGTCGGTTGTGGGTGATTTGCATTGGTTTGGTTTTCCATAGGAAATGGGAGGAGAAATTGTATATAAATACATGTGACTAGGTTTTTTTTGGTTGACCTAGGAGTGGGCTTGGTCAACTCCTCTTGGGTTGGGCCTTGGGCTCACATGAGGGTGTTGGACTAGAAATTACAATTATTTAATTGCAAGGGTTGGATTAAAATATGAGGGCGATGTTGCTCGTTTGCACATCCAGAAAATTATAAAAAAATTTATGTGAAGGGAAAATTGGGTTTCTTCATGAATTGTCCAATGGTGGGGGCACTAAAAGACATTTTTGCATAAAAGCCCCCTAATAATTGGAAAATTGCACAAAGGCAAAAATTGAATTTAATTAATTAAATTGAAACGCGCACGATGTTCTAGAATTAATTAGGAGTACATGGGATTAAATCAGGCGGGACACAATTGTCAGGGGCGTAGAGGGAACAGTGTAGAGTATTAATAAAATTCAGGTCGTACAAAATGGTCAAGATTGGGTTCACGATTTCGATTGGGACGCACAAGGGTACAAAATTGGAATTTATTTATAATTAATAAATAACGTCCGCGACGTTTATTGTGCGACTAAAATATAGCATCAGGGAGCAATATTATAAGTTGCACAAGGGTCAGAATCGTAGGCAGACATGTCTAGGATGAGATCGTGAAGTTTCTAGATAGGCAATGGCTAGTGAGGTGCTTCAATTATCGCAGCACGGTAAGGTATGCTATACGATATAATTATTGCATTATTAAATAAATGCCGTGTTCTAAATTCTAATTGGTTCAACCTAGCCCTAATTTCACTATCTAAGCTAAGTATGCCTAATTTTGGGTGAGGGGGTTTACAATCCCCCATTGGCAGTCTTGAAATCTCTGCCATCTCGTGGAGGGCCAATCCCAACTCCCCCAGTGGAGTGGCGAAAGTCAGGGTAAGCGAGATATATCGCTCCATCAAAGCCAGAAACAGGCTGGGGTTGAGAGGTAACCCAACACTGGTAGCACTCACAGCTTCGTACAGACCAATGCTCTCCAGCTCGGTCTGAAAATGCTTCAGGGCCCAGTCAGCTAAACGAGCCCATCGAAGATTTGAAGGGGTGATCCACCCATTGGTCCGAGGATTAACCTTGGGGTATACTCCTCCATGCCCCATGAAATCATTTTAGAAAGTCGGTAATTGGACCGGTTGGAGCAGTAAACTGTCTTCACTCGGGACACTGCCTGGATACAATCCCCTGAACGGCATTACAGAGCCGGAAGGGCGGCTGACAAATGACCCTTGGTCAGATACTTTCTGGTAAAATATCTTCCCCGGCGTGAAGATTGGGAGTCAGCGTCCACGACATCCTCCTGGGATGTGTGGCATGGAAGAATGCCGAGATAGGGTAGTCTCTCAGCATCTTGGGCAGATACATGACCAAGCCCCCGGCAGGAAAAACCCAGAGTTCTTTCTTGGGCTTCGTCTGGGACTGCTTGTCAATCATGTCCCGGAAGAGAAAAGTCGGTTTTATATATTGGGCCCCGTCTATGGACGTCAGGGGCTCTCCGTTGATCATGTTTAATAGCATTCGCTCGCCTTGAGACGATATCAGGATTCCCCTTCCTTCAGGATACTGGGGTCCGGAGATAGGAAATGTCATGTGGGACAAATCCTCCAGGTAGTTGGAATGCAGCATCCCGGCAGCAGAACCCATCACCTCGGCCAGCGGAGACATATGCAAGTTAACTACAAAGTGCACGAAAGACACGTCAGTTTCTATACTTGCAGCATATGCCAAAAGTCAACAGTCTGTGCTTTACGCCAAGACTGTAAAAACTTGACCTTTTACGCTGGAATCTTATTCCAAGGCGTAAAATTCAAGACTGGCAGTATACACAAAAAAACCTGACAGTCTGTGTTTTATGCCAGACTACCAAAGTTTGAGTTATTACGCCGGAAATTTTATCCAGAAGGGTAACACTCAAATTTTATAGTATAAGCCAAGTTTCGACAGTCAAAGCTTTTACGCTAGACTGCGAAAATATGGAGTTTTTAAGCTGACACATTAGAAATGTGGGCGTAAAAGATGAAATATCTCTGTGCATCATCTTCCTCGAAGAGTCTATCAGCACAGAAGACGACCTAGCGCGTTCACGTACAACGTGTGCGAAGAATTTTCTTCGTTCTTTTCGTCCCAAAAGCTTTACCTTTAACGCCTGGTGCACAGCTCGTCGGTAGGACACTTCGTTCAGAATGAAGATCGCCTTGCCCGACGAAAGTCGCTCTTGCTTGGGTAGAGGAGCGAGAAGAAGAGTCAGCCTTCTTTCCCTTAGAGGAGGAGATTGGTTTCGGGGCCATTGCTGAAAACTCAGAATACTCGGAGGGGAAATGAAGGAGAGAACTCGAAGAGACGAAGGCTTTCTTTTGCAAAAAGACAGATGAAAAGTTTTTCTCTGAAAGCCTTGGGGTATATATAGAGTTCGGATGGACTCCTCGAATCCCTAACCAAATCCGATATTTAATATTCGGTTATGATTGGGGACTACGTCATCCTATTACTCAGGGAAGGCAGACAGTCAGCGAATTCGAAAAGTTTTTGTGCAAAGCAGATTCGTGGTTCTACGCCAAGGAGCTTTCTACGCTCGGCAGCTACAAATCTACGGTTTTACGCTCAGAGGCTATAAGTCTATGGTTTTACGTCCGGATGCTTTTATGCTCGGTAGCTTTTACGCTCGAGAGGCTACAAACCTACGACTTCACGCTCAGAAGCTAAAAATCTATGATTTCACGCTCGGTGGCTTTTACGCTCAGAGGCAACAGATCCACAACTTCACGCTCGAAAGATTTCCTTTTCAGAAGCTACAAATCTACATTTTCTACGCCCGGATGCTTCTACGCTCAGCAGCTTTACGCTCGAGAGGCTACGAACTTATTATTTTACGCTCATCCACATTTACAGATATATGACTCTTCGCATATCTGAAAAATACGCAGGCCAGAGCATGCGTATATATATGAACAAATCCCAAGGCGGTCAATTGCAAGGGTTCACGTAAAAGATACTCCTTCTTGATCTTAAAATATCCCAAGTGCCCAAAGCATACAGAGTTCAGCTTTAAAAATTACTCTTCTTCTTGGGTTGATTAGAAGTTCATCCAGGATCCAGTCTGAATATTTCATCTATAGTTCAAGATGGCAACTCAGTTTGACAGCCGTTTCTCGCCCTATCTCAAGGGATTTTCGGGAAATCATTCTTGAAGATGATGGTCTGAACGAAAATTCTTCTTATCAGAAGTGACGGTTCAGAATTCTACGTGGCTCTCCCATTCCTAACAGCAGGACAATTCGAATACTCGACTTAAATGCTAAGCGGCTTTCTGCGCATCTTTAGTTATACATAAAAGACAGGACGGGACCTAATACTCTTTCTATCAGAGTCGGCATAAAATTACCAGACGTGTCGAAGCTACACATATTTAGACTTCATCACAGCAAAATATATGGCAAGATAATCATATGCACAAAAGAAGACGATTTTATTAAATCATGATTACATATGAGGGAAATCCAGTCTACAGAGGGTTTTTCTTCATCTTCATGATTACATATGAGGGAAATTCCGTCTACAAAGGATTTCCTCATCTTCATCGGAAGGTCACCCCCAGAATCTGTTCTGCCAGATTCTCATACTGGTGGAGATCTTCTTCCATCTTCTTCAGCAGTTAGTCGGTTTCCGTGACCAATTAACAAGAAAATAATTAATGGCGGGAGGATACAAAACTGGGCCTGCCTAAATTATTCAGAGCCCATCCTCCATACGCCATGACAGATTGCGTTGAGGTGTTTGACCCAACTCAATACTCGAGGACAGAGCTAGTTTGTCTGCTCTCGTCCACGAACGACAGGAGAAAATACAGCTTGCAAGCTGTGTGGTCGAATATGACCCTTTCTCTCTCCTGGACGAATCGCCATATGAAGTTGCTGATTATCCCGAGCAAAGGAAGCTATGATATCCTTCCATGATCCATCGTTGCAGAGGATATTTGCTCGAAGATGCCTTCTTTTTCGGCTCCTTACATGCTGGAAGAACATGGTCTTCTTCTTCCTCAAGTCGACCCGACGAACTCCGGCAATCATCCCTGTGTGGTGAAGGAAATGTGGGAAGAACAGGTTAACTCCTCAGCCTTTATATAGTCAAAAGAGAATACACCGAATCCCAACAAATCCCCAATAATCCGCCAGGAAGTCTGCCTTGAAGAACGAGTCAGACTTGACCATTTCATGCTTCATTCAAAGCGTTTCAAATTATGAGAAATTTGAAAACTTTGAAGGGGGTCTTGTAGAAGCATAAAAAATACGCTGAATAGCTATACGCAGCATGTTGATGCTGGGCAGCGTAAAAAGATGACTTCGGAGCCATCGGCGTACAACAGAGCTTTTTTGCTAAGTACAGCGTAAAATATAAGCTCAAGGACTATCCGCGTAATGCAGTATGTCCAGGCTACTTCAGCGTAAAAAGGGTGCTATATCGCCTCTATGGCGTAAAACTCATCTGCTTTTAATGCAGCATTGAAGTGTACGAGGAACGCTTCATATTCCTCGAAATGAACCGATCAAATCATGCAGTGAACCTGACGTCTGACTCCTGACAAAGAGTACTGCACGACTACCCAGACGACGGCTATAATTATGGCGCGGCACAGCGACCCAGACTGTCGTTTAGTGACATTTCCTTGGCGTAAACCGCTTTTATGCATACAAGGGAATACGCTGCCTAGTTTTATACAGGCAGATTTGAGTTGTTTACGCTCCACAGAAGACAAACAGGATGCCACGTCAAAAGCTGCTCTTCGTACAGGGCTCGAGGCACGTCTCTACATTTATTGTGCAGAATGATGGCAGATCCTCGAGGCACGTCTCTGCATTTAATGCGCAGAATGGTGGCAGATCTTCAAGATACGCCTCTGTATTTAATGCGCAGGATGGGGGCAGATCTTTGCATTTAATGCAAGAGATTTGATTATATCTCCAAAAACCATAATTTCGGCTAAAACGTCCACATCATCACTTTTGTACATTACGCCATCAGGCTATTCTCAGCTATGGGAGCACGATGTACGCTATCTCCTTGAAATACGCCAACTCAAGCTACATTTGCATTGGTGCGTATTAAAGCTATTCGGTCCAGAATTCGCTCAAAGCCTCAGTCAAGAGAGGAGGATCAGCTATCTTCTACGCCCACTCGGCTTCTACGCCCACTCGGCTTCTACGCCTACCTGGCCTCTACGCCGGTTTGATAACTCTTTGGCTTCTACGCCATGGTGACAGTTATTGGCTTCTACGCCAACCTTTTCTATGCGAGGGATAACTACCTACGTGGCTTTTATGCCGTGATCTTCGCAGCAATTATATGTATTATCTCTTAATGGGACACGCGTCACACGCTCATTCAGAAGATTATTTATACGTGGGTAACGGTTATTGTGACCGTCGTATAAAAAGTGCCATACTTTCCACTACCTGGCTTCTATGTCGACTGGATGGTTACTGTCACTAAAACCCTATAAATAGAGACCTCTATTGACAGAGGTCCAAGGTCGAAAAACTCAAGGTGAGAACCAGGGTCGAAAAACTCAAGGTCAGAACCGAGGTCGAAAAACTCAAGGTCAAAAGAAAAGGTCGAAGAACTAAGAGTCGAAGAGTCTTTGAGAGAGAAGAATCCAGAGCTCGGAGTAGTGATCGATGACTTTGGAATCGAGCATCCACTCTCCTTTGCAACCTTCGAAGCTTTTTGTCTTCTACGGTATTTCTTCATCATCGTGTGGTCCAAGGGACAAAGTGATCGACTGCAGATCAGACTCCTATAGCAATATATACCCAGATTAAAATTTGTACTTGACATCCTCGTATAGGATTAATTATATTTCTTGTTTGTGAACCAAAGAACGGGTTTCGTATAAACCTCATCTTATTTCTTTCGTTTATTTTCAAACACCACACGAGTTAGGCTATTCAATATTGTCATAAAACTGATCCTAAGGCAAAATTAGAAAGACAACTAAATAGATGGTGCACGAAACCTATTGAACGTGTTTGGATTTATCGATCGGGCGAGTAGCCTCCCCACCAGTACATTCATGTACTGATAACCCACCAGATTGTTTGTAGGGTGCAGGAGAACCTCGTTTGGTGCGGATGCCTCCTTCATGCGTGCTAAGGCATGGAGTTCACTCTGGAGCCTTGGAGCATTGCGTCCGGAACTGAAGCACATATACAAGATATAATATTGGAACATCGCCTATGTATCATTTCATAAATGTAGCCACTTGGCACACTTTTACTGTTTCAGAGAGAGAGGATTGAGTGACTTGTAATCTAGGCCTAGCGCCGCTTGTAATACTTGTTCAATATTAATAAAGAGTTTAATTTACTTCTATACTTGTGTTATTCAATGCTTCTGCTATTGAAGACTCTGTGAACTTATTACCAATCGTCTATGCGTTTATAATTTTGATGCACTCGAACAATCTATGCGGCTCTTTGGCTTAGATCTCTTACCGCCAGCATGAACCACGGCCTTGCACGGGTGTGGCTTATGCTCGTGAGGCATCACGCCCAGATGGGTCAAGCGATCGTCCCGCGGGAGCGCTGGCGCGGTGATTCTCGCCTAGCGGGGATGGACGATTAGCCTGCGGAAGATTGGAACATGACATATTGGTATCAGAGCTTGGCTTTACGCCTTTGGACTTCATTTTGATTCTCTTAGTTTCGAAAGCTAGTTCGTGGGTTATGTGCACGCTCTCTCTCAATGTCCCAATGGAATGTTCCAAATAATAAGTCTAAATACTTTCAAAAGTGCATTTGAATAATGTGATTGCTTGTACAAAATTGTGATGCTTAGGCCTCTGTGCAGACCTGTGCTAGATCCTTTGGGAATAGACTCGTGCTAGAATCGCAAATTATGTGCGAACCCGAATAACTATACGTGATTACCTAACTAGTTAGTATACAGAATCGAATATTATCCCGAACGGTTAGCTTTGCACACAGCCTTTCGGCTAAGTTGTGTAGAGTATCGCGCACCAAGACCCTTTGGTGGAAGCTAAGTTGCAAACGGGATTTGGATATTGTTCAGAAATAAGACAAGTCAGACTTAGAATATAAACCGATAAAAATATTATCAGATTATCGCTTAGGCGAATATAGAGAATCGTGCTTGGATTTTGGAAAATAGCTCAAACGGTATTTCGTGTCGGAAGATACAAATTGATTGAGAATTTGATTGGATGACTCAATTCTGAGTGGTGTATGGATCATTTAGGAATGTCCAAACGGATCCATAGGTCTCGTGCGATAATTAGATTAAACGAATGGAGAATGTTCCAAATAAACGATAAGGCTTCTATCGAATAGGGATTCACGGAAATGGAAATCGATATCTTGGTTAAGGAAACTTGTTGGAAACTTGTAGGATTGTAAGAGCGATTTCGGATAAAAACAAACAGATTAAACTTGAATGCAATATCGCTGGAATAGAAGTTAGCCCTAAATGAATATTGTAATTCGATGAAAGAGATAAGCGATAATAGATTTGACTTAGAGTTTGGAAGAACGATCTTGAAATCTAGTTTGAAGAGATAACATTCAAAATCAGTCCCAACTGGAACGATTATCCTGCGGGAGCGCCGGCGTGGTAATTTCACGTACGACGGGGATGATCGAACTCACGGAAATATGTTCGGTGATTATTCCAAACGAACTTGATGAATAGAATGTATCAAAAGATGGAATAAAACTTGGGCTTGAATAATTGAAATTAGTTGCTTGAGGAAGATATAAGTAGACTATGGATTTATCGAACGGTAACGTTACTTGACTCGGTGGATTATATATATAACTTGGATAGAGCAAAAAGAAAATGATAAGGTATCTTGATCGTGCCAAAGAAAACCATAACATTCAAATATTCTTGTCTTGTACGAGCGTAACTCTATGCTCGTACATGCGTCACGCCCGGATTATGACGATTATCTGGCAGGAGCGTTGGCATGGTGATCTCACGTCCAACGAGGGTGATCGAACTGATAGATTATCTTGACTTTTGGTTTGACACGATAAGACAAAATTTGGAATGCAAGTAAATCAAATTAACAACTAGTTAGAAAAAAGCTAGCCACTCATTTCATAATTCCATTTCGGTCCCTTACGGGAAAGTCTTTAAACCAGGATACCATGAATCCTAGCTCTAGCTACGATCTGTCTTCTCTTATGAGATTTCCTGGATTGAAAAGCAGCCCCGGCCCCGAGGGAGCGGGCAGGAGGGCGAGAAAGAGCAGAAGCTGCAGCACTGCCACCGCTGCAACAAGAACAAAGCCGCGGATTCTTGTTCTGAAGGCGCCCTACGGAAGAGGAAGCTAATAGGCAGTGAGAAGGGAGTTAAGCCCTACAATTTCATTTCTGCTTCAGCTTCCCCGGTTTAGTTGGTTTGGAGGATGGATTGATTGGATACCCGAGAACCATAATCTTTCAAAGGAACAGCTTCTACGACGAACAAACATGAATACCTTAATTGAGTCGGTAAAGATAAAATATGTTTATCAAAGTGCTTCTCTGATTGCTCAAGACATCTCTTTTGAATAGAGGAAGAAGAAAAGATCATTTCGTTCCTTTTTTAGTAAACTATTGAAGGATATTCCTAGAAGGCCAAAAGTGGGATCCGGGGATCTTTCGTTCCACTCCACCTATGCAAATAGTAGATCATCCTGGCAAACACCTTCGAAAAAAAGAGAATGTAAAGTTCCATTCATCTATTGCTTTAGCTTTTATCCTTGATCTTCTTGTTATCTGGCTGGAAGCCGATTATCCTATTTCTGAGACAGCTTCATACAAGAACCAGTAGGAGGTTCATTTCAATGGTAAAGGAAGGCAATAGAAAGAGCCGTACTTCTTACACGCGGTAGGAGTTCCAGTTGGTAGGCTAGCTACCTTCTCTCGAACCAGTCTCATAGCATGAAGTCAGGTAGCCTTACGGTCAGAGATGTTTCGAGGATAAGTTTGCTTAGAACCTGAAATAAATCACACTTGATGGTTTGGTGAACGGATACGTGAATCAGGTTGGATGACTTGGAGTTAAAACAAAAGGTTTAGAATCGAATCTTGGCTTAGTGGTCTAGAATTGGAATGGATATGGATTCTATCGAATATACTTGAGAAGATAGACTATGCAAATCACTAGGCTTATCCTGCAACTTGGATATATCTTAGATTTTACTGAACGGACTCGAACCCCTGTGCAAATGAACGTGTTATTGAGAGTAGGATGATCCGTACTCGATGTTTAGAAACCTGAGTGAAACGAGCTTGGGTAGAATACCCCGTGCAAATGAACAATGGTTTTACCCTAGGAATTAGGACGAGCATCGTGCAACGAATTTGCACAATGAATCGTGTGCTTGAACTTGTACCAATGACCTTGTGAGCTGACCTAAAAATTAGGCAAACGAACATGTGCCGAGTGGAAGAACCTGTGTTACCGACTTTAGCATATTGCTTGAACAAGCTATAGAACTGGGGCAGCAAGACTTGGGGTTAGACTGGAAACGATAACGTGTGCTATGTTTGACCCAAATGGATGGACGCTAGTCGGTTAACCCAAATCGATCATGCTTAATGGTGGTATAAAATGCTTGAATTGTGTTGGATTGGAATAACTTGAAAGTTTGATTGACCCTGTCGGAAGTATCCTTATGATTCATAAACGAGAACCCTTAAGATTTTTGAAAGTAGCTTGTCCGATTTTACTATCTCTAAGTTTGGTTGAATGCATATATTTGAGGGACGCCTTAAATGTGTGAACGATCCAAGACTCAGTGAGATAATAAACTCAAGTGCTAACGCTATCGCTAAGTTGGTTGGCGTGCATATGTTTGAGGTGCACTTCGAATGTGTGCACGATCCAGACTCTCGATATACTGGTAAATGTCTGCATGAACAAGTATAATGACTTGTATAAGTTTATCTCAGCCCTAGATCATAATTCAGATGGATTATAACGTACCCTGCATTAAGAAACATATCCTGCGCTAAGGCACAAATGAGACCGACTCATCATACACGCGACACAGCGTAAGGAACGAGTAGGTGATTCGTTCGAACAAAATCAGATATAGTGGTACCTATTGCTACGTATGGGATAGATTTGATAGTGCGATAGAATGGTCTGCGCTCAGTAAGACTCGAGGACGAGACTTTTTTTGAGTGGTGTATAATGTAACGACCATTCCGCTTAAGCGGACTGCCGATTCAAACGGCAAAAGTGCAACGTCCTGACCTGCTTTGCTTCAGCGAGAATACTCGTTTGAGGCAAAGGATTTCCATGCTCGGCCTTTCAGGAGTTCTGGCTTAGGCTTTTAGAGGCTCGCTCGGAGTATCGCTCGACCGAGGTGAATCATCCCTAAGGTGGGTGGCTACGACAAACTTGTCTTTGCTTAGCCAGCACACTTAAAATATGGAGGTTTCATGCTAGTCGCTAGTTGAATCACCCCCTGCATGCTAATAAGAATACAACGCACCTACCTAAGGGAATAATACTAACTTATATTGCTTGTGTTAGAACATAAAAATAAAACTTTGCTTATATTAGACCCTCGTATGCTCCATTTTGCCTTGTGCAACTAAACCCCGCTATGCCTCGAGTAGAATGATATATGTATACTCAGTAGTGCACTATTTACTTCCTACACCGCATGATCCTAGATTATGTCGCTCGATAAGTCCCTTTACGGTTTCACCCCTCGGCTTACCCATGGGCCCGAGCTAACGTAAATGCTTATGTGTTTTCATAAGAATGTATTGCTTGCATATTTATATGTTAACTTGTAATGTTGCCTCGATTCAATGCTTGTCACATAATTGTATACCAATATCAAGTGAATGCTATCTTGCCTTATTTTCATCTAAACCACCGAAAGGCTATCTAATAGTCGTTCAGAGCCAAGTATAGAATATTGAAAGTATACAGGACTGTTTGGTCGCCAAGGCATTTCCCGAACTAGGGGATTGCATCAAGGGATAGTTAAAGCAAGATAATATCGCAATACCTCAGAAAAGTAATACTCGTCTTGTACTCAATTTAACGGTTCAGGGAACTATGCAAAGACAGATTATGCTATGTGATTGTCTCATGCTCGTATTGCCTTAGATTGTATTAAGTCAAGTTGAACGTTGAATGAGAATCGTGTTAAGTAAAGCAATGAATCAACAGCTCGTGGAGTAATGCTCGTTCATAAAAGAATCAAGGATTACCATTATAAATCTGGAATAGCCTTAGAGACTTGCATGTCATGGACAACTTGTGCACAAGGTTTATGGGTTCCGCGGACAATTATCGGAGCACTGGGACTGATCCGATCTGGACGGAACATATGGATTAGTCAGTATATTGGAGAAAGAAATGGAATATGGCAGGGCTCGCTACCTGCGTCGTATGTTATTTTTGTCCCTTGACTATAACTCGTCCTTTATGGCTATGCCAGCGATAATTGTTTATATAGATAAGTCATCCTCACTTAGCAGTAATTCGCGTGCGAGCCATTGCATCGCATCGAGAATAACTGAAATACCTGAACGATCTTGAGTATAACACGTGTACATATGGAACACTTGAACATCCTCTGCAACACTACTGGATAACCTGTATACTCGTGCACCTGAAATATAGTCTCGCTCACAACACTTGTGTTTGCATATGCTATTGCCCTGGATTTATTATATATATGTTGTTTGTGCTGGAATTAACTTAGTTTGCCTTGGACAGGAAAGGACAAATGGTATGTTGGTAAGTCTCGCTGTGTCTCCTTTTATATCGCACGGCGCACTGCCACACAAGTTAGGCTATTCAATATTACACGAAACCTATTGAACGTGTTTGGATTTATCGAGTGGACGAGTAGCTTCCCCACCAGTGCATTCATATACTGATAACCCACCAGATTGTTTGCAGGGTACAGGAGAACCTCGTTTGGTGTGGATGCCTTCTTCGTGCATGCTAAGGCATGGAGTTCACTCTGGAGCCTTGGAACATTACGTTCGGAACTGAAGCACATATACAAGACATAATATTGAAATATCGCCTATGTATTATTCCACAAATGTAGCCACTTGGCACGCTTTACTATTTCAGAGAGAGAGGCTTGAGCGACTTGTAATCTCGGCCTAGCGTCTCTTATAACACTTGTTCAATATCAATAAAGAGTTTGCTTTCCTTCTATACTCGTGTTTTTCAATACTTCCGCTATTGACGACTCTGTGAACTTGTTACCAATCACCTATGTGTTTATAATTCTGCTGCACTCGGATAATCTGTGTGACTCTGTGGCTTAGATCTCTTACCACCAGCATAAACTACGGCCTTGCTCGGGCGTGACTTACGTTCGTGCGCCATCACGCCCAGATGTGTCAAGCGATCGTCCCGTGGGAGCGCTGGCGCGATGATTTTCGCCTAGCGGGGACGGCCAATTAGCCTGTGGGAGATCGGGGCGTGACATCTTGTGCTGCTCGAAGGTGACCTTGAATCTGCTTGACCTTCTCTACTATGTGAGTCACCAACTCCGGTCCAAGTATCTGTCTCTAGCCTACACACTCCAACATAATGGCAACCGACACTTCCTTCTGTATAGTAATTCAAAAGGAGCCATCTGAATGCTTGCTTGATAGCTATTATTGTAAGAGAACTCTACCAAATATAAGTGGTCCTCCCAAGATCCTCCAAAGTCAAGCATGCACGCTCTCAACATGTCCTCCAACGTCTGAATAGTCCGCTCTGACTGTTCGTCTGTCTGCAAGTGATAAGAAGTGCTAAACTTTAATCTAATTCCTAGGCTCTCATGTATACTCCTCTAAAAGTGTGACGTGGACCTCAAATCTCTGTCGAAAACTATGCTGACTGGTACTCCATGTAGACGTACAATCTCCTTCATATATATCTCTGCCAAAACTTATGTAGATTATCTAACTCTAAAGGGCAAGAAGTATGTCGCCTTAGTTAATCTATCCATAATCACCTAAACTGTATCTCGGCCAGCTGGACTCCTCGAAAAACCCATAACGAAGTCAACGGTGATGTGCTCCCATTTCTACTCAGGAATTGGAAGTGGTTGGAGTAGTCTTGCTAATATCTAATGTTCAACCTTAACTTGTTGAAACACTAAGCACTTTGCCACAAACCTGCTATCTCTCGCTTTATCCCGTGCCACTAGTAATGCTGTCTCAAGTCTCTGTACATCTTCATACCTCCGGATGAATAAAGTATGTTGAACTCTGAGCCTCCGACATTAGCTCCTGTCGAAGCTCTTTATTAGGAACATATAGGCGATCCCTACACCTCAAAGTCCCATCTTCATGTATCCTCAGCCCAGTCTGCAACCCAGCCTCAGTCATCTGTCTAAGCCTCTAAAATCTCGCATCAGTCAGCATAGCTGCCTTGATACGCTCCACCAATGATGATTGTACTTGAAGGTTCATCAATCTTGCGACTTCTCCTGGCATAATTACCTCTATGCCCAGCTGCTCAAAATCATATAATAATTCTTTCTATATTGTCAAGAAGTACGATATCGGTCTCCTACTCAATGCATTCGCTACTGCATTAGCCTTGCATGGAAGGTACTGCAGCTCAATGTCAAAATCTACCATCAACTCAAGCTATTGTCTCTATCTCTGATTCAGATCTTTCTGAGTATAGATATACTTTAAACTCTTATGATATGTATAGATCTCCATAGTTTTTTCGTATAAATAGTACCTCCAAAGCTTCAGAGCAACGATTACTACTGCAAGCTCCAAGTCATGAGTGTGATAGTTCTTCTCATGGACCCTCAACTGCCGAGAACCATAGGCTACCACTTTCTCATGCTGCATCAAGACACAACCTAATCCCTTTCCTGAAGCATCATTATAAATAATAAATCCTTCCGGTCCAGTAGGTATGGTCAAGATCGATGTTGTAGTCAGGCGCTTCTTCAACTCATCAAACGCCATCTGACACTCCTCCGTCCAAATAAACTTCTGGTCCTTGCGGGTCAACCTTGTCATAGGCTCTGCAATCCTCACAAAATTTTCCACAAACCTCCAGTAATATCCGGCAAGTCCTAGAAAACTTTGCATCTCTAAGACGTTGGTTGGGGTCGGCTACGTCTCTACTGCTGATATCTTAGCTGGATCCACCGATATGCCTTCTCTTGAGATAACATGCCCGAGAAAAGAGACATGATCTAGGGGTAACTTGCATTTGCTCAGCTTAGCATATAATTTTTGATGCCTTAATGTCTCCAACACCTTCCTGAGATGCTCTTCGTGCTCCTTCTGGCTCTTCGAGTACACCAGAATGTCGTCAATGAAGACTATCACGAACTTATCCAAATACTTGTGGAATACTCGGTTCATTAAGTTCATGAACACAACCGATGCATTTGTCAACCTGAAAGGCATTACCAAGAACTCGTAATGACCATAGCTAGTCTTGAAAGCCGTCTTCTGAATATCTTCGCGCCTCACATTCACTTGATGATATCTCGACCTTAGATCAATCTTAGAAAACACCTGTGCTCTTGTTAGTTGGTCGAACAAGTCATCAATCCATGACAGAGGGTACTTATTCTTGATGGTTACTGCATTAAGGGCTTTTTAGTCGATGCACATGTAAAATGTTCTATCTTTCTTTAGCACGAACAAAACTGGGGCTCCCCAAGGTGATGCACTTGGACTAATGAATTCCTTGTCCTGCAATTCTTGCAACTGTACCTTCAGCTTATCTAGTTCCTTCTTTGCCATCCGATACACATTAAAAGATATCGGTGCTGCTCCCGACACTAACTCAATAGTGAACTCAACTTCTTTGTCCGGTGGCAGACCTGGCAACTCATCTGGAAAGACATCTGCAAACTCCTCAATAATCGATGATGGTGCAACTTCTATCGCCATGCTCCACCACACTGTCCTACTTCCTTCTCCGTAGTTTCTCTCATGAACTCAAACTCTGGCTGGCCTGGTAGCTTAAAGATAGCACAACCTCTATGGTAATCTAACACTGCATGATGTTAGCTAAGCCAATCCATCCCCAGTACTATGTTAAAATTTAGCATTAGGAATACCAAAAGTCGAGCTATTATCTCCCGACCACAAACAATAACTGAACAAGTCCCATAGGTACTAGTTACAGGAACTATTCCTCCCCCGGTAAGAATCCTCCAACTCTTAGGCAAGGGTGAAGTAGCTATTCTAGGCATTGCTACAAATCTAGATGATATAAATGAAAGAGTGGCCCCAGAATCAAATAAAATAGTGGCAGGTACTGATCCGACTAGAATAATACCTGTAATAGCCTCTTCTTCAGTCTCTACTCCTCCCTAAGTCAGTAAAAACATTTGTCCTTGTCTTTGAGGTCATGTATGTTGTCTGGCTCTCTCGAACTGCAGCCTGCGATGCCAAGGGTGGTCCTCTCTGCTGGCCTCCGAGTGCTGGTAAATGAGGTAAACCTCCTCCTTGGTTGGTTGCTCCTTGTGCCGGTACTGCTGGATTTTGAACTCCTACAGGTACAATGGCTTTACGCTGCAGACACTCCCGAGTATGATGTTGTCCCGATCTACAAATCATGCAAGTTTCCAATCTCTTTTTGCACTCCTTTTGCACATGCCCCTTCTTGCCACAGAAGTGACAAGTCGGAGGTTCTCTAAGCTGGTAGGGTCCCATTTTCTGTTGTTGCTGCTGATGTCCCATTGGTCGTTTGATAGGCCCTTTTTGTTGTGTCTTTACTGGTCCTTACTGAATTCTCTGTTGATTCCCTTTTTCCTTACTGATGGCCTCCTGAACTCTGGCCTCCGTCAATATTTTAGCATAAGAGATCCAGGATTGTGAGCTGGTATAGTGTTGAAGCTTCTGAGTTAGCCCATGATAAAATCTTTTAGCTTTCTCCAAGTCATTGGGTATCATAACAGTGCCATATCTACTGAGGCGGCTAAACTCTGAGTCATACTCATCGACCGTCTTATTCTCCTACTCTAGATGGAGGAACTGATTGTACAATGGATCCTTCACAGTGGCTAAAAAATATTTCTTCTCAAAGTACTCCAAGAATTTCCCCCAAGTCTGGTGTGTACCCCATTGGCGCTCCATCGATTCCCATCAGTGATGAGCATTCCCTTCTAACTGAGTCCTCACGCCTGTCATCCATAAGTTCGTAGGTGCTGTGATGCCTCCAAAAGCTTCTTGGTGCTGGTTATCCAAGTTGTGGTCTCCTCTGGACTCTTATTTCCTTTATATGGCTTGGGGTTCATTTGCCCAAAGTCCTTAACTGAACCAATACGCGCTTGTGACACTGGAGCTAATTCCTGGGCTGGTGCGGGTGCTGATGCAGCCATCCTCTCAAATGCTGCTAGGAATTCCTGCCTCATCTCGGTGGTTTCCTGTCTCTGCTCTGCCGCTTGCTGCCTCAGTTCGGCAGCCAGTGCGGCAGCCTGCTGTCTCTGTTCCTGTATCATCATTTGAAATAATTGGAACATTTGCGTCTGGCCATCCTGTGGTGCTGCTGGAGCTGGGGGAGCACCATTAGGCACTGTCACTACCACTTTTTCATATGAGGGCATTTGTGTAATTTAACTATTTTAAATAATTATGAATTAATTAATTTGATGATTTTTATAAACTATTTACATATTGTTAGTGATATTTGGTTTAAGGTAAAAACCCTAGAACGCATTAGGGCAAACCCTAATGACCAAACCCTAATTTTAAACCCAGTTCTAGTGAAACCCTAGACTGACATAACCTGAGTCTATTAGGTTCTACATGAGAGGGCCAGTGGGTTTAACCTAAAAACTACGCATGGAAACCCTAAAACTAGGTTTAATATAAAAAGGAAGCTTCTCACAAAGTCATCCTTCATGTAGACAAGAGAAACCCTAGCCTCCACAAGAGAAAACCAATTCCCCACCCCATTTTCGAGATTAAACCTAGGGCTTCCATTTTCTCCTCCTCCAAAGCAAGGAAATCAGGGAACTTGGGTCAAGGAGACTTGGGAAGGAAGAACTTCCATAGGGAACCATCTCCCTGCAGGTAAAACCCCATTTTATACATGTAATCTCTGTTTTTCTGTCGATTATTGGCCATTAGGGAACCCCTTACTGTGTGGTACGAATTTTAGGGTTTTGGATTAGGTTTTGGTGACCAACATGGGGTTTTCCCCAATTAATTCGTGAACCCTAACCCTAGGTATTCGTAGGTAGATTGATTTCATCTTGTATGGGTAGATTGAACTCGATTCTTAGGGTTTTGGGTTGAGGATTCATGGGTTGTAAGTATAATTGTTTTCTGAACTGCATGTGTTCGATGAAATGCCAAAAAGGGATGAACACCTATTTTCCTATTCTAATAAAATCTAATTTTGATGAATGATGTATGATGTATATATATATATTTATACATATGTTTATAGATTGTAGGTGTGTTCTATCTCTATCTATGTTGTAGATGTGTGTGGGTGTTTAGAAGAGGGGAATACTGTGAATGATTCACTGTACAATCGGGTAGGTGTATTGGGGAAGGCTCTGTGTTCAGTCGGGTAGTTGTGAACTGTGTGGTTGGGTTTCATTGTGTACTCGGGTTGAAGGGAAACTGTGCAATCGGGTTTTGGTGTTCAGAGGATGGTTGAAGGGAGAGAGATTTGTATCAGTAGCTAGTTAGGGTATTTGAGTGTCAGGGTATCAAGAATTATTTATGTGTATTAGTTTTGAATAGAGTATAGATTTCAGAGTACTGTGTGTATCAGTTTTGGTGAGTTTATGTGTAAATTTGCAGTGTGTAGAATTGAGTCTTAGCAGTGTATTCTGTGCTGTATATTTCTGTAGGTATTAGAGCAGGGGTATGTATCAGATTGGGGGAGGTGTTTCATGACTGTGTGTGTAGATGAGGGAAGTGCCTGTGTACTGTGTATTAGATTAGGTGAGTAGATGTGTACTGTGTATTAGATTAGGTGAGGATGTGTACCTGTGTCAGTGAGAGCCAATGTGACTGTGTATAGGTATGAGGGAGAGATAATTCCCAGGTTTAACGAGGATTCTGATATGTGAGGTCTGTGCAGATACTGCATGTGTGTGTGTGGATCTGTGTGAGTAGCCTGTGTGTTTACCTGTGCATTTGCATCAGGTATCAGCTGTGTGCACACACATGTGTGTGTGTGTGTAGATGGTATCTGTGTGTGTAGAGTGAGTTGGTGTTAAGTTCAGTGAGTTGTGTGTGTGAGTAAATTTTGAGGACTGTGAGATGTTCAGTTTTTAGACTGTGTGTAGGTGTACAATAGTTTTAACTGTGTGTGAGTGATCAGTAGATAGAGTAGTGTTAGCAGTGTGTCCCTGTGTAGGGAAGGGTGGTTGTATTCAGACTGTGAGCCTGTATGTTCAGTACATCAGTATATCCCCTAGAGTTCAGTACAGAAACTAAGTGTCAGCATGTTTATAATAGTGTATCAGTAAACTTGCAGTGAGTAATTTTAGGGGGTGGAGATGATGTATCAGTAAATCCACTATGTGTGTGAGTGAGGACAGTTAACAGTTAGCCCATATATAAGTTAGTGTTATGATGGTGTCAGTCAGTAGTGCTAGTCATAAGTTGGTCAGTTAGTGTATCAATGAACCTGTGTCCATGTGTAATCAGGTGTGTGTGTGTGTGTGTATACTGTCAGTTTAGTGTGTCTGTGTGCAGTGTAAAACCTGTGAGAGTGTGTATCCTAGAATCTAGTATCTTGTGTCTCCCTATAGTGTGTAGTAGTTTATAAATCCTGTGTCAGTGTTTCATTACTGTGAGTATCTATATATATATATCCCTTAGTACCAGTTAGAACAGTGTAGGAGAACCTGTGTGAGTATGAGTAAATTACTCTCAGTCACAGTAGATAGGGAGAGGCATGGTGCTAAATTGGTATCAGGTACTAGTGTTAAGGGTTGTATTAAGATACCAACTAGAGTTATATATATAGGAGTTATATACATTTATACTAAATGCCTAGTATGTAAAACATTGCTTAGTATTAATATGAAGCCTAGAGTAACAAGTTAAACCTATTATTGACCAGTAGATTTTAGTATCATCTTGGAGAAAACCTACCACATAAGAAATTATGAACCCTAAACCTTAGACATGACCTAGAAACCTCGTATTTAAATTAGTTAGCATGTTATTCTTTTAATTCATTATTTAACATTGAAATTCCATACTAGGTCATTTTGATTTCATCTTGGACATCGATCCTCACACCTTGCTCAGGACCACAAGCGAGTACATTCTCGGACAGTTTTCATGGTTGATTACTTCTATAAATTGTAGTGTATTACATACTTGATTCCGACACTGTGGATACACGGGTTAGCACCCTAGATCCCCATCACGAGGAGTCGTGGTTGGAATCCATCGTGCTAGCTGGGGGATGGGGAACTATTAGTAGATTATGTGATCATATCCAAACATTATATGTACCATAGCTCACCCCACTTCTCACGTCGGGTGCAGCCTGACCACTTATATGCTCCATAGCTGTTATATATGATTAGCCTGACCACTATATGCACCATAGCTAACCATGCGGTTAGCCTGACCTAAAAGAATCATAGCTAATCATATATAACCAGCCTGATCCAGTCCCAAGCCGATCACGTAATAAACTAATATTTCAAACACTTAGCTAGATGTTTATTTTATTCTGATTCACTTGTTCTAGCATTCACTATTTATTGCTCATTGTTAGATGCTCTATTGTCTATTTCATTTCTCCAGTACTTCTCATTTTCAGCATTTATTTCCATCTTGTATCTCTTACACTGTTTATAGATTTTGTCAATTTAAATGAAACTGCTGTTAGTGCTTGTGCTTCGCTCCAATCCTGACTGGATAACAACATTTTTAGAGAACCTGGAGGACTTTTGCCCTACTCATTACGGTCCAGGAATAGAGGAGGATTTCACCCCAGAAATCCCAGAGGAGGTGCCTATCCTAGAGGAGAACTTACCAGCCTGTTCTTAGATTACTTTTCTGCATTATGGTTTTAGACTGAGACTGAGTTGTTTTATTTTATTTGTGACTTTGTGAGGTCATTTAGACCCAGGATTGAGTTGGACTTCTTGTGGTTGGTTTAAATAGAACTCTTTTCAATTCTCATCGTGCCATTATGTTTATAGTTGTGATTGAGTATATTATAGAACTGTAATTTATTTATCATTGTCCTCCGTACGGAGTTGAGACTATTGACAGGATATACTATGTTTGTGACCTAGACAGCGTTCTACCGCCGATGCTGCGGCGTAGGCTGGACGTACCCACGACTCATGCCCAAATTTCCGGGTGCGGGTCGTGACACGTTTTTAGTGGTGGCCCATGCAGGTCAAGTCTGTAGTCTAGTCTTAGTCTTAGATTCATATTAGAGCCATATCGTAGTGGTGCTCGCTTAGAGTATTACTACGAGCCTGTTTTAGGAAATAGGAATTAGGCCAAGGATATGCTCAATCACAATTAGGGAATTCTGATTCTTATGATACTATTCTTAATGATTAATTCCTTTAGAAATTTTTCTGTCCTTCCTTGATATCATATCTATTGCCTTAATTGAATCTTTCGATCTGTCTTCAGGATGCCGCCAAGAAGGTCCCAGAGACTCGGAGCAGCAGATTCAGAGAGGTCTGCCACCTCTCGCGCTGCCGGACAGACATCAGCAGCACCTCCTACATCTCCAGTGCAAGTGGGAGTGTCTGCAACAGTCGGGGGTCCTCCACCACCTGTTCAGAGGGTCCCCGCAGCTACGACGGAGCTACCACCACCACCACCAGTTCAGTATCCAGGAGGTGTGCCCGTCGATGGAGCACAGATGTTCGCTTTGATTCAGGGCATGGTCGATGCCCAGAGGACGTCGGCAGAGGCACAGAGAGTGCAGGCTGAGGCACATCAGGCCCAGACAGAGATGATGAGGGTGAACATGGAGAATGCTCACCAAGTGGCTCTCCAGGCTGTGGAGAGAGTCACTCAGCAGCAGCAACAACCTGGTCAGCAACCACAGAGGCCGGGCACCATTGTGGACTTCAAGAGGATGATGCCTCGGGAGTTCAAGGGGACAGAAGGGATACTCTACGCTGATGATTGGCCAGAGGACATCGAGAGGAACTTGCGTTTGGCGCAGATTCCAGAGGCGCTCCAGATCGAGGCCGCTGGCAGCCAGATGTTCGATATTGCCTTGACGTGGTTTCGCACGGAGCCGAGACTCTTGCGCGGGGGACTCACTTGGGAGGATTTCAAGGAGCTCTTCAAGGAGAAGTTCTTTCCTGATGTTGCCCTGGGAGCTTTGGAGAGTCAGTTCCATGACTTAGCCCAGGGGAGCTCGTCCGTCGATGAGTATGCCGCGGAGTTTTCCCGCCTGAGCCGCTTCGCGCCATCGATGATTAGAGATCCGGGGGACAGGGCCCGGAAATTCAGAAAGGGGCTGACAAGAGAGATCAAGTCTCGCACGTCGGGACGTCGCACAGCTACCTACGAGGGCATATTGATGGATGCCCAAGTAGCCGAGGATGACTTGGACCTCAGGCCCAAGAGGGGACGCGATGTTTCCGGAGGAGCAAACAGTAGTGTGGGACCAGGCAAGCGTCCACACTTTCAGCAGCAACAGTAGAGACCCTTTCAGCAGCAGCATCAGGCACCAGCCCGAGGGCAGGTCCAGCAGCAGCAACAGAGACAGAACCAGCCCGCCATCCAGTGTGCTTACTGCGGGAAGATGGGACATACTAGAGAGATCTGCAGGCATAGATTGGGCTCATGTTTGTCCTGCGGATCGACGACACATCAGCTGAGGGATTGCCCTACCATTCGGACTCGTCCAGGCCAGGGTGGAGCAGCCGCCCAGAGAGGACCAGGCAGGGTACCTGCAGCACCAGGAGGCCAACAGCAGAGGGGACCACTTCCACCGCAAAATCAGAGGTTTGCCCAGCATCAGCAGTAGAGAGGTGCACCCCAGGGGCGAGCGTACGCCATGGCAGTCGAGGAGATCGAGCCAGCAGGAGACTTGATCACAGGTTCGGTTCTTCTCGATTGTATTCCCGCATTTACCTTATTCGATTCTGGCGCTTCCCATAGTTTTGTGTCTGTATCATATGCACTTCGACATCATTTAGACACAGAACCATTAGCTAGGACTTGCAAGATCATGACTGGTGGAGGTATTATCCTAGTTCGTGATCACTGCAAGGACCGGAGAGTGTCAGTAGGAGGCCGAGACTTGAGCGTGAGTTTACTCGTCATGCCACTTCCAGGGTACGACATTGTACTCGGAATGGACTGGTTGAGTAGGCATCATGCTACTATAGATTGTTATGGAGGCAGAGTATTGTTTAGACCACCAGGAGAGCCGGAGTTTGAGGTAGTCAGAGGAGCAGCGGAACAGAGCAGGAGCATATTTTGCGGAGCCAGGGCAGAAGAAGAGGAGTTGCCACATCCTCTGATAGCGGAGTTCCTGGATGTATTTCTAGAAGAGTTGCCTGGCTTGCCGCCAGACAGAGATGTTGAATTCTCTATAGACTTGGTTCCAGGAGCGGAGCCCATTTCACAACATGTTTATAGAGTCAACAATAGCGAGCTGGCAGAGCTGAAAAAGCAAGTTGAGGAGCTGCAGGACAAAGGCTTCATCAAATCCAGTTCATCACCATGGGGAGCTCCGGTATTGTTCGTACCGAAGAAGGACGGCACGGTGCGCATGTGCATTGATTATAGAGCCTTGAACAATATCACTATCAAGAACAAGTACCCGCTGCCGAGGATAGATGATCTTTTCGATCAGTTGAGCGGGGCGAGGGTGTTTTCAAAGATAGATTTGAGGTCAGGCTATCACCAGGTGAAGGTGAAGAAAGAAGACACGCCAAAGACAGCTTTTCGGACCAGATACGGCCAGTTTGAGTTCATGGTGATGCCATTTGGTTTAACCAATGCACCGGCAGTATTCATGAACCTGATGAACAAGGTGTTCCACCAGTACCTTGACAAGTTCGTGGTGGTGTTCATCGATGATATTCTTGTGTATTCCAAGACACCGGAGGAGCACGAAGAGCACCTGAGATTGGTCTTAGAGACTCTCAGGAGGGAGAAGCTGTACGGGAAACTCTCTAAGTGTGAATTCTTCCTTGACAAGGTAGAATTTCTTGGGCATGTGGTATCAGGTGACGGAATCTCGGTAAACCCAAAGAAGATCGAGGCAGTGGAGTCGTGGGCTACCCCCAGTTCGGTAGTTGAGATCAGGAGTTTTCTCGGGCTAGCAGGATACTACAGGAGGTTTGTACAAGACTTCTTTAAGATTGCAGCGCCGATGACCAGGCTGACTAGGAAGGATGTGGATTTTGTATGGACGGAGGAGTGCCAGGCCGCATTTGATGAGCTGAAGAAGAGGTTGACGACAGCTCCAATTTTGACGTTGCCAGCAGGGACAGGTGGTTTCACCATCTACAGTGATGCTTCAGGGAAGGGTCTGGGATGTGTTCTTCAGCAGCACGGGAAGGTAATTGCCTATGCTTCCAGGCAGTTACGCCCTCATGAAAAGAACTATCCCACCCACGATTTAGAGTTGGCAGCAGTTATCTTCGCTCTAAAGCTGTGGAAGCATTATCTGTACGGAGAGCGTGTGGAGATCTTCACAGACCACAAGAGCTTGAAGTACGTATTCACACAGAAGGAGCTGAACAAGAGACAGAGGAGGTGGTTAGAATTGATGAAAGACTTTGACATCTCATTGCAGTACCATCCAGGGAAGGCCAACGTGGTCGCCGATGCCTTGAGCAGGTATCCGACGGCTATGTACTTGACAACTGATAGACATTTGTTGGCTGATCTGGAAAGCTTGGAGATTGAAGTGTTAGTTCCCGGTACTGAGATCCAAATGTGGGGATTGCAGATACAGTCCGAACTGATGGACAGGATCAGAGCTGCGCAGTACGATGATGAGGCTCTGAGGAGCATCAGGGCACAAGTTCAGATGGGATTGTCAGACGATTTTACTATCGCAGATGATGGTTCTTTACGGCACGGCACGAGGATATGTGTGCCAAGCGGGGAGCTGCACGAGGAAGTTTTACAGGAGGCACACCGCTCTCAGTACTTGATGCATCCCGGTGCCAACAAGATGTATCGAGACTTGAGGGAGCACGTATGGTGGTATGGAATGAAGCGCGAGGTAGCACGCTTCGTATCCCGATGTCTAGTGTGCCAGCAGGTAAAGGCAGACCGACAGAGGCCAGGTGGTTTGCTTCAACCCTTACCAATTCCAGAATGGAAGTGGGAGCACGTGACCATGGATTTCGTTTCAGGGCTTCCACGTTCTCCAGGAGGGAAGGACGCGATTTGGGTCATCGTGGACAGGTTGACCAAATCAGCCCATTTCTTACCTTTCAGGGTGGGCACGTCGACAGAGAGGCTCGCAGAGATGTACGTGCGTCAGATAGTTAGACTTCATGGAGTTCCGGTGAGCATCGTCTCGGATCGGGATAGCTGTTTCACTTCCCACTTCTGGAGGAGTCTGCAGGCTAGCTTGGGCACTCAGCTCAAGTTCAGTACCGCATATCACCCCCAGACCGACGGGCAGTCTGAAAGGACTATTCAGACTCTCGAGGATATGCTACGCACTTGTGTTCTAGATCTCGGAGGTTCTTGGGAGGATCATCTGCACCTGGTAGAGTTCGCCTACAACAACAGCTACCAGGCCAGCATCGAAATGTCACCATTTGAGGCTCTTTATGGACGGAGGTGTCGTACACCGCTATCGTGGGACGACGTTGGAGAGAGAGCCTTGCTAGGACCAGAAATGGTCGTGGATGCAGCAGAAAAGGTGAAACTCATCAGAGACAGACTGCGAGTGGCGCAGGACAGACAGCGGCATTGGGCCGACAGCCACCGTAGACCCCTTGAGTTTCAGGTATGGATTGTTATTTTGGTTTGTGTTTGTTTGTTTAGACTGCGTGCTGAGACTGTTTTGTTTAGGTTGGCGATCTAGTATTCCTACGGATCTCCCCGACGCGTGGAACGATTCGTTTTGGTAGAGGCGAAAAGCTTAGCCTACGCTACATCGGACCTTTCGGTATTCTTGCAAGGATAGGTGCAGTGGCATATAGACTAGACTTGCCGCCTGCACTAGAGGGAGTGCATGATGTGTTTCACGTGTCGCAGCTGAGACGGTACGTGGCAGACCCTAGTCACGTACTTGATCACTCGAAGATTGAGGTTGGTCCGACGCTCAGCTACCCTGAGCAGCCCGTAGAGATCTTGGACCGCAGAGAGAAGGTGTTGCGGAACCAAACTATTCCTTTGGTTTGGGTTGCATGGAGACATCACTCTCCAGGGGAGTCGACCTGGGAGAGAGAGGACGAAATGCGCAAGCAATACCCGTATCTCTTCTAGACTTGAGGTATTTCCTTTTCTGATTTCACTCTTGTTCTAGTTCAGTCCAATTTCGAGGACAAAATTTCTTTTAGGAGGGTAGACTTGTCACTACCACTTTTCCATATGAGGGCATTTGTGTAATTTAACTATTTTAAATAATTATGAATTAATTATTTTGATGAGTTTTATAAACTATTTACATATTGTTAGTGATATTTGGTTTAAGGTAAAAACCCTAGAACGCATTAGGGCAAACCCTAATGACCAAACCCTAATTTTAAACCCAGTTCTAGTGAAACCCTAGACTGACTTAACCTGAGTCTATTAGGTTCTACATGAGAGGGCCAGGGGGTT
Organism: Iris macrosiphon; assembly: GCA_036927795.1. Taxonomy (NCBI): domain Eukaryota; kingdom Viridiplantae; phylum Streptophyta; class Magnoliopsida; order Asparagales; family Iridaceae; genus Iris; species Iris macrosiphon. Next base: position 232,770,361 of record JAYESA010000005.1, read on the forward strand.
TAACCTAAAAACTACGCATGGAAACCCTAAAACTAGGTTTAATATAAAAAGGAAGCTTCTCACAAAGCCATCCTTCATGTAGACAAGAGAAACCCTAGCCTCCACAAGAGAAAACCAATTCCCCACCCCATTTTCGAGATTAAACCTAGGGCTTCCATTTTCTCCTCCTCCAAAGCAAGGAAATCAGGAACTTGGGTCAAGGAGACTTGGGAAGGAAGAACTTCCATAGGGAACCATCTTCCTGCAGGTAAAACCCTATTTTATACATGTAATCTCTGTTTTTCTGTCGATTATTGGCCATTAGGGAACCCCTTACTGTGTGGTACGAATTTTAGGGTTTTGGATTAGGTTTTGGTGACCAACATGGGGTTTTCCCCAATTAATTCGTGAACCCTAACCCTAGGTATTCGTAGGTAGATTGATTTCATCTTGTATGGGTAGATTGAACTCGATTCTTAGGGTTTTGGGTTGAGGATTCATGGGTTGTAAGTATAATTGTTTTCTGAACTGCATGTGTTCGATGAAATACCAAAAAGGGATGAACACCTATTTTCCTATTCTAATAAAATCTAATTTTGATGAATGATGAATGATGTATGATGTATATATATATATTTATACATATGTTTATAGATTGTAGGTGTGTTCTATCTCTATCTATGTTGTAGATGTGTGTGGGTGTTTAGAAGAGGGGAATACTGTGAATGATTTACTGTACAATCGGGTAGGTGTATTGGGGAAGGCTCTGTGTTCAGTCGGGTAGGTGTGAACTGTGTGGTTGGGTTTCATTGTGTACTCGGGTTGAAGGGAAACTGTGCAATCGGGTTTTGGTGTTCAGAGGATGGTTGAAGGGAGAGAGATTTGTATCAGTAGCTAGTTAGGGTATTTGAGTGTCAGGGTATCAGGAATTATTTATGTGTATTAGTTTTGAATAGAGTATGGATTTCAGAGTACTGTGTGTATCAGTTTTGGTGAGTTTATGTGTAAATTTGCAGTGTGTAGAATTGAGTCTTAGCAGTGTATTCTGTGCTGTGTATTTCTGTAGGTATTAGAGCAGGGGTATGTATCAGATTGGGGGAGGGGTTTCATGACTGTGTGTGTAGATGAGGGAAGTGCCTGTGTACTGTGTATTAGATTAGGTGAGTAGATGTGTACTGTGTATTAGATTAGGTGAGGATGTGTACCTGTGTCAGTGAGAGCCAATGTGACTGTGTATAGGTATGAGGGAGAGATAATTCCCAGGTTTAACGAGGATTCTGATATGTGAGGTCTGTGCAGATACTGCATGTGTGTGTGTGGATCTGTGTGAGTAGCCTGTGTGTTTACCTGTGCATTTGCATCAGGTATCAGCTGTGTGCACACATGTGTGTGTGTGTGTAGATGGTATCTGTGTGTGTAGAGTGAGTTGGTGTTAAGTTCAGTGAGTTGTGTGTGTGAGTGAATTTTGAGGACTGTGAGATGTTCAGTTTTTAGACTGTGTGTAGGTGTACAATAGTTTTAACTGTGTGTGAGTGATCAGTAGATAGAGTAGTGTTAGCAGTGTGTCCCTGTGTAGGGAAGGGTGGTTGTATTCAGACTGTGAGCCTGTATGTTCAGTACATCAGTATATCCCCTAGAGTTCAGTACAGAAACTAAGTGTCAGCATGTTTATAACAGTGTATCAGTAAACTTGCAGTGAGTAATTTTAGGGGGTGGAGATGATGTATCAGTAAATCCACTATGTGTGTGAGTGAGGACAGTTAACAGTTAGCCCATATATAAGTTAGTGTTATGATGGTGTCAGTCAGTAGTGCTAGTCATAAGTTGGTCAGTTAGTGTATCAATGAACCTGTGTCCATGTGTAATCAGGTGTGTGTGTGTGTGTATACTGTCAGTTTAGTGTGTCTGTGTGCAGTGTAAAACCTGTGAGAGTGTGTATCCTAGAATCTAGTATCTTGTGTCTCCCTATAGTGTGTAGTAGTTTAGAAATCCTGTGTCAGTGTTTCATTACTGTGAGTATCTATATATATATATCCCTTAGTACCAGTTAGAACGGTGTAGGAGAACCTGTGTGAGTATGAGTAAATTACTCTCAGTCACAGTAGATAGGGAGAGGCATGGTGCTAAATTGGTATCAGGTACTAGTGTTAAGGGTTGTATTAAGATACCAACTAAAGTTATATATATAGGAGTTATATACATTTATACTAAATGCCTAGTATGTAAAACATTGCTTAGTATTAATATGAAGCCTAGAGTAACAAGTTAAACCTATTATTGACCAGTAGATTTTAGTATCATCTTGGAGAAAACCTACCACATAAGAAATTATGAACCCTAAACCTTAGACATGACCTAGAAACCTCGTATTTAAATTAGTTAACATGTTATTCTTTTAATTCATTATTTAACATTGAAATTCCATACTAGGTCATTTTGATTTCATCTTGGACATCGATCCTTACATCTTGCTCAGGACCACAGGCGAGTACATTCTCTGACAGTTTTCATGGTTGATTACTTCTATAAATTGTAGTGTATTACATACTTGATTCCGACACTGTGGATACACGGGTTAGCACCCTAGATCCCCATCACGAGGAGTCGTGGTTGGAATCCATCGTGCTAGCTGGGGGATGGGGAACTATTAGTAGATTATGTGATCATATCCAAACATTATATGTACCATAGCTCACCCCACTTCTCACGTCGGGTGCAGCCTGACCACTTATATGCTCCATAGCTGTTATATATGATTAGCCTGACCACTATATGCACCATAGCTAACCATGCGATTAGCCTGACCTAAAAGAATCATAGCTAATCATATATAACCAGCCTGATCCAGTCCCAAGCCGATCACGTAATAAACTAATATTTCAAACACTTAGCTAGATGTTTATTTTATTCTGATTCACTTGTTCTAGCATTCACTATTTATTGCTCATTGCTAGATGCTCTATTGTCTATTTCATTTCTCCAGTACTTCTCATTTTTAGCATTTATTTCCATCTTGTATCTCTTACACTGTTTATAGATTTTGTCAATTTAAATGAAACTGCTGTTAGTGCTTGTGCTTCGCTCCAATCCTGACTGGATAACAACATTTTCAGAGAACCTGGAGGACTTTTGCCCTACTCATTACGGTCCAGGAATAGAGGAGGATTTTACCCCAGAAATCCCAGAGGAGGTGCCTATCCTAGAGGAGAACTTACCAGCCTGTTCTTAGATTACTTTTCTGCATTATGGTTTTAGACTGAGACTGAGTTGTTTTATTTTATTTGTGACTTTGTGAGGTCATTTAGACCCAGGATTGAGTTGGACTTCTTGTGGTTGGTTTAAATAGAACTCTTTTCAATTCTCATCGTGCCATTATGTTTATAGTTGTGATTGAGTATATTATAGAACTGTAATTTATTTATCATTGTCCTCCGTACGGAGTTGAGACTATTGACAGGATATACTATGTTTGTGACCTAGACAGCGTTCTACCGGCGATGCTGCGGCGTAGGCTGGACGTACCCACGACTCATGCCCAAATTTCTGGGTGCGGGTCGTGACAGGCACTACGGGAGGAGCTGGTGGAACCAGATTGTCAATATGCCCGTTCGGTCCTGAAAGTAGAGGATTCATCGAGGTCTCTCCTTGTGTGTGGCCATCAACCCCAGAGACGTGTTGCCCCCAGTAGCGGCACATCTGTTACGCAAATTCATCTCTCTACAAGAGATAAACGAAAGATTATGAAGAGTACATAAATCAAGCATGATGTAAGCATTTATTCAAATATGAAGGATTAGGAGGAAGGTGAGTTATAGTCAAATGTGGATAAGACCTAAAACTCTAATCCTAAGTGCAGGCCCGTTCAATACAGTTACCTAACCGAAACGACCAACTAGACCTGCATGAGACACCACTAAAAATATGTCATGCCCCAGTCCCAAAATACGTAGGACCAGGTATACGTACACATGTCAGTTGTACAAACAAGTATAGAAACTCAATTTAATGGACCTAACCAGTCGTAGTACGCTATAAAATATAACTAAGTCACAACAACACAGGAAGGTATATCTAGTCTCATCCACAAAATATCACAGAATAGGAAACTGAATGAAATAGAATAAGTCTCAGAATCCATTACAAAAGAATATCCAGTAGAGAACAATCCATAAAATGAGTACAAATGATTATTGAAAGAATATAATTAAGCAATAAAGAAATAATAAAAATAGTCTGGGCGTCAGCTAACTAGATAATAACACCCAAGACTCTAAGCAATTATCGTCCATGACGCTCAAGAAAACTCCAGTGGCTCCACATTAAGGTCCTCATCAGCAAGATCTCTAACTCCATAGTTCGACGGGTATAAGTTGTCATGCCCCAGTCCCGCAGAGGCCGATCGTCCTCGCTTGGTCCCTACGGAACCGATCGTCCTCGCATGGGCGTGATGTCATACAAGCCTAAGCTGCACTTGCACAAGGACAAAGCTTCGAACAAGGACAAGTAAGTTATTCAAGATGGGAGCAGTGGCACAATATTGCAGAAAAGTAAAGAACACAATGACATATAAAAATAAGCTCTTTATTGATAATCAAGAGCTGTTACAAGCAGCGCTTGGCCGAGATTATAATTTGCTCAAGATCTCTTTCTCTCGATTATAATGACACTGTTCCATACATTATGTCCCTTTATACAAAAGCAGCTCAAAGTAAATCTCGATACGGCTCAAGGCATCGACTCCAGATTTTTGGGTCCTGGGGATGAGGCACGGCTATTGCTTCCTCGAATGATCTAATACCTGCGAACAAGCAAACTGTTAGTGGGTCAGCACTTTGAAGAAAGTACTGGTGAGTATAAAATCAACGAACAGAAGCAACACTCCCTGAAACCCACACTAAGTAAGCATGCGGCAAAATATTACATTACTAGTGATCTTGCTACTTTTAACTATGTTTATTTCATGCAGCTCATGATTATAGTCAGTTTATATCTTTTTTTTAAAATAGCTTTGTAATCAGTTTGCATATTCAATACATACAAGCAAGCTATAAAGACAGTATTCTATTGTGCAGTGCACAACATGTATTGTGAGCTATATTCGATCTTTTAGGAACACAAGTTATCTCTAGTGGACTGTTTATCTCGAATGAAGACAAGTGCAATAAGTGGACTATACAATTCGATGCAATAGGGGCAGCATCATATTCAATGTAAAATAGATGTATCATATTTAGCAAACATGATAAGGAACATAAGAAAATATAAGTGATCACTTATTCAGTGATCCTTACCCATGGCTGAACGGTTATCCCTGCAGCAGACATACAAGTTGATAACATATGCATATATATATATAAATGAGGTTCTCTTTCCCTGTCCATATCTGTATCAAACAATAAGGTATGCAAGAAGGCTATCCTAGCATACGCCCTAAATATATGATGGTCCCCTCCACGGGATTAGCAAGTGGGACGTACAAGCCCATCTCACTAATGACAGATAAACTAATAGCTGCTGAAATGCATGGTTGCTATACACTAAAATACGCTCAAAATAGCAACCGAGACTCATTGTTCAGTACTACACTAAGAATCATACCCTCCCGTAAATAAGGACTTCAAGTCTCAGGGTGTTCCAGATCTCTCCCAGGCCGAACGATCCCCAGTGTCCTAGGAACCGCTCAAGAGATAAACCTTGTGCACAAGTTATCAGACCGATGCATGAATGCACTTCTATCAGATAAATACCATATGATGCACATAATCCAGAATAAGCAAGCAAGCATATCTATCAAGCTATAAAGCCGGAGCTCTCAATACTCTTACCTAATAGCCACACCCTCCCATAAATAAGGACTTTAAGTCTCAGGGCAAACTATTAGTCTAGATGTACAAGTTCAAGCTATTCATGCAGTTCTCTCTCTTTACAAGTGATCAATGAAACATGTTTAAGCAATCTAGATCTTTTAACAAGTAATAAGCAAGAACAATTCTATAAATCTAGCATGTTATTCTATCTCTTTAGTACGATAGCGAACATGCAAGCAATCTCTTATTAAAGCAAGCATAGTAGTCATTCCACTCTCTCGCATGACAAGCATGTAGTACTATTCTTATTTAGTATTCGATGAAAACATAAGAACTTCTTTTACTCTTATTTATTAGCATGGCAGCGGTTCGTTCGATAGCAGTTTTCGTGTAACTAAGCTTGCACATTTCTATCTTTTCTTAGCATGGCAATGGTTCTATCTCTTTTAAACAAGCATTCAAGTTCTGTAGTTAGGCAAGAAGATTCGTTTTAATGACAAGCAATACAAGTTCTCTTATTAAGCATGCAGAGTCAGGTTCTATCATTCTTCTTATAAAACTATCTTCTTAGAACAAGCAGTAGAAAATTCAGATTCATTATTAAGGCGTACAAGAATCAGATAATACCGTTATTTCACACATTTAGATCAATCGTCTTGTGGTTCGATCGAAAACTCTCCGAGAAGACTTCCACTCGAGCAAGCAAAGTGATATCACTTGTATATAGTACCTATGCGAAGCGGGGCACTACATACTTACCCACTAATAAAAAGTTTCGTCCTCAAAACTTCAAGGACAAACTTTCGATATTTAGAGCAGCGATAGTTCTCATTCCTCACCATCCTCAATCGAAAACTCTAGCAATCAGAACTCAATAAAACTCTAGCCATCAGAAATCATAAATCATATCTCAAGCAATAAAATAAATCCAGAAAACTTTTGCCGGCAACTTTCAAAATATATACGGACTTATTGTATTGAACGCTCATTGCAGCACAATATCGAGCACATCTCTGAGTCGAAGGCAACGGAATGGGCAAAGAATCGAGTAGCTCTGGTACCATTATGTCACACTCCAGTCCCGCAGGGGCCGATCGTCCTAGCTTAGTCCCTACAAAATCGATCGTCCTCGCGTGGGCATGATGCCGTGCAAGCCTAAGCTACGCTTGTACAAGGCCAAAGCTTTGAATAAGGGCAAGTAAGCTATTCAAGACGGGATAAGCGGCACAATATTGCAGAAAAGTAAAGAACACAATGGTATATGAAAATAAGCTCTTTATTGATAATCAAGAGGTGTTACAAGCGGCGCTTGGCCGAGATTATAATTCGCTCAAGCTCCCTTTCTCTCGATTACAATGACACCATTCCATACATTATGTCCCTCTATACAAAAGTAGCTCAAAGCAAATCTCGATACAGCTCAAGGCATCGACTCCATATTTCTGGGTCCTGGGGATGAGGTACGGCTATCGCTTCATCGGATGATCCAATACTTGCGAACAAGCAAACTGTTGGTGGGTCAGCACTTTGGAGAAAGTACTGGTGAGTATAAAATCAACGAACAGAAGCAATACTCCATAAAACCCATACTAAGTAAGCATGTGGCAAAATATTATATTACTAGTGATCTTGCTACTTTTACCTATGTTTATTTTATGCAGCTCAGGATTATAGTCAGTTTACATCTTTTTAAAAACATAGCTTTGTAATCAGTTTGCATATTCAATATATACAAGCAAGCTATAGAGACAGTGTTCTATTGTGCAGTGTACAACATGTATTGTGAGCCATATTCGATCTCTTAGGAACAAAAGTTATCTCTAGTGGACTGTTTATCTCGAATCAAGACAAGTGCAATAAGTGGACTATACAATTCGATGCAATAGGGGTATCAGAATATTTAATATAAAACAGATGTATCACATTTAGCAAACATAATAAAAGATATAAGGAAATACAAATGATCACTTATTCAGTGATCCTTACCCATGGCCGAACGGTTATCCCTGCAGCAGACATACAAGTTAACAACATATGCATATATATATAAACGAGGTTCTTTTTTCTTGTCCGTCTCTGCATCAAACAGTTAGGTATGTAAGAAGTCTAGCCTAGCATGCACCCTAACTACATGATGGTCCCCTCCACGGGATTAGCAAGTGAGCCGTACAAGCCCATCTCACTAATGACAGATCGACTAATAGCTGCTAAAACGAATGGTTGCTATACACTAAAATACGCTTAAAATAACAGCTGTGACTCATGGTTCAGTACTACACTAAAAGCCACACCCTCCCGTAAATAAGGACTTCAAGCCTCAGGGTGTTCCAGATCTCTCCCTGTCACTACCCAATTCTAGAAAATAGGGTTTTTTTTTTTATTTGATAAATAGTGGATTGTATTTAATTAATTATATTTATATTTATTTAGTGCTTATATTATTTTTTAATGATTGTTTTAGGGTTTTGGCTAGCCTGGACCCATGTCAGACCCTAGTGGACCCATGTTCGACCCATCCCACACCCTTGTGAGAATTATTTTGGGGCTTAGAAATATTTATTATATTTTTAGAAGGTTAGTGGGAGAGATTTGGAGCTAGTTTGAGTGCTTTTGGAACCCGGAACCCAAAACCGAGTTACGGGAGGGCATTTTGGTCATTTGGACTTAGTGGAACCCTTTTTAACTTCATGGCCGGCCCCCTACCTACCCATTCCCATGTAAAACCAGCAGCCCCCCTTTGTATACTTCTTCTTCTTCATTCTTCTTCTTCTCCACTTCTTCTTTCTTCTTCTTTCTACTCCAAAGTAAGTTCTTCTTCACTTTTCTTCCTTCTTTCTTCCATTCCTTCTCCTTATGCTAGCCCTAACCTTGCATTTTCTCTAACCTAGGTGTGTAGAGCTTAGATCTAGTGTGGAAGCTAGATTTAGTGGCTTGGAGCTTGAGGGAGGTGATTTCTAGGGGTTGTGAGACTTTGGCCTTGGGATTTCAACTCCCGAGAGGTAAAACCTAACTTTCCCCTTGCTAATTATTTTTATGTAGTGTAATTAGTGTTGTAGAACCTTCCTAGACCCTAAGCCTACCCGTAGGAGGAAGTTGGAACTAGTTTGGTTGAGTTTAGAGATTTTGGCATTAGGTTTTGTGTCGATTTCGGGTGGAATCCGAAATTGGCCCAATTTTGGGTGATGTCCTAGGTTAAACGGACCTAGATAGACGTTGTCGGGTGTCTTGAGGGTGAGTGCGTGTCTCCGTTCGGACACAGGAAGCCGTGTCGCGGAGAAACGGGCATTTCGAGCGAAATTGGGGTTTTTCGTCGTCGCCGATTCTAAGTGCGTGCGCGTTTCCGCCACGGACCTAGAATCGACGCGGGAGCACATTTTCTAGGATCTAGGCATCGTTTAGAGCGCGTGGGTAAATTTTGGGCCGATTCCGAGTTCGTTTGGTGTGCGTTTCAGGAGGTTTTCCGAACCGTGCACCACGTGTTCGTCGAAATGACTGAACGGCCATTTCGACTTGGTTTTCTCGTTTCGGGCTTGTGCGCGCGTTGGGTTAGTATCGGGGAATGTGTGCTAGAGTTTTCAAGTTATATTTTATATATTTTAGGGTGTTGGTGAGTGTCGGGGTCGTTGGGCGTGAGTGAGGCGTGTTGTTGTGTGTTGTGGTTGAGTGGTGTTGTGTCTCTTTATATATATATTTATATGTGTCTATTTATATATATTTGTATGTGTGTTTATGTATATATATATATTTATATATATGTGTGTATTTAGATCTATGTGCTTGTGTGTGTATAAGTCTATGTGTATATATATATGTATATGTGTAAGTGTGCTTGTGTGTGTATATGTATATATATATATATATATATATATATATATATATATATATATATATATATATGTGTGTGTGTGTGTGTGTGTGTGTGTGTGTGTGTGTATGTGTAAATATATATCTTAGAGTGTGTGTGTGTATTGATATGTATGTATATATATATATTTGAATGTGTATGTGTTTGTAGCTAGGAGGGAGGGGGTTCAGCCACTGCAGCAGGGAGCTACAGTAGCAAGCAGCAGCAGCAGCAGTCTCTTCAGCAGCAGCAGCAGTAAATGCTAGCAGCATACGCAGCGCTAGTAGCAGCAGCAAACAGCGGGTAGTAGCAAGGAGAGTGGTTTAATAGTTAGAATAGATAGTTATATAGATGGTTTAATAGATAGATAGATTAGTAGCTAGATAGCTAGCTAGAGGGGTTTTAGAGCGAAACCTCAATACCTTGAGATACCGAGGTATCTCGATACCTTGAGATATTCAAGGTATTGAGTTTCGAGCGGGATATTTGAGCATTAGCCTAGGAAATGCTTTGGAGTAATTTTTATATGTTTATATATATATAATTACGCGTGCTAGCATAGATTTTAGCGGGTTTAGGCGGGGTGCGTGGCCTAGGGCGAGGTATCGGATACCGAGGGTATCCCGGTATCTCGATTAGGCGAGTTTGTGAGTTTAGTAGCTTAATGAGCTCGGTTTGACCTAGAATTTCAGGGGCACCCTAGTTTGACCTAGCTTTGACCATAATTGTCCCCGTTGACCGTAAAAGTCAACGTTTGACCTAGTTTTGACCTAGAGTTGAATTTTTGGACCCCGGGTTGACTTTTTGACCCGAATTTCACCGGTTTGACCCGTTCGACCTAGAATAGCCCTAGAAGCCTATTTTTAATTATTTTATATCAGTTTAAATGCTTAGAACCCTGTTTAATTCTGCTTTTCGCATTAGGTCCTTGCGACACCGGTCCGGATCTCGATCCTCATCAGTTGCTCAGGACATCAGGCGAGTACCTACCTCTGATAGTTTCCATTTCATGATAGCGTTTATATCACCTGTTCTAGAACTGTAATACTTGATTCTGACACATTATTACACGAGCTGGTACTAGTGGATCCCGTCATGAGATGCTATCCCCCTTACCGTGTTCAGCGGGTACTCTATCACGTGTATTTCATCATGTACTTCGGGTATTGATTCTCATGTGCTATCATGTGCTTCTTGTGCTCTCGCCTTCGTGTGCGCGAGCTATTATCATGTACGTAGCGTGTTGTGGTTGGATCCAATGGTATTAGTGGGGGAGGGGAGTAGGAGTTGGTTATATGATCAAAGCCAAACAGTATTCATGTGTATGTCGGTTATGCAACTCACGCATAACGGAGTTATCGTAGTGTTTTTCATATGCAACCTAAGCCGATCACATAATGAACTCGTGCTCAAGGCACTTAGCTAGTATTCATGTTTCTCACCTGCAGTTACTTTTCCAGTACTTGTATTGTTCTCCAGTTTACTTTGCAGCTACTTATTGTGCTCCAGCATATATTTATTTCCTGTGCATCTTGATTACTTTTCTATTGCTCGTCATATACACCTTACCATGTATTTGGAGTTGCTTTCAGAGTTATGTACTTCGCTCCAGTCCTGACTGGACATATTTTTTCCAGAGGATCCTGAGGACTATTGCCCGACGTTCTACGGGCCGGGTGTTGACGACTGTTGTGACCCCGTGATCGAGGAGGAGTGCGCCGAGGAGACGCCGTTAGCACCCTAGTTAGCTAGGTGGGTTTCCTGGGTTGGTCCCAGTATTTTATTTTGGATGATTGTACTTATTCTTTTGTGGCTGTGAGATATTGTAGCTATTATGGCCTTGGACTGTATTATTTTGGATTGTCTTGCTCTCTTGGTTCTGTTTCTTTGTTTATATCATATCGTGCTTATATTCTTCCTCTAGATTTTGTGATTGAGATTATTGATATATATATATTGCGTGGTTGCCCTCCTTTTGGAGAGAATTTTGATATATATATTGCGTGGTTGCCCTCCTTTTGGAGAGGTCATGCCGGATTTTTCTGTGAGATATAGAAAGATATGGTTGACCTAGAACGGACCTTTATAGCGTTCTATCGCCGATTCTGCGGCATAGGCTGGACGTACCCACGGCTCATGCCCGATTTTTGGGTGCGGGTCGTGACAGACCTAGAATGGACCTTTACAGCATTCTACCGCCGATTCTGCGGCGTAGGCTGGACGTACCCACGGCTCATGCCCGATTTTCGGGTGCGGGTCGTGACACGTTTTTGGTGGTGGCCCATACAGGTCTAGTTTTTAGGTTTACCTGCAATAGGATATAGGATATAGGCTGAGAGAGTGTGTGCTCAATCACAACTAGGACCCTTCCTGATTTCTTTTGCTATCTTAATTTTTCCTGAAATTTTTTCTTTTGTAATATTACTGTCCTTCTTTGATGATATCGTTCCTTGCACCGTATTGACTTCTTTTGATCCGTGTTCTTCTTGATTCCATTCCAGCTCTTGCTTTATTTGATTCCGGTGCTTCCCATAGCTTTGTGTCTGTATCTTTTGTTGTTAGACACCATCTTGTTGCTGAACCTTTAGCTAGACTCTGCAAGATCACGACCAGGGGTGGTATCATTCTAGTCCATGATGTCTGCAGAAACCGAAGAGTTACCTTGGGAGGCTGGGAGTTGAGTGTGTGCATACTCGTAATGCCACTTCCGAGCTACGATATTGTACTCGGGATGGATTGGTTGAGTACGCATTGTGCTAGTATAGATTGTCGTGGAGGCAGAGTTTTGTTTAGTCCGCCAGGTGAGCCAGAGTTTCAGTTTGCCAGAGGAGCAGCGGAGCAGACCGATGGAGTCTTCTGCGGAGCCCTGGTGGTAGAGCCGAGGTCGCTACATCCACTGATAGAGGAGTACATGGATGTCTTTCCGGAGGAGTTGCCAGGGTTACCTCCGGACAGAGATGTGGAGTTCTCTATAGACTTGGTGCCAGGCGCGGAGCCGATATCCCAGCACGTCTATAGAGTCAGCAACAGTGAGGTGATAGAGTTGAAGAAGCAAGTGGATGAGCTTCAGGACAAGGGATTTATCAGATCTAGTTCTTCTCCGTGGGGTGCTCCGATACTTTTTGTGCCGAAGAAGGATGGGTCGATACGGATGTGTATCGACTACAGGGCTCTGAACAGCCTCACAATCAAGAACAAGTATCCGCTGCCGCGTATTGATGATCTTTTGACCAGTTGAGCGGAGCGAGGGTATTTTCCAGGATTGATCTGAGGACAGGCTACCACCAGGTGAAGGTCTGGAAGGAGGATATTCTGAAGATAGCTTTTCGGACCAGATATGGGCAGTATGAGTTCTTGGTGATGCCGTTTGGGTTGACTAATGCCCCGGCAGTGTTCATGAATCTGATGAACAAGGTGTTCCATCAGCATCTGGACAGGTTTGTGGTGGTGTTTATATATGACATCTTGGTGTATTCGAAGACCCCAGAGGAGCATGAGGAGCATCTGAGGATAGTGCTGGAGACTCTCAGGAAGGAGAAGCTTTATGGAAAGCTCTCGAAGTGTGAGTTCTTCCTTGACAAGGTGGAATTCCTTGGTCATGTGGTGACTGGAGAGGGTATCTCGATGGATCCGAGAAAGATCATGGCAGTTGAGGCATGGAGTGCTCCGAGTTCAGTAGCCGAGGTCAGGAGTTTCTTGGGACTGGCAGGTTACTACAGAAGAATTGTTCAGGATTTTTCCCGGATTGCAGAGCCGTTGTCCAGGCTGACTCGGAAGGACGTGGAGTTTGTTTGGTCAGAGGAGTGCCAGATCGCCTTTGATGAGCTGAAGAGGAGGTTGACGACAGCTCCAGTGTTGACATTGCCATCAGGTTCTGGAGGATTCACTATCTATAGTGATGCATCGGGGAAGGGATTGGGTTGTGTGTTACAGCAGAATGGGAGGGTGATTGCCTATGCTTCCAGGCAATTACGTCCTCATGAGAAGAACTACCTTACCCACGATTTGGAGTTGGCAGCGGTCATCTTTGCTCTGAAGTTATGGAAACACTATTTATACGGAGAGCGTGTGGAGATCTTCACAGACCACAAGAGCTTGAAGTATGTGTTTACCCAAAAAGAGCTGAACATGAGGCAGAGGAGATGGTTGGAGTTGATGAAAGACTTCGATATATCGTTGCAGTACCATCCAGGGAAGGCGAACGTAGTTGCGGATGCATTGAGCAGGTATCCGGTAGCTATGTGTCTGACTACAGATCGTTATCTTCTGGCAGATCTAGAGAGCTTGGGCATTGAGGTGATAGTGCCTGGAGTTGAGATGCAGATGTGGGGACTGCAGATTCAGTCAGAGTTGATAGACCGGATCAGGGCTACACAGTTTGAGGATGAGTCCCTGAGGAGCATCAGGGCGCAGGTTCAGATGGGATTGTCAGATGACTTCACCATTGCTGATGATGGTTCTTTGCGGTACGGTACCAGGTTGTGTGTGCCGAGTGGGTCGTTGCGCGAGGAGGTTCTCCACGAGGCACATCGATCCCAGTACTCTATGCATCCAGGTGCCAACAAGATATATAAAGATCTGAGACAGCATGTATGGTGGTACGGGATGAAGTGGGAGGTAGCACGCTTCGTATCCCGATGCTTAGTGTGCCAGCAGGTGAAGGCGGAGAGGCAGAGGCCCGGAGGATTACTCCAGCCGCTACCCATTCCGGAGTGGAAATGGGAGCATGTGACCATGGATTTTGTTTCTGGACTTCCCCGTTCTCCAGGCAGGAAGGATGCAATTTGGGTCATCATGGACAGGTTGACCAAATCAGCCCACTTTCTACCATTCAAAGTGGGTACGTCTACAGAGAGACTAGCAGAGATGTATGTGCGCCAGATAGTCAGACTGCATGGAGTTCCAGTGAGTATAGTATCAGATCGGGACAGTCGCTTTACTTCGCATTTCTGGAGGAGTCTGCAGGCTAGCTTGGGCACCCAGCTCAAGTTTAGTAGTGCATATCACCCGCAGACAGATGGTTAGTCAGAGAGGACCATTCAGACACTTGAGGACATGCTTCAGACTTGTGTTTTAGATTTCAGAGGCTCTTGGGAGGATCACTTGCACTTAGTAGAGTTTGCTTACAACAACAGCTATCAAGCCAGTATCGAGATGTCACCTTTCGAGGCGTTGTATGGACGGAGGTGTCGCACTCTGTTGTCATAGGATAATGTAGGTGAGAGAGCTTTGCTTGGCCCGGAGATGGTGGTTGATGCAGCGGAGAAGGTCAAGCTCATTAGAGATAGACTTCGGGTGGCGCAGGACAGGCAGCGGCATTGGGCCGATAGCCACCGGAGACCTTTGGAGTTCGAGGTATAGCTTAGAATCTAGATTTTGTTCTTGTGTTTGCTTGTGATTGCTTATTTTAGACTAAGTGCTGAGACCTTGTTTGTGCTAGGTTGGAGATCTGGTGTTCCTGAGGATTTCTCCGACGCGGGGCACTATTCGCTTCGGTGGAGGCGGGAAGCTTAGCCCACGTTTCGTCGGACCCTTCCGTATTCTTGAGAGGGTTGGCGCCGTGGTGTATAGGCTTGAGTTGCCGTCTACGCTGGAGGGAGTTCATGATGTGTTTCACGTGTCGCAGTTGAGACGGTACGTGGCGGATCCCAGTCACGTCTTGGATCACTCGGAGATCGAGGTGGGCCCTACTCTTAGCTATCCAGAGCAGCCGGTGGAGATTCTGGATCGGCGGGAGAAGGTATTGAGGAACCAGACTATTCTCTTGGTTCGCGTCGCGTGGAGGCATCACTCTCCAGGGGAGTCGACCTGGGAGAGGGAGGATGAAATGCGCGAGCGATACCCCTATCTCTTCGAGCCCTGAGGTATGGTTCTTTTCTTTGCATTCCTGTCCTAGTTTCGTCTTTTAATTTCGAGGACAAAATTATTTTAAGGAGGGTAGACTTGTCACTACCCAATTCTAGAAAATAGGGTATTTTTTTATTTTTATTTGATAAATAGTGGATTGTATTTAATTAATTATATTTATATTTATTTAGTGCTTATATTATTTTTTTTAAAGATTATTTTAGGGTTTTGGCTAGCCTGGACCCATGTCAGACCCTAGTGGACCCATGTCCGACCCAGCCCACACCCTTGTGAGAATTATTTTGGGGCTTAGAAATATTTATTATATTTTTAGAAGGTTAGTGGGAGAGATTTGGAGCTAGTTTGAGTGTTTTTGGAACCCGGAACCCAAAACCGAGTTACAGGAGGGCATTTTGGTCATTTGGACTTAGTGGAACCCTTTTTAACTTCATGGCCGGCCCCCTACCTACCCATTCCCGTGTAAAACCAGCAGCCCCCCTTTGTATACTTCTTCTTCTTCATTCTTCTTCTTCTCCACTTCTTCTTTCTTCTTCTTTCTACTCCAAAGTAAGTTCTTCTTCACTTTCTTCCTTCTTTCTTCCATTCCTTCTCCTTATGCTAGCCCTAACCTTGCATTTTCCCTAACCTAGGTGTGTGGAGCTTAGATCTAGTATGGAAGCTAGATTTGGTGGCTTGGAGCTTGAGGGAGGTGATTTCTAGGGGTTGTGAGACTTTGTCCTTGGGATTTCAACTCCCAAGAGGTAAAACCTAACTTTCCCCTTGCTAATTATTTTTATGTAGTGTAATTAGTATTGTAGAACCTTCCTAGACCCTAAGCCTACCCGTAGGAGGAAGTTGGAACTAGTTTGGTTGAGTTTAGAGACTTTGACATTAGGTTTTGTGTCGATTTCGGGTGGAATCCAAAATTGGCCCAATTTTGGGTGATGTCCTAGGTTAGACGGACCTAGGTAGACGTTGTCGGGTGTCTTGAGGGTGAGTGCGTGTCTCCGTTCGGACACAGGAAGCCGTGTCACGGAGAAACGGGCATTTCGGGCAAAATTGGAGTTTTTCGTCGTCGCCGATTCTAAGTGCGTGCGCGTTTCCTCCACGGACCTAGAATCGACGCGGGAGTGCATTTTCTAGGATCTAGGCATCGTTTAGAGCGCGTGGGTAAATTTTGGGCCGATTCCGAGTTCGTTTGGTGTGCGTTTCAGGAGATTTTCCGAACCGCGCACCACGTGTTCGTCGAAATGACCGAACGGCCATTTCGACTTGGTTTCCTTGTTTCGGGCTTGTGCGCGCGTTGGGTTAGTATCGGGGAGTGTGTGCTAGAGTTTTCGAGTTATATTTTATATATTTTAGGGTGTTGGTGAGTGTCGGGGTTGTTGGGCGTGAGTGGGGCATGTTGTTGTGTGTTGTGGTTGAGTGGTGTTGTGTCTCTTTATATATATATTTATATGTGTCTATTTATATATATTTGTATGTGTATTTATGTATATATATATATTTATATATATGTGTGTATTTAGATCTATGTGCTTGTGTGTGTATAAGTCTATGTGTATATATATATGTATATGTGTAAGTGTGCTTGTGTGTGTATATGTATATATATATATGTGTGTGTATGTGTAAATATATATCTTAGAGTGTGTGTGTGTGTATTGATATGTATGTATATATATATATTTGTATGTGTGCATATATATATTAATATGTGTGTTTATATATATATATATATATATATATATATATATATATATATATATAGCTATGTATATATTTGTGTGTGTGTATTAGTGTGTTTGTGAGTGTGTTAGTGTGAGTGTTAGAGAATAGATTGATAGGTATTAGAGATTGTTAGATAGGTAGATTAATAGATAGATAGTTGGATAGATAGATAGATGATAGTTAGATGGTTAGATAGAAGTGGTTGACCTAGAACGGACCTTTACAGCGTTCTACCGCCGATTCTGTGGCGTAGGCTGGACGTACCCACGGCTCATGCCCGATTTTCGGGTGCGGGTCGTGACACTCCCAGGCCGAACGATCCCCAGTGCCCCAGGAACCGTTCGAAAGATAAATCTTGTGCACAAGTTGTCAGACCGATGCATGAATGTACTTCTATCAGATAAATACCATATGATGCACGTGATCCAGAATAAGAAAGCAAGCATATCTATCAAGCTATAGAGACGGATCTCTCAATACTCTTGCCTAATAGCCACACCCTCCCATAAATAAGGACTTCAAGCTTTAGGGCGGACTATTAGTCTAGATGCACAAGTTCAAGCTATTCATGCATTTCTATCTCTTTACAAGCGATCAATGAAACATGTTCAAGCAATCTAGCTCTTTTAACAAGTAACAAGCAAGAAAAATTCTATAAATCTAGCATGCAATTCTATCTCTTTAGTGCGATAGCGAACATGCAAGCAATCTCTTATTAAAGCAAGCATAGTAGTCATTCTACTATCTCTCAAGACAAGCATGTAGTTCTATTCTTGTTTAGCATTCGATGTAAACATAAGAACTTCTTTTACTCTTGTTTATTAGCATGGCAGCGGTTCGTTCGATAGCAGTTTTCGTGTAACTAAGCTTGCACATTTCTATCTTTTCTTAGCATGGCAATGGTTCTATCTCTTTTAAACAAGCATTCAAGTTCTCTAGTTAGGCAAGAAGATTCGTTTCAATGACAAGCAATACGAGTTCTCTTATTAAGCATGCATAGTCAGGTTCTATCATTCTTCTTATAAAACTATCTTCTTAGAACAAGCAGTAGAAAACTCAGATTCATTATTAAGGCGTGCAAGAATCAGAGAATATCGTTCTGCCCACACATTTAGATCAATCGTCTTGTGGTTCGATCGAAAACTCTCCGAGAAGACTTCCACTCGAGCAAGCAAAGTGATATCACTTGTATATAGTACCTATGCGAAGCGGGGCACTACATACTTACCCACTAATAAAAAGTTTCGTCCTCAAAACTTCAAGGACAAACTTTCGATATTTAGAGCAGCGATAGTTCTCATCCCTCACCATCCTCAATCGAAAACTCTAGCAATCAGAACTCAATAAAACTCTAGCCATCAGAAATCATAAATCATATCTCAAGCAATAAAATAAATCCAGAAAACTTTTGCCGGCAACTTTCAAAATATATACGGACTTATTGTATTGAACGCTCATTGCAGCACAATATCGAGCACATCTCTGAGTCGAAGGCAACGGAATGGGCAAAGAATCGAGTAGCTCTGGTACCATTATGTCACACTCCAGTCCCGTAGGGGCCGATCGTCCTAGCTTAGTCCCTACAAAATCGATCGTCCTCGCGTGGACATGATGCCGTGCAAGCCTAAGCTACGCTTGTACAAGGCCAAAGCTTTGAATAAGGGCAAGTAAGCTATTCAAGACGGGATAAGCGGCACAATATTACAGAAAAGTAAAGAACACAATGGTATATGAAAATAAGCTCTTCATTGATAATCAAGAGGTGTTACAAGCGGCGCTTGGCCGAGATTATAATTCGCTCAAGCTTCATTTCTCTCGATTACAATGACACCATTCCGTACATTATGTCCCTCTATACAAAAGTATCTCAAAGCAAATCTCGATACGGCTCAAGGCATCGACTCCATATTTCTGGGTCCTGGGGATGAGGTACGGCTATCGCTTCATCGGATGATCCAATACCTGCGAATAAGCAAACTGTTGGTGGGTCAGCACTTTGGAGAAAGTACTGGTGAGTATAAAATCAACGAACAGAAGCAATACTACCTAAAATCCACACTAAGTAAGCATGTGGCAAAATATTAT
Source organism: Iris macrosiphon (assembly GCA_036927795.1). NCBI lineage: Eukaryota > Viridiplantae > Streptophyta > Magnoliopsida > Asparagales > Iridaceae > Iris > Iris macrosiphon. Next base: position 232,789,654 of record JAYESA010000005.1, read on the forward strand.
ATTACTAGTGATCTTGCTACTTTTACCTATGTTTATTTTATGCAGCTCGGGATTATAGTCAGTTTACATCTTTTTGAAAATATAGCTTTGTAATCAGTTTGCATATTCAATATATACAAGCAAGCTATAGAGATAGTGTTCTATTGTGCAGTATACAACATGTATTGTGAGCCATATTCGATCTCTTAGGAACAAAAGTTATCTCTAGTGGACTGTTTATCTCGAATCAAGACAAGTGCAATAAGTGGACTATACAATTCGATGCAATAGGGGCAGCAGAATATTTAATATAAAACAGATGTATCACATTTAGCAAACATAATAAAAGATATAAGGAAATACAAGTGATCACTTATTCAGTGATCCTTACCCATGGCCGAACGGTTATCCCTGCAGCAGACATACAAGTTAACAACATATGCATATATATATATATATAAACGAGGTTCTTTTTTTCTGTCTGTCTCTGCATCAAACAGTTAGGTATGTAAGAAGTCTAGCCTAGCATGCACCCTAACTACATGATGGTCCCCTCCACGGGATTAACAAGTGGGACGTACAAGCCCATCTCACTAATGACAGATCGACTAATAGCTGCTAAAACGCATGGTTGCTATACACTAAAATACGCTTAAAATAGCAGCTGTGACTCATGGTTCAGCACTACACTAAAAGCACACCCTCCCGTAAATAAGGACTTCAAGCCTCAGGGTGTTCCAAATCTCTCCCAGGCCGAATGATCCCCAGTGCCCCAGGAACCGCTCGAAAGATAAATCTTGTGCACAAGTTGTCAGACCGATGCATGAATGCACTTCTATCAGATAAATACCATATGATGCACATGATCCAGAACAAGAAAACAAGCATATCTATCAAGCTATAGAGACGGATCTCTCAATACTCTTGCCTAATAGCCACACCCTCCCGTAAATAAGGACTTCAAGCCTTAGGGCGGACTACTAGTCTAGATGCACAGGTTTAAGCTATTCATGCAGTTCTATCTCTTTACAAGCGATCAATGAAACATGTTCAAGCAATCTAGCTCTTTTAACAAGTAACAAGCAAGAACAATTCTATAAATCTAGCATGCAATTCTATCTTTTTAGTGCGATAGCGAACATGCAAGCAATCTCTTATTAAAGCAAGCATAGTAGTCATTCCACTATCTCTCAAGACAAGCATGTAGTTCTATTCTTGTTTAGCATTCGATGGAAACATAAGAACTTCTTTTACTCTTGTTTATTAGCATGGCAGCGGTTCGTTCGATAGCAGTTTTCGTGTAACTAAGCTTGCACATTTCTATCTTTTCTTAGCATGGCAATGGTTCTATCTCTTTTAAACAAGCATTCAAGTTCTCTAGTTAGGCAAGAAGATTCATTTCAATGACAAGCAATACGAGTTCTCTTATTAAGCATGCAGAGTCAGGTTCTATCATTCTTCTTATAAAACTATCTTCTTAGAACAAGCAGTAGAAAACTCATATTCATTATTAAGGTGTGCAAGAATCAGCGAATGTCGTTCTGCCCACTCACTTAGATCAATCGTCTTGTGGTTCAATCGGGAACTCTTTGAGAAGACTTTCACTCGAGCAAGCAAAGCAATATCACTTGTACATAGTGCCTATGCGAAGAGGGGCACTACACAAGTGCTCGTCGGGATCTGGAAAAGGTGTCAGGTCCTCAGAGGGACATAACAAGTATACAAGAATCGACATGCATGAGAGTAAAGCAATAAACAATAATAGGGTAACTAACCATCTATGTTATATGCACTCGATACATCTCTAATGACGCATGAGGGAGGAGAGATAAAATAATAGTCATCCCACTAGGCGTTCCGCAGAACTCGGTGGTACACGATATACACCTTTAGAAACAGAAATTCCATACGCTCACTAGTAGACTCTCCCCTCCCAATGTACTATGCGGACCGTATACGCAGTGTAGATATAATGCAATACGTCAATAAAATCTAGAACTCAAACTAACACCAACAACTTACACCAGACGCGAACTCACGTATCAATGACCAGTCAATACGCCAGTCCATGCACCCACTCACTCAGTGAACGTGTTTAAAACTGTGTCAGGTCAAAAAATACCACGTATCTTTACCATACCAGGTAGGTCAACTACTTCTAGGATGCATGCACACAAATAACACAATAAAAAGAACTAGGCAGAATGTAAACTGCATGATACAAATAAGCAAGGTGTACTTGTCTAGCAAGCCAAAATGCGAGCACAACAAATCTGGTCCGGATCTCTCCACAGGAACGTCATGAACATCTACCAATTAATTACTACACTAATTAGACTCTTACTATCTAGTAAAAAATTAGGTTATTAACTAGTTATTAATTCTACGTTGATTGTACATGCAAGTAACTAGCCTCAAAATAATACTAACTGTTAATTATTACCCATTTTTTTAAAGGCATTAATGAAATAAAATAATAATTCTGAAATTAATCATAAAAATAGACAAAATAATGGTTTTACTTCTACAAAGGATCATGCTAATATATGTGCTAAATAAGGTTTTTCCGACATGCAAGTCCTCAAAAGAAGAAATCATAAAAATATTAAATTTTGGGAATAATTCTAAAATATTAGAAAATAATGATTAAATGAGTTCCTACATGCATCTTTATCAATTATACTTATTGGCCTTTCCATTTGACACCTACTAGTTTTCTAGCAATAGTATTGGCAAAATTTTGCCATTATAACCCTACTATTATGCTTTTCATAAAATTTTAAAATCATAATTAATTCTGGAAAAATAAGTTTTTAATCATAAATAATAGGGAAGACATTTATATATGGCTAAATAATAAGTTACAATAGGTTTATATGAAAACTATGTCAACTAGGTGACTTTTTATGCATAAAAAATATTTAAATTAAAAATAATAATTTTAGAATTATAAATTAAAAAATGAATTTTATATAGGTTAATAACATCAAAATTTAATTATTTATAAAGTTTTAGAAGGGTTTGATGCTGAGTTTTGGAGAAAACATAAAACTAGGTCACCATTCCCTTTGTACATGCAATTTATTCAATTTTTTTTAATAATCTGGAATAAATAGTAAAAATATAAATAAAAATAATTTAAACATCATATTTCTATATTAATAATAAGTTTTAATCAAGGGTTCTACCTATGGGTGCATATATGCATTCATGGGTTTAATTCTTTACATGCAAATCCTAAAAATAAAACTCTACTATTAAGAACATGGCAATGGGTTACAAATAAATATAAAAATTATTTATTTATATATAACAATAATTATTCATGCAATCATACACATAAGAGAGGATTTTGAGGAAGAAGGAGACTTACTAGAATAAGAAGGATGAAGAACTAGGGTTCTTGGATGATGAAGGTGATGTTGTCCACGTGAAGGGGGATCGGTCTTGGTGGTGACGGTGGCGGCTAGGGTTCTTGGAGAAGGAAAAAATTATGATTTTGAAGGAGAATTTTGGTTAGGATTTTTAGAAGGGAAGATGAGAAAGAGAGTATATATATATATATATATATATATATATATATATATATATATATATATATATATATATATATATATATATATATATATATGTGTGTGTGTGTGTGTGTGTGTGTGTGTGTGTGTGTGTGTGTGTGGAGAGAGAGAAAGAGAGAGAGAGGGGGTCATGGGTTTTGAAGAGGGGGAGACGCGGGTAGGACGGGTCGGTCAAGGGTTTGGGTAGGAGTAGGATTAGGTTTAGTTTGAATTATTTCTTAATTAGATTGTTAGTTATTTAAAAGTCAACAACTACTCAATTAATTAATTAATGACAAATATTTGATTTGATTCTATAGGATTTAAAATAAAAATAATTAAATCCTACAAAAGAGGAAATGGCCTAATTTGGCATGAAGAATTTATGGGTTGTTTAATGAAGAAGGTTGGATTGAAGAATAATTACATAGTAATTATATATATAAAAATATCTAAATTTTAAACACAATAATCTATGGTTGTTACGCTAGTGCCATACTAATACTAAATGGTCGAATTTTGTGTCATATGAAGATCCTCCTGGTAGTGTCTCCCGTGTAGGTTACTTCCTACGAAGGACGATATAGATTTTGGGGTCGTCCTATGTCATTAATTTTTAAACTACGGTGAAGTATCCTAATACAATCATTAGATTTAAATTAATTTTAAAAATGATCTAAATAAACACAATAAATATAGAATACACATAAAATACCTATTTTTGGGTGAATTTTTTTACAGGACTCGACCGCGAGCTTGAGCCCTAGCCCTAGGTGAACTTGTGGGGTCACGTCGACTCCGCCACGATCTCGTGGGCTCCGCCGTGAGCTCCTCCGTCGCGAGCTCGTGGGTTACGACGACAACGGTGGGTTTGAGCTCGAGGACAAGAGATGGGTGTGGACACAAGAAATGTATGTGGACATGCTAGAGTCAGGCACAGAAAATATGACAGTAGGAAACATGACACATGACAGAGGAAACATGATTTTTTTTTTTAACAAAACAGAAGCTTAATTTTTTTTTTTTTAGAGAAAACTAGTTTTCAGATGAAAGTAACCAAAAAAAATTTTAAGTCTTTATACTCAGAAAACACATTTATAACTTACTTTCATAAAACTGTTTTCAAAAAATAATTTTCAAAAGTCTATCCAAACGGATCATAACATTTTTGGAACCTTCCAATTGTTGAGGCCTTGTGCGATCATACTTTTTGCACATATTCAAAAACAGCAATGCGTAACAATATAACAAAATTGTATACTATTATGAGTTAACAAGCTAATCAAAAGTTGTTTCTTGCATTAGTGAAATCGTATTCTCGGAGACTTGACCTCAAACATAAAATTACATGGTGGACTTAGAAACCATGGCAGGGTGCAATTTCACAAACTTTGAAAAGAATCATTGTGTAAATTGCATTAACTTAATCAACTGATCTAGTGTTTCTTGACATAGCTAAAGAATAAACGGACAAAACCCAAATTGATAACAGTTTTTTGGTTCTGCTACACAGTTTTTGCTGACAGTTATAGCAATGCAATTAGTACTATATTCGTGAGAAGTAGCTAATTATTATTTACTATGATTGTGTGTCCTCTCTAACTAAAGTTTCTATGTATATCCCTACCTGCAACTTTAGTTGTAGTAATTGAAAGAGTTATTTAGTTTTAGAGTATCGTATAATATTAGAAATTTGCATTCAGGTCTCCATATTGTGAAGAGGAATTTGGATCCCATCTCGACCGTTGATTTGGACCGATGTCAAAAATGGAGACATAAATGCAAATTTTGAATATCATACGAACTCTAAAAATAAACGTATTTCGAAATTATGAGAATCTAAACGAGAGATCAAATAGTCAGTCCAAGTTAACCGTCAAGATGAGACTCAAACCCTCTTCCGAATAATATGAAGACATAAATTTTTTTTTGTATATTATACGAGTCCCTAAAACTAAATAATCAGAATTGAAACTATTTACAATAAACAAATAACTTACATAGTTAATATTAGGGCAAAGCTGCTTTGCATTAAGCCGAATGCAAGGACAGAGGATTAAATTTCTTGATCCACTGGGCCTAATTACAGCGGCCCATTGTTGCCGGCCCAATCCGTCCGATCAGACCACGTGGTAATTTACTTTTTCTCCGCTGTGCTTACGCGGCTGGGGTCAAAATCGGATCCCACGCTAGCTTACCCGGCCCACTTTGTTACATCATTTGTTTGACTTAAACAGCTCTAACTTAGACTCACAGAATACTACACCCAATTTACACTCATGATGACAAGTGGGACCCAATTGACAGTCCAACTTAATTGGGACCCAGAAATTTACAGGTTGTTTCAAGTCATAATTTTCTTCTTCAAGGCTTTCTTTTTTTCTTCATATGAAACCCTTGAATCCAGCGTACGCTTATTTATTTTTTTAGGACCTCAAAATCTGATTAATTAGTTAAAAGTCCCCAGTTTAGTAACAAAAGGGCCTAGTACCTGACGTTTTTTTATATATTTAGTTTAACCAGGAAAGTAGTCACGAGTGTAATATAACATTATTAGGAAGGTCCATCCCAATTTCTAGATTCTAGATTCAGAAAGTAGGTGTTCAATTTGTAGAATAGTAAAGTTCATTTTAAGTTCAAATTTTTAGATTTTCAAATCCAATTCACCCACAAGAGCTATAGGTTGAGTCTGAAAATTTCTCCACTCAGAATGTAGAAAATCATTTTGTAGAATAATAAGTCTCAATTTGGAGTCCAATTCTAAATTTACATTAATTTTTGTGTAAGCCCCCTGATTTTCAGTAATTATTAATTTGTTTTTCACAATTTCCGTAAATTCCTGGAATTTTTCTGTAATTAAAACCTAAGCTTTTGATAATTAAATAATTTTTAAATATTATTTATTAATATTAAAATATTATGGAAATAATATTTTTTTGGTGTAAAATGGAGAACCGGACATAGGGTAATTTTTCGGGAATTTATTGGACTCCGGAATCAGTTCTAAAACCCTAAAAACCCATGAAGAATTAAACCGAATTAAACCCGTGTCAACGTCCAACATCCACATGAGAGCCGAAGCCAAGCCCAAGGAGCGTTGACCCAGCCCAAAACCTAGGTATAACTCTAGTCTAATTTTTGTATGTATAAATACATAATTTCCTTTTTTTTTTCCACAAACAAAAAGAAGAAAAAAGAAAATTTGTAAAAAAAACCCCAAATCCCCAAATCCCTATTTTCCTAAAACTAACCTAACCCTAAGCCTAAGCCGCCGCCCCTCCGGCGAGTCTCCGGCGCCGCTCCGCCCGGCCACGTCTCCCCCTCCCCTCGCCGTGCCCAGCCACAGCCCGTCGACCTCCCCGATCTACCTCCACCTCCTTCCTCTCCCCTGCTCCACCTCGAGAAACCCCCTGCTTCCCTCTCTCCCCCGACTCCGACCACCTTCACGCCGTGCCCGCGTTCACCCATCGACTGCCGCCCGCTGCAACAACCTCCTCCCCCCCAGCATCCCGATCGACTCCTCCACCGCGCCGCTGCCGCCAGGCCGCCGCACGACCTCCCCTCATCCTCTCGACCCGTCGCACGACCCCCTCGCCAGTCGACGACCCTCGGCCGTCGACCGCCCCGCGCAGAACCCTTCGACGAACCCCAACTCTATGTCGTCGTCGCCTCGCCAACACCGCACAGCCGACCAGCTCCGCCCCGCTGCCTCCCCCTGAGCAGCCACGGCGAGTCTCCGCTGCCCTAAGCTTGGCCACGCGGACGCGGACACCGCAGAACCTAGACTCGAACCCCGACTCCGTGTCCGGACACAGCAACTTGAGACCGGACACGTCCAGGACACGAAGGAGACACTCAGACACGAGAAATCGGACTTCACGGAGCCCTGTTCAGGTATTCTTTTCTCTCTCCTCGTAATTCCGTTTTCGATTCCGTCAGTTGCGTCGCGTAGACTGTATGACCCTCTCGGTGCCCGTACAACTCGCTCGGTGCGTCGCGTCCTGTGGTGATCGCAAACCGCGATCCAAAAACAAGAAAAACAACGCCCTGTTTTACCCCGGAACTGAGTGCACCCCGCTAAACGGGACGACTTGGTCGCACGCGGTCTTTACCGAAACGTGCGCGCTGTCGATACGGACGTGTAGAATTTCGCAGAAGTTGATTCGGATGTGCGTGCACACCAGAATCAACGCGTATCCGCCGACACCGCCCCGTATCCGTCGGTTCTGGAACATGTCATAACTTCGTGTACACACGTCGGATCGAGACGAAACTTGCGCCATCGGACTCGTAGCAATACGCTGGTCCTGTGACCCAAGTTTGGTTCAATTCTGAGAACGTTGACAAAATCGCGTATCGTGGGCCCCACAAGCTCCACTTGACGGGCGATTTTGTGATCGGCTCATCGGAATCCAATTCTGGAAGTTCCGTTGGGTTCGTATCATCTTTCCTGACTTGTTGACACTAAGTTTGACGAATTTGGAGACCTTTGACCCTGACACGCTTTTCAGTGCAAAGTGGCCCACATGTGGACCCCGCTTTGACCCAGAAATGTCGTTTTTGCCCCTGTGTCCAAATTGGACTTAAGGACAGGCGTTTCTAGCTATTTTATATTTTTTGAATCTAATGGTGATGTTTATTTCAGCAACCGGAGTATTACCTGCAGATCACACTGAGACCAGAGCTACAGTTGGAGCCAGGAGCCCAGGCAAGTGTACCTCGCCAAAACTTGCAGTCTTGTTACTTATTTCCTTGGCTTATATATATATATATATATATATATATATATATATATATATATATATATATATATATATATTGTGGTTCATGTTTGACCTAGGACCGTGCGACTTTACTTAGCGTCCGATTCATAGTCGGGTGCCAACACCGTATGCGGCGTTGTGTATTATCATCTAGACATGGATACCGAGACCCCATCTTTCTCGTACTTGTCCTATCAAGTACATTATAACCCAGGACACTTGACACTATTCATGGACAGGATCTTCCCGAGATATTCGTGGTGATTCTGTATAGGATACAAGACTTGACATTGACATTATGTTCCTAGATACTATATGACTTGTTGCATTATATATGATTGTGCGTGACATGGACATGGGGCCACATGGACATGAGACGTATGATTACATTGGGTGGGGAGAGACAAACAGGCTACAGGTTGATTATATATATTATGACGGCGTCTCAGTCTCTCTCTGAGCTAGACAGCTGACGGTGTCTCAGTCTCACGCTGAGCTAGACAATCACATGATATTACTGCTACCGGCTCCCCGACACTGAGCTTGTAGTGGTTTCAGCCTGAGTTCTAGTGCTGCTCTCATCTTGCATTTCACTTAGCTGATTATATAGTGTTCCCATCTTATTTCATTTATTACTGGAGGGACACACAGGCTACAGGTTGATTTTATATTATCCCGGCGTCTCAGTCTCACGCTGAGCTAGACGACCACATGATATCACTGCTACCGGCTCCCTGACACAGAGCTTGTAGTTGTTTCAGCCTGAGTACTGGTGATGTTCTCACCTGCATTGCACATAGATGGTTACATATTTACCCTGTTTATTTCATTGACTATTTTACTGCATTATTATGGCTTATATTTTTTGTACCTTGTTATGTCCCCTGAGGACCTGGATCCGGATTATGTCCCCAGGATTAGCAGAGGAGATCCACCCAGAGTTATACAGTACAGGAGCATTAGTAGGAGCTGATACAGGAGCTGTACCAACACCCGAGGACGAGATTGTGCCAGAGGACTTCTCTTGGGTATTGGCTTGAGATACTCATTTATTTATGTTCTAGTTATTTTATTTCCAGTCTATCGCATTGATGTATCATACTTGTTCTCGGATTGTTCTCCGAGACACTTTTATTGAGATATGTCAGTTTATTTTATTTTGCATTATTCCGGCATTAGATCTGTGATTATCTGTTGTGGGTGAGATTAGCATAGACTGTGACTTGTATCGTTGGACCTGCTTATTGTTGTATTACAGCTTAAGCATGCCCCGATGGATCCATTAAATTGGGTTTGTCCATCGGTGTGTGATGCTGGCCATTATCACGCGTCCGGTCCCTCGATATTTTGGGACTGGGGCGTGACATGGTTTTTGTTGTAACCCATGCAGGTCAACAACTAAATTGTTCGGTTTCAACTTAGGGACCGAGCAAGCCTGCAATAAGAATATGATAAGTTTTTAGGATCTCATCCACTTGCTTGAAACGTTCTGGATATCTATATCGGATTCGAATTAATTGTTGACTTGCATCCTGCCTTGATTCCTGAGCGCCTCTTATTGTTTATTTTGGATGCAGAGTTATGGATTCGCGATCAAACAACGAGACTCCTGCAAGATCACCACGAGATATTGTGGTAACCAACGAAGATGAAGTAACACCAGTTGATGAAGGTCAAGCAGCTCAACCACGCAATCAAGCAAGTTAGCACGCCTCGAGAATTCAGCAAGATGATCTCCCACCTCCGCCGCAGTTTACTCCACCAATGCCCGTAATTCCACAAGGGCAAGCCATGGACGGGCAGCAGATATTTTAAATGATTTATGCAATAATGCAAGCTCAACAAGAGGCTTTGAGTCGCAGCCTAGTAACCGCACTAGAGCAGGCGAATCTACCAGCACGACGGCCAACGACGGGCTCTATTTCTGATTTCCGCCAGCTTGTAAACACCCTAAATTTCAGAAATAAGATTTATAAAATTTTCCCTATTTTTGGTATTTTTCTGGAATTTATCACTGAGGTTTGTGGGTTAAATAATTTTAAGTGTGGCTTAATGGAGTCAAAATATTCTGGAAGTAAAAATTTATTGTGTATAATGGAGAACCGGACGCATGGCATTTTTCGGTGAATTTATTGGACCCCGGAGCAATGTATCGAGGACCTTTAGCTATTTGGATGATTAAACCAAACACCCCTGCCTAAACCAACCCAGGCTGAACTAAACAGTGGATTGGGTCGGGTCGGACCCAAGCCAGACCCGACCCGGATTCGACATCAGGGGGAAACCCTAAACTCTCCGCCGGAAACACTGTTCACAACCTATATATTCTCCTCGATATTCGTGTAGCCACCGCCGCCACCCAAATTCCCTTTGTCATCTCCGCCGACCCCTACCTCCAGTCGCTCCGTCGCTCCGTTAAGCAACGCCGACCGGCCGCCATCGTCAGCGAGTACCTCGACCGCAGAACCCCGTCCACCGATTCGTCCTCCTCCACCGCGGACATCCATCTCGTCGGACCCAGAGACCCCCATCCCGACCCTGGCCACCGGTTCAGCCGGTCGACTCCCGCTCGCCGCCGTTCGACGCCATCGCTCGTCGACCCAGGGACCCTGCTCACCGCCTGCTGCCAACGCCGCACGACCCCTCGCCGGACCGACCCACCCCCTTTGCTCGAACCTACCTCCACCGCGCCGTCCAGCCTTCGACTCCCCGTCGACTCCACCGACGTCGACCAACAGCCCGCAGCTGCCCTAGGCCGAGACGCCCTCTGCCGGCGAAGTCGACCCCTCCGTCTCCAGGCACAGCCCTAGCGGACACGGTAGACCCTCGACCAGGACACAGGTTGGACTCTTGGACACGTGAATCTCAGCATTCATGGGCCCTGTTCAGGTATTGATTTCTCCCAACTCGCAACTCCGTTTTCAATTCCGTCGATTGCTATGCGTAGACTGTATAACCCTCTCGGTGCCCGTGCAACTCGCTCGGTGCATCGCGTCCTGTAGTGATCGTACACCGCGATCCAAAACAAGGAAAAAACAACGCCCTGTTTCACCCCGGAACTGAGTCCGCCCCGCCAATCGGGACGACTTGGTCGCACGCGGTCTTTACCAAACTGTGCGCGACGTTGATACGGTCGTGTGGGTTTTCGCAGAAGTCGATTCGGAGGTGCGTGCACCCCGGAATCAACGCGTATCCGCCGACGACACCCCGTATCCGTTGATCCTGGAACACGCTGTAACTTCGTGTATACACGTCGGATCGAGACGAAATTTGCGCCATCGGATCCGTAGTAATACGCTGGTCCTGTGAGCCAAGTTTGGTTCGATTCTGAGGACGTTGACAAGATCACGTATCGTGGGCCCCACCGGCTCCACTTGACGGGTGATTTTGTGACCGGCTCATCGGAATCCAATTCTGGAAGTTCCGTTGGGTTCGTATCATCGTTCCTGACTTGTAGACACTGAGTTTGCGGAATTTGGAGACCTTTGACCCTGACGCGCTTTTCGGTGCAAAGTGGGCCCACATATGGAACCCGCTTTGGCCCGAAAATGACCTTTTTGCCCCTGTGTCCAAATTGGACGTAAGGACAGGCATTTCCAGCTATTTGACATCTTCTGAGACTGTTGGTGATATTTATTACAGCTTTTGGAGTAGTTCCCACCGGATCCACAGATACCAGGGCAGTTGTTGAAATTCGGACATCAGGCAAGTGTACCTTGCCAAACTCTGCAGTTTAGTTATCTATTTTCCTTGTTTTATATATATTGCTGTGCATGCTCAACCTAGGACCGTGTGACGTACTTAGCGTCCGATTATCAGTCGGGTGCCGACACTGTACGCAGTGTTGGGTACGGTCATCTAGAGGTGGACATCCGTGACACTTTATATTCTCGTACTTGTCTTATCAAGTACCATATGACCCAGGACACTTGACACTATTCATGAGACAGGATTTTCCCGAGATATTCGTGGTGATTCTGTATAGGATACAGGACATGGACATTATATTATTAGATACTTATGACTGGTTGCATTTAGCTATGATCGCGCTTGACATGGGCATGAGACGTTGTGGTCATGATATGCGTGGTTACATTGGGTGGGGAGAGACACACAGGCTACAGGCTGTATTTATGTATATCTTCTATTATTGAGAGGTCGTAGACTCTCGTAGCAGAGCTAGACCCACTACCGGTTATTACCGCTACCGGCTCCCCGACACAGAGCTTGTAGTGGCTCAGCCTGAGACTAGTGATGCTCTCACTTGCATTTACACTTAGATGGTTACATATTTACCCCATTGTTCATTTAGTTATTTATTTGCTGCACTGCTTATCTGTATTTATTGGCATGAGCTTTCTTGTACCTTGCTATGTCCCCTGAGGACCTGGATCCGGATTTTGTTCCCCAGATTTTACAGACGTGGTTTATCCCGAGATCTACGGGACTGGAGCAGGAGCTGATCCAGGAGTTGTACCACCATCTGAGGACGAGGTCTTAGCTGAAGACTTCTCTTGAGCATCCATGTTCATGCTCGGTTTTCATTTATTTATTTCAGTCTTTCACATTCTGGTCAGATGAACCATTGTACTAGATATTTATCGGGTTGTTCCCCGAAGTACTTTGTGAGACTTGTTGATGATTTACACTCATTATTATTCTGTGGATCATATTTTATATCTTGTGTGGATGAGATTAGTTGTACCTTGATTGTCGTAGACTTGTTTTACAGCTTAAGTATGCCCTGATGGATCCTTTATAGCGAGTTGGTCCATCGGTGCGTACTGCTGGCCGTTGCCACGCGTCTGGTCCCACGGTATTTTGGGACTGGGGCGTGACATGGTTTTTGTGGTGGCCCATGCAGGTCTACGTCTAAATAGTTCGATTTCAACTTAGGGACCGGACCAGCCTGCCCTAAGGATAGTATAAACTATAGGATCTCATCCATCATTTAACCATTTGTTGAACTCTATATCGAACTTGAAATTTGTTACTTGAACTGCATCCTGTATTGATTCCTCTGAGCGTTCTCACAGTTTATATTTTGATTTCAGAGCAATGGATTCCGGGAACAGAGATGATATCCCTTTGGAGACACCACACGACGCTGTGGTTACTTATGGAGACGAAGTGACACCAGGGGATGGTGGACAAGCATCGCAGAGTGATCAAACCGGGCAGCCTAATCCAAGGTTCCGGAGAGACGATATCCCACCTCCACCACAGTTCACTCCCCAGGTGCCAGTATTCCCGCCAGGACAAGCCATGGACGGGCAACAGATGTTCCAGATGATGTATGCTATGATGCAAGCACAGCAACAGATTCAGCAAGAGGCCCATCGGCAGGAGGCCGAGTATCTGAGGACCAGCCTGGTATCCGCATTGGAGCAGGCAAATCCGCCAGCAAGGCGAACATCGACGGGATCTATCACCGACTTCCGTCATCTCAAGCCTCGCACATTTTCTGGTAAAGAAGGGCCAACGGAAGTTCATGAGTGGCTCACCAACATTCAGCATCAGTTGGAAGCCGCTGAACTTCCAAGAGAGAAGTGGATGACTGCCGTCAGAATGCAGTTAACTGATAACGCGCATCACTGGTGGTTAGTAGAAGAAAGGAGGCTTGGACAGGACCGAGTCACCTGGGAAGAGTTCTCTAGACTCTTCCAAGAGATGTACATTCCAGCCATTGCACGGTCAGAGCTCAGAGACAGGTTCAACCGCCTTATCCAAGGCAGCATGTCAGTGGAGGAATACAATGCAGAATTTATTCGCCTGAGCCGCTTTGCCCCAACACTGATTTCAACGGAGGAAGAAAAAGCAGAGAAGTTCTTTGACGGCTTGAAGTTCGAGCTTCAGAAAGTGATTGGAACGGTAGCACCTACCTCTTATACCGATGTCCTTGCAGCAGCCCGACGCTTGGAGCGCGTCACCAGGAGGGAATCTAATCTGAAGAGGCCTATCACATCAGCACCATCCAGGCCAGCACATGGGGATTCAGCAAAGCGAGCCCAAAGGGGTATGCCAGATAGAGCAGCACAGAGAGACAGACCCCTTCCTACTTGTCACCACTGCGGCAAGGTAGGACACATTGAGAAGGAATGCCGGCGTAAATTGGGACTATGTTTGAGCTGCGGATCCAACCAGCACTTTTCCAGGGACTGTACTGAACGCCGGGACGGAGCACCAAGACTAGCATTACCTGCACCACGACCAGCTTATCCAGCAGCAGGAGGCCAGCAGACAGGAGTTGGTGGGGTCAGACCACCAGCCCCAGGAGGGAATCAGCAGAGACCACCACTGGCACCACAGGCAGCCTTATTTCAGCAGGCTCAGCAGCAGCAGAGAGGTCCAGCTCAGGGACGGGCACAGGCATTCCCATTAGCTATTGAGGAGGAGGCTACAGCAGGCGAAGTCATCGCAGGTACTATTTTAGTAGCTTCATTACCTGCAGTAGCTTTATTTGATTCTGGAGCATCGCATTCATTTATAGCAGCTAGCTTTGTAGCCACCCATAGAGTAGCTACCGCACCCCTTCCGAAGATGAAGAGGATTCTTACGGGAGGAGGTATTATTCCGGTTAGTGATGTCTGTAGATCATGTTCTGTAGTAGTTTGTGGCCGAGAAATGCGAGCTCAATTTCTAATCTTTTCCATGCCGGATTATGATGTCGTACTTGGTATGGACTGGTTAAGACAGTACCATGCGACTCTTGATTGTCGACTTGGGCGGGTTATATTTAGACCGCCAGGACATCCAGAATTTGAGTTTCTCCGAGGAGCAGTAGAGCAAGGAGTTCAGCCTACTCTCAGGGTATTATCTGTAGAAGAGGAGACAGGTTACCCAAGAGTCATATCAGAATTTGTGGATGTGTTTCCTGATGATCTTCCAGGTTTACCGCCTGATCGGGAAATAGAATTCACAATAGACTTAACTCCAGGAGCAGAGCCAATCACTTCATCAGTTTACCGGCTAGCACCTAAGGAGTTAGTGGAATTGAAGGAACATGTTGATGATCTTTTGGAGAAGGGTTTCATTCGGCCCAGTGTTTCACCTTGGGGAGCACCCATCTTATTTGTGCCGAAGAAGGATGGAACAGTACGGTTGTGTATTGATTACAGGGCACTGAATGCCGTGACCATCAAGAACAGGTATCCCTTACCACGCATTGATGATCTATTCGATCAATTGAGTGGTGCAAGGGTATTCTCGAAGATTGACCTTAGATCCGGCTATCATCAGATCAAGGTGAGGAAGGAAGACATCCCGAAGACAGCTTTCAGGACGAAGTATGGGCATTATGAGTTCCTGGTGATGCCGTTTGGTTTAACCAATGCGCCAGCAGTGTTTATGAGTTTGATGAACAGAGTCTTTCATCAATTCTTGGATAAATTCGTAGTGGTATTCATTGATGACATTCTCATATATTCCAAGAGCCCTGAAGAGCACGAGGAGCATCTCAGAATCGTGTTAGAGACCTTGAGGCAAGAGAAGTTATATGCCAAGCTCAGTAAGTGTGAGTTCTGTATGGACAAAGTGCCTTTCTTGGGACACATCATATCAGGAGAAGGACTTTCAGTGGATCCAGAGAAAGTTGCGGCGATAGAGACTTGGCCTACACCTACATCAGTTGCAGAGGTAAGAAGTTTTCTAGGACTTGCGGGATATTACCGAAGGTTCGTAGAAAATTTCTCAAGGATTGCAGAACCAATGACAAAGCTAACACGAAAGGATCAGGAGTTTATATGGACAGAAGACTGTCAGAAGGCTTTTGAAGAACTGAAGAGAAGATTAACAACAGCACCTGTCTTGACTCTTCCTTCAGGGTCAGGAGGTTTTGTTGTTTACAGTGATGCATCCGGCAGTGGACTAGGATGTGTTTTGATGCAACATGGCAAAGTCATTGCTTATGCGTCGAGACAGTTGAAGGACCACGAGAAGAACTACCCCACGCATGATCTGGAGCTAGCAGCAGTGATATTTGCATTGAAGATATGGAGGCACTACCTTTATGGAGAGAGGGTAGAAATCTTTACTGACCACAAGAGCCTGAAGTATGTGTATACTCAGAAGGAGCTTAACATGAGACAGAGACGTTGGCTGGAACTGATGGTAGATTTTGACATCGATCTGCAGTATCATCCGGGAAAGGCGAATGTTGTTGCAGATGCACTCAGCAGGAAGCCTACGGCTTATTTCTTGACAATGCAGCCCGAGTTATTGAAGGATATACAAGAGCTACAGATAGAGGTTATCGTACCGGGACAGAATGGACTGATGGCTAACCTTGAGATTCAGTCATCACTCGTGGAGAAGATTAAAGAAGCATTGCCCACCGATGCTAGATTCCGAAGACTCAAAGAAAGGACAGAAGCAGGTATTCAGACAGGACTTCGCATTCACGAAGACGGGACATTGAGATTTGGAAACCGCTTGTATGTTCCAAATGGAGAATTGAGACAAGAGTTAATGACTGAAGCGCATAGCTCTATGTACTCTGTTCACCCAGGAGGAACTAAGATGTACAGAGACTTGAGACAGTATTACTGGTGGCATGGAATGAAGAGAGAGATCGCCAGATTTGTGGCCAAATGCTTAGTCTGCCAGCAAGTAAAGGCCGAGCATCAGAGGACTGCAGGTATGTTACAACCGCTCCCGATACCGGAATGGAAGTGGGAGCATATCACGATGGACTTTGTCACAGGATTTCCGAAGAGCCCCAGCGGAAGAGACGCAGTATGGGTGATCGTGGATCGACTTACTAAATCGGCACACTTCTTGCCATTTAGAGTTGGACAGTCCACAGAGGTACTAGCTGACATGTATATGCGACAAATCGTCAAATTACATGGAGTACCTGTTAGTATTGTATCGGATCGAGATTCGAGATTTACATCTCATTTCTGGAGAAGCATGCAAGAGAGTCTGGGCACCAGACTCAAGTTCAGCACGGCGTACCACCCGCAGACAGATGGCCAATCGGAGCGCACCATTCAGATATTGGAGGACATGTTGAGATCATGTATGCTAGACTTTGGAGGATCTTGGGAAGATCATTTGCACTTAGTAGAGTTCTCCTACAATAACAGTTATCAGGCCAGCATTCAGATGGCGCCATTTGAAGCTTTATACGGAAGGAAGTGCAGATCACCTGTGTGTTGGAGTGACGTTGGTGAACGTCAAATACTGGGTCCAGAATTGGTCACCCAGACAGTGGAGAAGGTGAAGCAGATTCAGAATCATCTGCGAGCAGCTCAGGACCGACAGAAGCATTGGGCTGATGCACACAGGCGTCCCCTAGAGTTCAAAGAAGGAGATCACATATTCTTGAGGATTTCGCCCACTCGTGGTACTATCAGATTCGGGAGCAGAGGCAAGCTGAGCCCAAGGTATATTGGGCCATTTGACATTCTAGAGCGCGTTGGTGAGGTGGCTTATCGTCTTGCATTACCTCCATCCTTAGAGGGAGTGCATGACGTATTCCACGTCTCCCAGTTGCGAAGGTACGTGACCGACCCAAGTCACGTAGTCGATCATTCAGAGATCGCAGTAGGCCCGAGCTTGAGGTATGAGGAACAACCAGTTGGCATCCTCGACGTCAGTGAGAAGACACTACGGGGACAGACGATCAGACTGGTTCGTGTAGCATGGAAACATCATTCACCAGGCGAATCAACTTGGGAACGAGAAGATAGTATGCGTCAGCGATACCCCCACTTGTTCGAGGAGGCAGTTGTAAACTAGGCCACCTTGTATTTCCATAACTCTTTCTTTAGTAGCTTATTCTTTGATTGCGAGGACGCAATCCTTTTAAGGAGGGAAGATTGTAAACACCCTAAATTTCAGAAATAAGATTTATAAAATTTTTCCTATTTTTGGTATTTTTCTGGAATTTATCACTGAGGTTTGTGGGTTAAATAATTTTAAGTGTGGCTTAATGGAGTCAAAATATTCTGGAAGTAAAAATTTATTGTGTATAATGGAGAACCGGACGCATGGCATTTTTCGGTGAATTTATTGGACCCCGGAGCAATGTATCGAGGACCTTTAGCTATTTGGATGATTAAACCAAACACCCCTGCCTAAACCAACCCAGGCTGAACCAAACAGTGGATTGGGTCGGGTCGGACCCAAGCCAGACCCGACCCGGATTCGACATCAGGGGGAAACCCTAAACTCTCCGCCGGAAACACTGTTCACAACCTATATATTCTCCTCGATATTCGTGTAGCCACCGCCGCCACCCTAATTCCCTTTGTCATCTCCGCCGACCCCTACCTCCAGTCGCTCCGCCGCTCCGTTAAGCAACGCCGACCGGCCGCCATCGTCAGCGAGTACCTCGACCGCAGAACCCCGTCCACCGATTCGTCCTCCTCCACCGCGGACATCCACCTCGTCGGACCCAGAGACCCCCATCCCGACCCTGGCCACCGGTTCAGCCGGTCGACTCCCGCTCGCCGCCGTTCGACGCCATCGCTCGTCGACCCAGGGACCCTGCTCACCGCCTGCTGCCAACGCCGCACGACCCCTCGCCGGACCGACCCACCCCCTTTGCTCGAACCTACCTCCACCGCGCCGTCCAGCCTTCGACTCCCCGTCGACTCCACCGACGTCGACCAACAGCCCGCAGCTGCCCTAGGCCGAGACGCCCTCTGCCGGCGAAGTCGACCCCTCCGTCTCCAGGCACAGCCCTAGCGGACACGGTAGACCCTCGACCAGGACACAGGTTGGACTCTTGGACACGTAAATCTTAGCATTCACGGGCCCTGTTCAGGTATTGATTTCTCCCAACTCGCAACTCCATTTTCAATTCCGTCGATTGCTATGCGTAGACTGTATAACCCTCTCGGTGCCCGTGCAACTCGCTCGGTGCATCGCGTCCTGTAGTGATCGTACACCGCGATCCAAAACAAGGAAAAAACAATGCCCTGTTTCACCCCGGAACTGAGTCCGCCCCGCCAATCGGGATGACTTGGTCGCACGCGGTCTTTACCAAACTGTGCGCGACGTTGATACGGTCGTGTGGGTTTTCGCAGAAGTCGATTCGGAGGTGCGTGCACCCCGAAATCAACGCGTATCCGCCGACGACACCCCGTATCCGTTGATCCTGGAACACGCTGTAACTTCGTGTATACACGTCGGATCGAGACGAAATTTGCGCCATCGGATCCGTAGTAATACGCTGGTCCTGTGAGCCAAGTTTGGTTCGATTCTGAGGACGTTGACAAGATCACGTATCGTGGGCCCCACCGGCTCCACTTGACGGGTGATTTTGTGACCGGCTCATCGGAATCCAATTATGGAAGTTCCGTTGGGTTCGTATCATCGTTCCTGACTTGTAGACACTGAGTTTGCGGAATTTGGAGACCTTTGACCCTGACGCGCTTTTCGGTGCAAAGTGGGCCCACATATGGAACCCGCTTTGGCCCGAAAATGACCTTTTTGCCCCTGTGTCCAAATTGGACGTAAGGACAGGCATTTCCAGCTATTTGACATCTTCTGAGACTGTTGGTGATATTTATTACAGCTTTTGGAGTAGTTCCCACCGGATCCACAGATACCAGGGCAGTTGTTGAAATTCGGACATCAGGCAAGTGTACCTTGCCAAACTCTGCAGTTTAGTTATCTATTTTCCTTGTTTTATATATATTGCTGTGCATGCTCAACCTAGGACCGTGTGACGTACTTAGCGTCCGATTATCAGTCGGGTGCCGACACTGTACGCAGTGTTGGGTACGGTCATCTAGAGGTGGACATCCGTGACACTTTATATTCTCGTACTTGTCTTATCAAGTACCATATGACCCAGGACACTTGACACTATTCATGAGACAGGATTTTCCCGAGATATTTGTGGTGATTCTGTATAGGATACAGGACATGGACATTATATTATTAGATACTTATGACTGGTTGCATTTAGCTATGATCGCGCTTGACATGGGCATGAGACGTTGTGGTCATGATATGCGTGGTTACATTGGGTGGGGAGAGACACACAGGCTACAGGCTGTATTTATGTATATCTTCTATTATTGAGAGGTCGTAGACTCTCGTAGCAGAGCTAGACCCACTACCGGTTATTACCGCTACCGGCTCCCCGACACAGAGCTTGTAGTGGCTCAGCCTGAGACTAGTGATGCTCTCACTTGCATTTACACTTAGATGGTTACATATTTACCCCATTGTTCATTTAGTTATTTATTTGCTGCACTGCTTATCTGTATTTATTGGCATGAGCTTTCTTGTACCTTGCTATGTCCCCTGAGGACCTGGATCCGGATTTTGTTCCCCAGATTTTACAGACGTGGTTTATCCCGAGATCTACGGGACTGGAGCAGGAGCTGATCCAGGAGTTGTACCACCATCTGAGGACGAGGTCTTAGCTGAAGACTTCTCTTGAGCATCCATGTTCATGCTCGGTTTTTATTTATTTATTTCAGTCTTTCACATTCTGGTCAGATGAACCATTGTACTAGATATTTATCGGGTTGTTCCCCGAAGTACTTTGTGAGACTTGTTGATGATTTACACTCATTATTATTCTGTGGATCATATTTTATATCTTGTGTGGATGAGATTAGTTGTACCTTGATTGTCGTAGACTTGTTTTACAGCTTAAGTATGCCCTGATGGATCCTTTATAGCGAGTTGGTCCATCGGTGCGTACTGCTGGCCGTTGCCACGCGTCTGGTCCCACGGTATTTTGGGACTGGGGCGTGACACAGCTGAAGCCCCGTACCTTCTTAGGCAAAGAGGAGCCCACGGAAGTTCATGAGTGGCTCACCAACACTCAACATCAACTTGAAGCAGCCGAGCTTCCAAGAGAACGTTGGATGACTGCCGTCAGAATGCAGTTGACGGACAATGCACACCACTGGTGGCTATCTGAGGAGACACGGCTCGGACCAGACCGAGTTACTTGGGAGGAGTTCTCCAGACTCTTTCAGGAGATGTACATACCAGCCATCGCTCGATCAGAACTTCGGGACAAGTTTAATCGCCTCACTCAAGACAGTATGACAGTAGAAGAGTACAACGCGGAATTCATTCGTCTAAGTCGCTTCGCACCAACCCTGATCCCGACAGAAGAAGAGAAGGCTGAAAAGTTCTTCGACGGACTAAACATTGAGCTACAGAAACTAATTGGATCCGTTGCACCTACATCTTACCCGGACGTCCTTGTTGCAGCCCGACGCATGGAGCGCGTCATCAGGAGAGAGGCCAGTCTGAAGCGATCATCCACATCAGCACCCGCCGAAGCACCACAGGAAGAAGCTACAAAGAGACCTCACATGCACCAGCCATCAGAAATATCTCCACAGGCACTACCTATCTGTCAATATTGTCGCAAGCGAGGCCATATTGAGGACGAGTGCAGACGAAAAAAGAAAGTATGTTTAGCTTGCGATCCAGTCAGCATCCATTGAGGGAATGCCCTGAGCGTCGAGAAAGAGCACCACTGGTTAACCGACAAGTATTACCAGCACCGAGGCCAACCTATCCAGCATTGGGAGCACCACAAACGGAAGTTGAAGGAGTCCTACCACCAACACCAGGAGGATATCAGCCGATGCCACCTTTGATAACACAAGCAGCACTCTTCCAGCAGGCTCAGCAGCAGCAGAGGAATCAACTGCAAGAACGTGAACAAGCTCCATCGATGACTTTGGAAGACGCACAGACCCATGGAGTAGCTAATGCGCGTAATTTGTCATAGTTATCTGTTATAGATTTGTTTTATCTCGTGCCTATTGGTTCGTGACCTCAGCCTTAACCCATGTAGTTTTGAACTGCTAATAATTTATAACCTAGAATGTTTTTATAATTGATAACTGTAGAGATTTTAGAGTCTTTTGTTATTGTGCTTATTTTGGGTTATTTTGTGAACTTGAGTTAAGTTGTACCTCCTTTCATCATCATCTAGCGTACTTATATTTGTTGTACTACCTTGACTTATGCTGCTAATATAGCCTAGTTTTGCAAGCTTATTTTTATCGAGCTTGTTTATGACATATGTATTATTGGGTCGACACACTAATACAATTGTCTGTTCAGAATCAGTGTATTACGGTCTGATCAACCTTAGTGTATTTTAGTTCGCTTTTTGTACTACTTCACGTGGATTAAGATATATAGTTGACTAGTATACTTGCCCTCTAGATATGTCTGAGCATATCGTATCAGTTACATACTGTACTAATACGAGCATGCGAACAAAGGAATACCAGAATAGGATTTTAATCCACAACTGCTTGACGATTTCCATTTGAATTCGTTAAACGCCTTGATCCTGATACTTCTATTCTATTACCTCACCCTTGAACTCTTTATTATTGATTTTCGTCTTCCCTTATTTCGGAAAGACGAAACCTCGTGCTTGGTATAAGTTTGATATATAGACAGTACTAGATATACCCCACAGGCAGGTCGCATTGTTGATGACCCTTTTATATATGATTAAGGGAATATCATAGGTAATATGGTTGGTGTTAAAGACTTGAGGATTCAATAACATGATTTAATAAGTTGGGCATAGCTTTATTAGATGTATAGCCTTAGATGATAGATGGGTAAAATCTAAGTTGGGTAGATACCGCAATGTTCACTTGAGAGGAATCCATTAGACTGTAATCAAGTGAGATTGGATAGAGAGAACCCTACCATATTTTAATTTCGAGGACGAAATTTTTATAAGTTGGGTAGATTGTAAGCCCCCTGATTTTCAGTAATTATTAATTTGGTTTTTCATAATTTTCCGTAAATTTCTGGAATTTTTCTGTAATTAAAACCTAGGCTTTTGATAATTAAATGATTTTTAAATGCTGTTTATTAATATTAAAATATTATGGAAATAATATTTTTTTGGTGTAAAATGGAGAACCGGACATAGGATAATTTTCCGAGAATTTATTGGACTCCGGAATCAGTTCTAAAACCCTAAAAAACCATGAAGAATTAAACCGAATTAAACCCGTGTCAACGTCCAACATCCACATGAGAGCCGAAGCCAAGCCCAAGGAGCGTTGACCCAGCCGAAAACCTAGGTCTAACCCTAGTCTAATTTCTGTATGTATAAATACATAATTTCCTATTTTTTTCCACAAACAAAAAGAAGAAAAAAGAAAATTTATAAAAAAAACCCCAAATCCCTATTTTCCTAAAACTAACCTAACCCTAACCCTAAGCCGCCGCCCCTCCGGCGAGTCTCCGGCGCCGCTCCGCCCGGCCACGTCTCCCCCTCCCCTCGCCGTGCCCAGCCACCGCCCGTCGACCTCCCCGATCTACCTCCACCTCCTTCCTCTCCCCTGCTCTACCTCGAGAAACCCCCTGCTTCCCTCTCTCCCCCGACTCCGACCACCTCCCCGCCGTGCCCGCGTTCACCCATCGACCGCCGCCCGCTGCAACAACCTCCTCCCCCCCAGCATCCCGATCGACTCCTCCACCGCGCCGCTGCCGCTAGGCCGCCGTACGACCTCCCCTCATCCTCTCGACCCGTCGTACGACCCCCTCGCCAGTCAACGACCCTCGGCCGTCGACCGCCCCGCGCAGAACCCTTCGACGAACCCCGACTCTATGTCGTCGTCGCCTCGCCAACACCGCACAGCCGACCAGCTCCGCCCCGCTGCCTCCGCCTGAGCAGCCACGACGAGTCTCCGCTGCCCTAAGCTTGGCCACGCGGACGCGGACACCGCAGAACCTAGACTCGAACCCCGACTCCGTGTCCGGACACAGCAACTCGAGACCGGACACGTCCAGGACACGAAGGAGACACTCGGACACGAGAAATCGGACTTCACAGAGCCCTGTTCAGGTATTCTTTTCTCTCTCCTCGTAATTCCGTTTTCGATTCCGTCAATTGCGTCGCGTAGACTGTATGACCCTCTCGGTGCCCGTGCAACTCGCTCGGTGTGTCGCATCCTGTGGTGATCGCAAACCGCGATCCAAAAACAGGAAAAACAACGCCCTGTTTTACCCCGGAACTGAGTGCGCCCCGCTAAACGGGACGACTTGGTCGCACGCGGTCTTTACCGAAACGTGCGAACTGTCGATACGACGTGTGGGATTTCGCAGAAGTTTATTCGGATGTGCGTGCACACCAGAATTAACGCGTATCCGCCGACACCGCCTCGTATCCGTCGGTTCTGGAACACGTCGTAACTTCGTGTACACACGTCGGATCGAGATGAAACTTGCGCCATCGGACTCGTAGCAATACGCTGGTCCTGTGACCCAAGTTTGGTTCGATTTTGAGAACGTTGACGAAATCGCGTATCGTGGGCCCCACAAGCTCTACTTGCCGGCGATTTTGTGATCGGCTCATCGAAATCCAATTCTGGAAGTTTCGTTGGGTTCGTATCATCGTTCTTGACTTATTGACACTAAGTTTGACGAATTTGGAGACTTTTGACCCTGACACGCTTTCCGGTGCAAAGTGGCCCACATGTGGACCCCGCTTTGACCCGGAAATGTCGTTTTTGTCCCTGTGTCCAAATTGGACTTAAGGACAGGCGTTTCTAGCTATTTGATATTTTCTGAATCTAATGGTGATGTTTATTTCAGCAACCGGAGTAGTACCTGCAGATCACACTGAGACCAGAGCTACAGTTGGAGCTAGGACCCCAGGCAAGTGTACCTCGCCAAAACTTGCAGTCTTGTTACTTATTTCCTTGGCTTATATATATATATATATATATTGTGGTTCATGTTTGACCTAGGACCGTGCGACTTTACTTAGCGTCCGATTCATAGTCGGGTGCCAACACCGTACGCGGCGTTGTGTATTGTCATCTAGACATGGATACCGAGACCCCATCTTTCTCGTACTTGTCCTATCAAGTACATTATAACCCAGGACACTTGACACTATTCATGGACAGGATCTTCCCGAGATATTCGTGGTGATTCTGTATAGGATACAGGACTTGACATTGACATTATGTTCCTAGATACTATATGACTTGTTGCATTAGATATGATTGTGCGTGACATGGATATGGGGCCACATGGACATGAGACGTATGATTACATTGGGTGGGGAGAGACAAACATGCTACAGGTTGATTATATATATTATGACGGCGTCTCAGTCTCTCTCTGAGCTAGACAGCTGACGGTGTCTCAGTCTCACGCTGAGTTAGACAATCACATGATATCACTGCTACCGGCTCCCCGACACTGAGCTTGTAGTGGTTTCAGCCTGAGTTCTAGTGCTGCTCTCATCTTGCATTTCACTTAGCTGGTTATATAGTGTTCCCATCTTGTTTCATTTATTGCTGGAGAGACACACAGGCTACAGGTTGATTTTATATTATCCCGGCGTCTCAGTCTCACGCTGAGCTAGACGACCACATGATATCACTGCTACCGGCTCCCCGACACAGAGCTTGTAGTTGTTTCAGCCTGAGTACTGGTGATGTTCTCACCTGCATTGCACATAGATGGTTACATATTTACCCTGTTTATTTCATTGACTATTTTACTGCATTATTATGGCTTGTATTTTTTGTACCTTGTTATGTCCCCTGAGGACCTGGATCCGGATTATGTCCCCAGGATTAGCAGAGGAGATCCACCCAGAGTTATACAGTACAGGAGCATTAGCAGGAGCTGATACAGGAGCTGTACCAACACCCGATGACGAGATTGTGCCAGAGGACTTCTCCTGGGTATTGGCTTGAGATACTCATTTATTTCTGTTCTGGTTATTTTATTTCCAGTCTATCGCATTGATGTATCATACTTGTTCTCGGATTGTTCTCCGAGACACTTTTATTGAGATATGTCAGTTTATTTTATTTTGCATTATTCCGACATTGGATTTGTGATTATCTGTTGTGGGTGAGATTAGCATAGACTGTGACTTGTATCGTTGGACCTGCTTATTGTTGTATTACAGCTTAAGTATGCCCCGATGGATCCATTAAATTGGGTTTGTCCATCGGTGTGTGCTGCTGGTCATTATCACGCGTCCGGTCCCTCGATATTTTGGGACTGGGACGTGACATTTTGTCCACATTAATTTTTGACCACACAATCTTTGGGACAAAAGCTCATTTTATCATTTACTACTATTCTCATACAAGCTCAACCCATTCTATATTTACCTTCTTCTTCTTCTTCTTCTTCTTCTTCTTTTTATTTTATTTTGGACCTCATGATAAAATTTTGAGCACATCTACTATTGATGCTATTAAGAGCATCAATAGTAGATATAATTCAATAATGTATCTTGAGACAAAAATTTGTAATAAAAAATAAATGCAGAATAAGTTAGATTTGTACGAGAATAGTAAAAAAAAAATTTAAGAACCAAATAAGATGAAGTGGATATACACCCATGTGTCATTTTTGTTTATTTTTTAAATAATAAAATAAAATATAGAAATTAGAAATTGAAACTCTAAATTGAACTTTATTATTCTACAAAATAAGTTTCTACATTCTGAATATAAAAATTTTAATATTCAACTTCTGTGACTGAAATAAACTATCATTGAGCTCCAATTAACTTTACTATTCTACAAAATGAACTTTTACATTCTGAATTAGAATCTAAAATTTAGGATAAACTTTACTATTGATGCTCTAATACAAACTATTCCAAGTAAAAACTAACCAAATAAAAATTTTGCGCCACAGAATATACCAAACAAAACTTTATAACTACTAAAGCTTTATTTTGACTAATGTCGAAGTATTTAAAATAATCATTTGAACTTCTGTAGGTTTTTTGATTACATTTTTGGTACTTGTTCTCCTTTGGTTTCTGCAGAGTCACCTCACACTTTAATGTCTTTTTATGATTGGAGGACTTATGAAAAATTAAATTACATTTAAGGGACTTATGTGCAAGGGACTTTTTGTTAAAAGTGAAGAATTATTCAGTACTGGTGGCTGATGGAACTCTCCACTGGAGAACAAGAATAGATTTCAGTTGGAAAAGGGAAAAACTTCCCAAATAGAAATCATTCAAACTTTGAAGAGGACCTCCACCACCCATTCTCCAACTTTCTGGTAATCACTCCTATTCAAGTTGCAAAATTTAAAGTCCCATTTCTTTCATTTGCTCCTCAATGTGAATGACCCCTTTGGTAATATTAGTGCAAAAATTGTCAATTTACTGATTTTGCTTTGAT
Organism: Iris macrosiphon; assembly: GCA_036927795.1. Taxonomy (NCBI): domain Eukaryota; kingdom Viridiplantae; phylum Streptophyta; class Magnoliopsida; order Asparagales; family Iridaceae; genus Iris; species Iris macrosiphon. The sequence continues at coordinate 232,817,086 of JAYESA010000005.1, forward strand.
GGGTCAATTATTTTTGGCTATATATCATAAAATTTATTGCTTTCTACTGTTTGGTTTGATTCCATGATGGGTTTTTGTTTATATTGCTGCTGATCATGATAACTTCAACGCCCACTTGGTTTTCAGCATCCATTGAAAGAATTTGATCCATAAAGTTCACTTTTTTTTTTAATGATTTTTGGGCTGTTCTGAAGTTCATTATGTAGATTTAGATCTAGATTACTTATTTGATTCATCATGATCTTCATTGTAATTTTATGGTGTGGATTAATAGAAGTTTGCAATAATCACTTGGTTTCTTGCATGTGTTTGAGTTAATCTGAATATTTAGTGGTACTTCCTCAACTATTTTTTTTAATAAAAAAATGCTTCTCGGGATCACATGGTTGGGTTCTCAAAGTGTGACTTTGTTTTGCTTCTGGTTGTTATACAAAGTTCATTATGAAGTTTGATTTTTTAAGCATTTGATATGGCTTAGCAAATCCAACTACCAAGTTGAACTCCTGCGTATTTTGTATGTTAATCTAACCATCATTTATAGGCTTTGGCGAGTTCTTTCAGTTTGGTAGGTTTCTGTTTGATCATAAAATAATTGCTCGAGTTTCATTACTTTTTAGAGAGATTATGGGAAATAGCAATCTTTAAGTGTTGATCTTGTTTTTCCTTTTAAGTTATTGAAAAAGCTAACTATTAAGTTGGATCATTTTACAATTTTGACGCCTATTGTAGTAGTGATTTGTGTTGGTAGATTTTGTGCTTATTTTTGTTGCTTGAAGTCATTACTATGTCATTTTTATGTTTTGTCTTGATGAAAGTTGACTAGTATAGTAGTTACTGTGTGTCGTTGATTTGTTTCATAACTATAGTTTAAAGTTGGCAATTTCAAGCTCTTTGTATTATTTACTTAGAATTTGCAAGGCCCAATTATTTAACTCAGAGAATATTCTTTTCATGGTTTTCAAGTATGGTTTCAAGAGAGATGAAAAATGATGTTTAGGATTATTGTTAGTTCACTCGGTATGCAATTTAAATTTGTCAGCTTGTTCTTGTACTGTCCTTCTTCATTATTTATCGGTCATTCGGTCCTCCTTCCTTTGAAGATCCCATGCAATGTAGAGTAATTACCAAACAATAGAAACCACATAATCTTGACATTTTTCTCTGTGTTCTGAGGATACAGGTCGAGGTAGCTTAGTTGGATAATAAAGGTTTGAAGGGGTAAGATGAGTAACCAATACTACAGGAAGCCTACTCAAGGTATGTAGTCAATATATTACACCATATGCCAATAATTTTTACGGATCCCTCACAAATCTTAAATCAAATTCTGAAATTTATTAGTGATAAATTAGAGAGTTGAAGATTTATCTCCATGTTTGTTCTACGAGAAGAGAACATAATATCTTGTTTACTGAGGAACTTGCAGCATGTTTCTGCTCATATAAATGTAGTGAAGCAAAGTTGGACTTGCTTTGCTTTCTATTCCTCTGTCTTTGAACCCTGAGACTTAGAACAGCATATCTCATCAGAGTTGACTTTACATGAAAACACATTAAACAAACTAAAATTGTATACCATATGTCTTTTGGAGAAGGCTCATCTTTTCCAAATTTAGCGAAGTCACTATTTTGGTAAACGGAAGCAGGAAAGATAAAGGAACACAGCAACAGAAGGTCCTCAAAAACATAATGGTGTATATGAAACATAAGCGTACAACGAACTTAAAAGGGATACTTAATGGGCAGTGTAATATGTTCTAGGATACTTATGGAGAATCCTCAAGGAAATGCCTTGGATTCTCATGAGTACCATATGAAGTCCATATATGAATAAACAAACATCTCAGTTAAAGTTTAGGTTTAATTTTTTATGTACTAGAATAATATGCATATCACTTTTCAAAAACAGCCATGAGCTTCCGAGGAGTTCTCACAAGGTTTCCCACAGTTTTAAACTAAGTTTCTCAATCTATTTTTGAGTTTTCTTGAGTTTATACTCAGTTTCCAAAATTGCCCACTCAATTCCCAAAATTTTGAAAATATTCTAGTCCTTGTTCCCATATGTTCTTCTAGTGGAAACAACCCTCCCAGCCTTTAAACACTATCCTGGCAATTATGGCTAAAGCTATCAACAAAGCATATATGCCATATAGTACTCATTTTCTAGTGTTATAAAAATGTGTTGGCTTATGACTTATTTCCAAAGTTTGTAGTATCGGCCGATACCGTTCCGATATGGCCGACATCGATACAGTTTGGCATGTCCCGATCCGATACCGACAAATACAAATACTGACTGATACCGACATTGGAGGTCTCTTTTTCAGTCATCCGGCAAAGAAAATTGAACGGAAAATACCAATTAATAAGGGTCTAACAACATAATAAGGTTGTAAAAACATGTAAAAGAAAAAAAATCTTATCTATCGCAGGTAAACCAGTCGATAAGGATGACTACTATTTCATTCAATTCCAAAATTATCGAGAAACAATACGAAAAATGCTTAAATTTGTCTAAATGTATACCATTTTTAAAATATTTTATTAGTAGTTATTTGGTTTCTGATACAAAAAATCCGATACTCCGATCCGAAACTGCCGATATTGTCGATATTGTCGATCCTGATACTCACATGAAGGGTCCGATACCGATTCCGATATCGATAGTGCAAACATTGCTTTCATTCAAATATGCTCAACTATATAATATGCTCTTAGGAATTGCTGAAGAATAAATTATTTATCTTATTTTATTTTATGTAATTTTTATTTCTAGTCAGGGTTACTGATGTCACGTCCCGATTCCGTGGATTCGATAGTCGTCCCCCGGGCGTGATGTCGTGCGTGCCTATGTTGCGCCACGTACAAGGCCATGGTATTTGATAAAACGAGCACATATTCAGAGTACGTAAATAATTGAACACAATATTGAATCAAGAAAAAGTTCTCTTTATTAATAATGAACAGGATTTACAAACTCTTAAACAAGTACAAAAGGTTGCCTCACGGGCTTACAAAAGCGGACGAAAAATGAGATAGCCGTCATATACATTACATTCTTTCACTAAAACTCAAAGACAAGACCTTGAGGCGAGACTATCGTCTTGCCGCGGAGCTGCGTAAGGTATGTACACAAGTTCCTGAAACTTGAACACGCTTTAAAAGGGCACAAACAAGATGCGTCGGTTGATGGATTGGTTGGGAAGTCGCCTTAGCTCCTTGCAGGATCGCCTTGGCGCGGAGAACCTGTTTTAACGAGGGTTAGTACATCGAAATGCACTGGTGGGGGGTGAGCTAACCCAACGTACAAAATCGACACGTTATTCATGTAAAACATGCAAGTTATTATGTGGTCTTTCTATCTTGCCTTAGTTCAAGTTACAAGTATGCAATAGGTATGAAACTACTGAAATAAACCGTGCGGTGACTTTTACCTGCCATCGTTGCATCCACCTGCACAAGACTTACCATGTCCTTTCCTGCCAAGAAGACATCGTTAGCTTGAACAGTCAAATGCAAACAGATGGGTCATTGGCACCACGAGCCATATTGGACGATTTATAGTCTATGGACGAAAATGGTATGCAACACAGGTAGCAGACCCCGCTACAGACCATCCCTGCCCGATTCAGACGACTATCAGAATGTTCCGTCCTGATCGGATGGATCCCAGTGTCCCAGCGACCGTCCGCAGGAACCAGAAACCTTGTGCACAAGTTGTTCGTAACCAAGCGACGTCTAAAAAACTAAGTTATCAAACGAAGCAGTTCAAGACAACATAAATCAGGAAACAACCAAAATGGCAAGATCTGTATAGCATAGTCCTCCTGTTCAAGAGAATCACATAGTAAAGTGTTCTACACATGGCACAAAACAGAAGAATATGTTCTAGCTATAATTGAAACACTATAAGGCACATTCTATGCGAACTAGCATGCAATAGTGTAATCGTTCACAAATTGGTTGACAAACATCAAGTATTCTAAGTCTATTCCATTTTTATCTTGATATCTTTTAGTTATTATGGTATCGTTTGATCGGAACAACATCAAGAGAGCAAGATCATTATGTGTCAAGATTTAGAAGAAAGATCAACTAATCGAAGTATAGCCACTCACAAGTTGGCGAAGAGAGGGAAATGAAAGAGGTTCTTCAAGACTCCGCTCGCGCGACGCCTACACGATCACCTGCATTGCCACGAACAAACGATCAATACCTCTTCTTCTCTTTTTTCCATAATCGAAACGAAAGCGAAGTTCAACGAACGAAAATAATAAAATCCATCAAAACCGTTCAAGAAAATACAAGTTCGAAAACCAACTCGAAAGCAACAATTCGACAGCAAAAAAGGCAAGAAAACCCGCAGCGGAGAGGTCCCTCTTGACTCTGCCGCTAAGTCCGTCCTTAAGACACAGTCCACTGAATATGAGAGTCGATTCCGAAGAAGCCAATCCATAACGAGAAACGGATCTTGATTCAATCTATCCCGATCGAACGATCCCGAAAGTATTTCTTAGCTGTGCTCCCCAAATAGGGGGAACAAGACACTACATCCTAACCAACTAATAGGAAGTTTCGTTCTCGAAACTTAGGAATATAACCTACCACTAAGAAAACAATAAAGAAAACTTTTCTTTCATCTCAGACTCAAGTTCCCATGTCGACTCCTTAACCGAATGATTCTTCTATAACACGCACACTAGAGGAACCGAACGACTCTGAAGCAGGATCTCCTTTCAATCCAAGATCTGTACAGGTTGTTCGGCATATTACAAGTCTGCCTTCAAGTCCAGTTGACCAAAATCTACCACATGACTCGGATCGTACACGTACTTCCTAAGCTGTGACACAGAGAATATATCATACACCTTTGATAATGACGGTGGCAGGGCAATCTGATAGGCGACCGGGACGACTCGCTTAAGTATCTCGAATGGGTCGACAAATGTCGGACTTAGCTTCCACTTTGTCCCGAATATCGTGATTCCTCGCATGAGCGAGACTTTGATAAATACGTGGTCGCCTTCCAAGAACTCAAGAGGTTGGCGGTGGGTATCAACGTAGCTCTTCTGCCTACTCTGAGCCACCTTTAACCTGACACGGATCAAGCGAATCTTCTGAGCTGTTTGCTCAACCAGTTCCGGGTCGAGAACCTGACGTTCCCCAACTTCGTTCCCAACTGATCGATGACCTGCACTTCCGCCCATATAATGCCTCGTACGGAGCCATTTGGATGCTAGATTAAAAACTATTATTGTATGTGAATTCCACCAGCGGTATATGAACGTCCTAACTTGACTTTGAATCAATCGCACAGAGCCGTAACATATCTTCAATATCTGATTTACCCGTTTGGTCTGGCCGTCGGTCTGAGGATGATATGTCACATCCCGGTTCCACAGGGCCGAACGATCTCGCTTGAGTGTGATGCCGCGCGAGCCTAAGTTGCGCCCGCGCAAGGCAAGCACTTGAAACGGCCTAATGAAATCGCTAAGCCACAGTCGCACAGATAGTCCCTAATGCAGCGGAAGTAGAATAAACACAATTATGATATAAAAACAAGTTCTTTATTGATATTGAAGCAAAGATTACAAGCGGCGCTAGACCGAAATTACAAATCGCGCAAGCTCTCTCTCTCTCACTCACAATGAATATGCCTGTAGGGTTACAACTTGAATCAAACACTCTGGAGGATGATGTTCCCATACATTATTTCTCGTATATGTGAGCTTCAGGTCCGTGCGTCACGCTCCAAGACGCCAAGTGCGATCTGGCGCTTCGATGCATCAAGTGATCTCCAAAACCGTGCAAGCTACTCCTTGCACCCTGCATGCTATCTGGTTGGGTGTCAGTACATTGAATGTACTGGTGGGGAGGCCTCTCGTCCACGCCACAAAGCAAGAATGCTCATTAGTTATGTGCACCAACTCATTTGTTATCATTCTAGTCTTGTCTTAGGATCAGTTTCATGGCATTATAATGAAAATTATATACCTTTGTCTGAAACAAGAGTGCCATGCGGTAAATAACTGAGTTGTCATGCGGTAAATAACTGAGTTTGTCCTACCTTTTTCTTGCCATTCGGCCTATCCTGTCATACGCAACAATAATATTGATGATATATTAAGAACAACAACAATATATATGCAAAACTTAGTGTCGTGAACGTGTCTCTGTCTTAGACATTTTTACTTGAAAGATAAAGAATACCGTGCATCCATTTCTACAATGCGACGTGCCGTGCATCAAAATCCATCGTGTTATCCTTCTCCTTGTACGCGGATTGCCGCTATGCATGCATGACTTATCTATATGAAGGTCACTGGCTCTGCAAGCCATATTGGACATCTTCTTGGATTGAACGACCGTCTTCCCAGTTCGATAGCTAGCCAAATTGGGGCCTCCCGAACCATCCTGCTAGCAATAGCACTAGGACCAACAACTAGTGCAGTCCTCCCGGGCCAATACAATTCCGATGCCTCGACAATCGTTCGAGGACTCTCTTCCTGGTGCGCAACCAGTTGTCCGTGACCATGCAACTACTCCACCACTTCCAATCCTAGCCGAAAACTTCATGCTCGGTTTTTCTTTTATCCGAGGACCATACTCGGTTCCTTCTATCCGAGAATTTTATGCTCGGTCTCTACTTTCCGAGGACTTCCTGCTTGGGGAGTAGATAACTTCCTTTGCTTTCTTCTCCTGACTTGGAACGACTACTGGATAGTCTTCCTTGTCTATGTGTGCATAAGACTACTCTAACTCCGTGTCACATTCCGTGTAATGCGGTGTCTCAATATGTAAAAAAGAACTACTTTGTGGCATATATAAGATACTACTCCATGGGACTCAATATCTCTAGGTTACGCAGATAGCAAGTAAATTCCATGTTCTATGCATATGATAAGGCGGAATTATTCCCTTAGCTATGTGCGTTCATCTCTTTTATTAGCATGCAAAGGTTATCGTCTAGCAGCTAGCATGTATCGTTTCTTTTTATTAAGTGTTCAGCTAAGCAGAGACAGGTTCATCGGAGTCACCCACCTAGCTATAACTCGCATTGGCCGAGCAAGACTCCGAACGCATCTCTGAAATGTCTAAGTCTGAACTTCTTCTGAAGGGTCAAGTCTGAAAGTCTTTGCCTCAAGCGAGTCATTTCGCCGAGCTAGGCGGGACGGTTTGCTACACTTGTGCCGTTTGAATCGGCTCTCCTGGTTAAGCGGAGCGGGTCATTACATAATACACCACTCAAAATAAGTCTCGTCCTCGAGACTTCCTGAGCGGAACTCCTCCGACCGTTCCTCACTACATACTGTGCGTATGCCTTAGTAAATTTTATCGAACGACTCTTATCATTCGATGCTATCGAACCATACTTAACTGTTGCCTTCTCCGACTTAATCTCTACTGCACCTAGCGCAGAACCGCATCACTATCAAATCTAACTCAAGTATATCCTTCGTGTCATTAGACCCGTTCGAACATAACTTCCTATTTATTTTCAACATTCCGTGTAGCACACGTGCCTTGCCCGTTTCCTTGATTGACTATATCACTCAATTCGAGCTGACTATATCCACTCGATAATCGCGTTCTCTGACTCAGTCTTTACTGCACCTTAGCGCAGAAATATATTGCTCAACGCGGGCGCAGAAATATATTGCTTAACACGGGGTATGTCCTAATCCACCGCGCACGAAAATCTTAGGCTGAGACTAACTTACCCAAGTCGCTATACTCATTCATGCGCATCAAAACATATTCACTTGCAGCTGCATTCGAGTTCAGCATATCGTTGAGTCTAGATCGTACACATATTTAAGGCGACCCCCAAATATATGTATTTTAACTAAGCTTAGTGATAGCGAAGTTGGACAAGCTACTCATGAAAAATCTTACTTTCGAATTGCCGATCGTTTCGCTAACTCGACCAAACCAAATTCCAAGTCTCATTCGCTTACGTTCTCTCTCCCGAAAACTTTTCAACTCTAGCAAACAACCAACCGAAATTCAAATATCTCGTTTATAACTATTATCGCCCTCTTCCCAAACGATTTCAATCCTAACGATATCGTCCAACCCGACCAAGCACAAGTCCGTCTACATTAAATCTTCAAGATGACACAATCCGTTTCCGAAATTTCAAGATAAACGAAGTTCAAATTCCTTTATCTTATAACTCAAATCCTCGAACCACAAAATTTGTTGTATCAATCCGTGCTAACTTCTAGCTATCGATATCGTATCATGTCTTCCAAATTCAAAACCACAACATCCATATTCGGGCTAAATTCTATCGAGCGAAATCCTTCTAAATCGAAATTTTTTCCATGCTCGCTATCTCCCATCGCGATGACTCCGATGGCATCCTCGAGTCCTCAATCTCAAATTTAAGTTTCAATTCATTCGATTCAATCCGAAATCACGCGTACGATCTGCTAAGTTGCCTCGACCAAGTCATCTGTTCGTTTTCACCGTTCTGAATCCTTTATTCGATATCGTTTTCGATTCGCATAACTCATTCACAATCGTCTGAACGAACTTCACACGAGACATTCGAAATCACGACTAACTAACAATACTTGTTCTCAGGTTTTGTGTGATCATATTGCTTGTTGATAGACTCATTGCTACCTCGAAATCCTCGATTCGCTTGAACGATTCCGAACAATCCATACTCAAGGTTCGAGCTACTCTATATATCCTCAAACTCCATTCTATCCTCAAATTGATCATTCCTTCCCGTGGCTATCACAAACCATATCTTTGATTCAAAGCTTATCGATGCGAATAACCGTTCTAACCATTCCTCAAAATCCATGCACGATCCTTGATATTCGCCTTAGCGATAATCCGATGACGCCTCTATTGTTGCCGTTCTAAGCCTGACTTATCCTTATCCGAATGATATCCGAATCTCGCTCGCAACTCGCTCGCACCAAAGGGTCTAGGTACGCGATACTCGACACAACTTTACCAAAAAGCTGTGTGCATAGCTATCCGTTCAAACGATATTCTAGTCTCGCACACTAACCCACTAGTATTAGCATAAAGATAGTCTAGTCCGTAAGTAACTTGCTAACTCTAGCACGAGTCTGCTCACGTCAAGTCCGACACAACTCGGCATAAAGGCCATCGCATAACTATCCCGTTTCAACAAATCATCTGAACGGATTTTCGAAAATATTTATACTCATTGTATGGAACATTCATCAGAACATCTAGAGAGGGTGCATTGCAACACCGATCACAAATGCGTTTCAGAGCATAAAAAGAATTGATACGAGATAAATGACGTAAAGTCGTGCTCTGATACAAAAATGTCACGTCCCGGTCCCGTAGGGCCGAACGTTCTCGCTTTAGCGTGATGCCGCACGAGTCTAAGTTGTGCCCGCACAAGGCAAGCACCTGAAACGGTTGATGAAATCGCTAAGCCACATAGTCGCATAGATAGTCCCCAATGTAGCGGAAGTAGAATAAAACAAGTATGATATAAAAATATTCTCTTTATTGATATCGAAGCAAAGATTACAAGCGGTGCTATGCCGAGATTACAAATTGCTCAAGCTCTCTCACTCACAATGAATATGACCGTTGGCTTACAACTTGAATCAAACACTCTGGAGGATGATGTTCCCATATATTACGTCTCGTATATGTGAGCTTCAGGTCCGTGCGTCACGTTCCAAGAAATCAAGTGCGATCCGGCACCTCGATGCGTCAAGTGATCTCTAGAACCGTGCCAGCTACTTCTTGCACCCTGCATGCAATCTGGTTGGATGTCAGTACATTAATGCATTGGTGGGGAGGTCTCTCGTCTATGCCACAAAACAAGTACGTTCATTAGTTATGTGCACAAACTCATTTGTTATCTTTCTAGTATTGCCTTAGGATGAAACTCTAGTCTTGCCTTAGGATCAGTTTCATGGATTATAATGAAAAGCATATACATGTGTCTAAAACAAGAGTGTCATGCCGTAAATAACTAAGTTCGTCTTACCATTTTCTTACCATTCGGCCTTCCTTGTACTACGCAACAATAATATTAATGATATATTAAGAACAACATCAATATCTAAGCAAACTTAAGTGCCGTGAACGTGTCTCTGCCTCATACATATTTTACTTGAAACATAAAGAATACCGTGCATTCGTTTCTACAGTGCGAGGTGTTGTGCATCAAACTCCATCATGTTACCCTTCTCCTTGTACGCGGATTGCCGCTATGCATGCATGACTTATCTATATGAAGGTCATTGGCTTTGCAAGCCATATTGGACATATCTTCTTGGATTGAACGACTGTCTTTCCAGTTTGGTAGCTAGCCAAACTGGACCTCCCGAACTATCCTGCTAGGACTTCCTGCTAGCAATAGCACTAGGACCAACAACTAGTGCAGTCCTTCCGGGCCGACACAATTCTGATGCCTTGACAATCGTTCGAGGACTCTTCCTGGTGCTCAACCAGTTATCCGTGACCATGCAACTACTCCACCACTTCCAATCCTAGCTGAGAACTTCATGCTCGATTTTCTTTTATCCGAGGACCACACTCGGTTCCTTCTATCCGAGAACTTCATGCTCAGTCTCTACATTCCGAGGACTTTCTGCTCGGAGAGTAGATAACTTCCTTTGCTTTCTTCTCCTGACTCGGAACGACTACTGGATAGTCTTCCTTGTCTATTTATGCATAAGACTACCCTAACTCCATGCATTTCTTGCAATGTGGTGCCTCAATATGTAAAGAAGAACTACTGTGTAGTATATAAGATACTACTCCATGTGACTCAATATCTCTAGGTTACGCAGATAGCAAGTAAATTTCATGTTCTATCCATATGATAAGGCTGGATTATTCCCTTAGCTATGTGCGTTCATCTCTTTTATTAGCATGCACAGGTTACGTCTAGCAGCTAGCATGTATCATTTTTTATTTATTAAGTGTGCAGCTAAGAAGAGATAGGTTCATCGGAGCCACCTACCTAGCGATAACTTGCATCGGCCAAGCGAGACTCTGAGCGCGCCTCTGAAACGTCTCTATCTGAACTTCTTCTGAAGGTCCAAGTTGAAACTCTTTGCCTCAAGCGAGTCATTTCGCCGATCTAGGCGGGACGGTTTGCTACACTTTTGCCATTTGAATCGGTTCTCCAGGTTGAGCGGAGCGGGTCGTTACATGATAGGCTGAGCTAAACTTCAACTTTGTCCCCATAGCTGATTGAAGGCTATTTCAGAAACGTGACATGAATCGTCCATCTCGTTCTGAAACGATGGATACTGGAACTCCATCTCGTTCTGAAACGATGGATACTGGAACTTCGTGCAGATGGACAATCTCATTAAGATAAATCTGAGCGAGGCGATCGACGCTCCAAGCAACTTTGATTGGGATAAAGTTGGCTGAATTGGTCAATCGATCGACGATCACCCAGATGGCATCGTTCCCCCGTTAAGTCTTCGACATGCCAACAATGAAATCCATGCAAATATGTTCCTATTTTCACTTCGGAATAGCAAGGTTCTGCATCTCCTCCCCGGCTTCTGGTGTTCTGCTTTCACCCTTACAGGTCATGTATTGCGACACGAAGCGTGCCACGTACTTCTTCATGCCGTGCCACAAGAAGATAGTGCGAAGGTCTTGATACATCTTCGTGCTTTCAGGGTGTGCTACATAGGCTGCAAAATGAGCTTCCGTCAGGATTTACTTTCTGAGTTCAGAATCATTAGGGACGTACAATCTTCCCTTTACCTGCATCGTTCTGCTCTCGTCTTCCGTTAAGTCCTCCGTTAAGTTTGTTGCCTTCCCTGCCGCAATCTGCTCACGCATCTTCGTCAGGAATTGATCGTCCTTCTGGGCGGATTTGACTTTCCCTTTCATGTCTGGCTCGAGTCGTAGTTGAGCTAACTGCGCCCCTTTGTACCTAATACATAGTGTATTGCCCAAACTCTCCAAATCCTTCTGCAACCTGCTGTCGATAGCCAGACTTTCCGCAAATACTCGACTCAGTGCATCAGCTACAACATTACCCTTGTCCAGTATATATCTGATCAACAAGTCAAAGTCGCTAAGGAGTTCAAGCCAACGCCTTTTCCGCAAATTCAGATCCTTTTGGATATAAAGGGACTTAAGGCTTTTATGGTCGGTGAAGATTTGAAACGGTACACCGTAGAGGTAATGCCGCCATAACTTTAGCGCGAATACAATCTCTGCCAGTTTTAGGCCATGCGTCGGATATTTCTTCTCGTGTGGCTTTAACTGTCTCGACGCGTAGGCTATCACCTTGTTCCTTTGCATAAGGATACATCCCAATCCCTTGCCAGACGCATCGCTATAAATCTGAAAATCATCTGGCCCATACGGGAGTGTGAGGATCAGTGCTGAGATGAGATGCTGCTTTAATTCTTCGAATGAAGCTTCACACGCGAACGTTACTCCCTTCCGAGTGAGACGAGTCAGAGGTGAGACAATCTTTGAAAAGTCTTTAAAGAATCTTCTGTAGTAGTCCGCTAGACCAAGAAAGCTTCGGATGTCGCTGACCGACTTAGGTCGCTTCCACTTAATAATGACTTTGGCTTTCTTCGGATCGACTGAGATGTCTTCCGCAGAATCGACGTGCCCGAGGAAAGATACGTTGTTCAACCAGATTTCACACTTGCTCAGCTTTGCGTACAGCTTATTGTCTCGAAGAGTTTGTAGCACGATCCGTAGGTGCTCGGCGTGTTCTTCCTTATTCTTCGAGTACACTAAGATATCGCCAATGAAAACCACCACGAACTTGTTGATAAACGGTCGGAACATCCGATTCATAATATCCATGAATGCAGCATGAGCATTCATCAGTCCGAACGACATATGATTAAAAACTCGTAGTGATCGTAAAAGGTGCAGAACGCTGACTTCAACACATCGTTTGGCTTGATCTTCAGCTGATGGTAGCCAGAGCGAAGGTCGATCTTTGAAAACTCCGACGTCCCTTGCAGTCGATCAAAGAGGTCGTCGATCCTGGGCAGGGGGTACTTGTTCTGGATGGTGACTTTGTCGATACAGAGCCGCATTGTCCCATCCTTCTACTATACAAATAGTACAAGCGTGCCCCACGAAGATACGCTTGGATGGATGTACCCACACTCCTGTAGTTGATTCTTCAGCTCCTTCAGTTCTGCTGGGCCATTCGGTACAGAGCAATGGAAATCGGTCGTGTATTTGGGAATGTATCAATGGATTGGCTCGACGCTTGCGCGGCTACAATCAAATGTGCAGAGAAAAGGGTCGTATTCCGTTTATCTGGAGAGGTCAAATTCTACTACTCGAGTGGTCCATCGTCAGAAGCGTCGAAGGTCTGCATGGTAATTTCTGCGATATCAGCTCGACGAATGTTACACTCTGGCTGCGAAGGATACTTAGCGTCCGTTCGAGACACCCTGTAGAATTGTGCAAACGTAGAGTCTATTTCCTTTGTGGTAGAATTTTTCGACGTGTTCCCAGACAAACTACCTGGCATGCCACCCGACTGAGAAATTGAGTTCACCCAAGATGATGTTGTAATCCCGGATATCTAGGACTGTCATATCGAGAGACAATTTCCTTCCTCCGATACAGACATGACCGTCTTGACATACTGAACGAGCATAGTTATATGCTCAATGGGGGTACTAACGCTTAGGTCTAGGTATAACAGTGTCATTGCTAATTTGTGTTCCACAGCAATATCCGCGGATATAAACTATGCGTAGCACCTGAATCAAATAGCACTCGAGCATGTATGTTATTGAAAAGCAATTTACCTGACACGACGGTGTCCGAAGCGAGGGCTTCTTTCCGAGTCATAGCGTATACCCGGCTTTGAGCAGGACGACGATCCTATTGCGGTGCTGCTCGATTTGCTTGAGGCATCGGAGCAGGATTTTGATGCCGAGGACGAAGATTAGAGGGGTGCGGACAGTCCTTGGATACATAGTTTGGATCATTACAATTAAAGCATAACCTGTTCTTTCGGCGACAGTCGTTGCTAGTGTGCCCTGCTACCTTGCAGAAGGTACAGATTTGTCCTGGATTCCCTCTCGGGTTGGGACCCTGGTGACCGCCATTATTCGGACGCTTTGAAGTGTTGTCCTCCCGCGTTGCTAGGGCGCTTGTGATTGGAAGTATGCAAAGTGCCGACAGCAACTGAAGGATATTGCGGTTCGTGGGTAAGGGCGTGGTTGAGAATTTTCTGCATCGTCTGTAGTGAGGAGCGACTACATGCGCGTGAATTGCAGCTCGTAGACCGCCTTCAAATCTTCTGGCACGACTCGCCGTGTCGGGTAGATAGGAACTTGCAAACTTGGCGAGTCGGTTAAACTCGGCTGCGTACTGCTTTACTGTCATGCTTCCTTGCTGGAGACGTACGAATTCGTTCTCCTTTTGCCAACGAATGGGTAGGGGTATAAACTGCTCTTCGAACGCGCCACGAAAGGTAGCCCATGCGATCTTCTCGTCTTCATCGTCTGCAGGAAGAGATCTTCGATGGGCTACCTTTCGTGGTGCGTGTGCCCGCAGACGATGAAGACGAAACGATCGCATGGGCTACCTTTCGTGGCGCATTCGAAGAGCAGTTTATACCAACACCCATTCGTTGGCAAAAGGAGAACACCAGTCGTGCACGTTCAATTGTACACGCGACTCACTTGTCTTCAGGTACTTCAAGGAGTTTGAAGTGATCGTCCAATTCTGCTAACCAGAAAGACGTGTTGCAGACCTTATTTAAGTTGGCAAAATGGAAGTTAGTCACTTCCTTCTTCTTTGGGATTTAAGGTGTCTCGACTTCAGTTGTTAATGGCTCCACCTGGGCCGCGGTCGTTGCAGAATGGTTGGAGCCTAAAGTCTGAACGATCTGCTGCAGGGCATCTACATGCTTCTGCTGGACCGCAAATTGGGCTTCAAGATTGTGTTCGAACTTGCTCTGACGTTCTTCTGTCCGCTTCTCAGCTCGCTCATGACGAGCCTCATCCCTATGTTGTTGCGCCTCTAACATGCGCATCATTCGCTCAATGGGGTCGACGGGGGCACAACTCGATGGCTTATGGAACTTTCCAAGGTGTCGGAACTACTTTCATGCACTTCCGCTGCTCCTTGCGCTTGTGCTGCTCCTTGCTCTTGAGTCGATCCCTGTGCTTGCGCCATTGCTTCAAAAGAAAGTACCTAGTATCAGTCTCATAACGTATTATGAACTTACTTTATGAGACATATCTCAATTTGGCTGAACGAGTTCAAGAGTTCGAATAGGGAAACAAAATTGTCTTAACGAAACTTTTTCGATACGGGGTCATAGGAACTAAAACCATGCTCTGATACCAATCTGTCATGTCCTAATTCCGTGGAATTGATAGTCGTCCCCCAGACTTGATACGGTGCATACCTAAGTTGTGCCACGCACAAGGTCATGGTATTTGATAAAACGAGCACACATTCAGAGTACGCAAATAATTGAACACAATATTGAATCAAGAAAAAGTTTTTTTTATTAATAACGAACATCATTTACAAACTCTTGCACAAGTACAAAATGTTGTCTCACGGGCTTACAAAAGCAGACAGAAAATGAGATAGCCGTCTTGTACATTACATCCTTTTACTAAAATTCAAAGACAAGACCTTGAGGCAAGTCTATCGTCTTGCCGCGGAGTTGCTTAAGGTATGTGCACGAGCTCCGGAAACTAGAACACGCTTCAAAAGGGCACGAACATGATGCGTCGGTTGATGGACTGGTTGGGAAGTCGCCTTAGCTCCTCGCAGGATTGCCTTGGTGCGGAGAACCTGTTGCAACGAGGGTTAGTGCATCGAAATGCACTGGTGAGGGCGAACTAACCCAACATACCAAATCGACAAGTTATTCATGTGAAACATGCAAGTTATTATGTGGTCTTTCTATCCTGTCTTAGTTCAAGTTACAAGCATGCAATAGGTATGCAACTACTGAAATAAACGCGTCACCGTGCGGTGACTTTTACCTGCCATCGTCGCATCCACATGCACAAGACTTACCATGTCCTTCCCTGCCAAGAAGACATCGTTATCTTGAACAATCAAATGCAAACATATGGATCACTGGCACCACGAGCCATATTGGGCGATTTATAATCTCTAGATGGAAATAGTATGCAACACATATAGCGGGCCCCTCTACAGACCATCTCCGCCCGATTCAGACGACTATCAGAATGTTCCGTCCGGATTGGATCGGTCCCAGGGCCCCAACGACCGTCCGCAGGAACCAGAAACCTTGTGCACAAGTTGTCCGTAACCAAGCGACGTCTAAAAACTAAGTTATCAAACGAAGCAGTTCAAGACAACATAAATCCGGAAACAAGCAACATGGCATGATCTGCATAGCATAGTCTTCCTATTCAAGAGAATCACATAGTAAAGTGTTCTACACATGGTACAAAACAGAAGAATATGTTCTAGCTAGAATTAAAACACGATAAGGCACATTCTATGCGAACTAGCATGCAACAGTGTAATCGTTCACAAAATGGTTGACAAGCATCAAGTATTCTAAGTCTATTCCATTTTTATCTTGATATATTTTAGTTATTATGGTATCGTTTGATCGGAACATCAAGAGAGCAAGATTATTAGTAATGAAGACTTAGAAGAAGGATCAACTAATCGAAGTATAGCTACTTACAAGTTGGTGGAGAGAGGAAAAGGAAGGAGGTTCTTTAAGACTCTGCTCGCATGACGCCTACACGATCACCTGCATTGCCACGAACATACGATCAATACCTCTTCTCTTTTTCAAAATCGAAACGAAAGCGAAGTTCAACGAACGAAAACTATGAAATCCATCGAAACCGTTCAAGAAAACGCAAGTTCGAAAACCAACTCTAAAGCAACAATGCGACAACGAAAAATGCAAGAAAACCCGCAGCGGAGAGGTCCCTCTTGACTCTGCCGCTAAGTCCGTCATTGGAACGCAGTCCACTGAATATGGAAGTCGATTCTGGAGAAGCCAATCCATAACGAGAAAATGATCTTATTCAATCTATTCCGATCGAACGATACCGAAAGTATTTCTTAGCTGCGCTCCACGAAGAGGGGAACGAGGCTCTACGTCATGTCATTTTATGTACTTTGTGTTTCCTATCAATATTGGTCAAGAGTCCTAATAAAATTGTCATTCTAGCACAATGTAGCCTCCACTTTCAACGTGATATGAGATCCCAAGTACTCTTCCTATGATCTCTCTTCTCTTATTTTCCATCTATAAGGATTCCTCTTTGGCGATGTCTGCAGCCTCTTCGTCGGCTAAGGTTATTTCTATTTTTCTTTGGATGTTCAGTTCTGAATGTCTTAAGATTATTTGTTGAGATAATTCTTCTAGGATTTCTTTGGTATCCGAAGATCTTTCGGGATTTCTTTGACATACGGAGCCCTGACGTAATTTAAATGTTTTGTTTTGGGATTTCTCATCTTTCCGAGACCCTGTGTATTTCAAATATTTCGTCCAGAATTTCTCGTCTTAAAGAGCCTCGACCTACTATCGATGTTTTATTGGATGACTGCAATTAATAGGCGCCTAGGGCGTCCACTTGGTAGAAGGCTGCTGGTTATAATCATAAGTTCATAACCTACATACACATGCTTAATTTTTATGGCTCAATGAAATATTGTAATATGTATGCACATGCTTTTAGTATTTACTATCTTTTTGTATATATTCTTTTTGGAGTGGCTTTTTACCATATTGTCTTCATGTCCATATTAGGTAATTCTAGGAAATTGAAGGATCTTCTGGTGAGAAGTGATAATCGCATTTGTGCAGATTGTAGTGCTCCTGATCCCAAATGGGCGTAAGTGCTTAAGATTGTCTTGTGCATACATTTTATTGAGAATCTTGTATCAATACATGAACCCGTGGTTTCAATATCTGAAGATTTCACTCTGCAGAAGACTTTCTATATGATGTTTATAAGGCATGCAAGCAGAGTGAGATATGGTTTTTCTTTTGGCACTTACACTATTGTTTTAGCTGCTTGTAAACTAGGAAGCAGACGCCCAGAAAATGTGGGCCATGTCGCGTGGGTCACTTACTGGACACATATTAGACACAATCCAGACACTCCAATATATACTAGGTCACACCCAAAATAGGTGATGTGTCCGTGTATACATGTCCTTACCATGTTGTGTCATGTTGAATCCATGTCATGTTGTTGTTGGAAATCAAGTCTGCTGAAGGGGCGCAGAGTTCGGTCCGAACTCGGTCCCTGGCCGAGTTCGGGCCGAACTTGGTGTGGTGTTTCAGAACCTTTGAACCGAACTCTGTCCGAGTTCGGTGTCGGCTGCGGCTGCTCGGGTTTTGGAATTTTTATGTTATATTTTGGACCGTTGGATGCTAGTGGACGGCTGGATCTTATGATTGGCTATTTTTATGGTTTCCTAACCCTAAAATCGGTTTTTCATCCTATAAATAGGGAGGGTGGAGGCACAAAGTAGAAGCACAAGTTGGAGATTCAGGGTGCTCGTCCACAGGAAATCTAAGAGAAAGCCCGTGCTTTGCTCTTATGACTTTGCCATCCAAGACAGAAGGAAGAAGGAGATCTAATCGAGGAGTCGTCAACTTCGGTTAGGGAGATTGCTACGGGTTGGTTAGTGATTTCAATTGTAATCTTCTGCTTTTCTTCTTGAGTGTGGTGAGGGGGTTGAATCTATTAGGGCAAAGGGTTTCAACATTAGTTTTTTACAATCTTGTAATTTCATCTGAGTTATAAACGTTGGAATTTGTCCAGGTGACGTGGTCACCGCCATATATTTGTCTTCATCTGTGCTTGGTGTTCGTAGATTGGTTGGTCATCTCAGGTGGGTTGATAAAACGCTTCCGCGACGCGTCCAACACGTGGTATCAGAGCGCACGTGTTTCCAACACGTGGTATCAGAGCCACAAGTTCTTCTCGAGAGGGAAGGTGCAACTATGTCTACGGAGCGGATGAACACTCGTATGATCACCCTCACAGGGAGAAAATGGGAGATTTGGAAGCCAATGATGGAGGATCTACTCTGGTGCAAGGACTTGCATGGTCGGTTGGAGGACGACAGCGCAAAGCCGATGGACAAATGTGCTGATGACTGAAAACGACTGGATCGGAAGGCTATTGGATTCATTCACCAATGGCTGGACGACTCGGTGTTTCACCACGTGTCCATGGACAATTCTGCAAAAACATTGTGGGAGAAGCTGCATTCGTTGTATGGAAGGAAGATGACTGGCAACAAGGCATTTCTAATTCGCCAACTCGTCAACTCAAAGTACACGGAGGGTGCACCGGTGGCACAACATCTGAACGTGGTTCAGGACATCATCAATCAGCTGTCTGCGATGAAGATGGTGATTGGGGATGAGCTTCAGGCCCTTTTGCTTTTGAGTTCTCTGTCGGAAAGCTGGGAGACGTTGGTAGTGTCGGTGAGCAACTCCGCTCCTGATGGAGTTGTCACGATGGGGCAAGGTAGTCAAAGGCGCAAGGCGCACTCGAGGCGCAAAGAGTCCAAATCGCCCGAGGCGCAAGGCGCACTTAAGGCGCGCCCCCGAGCGACGCGAGGCGCAAAAATTATATATATGTATATATATATTCACATCAGATTTCTACATTGATAAACATGTGTGCTTCAAATTTTTCCATGTCTAGGTTGTAATAACTTTGAATTGAGTGAGTGAGAAAACAGTAAAAAAAAGTACATCAGTTCAAAAAACAGTCTAAAAACAGTACAATAGTTAAAAAAAATCCAAACATGTTATTTTTTTCACAAGATTTTCAAGGTGTGCCTAGGCGCGCCTTAGCTATTCCAAGGTGCTCGGAAAAGGCGCACCTAGGCGCGCCTTAGGTGCGCCTTAAGAATTGCGCCTCGCCTGGAGTGCCCTGAGACGCTACTCCTGCGCCTAGGAGCAAGGCGCGCATTTGACTACACTGCGATGGGGGCAGTCAAAAGCAGCTTGTTGAACGAGGAGATCCGGCATAAGCAAGTGGAATCGTCGCAGGAGTTCGCTCTGGTAGCTTCCTACGAGAAGGGAAGACCCAAGTCACAAGCGATGACAAGAGGGAGTTCTCGGGATCTTGCGACCGTGGATCGCAAGGAGGGCTGCTATTACGGTGGCGAAAGGGGTCATATCAAGAGGAACTGCATGAAGCTCAAAGCTGAGAAGGCCAAAGGCAAGGATGATCAAGAGGTATCTCACGGCTATGAGAGATCTCATCATCGCAGCAACCGACGCAGAGGAACCTTGTGGCATGTGTCATGACGACGACTGGGTCATGAATATGGGGACATCGTTTCACGCCACTCCATATAGGAGGATCTTCACGTCATACCGCGGTGGCAGGTTTGGACGTATGAAGATGGGCAACAAGGGGACGACTGTAGTTGTAGACATCGGTGATGTGCACTTGACAACGGAGCTTGGTGGGAAGCTCGTTCTCAAGGATGTGCGACATGTACCGAGTTTGCGCTACGACTTGGTTTCGGTAGGGAGGCTGGCCGGTGATAGTTGTCGCAGTTTGTTTGGGGACAAAGATTGGATGCTTACGAAGGGTTCCCAGCAGCTGGCTCGAGGAGATTTGTGTTGTGGCATGTACAGGCTCAAGCCGCTGAGGTGTACAAGTAGGCCACAGACACCGGATGGAGGTTCGAGGGGTATTCGACAGGAGGTGAATCGTCGAAAAATTGTCTTGGAGGGGCTTCGAGATACTTTGAGGGATACAGAGGATTCGGTTCGTCGAGACAAAGCGACGAATGGTGATGAGTCAAAGATTGAGGGTCAGTCTGTCGGTCCCATGACAACTGGTCGGTCTCCAGGTGGGAGTTGTTCCACAGATCCGGTTTTGGCGACTGGTGGTTTGCCAAAACTTCACGGAGCGACATTGGTTTCAGCAGTTCGAGGCTATGGAAGAGATCAAAGTTTGCAGCAAACTCAATCTGAGGCAGAAGCATCATCATTCACACAGTTCAGGAGAAGCTGTAGATCATCGACGACATGCACAGTGCGTGATGTTCTGCCCGAGGACGCATGTGTATGGGGGAGCTTCATGTTTGGACACTAAGGTGGGCAGATTCAGGAGTTCGAATCTCGGAAGAATCGCATCGTCCGCTTGGTTGGGCCAGCCAAGGGTGAAGAAGCTCGTCGGAACGTTAACACGTTCCGGTGGAAGAAGGAAGTCAGGGACATGCAGACAAGACTCACGGCGAGGCTGATCGTCAGGGACTTCGGTCTTGGCCGTGTCATCAATATCGGCAGGATCTCAGTAGTGCAGGAAGTGCTACGCATGGCAGCTAGCGTCGTCGTAACGGTCGAGGAGCTGGAGATGACGGAAGATGCAAAGCAACTCGGGGGATCGGAGATCGGTGGCATGGGGGAGCATAATTTATGTCGCGGGACGACAGGCATGGAGTCCAGTTGAGGAGCCATGGAGCCAACACCTCTAATCAGACTGGAGGGGGAGATTGTTGGGAATCAAGTCTGCTGAAGGGGGACAGAGTTCGGTCCGAACTCGGTCCCTGGCCGAGTTCGGGCCGAACTCGGTGTGGTGTTCCAGAACCTTTGAACCGAACTCGGTCCGAGTTCGGTGTCGGCGGCGGCGGCTGCTCGCATTTTGGAGTTTTTATGTTATATTTTGGACCGTTGGATGCTAGTGGACGGCTGGATCTTATGGTTGGCTATTTTTAGGGTTTCCTAACCCTAAAATAGGTTTCTCAACCTATAAAAAGGGAGGAGGGTGGAGGCACAAAGTAGAAGCACAAGTTGGAGATTCGGGGTGCTCGTCCACAGAAAATCTAAGGGAAAGTCCGTACTTTGCTCTTAGGACTTCGCCATCCAAGACAGAAGGAAGAAGGAGATCTAATCGAGGAGTCGTCAACTTCGGTTAGGGAGATTGCTACGGGTTGGTGAGTGATTTCAATTATAATCTTCTGTTTTTCTTCTCGAGTGTGGTGAGAGGGTTGAACCTATTAGGGCAAAGGGTTTCAACATTAATTTTTTGCAATATTGTAATTTTATCTGAGTTATAAAGGTTGTGATTTGTTCAGGTGACGTAGTCACCGCCATATACTTGTCTTCATCTGTACTTGGTGTTCATAGAATGGTTGGTCATCTCAGGTGGGTTGGCAAAACGCTTCCGCAACACGTCCAACACGTGGGAACAGAGCGCACGTGTTTCCACAGTTGTGTCATGTTGAATCCATGAGCTTGTGAACTTGAGTTTTCACTTTTCAAGGTTTCCATATGAAAACGACCTCGCAATGTACATAAATGTCAAACAAATCCCTTGTATATTGATTTGATGTTTGGATTTCAAAAATCCATGTTTGACACTCTGCCAGAGTTGGTGTCGGTGTCAGGAAACTAGTCTCCAATGTTTTCATTTACGTTATTTCACATATGTTTGGCTTGGTGAGAAGTGAACTTTTTTCTTTGTAAGCTAATCTGTTATATGTTTAGATTCTTAGTTCAAATCTTACTCTAGGACTACCACTGTACTGAAAGTGTTATTCTGTGAATGGCTGTAAGATTCTCCTGATTCTCCTGATTCCATTGTAGTCATCAAGTGCCAGCTATGTGATGTCTTGCGTCACTTTGATGTATTCTGAATTGAATGGTAATATTTGTAGTTGTATGCTTCAAGCATGCCTCAGGTTGAAGTGTACGTTTAAGACGATTTTCTTTAGAGTAGCTGGTCATATACCCTGCAAAACTTGTTGATGTGTGATTCATCTACGCTGAAACACTTGTAATTTTTTTGGGGTTTGAATGCTTTTAGCTATATAAAACATGAATTTTATTCAAAAAGAACTTATGGCATTCCTATTATCCATCTATGAAACTTACATTTTTGGGGTTGCATGAATTTGAAGTGGTGTCTCAGCGCCTCATGAGTATGACTCTGTAATAGAAGTTTGTATATTGAAGTCTGATCATCATTGCTTGTCTGTACAGGTCGGCTAATATTGGGGTGTTTATATGCCTAAAATGTTCCGATGTACACAGGAGCCTTGGTACAGATATTTCAAAGGTTAGTTATTTGTCTTGTATTTGTTTCGTCTCAATAACGTTTATGTGTCTAAAATCTCCCTTAAGATGCAATAACTTGATAAATCCTTCTTATTGTTCGCCGGTTTTGTCACAATTGGAAGAGAAGAACTTGATTAGTGTTCGAGACCATACAAAGATCCAACTAACCAGGTTTTTGGTTATGGTGCTAGCGGAAGATATCCGGCATGCACAAGCATACCCAGAAATGGTTTTAAATGTACGATTCTCTAAACTACATAAACAATTAGTCAACTGACCCTACAGAAGCTACTTAAGCCGTTAGTGAAGTTCGAGTCCACATTCTAGACTAACAAATGAAAACTGGATATTGTCATGTTCGACCTTGGAAAACCTTCAAGTGGTCCGTTAGCACAATCAATGTTAGTCCCGAGGCTGATTAAAAGATGATAAAACAGAGGCCAGGAACAGAAGTTCACGTAATCCTTTCGGAATACTATCTGTTGGATCCTGAAGTTGTAGTCAAGATCAGAGGTTCACACAAAATTTTCTCTCTGACTATCCTCGATTCCAACGAAGAATAATATAAGTATCTTTCGATTACAACTTGCAGATTAGATTACAATAATCAGAAATCAAACTTCGTTCTTCCTTGCAAACGCAGTTGCAATTAAGACAGAACGAATCACAATGAGAGAAGAGGAAGGATAAGAAGAAGACAGAAGAGTCTGCTTGCTGGGGTGATGACGATCACCGTTGCTCATAACAAGATTCGCCTCTCACGATCTGCTCTCATGAACCAGCAAGTTCTAAATAGAACCACCGGAATACTCGTCGTTACCTCTTCCAGAACTCGCACGAACTCCTGGACTCCCTTCGTCTCCCAATTTCGAAGTAAGTTCTCAAATGAGGCACGCATAAAGTATTTATAGAGGAGGGATGAAACCCTAACCCTAGTCTTGGCCGCCAACAGATTACGGAAAGATATGAACGAAATAAATTCAAATCTCACAAAAATCATATCTGATTAATGTCACGTCCCGATCCCGCAGGGCCGTTCGTCCTCGCTTGGGTCCTTGCGAGACCGACCGTCCTCGCACGGGCGCGATGCCGTGCAAGCCTAAATTGTGCTTGCACAAGGCCAAAGCTTGCACAAGGGCAAGTAAGCTATTCAAGACGGAAGCAGCAGCATGTTTTGCAGAAAAGTAAAGAACACAATGACATAAGGAAACAAGCATCTTTTAATGATATTCAAAAGTGTTACAAGCGGCGCTAAGCCGAGGTTACAAATTGCTCAAGCACTCTTACGAATACAATGACATCGTTCCATACATTACATCCCTTTATACAAAAGCAGCTCAAAAAAACTCGATACGTCTCAAGGCATCGACTCCAGATTTTCGGATCCTGGGGATGAGGCACGACTATCGCTTCCTCGGACGATCCAACACCTGCGAACAAGCAAACTGTTGATGGGTCAGCACTTTGGAGAAAGTACTGGTGAGTATAAAATCAACGAACAGAAGCAATACTCCCTGAAACCAATACTAAGTATGCATGTGTCAAAATATTACATTACTAGTGATCTTGCTACTTTTACCTAGGTTCATTTCATGCAACACAGGTTTAGAGTCAATTTACTTCTTTCGAAAACGTAACTTTGGAAACAGTTTACATCTTCAAACAATTAAGCATACAATTGGGACAATGTTCTATCGTGCAGTGCGCAGCAAGTATCGTGCACCATATTTACTTACTCTTTAAGAACACAAGTTATTCTAGTGGACTGATCAATTCATTACTAAGGGGAGGCAGTGAACATCAAGTGAAACATGCAAGTCTATGGACAAAACGAGATTCAAAGCATAATCGAAAATCAATGCATCACTTATTCGGTAATTCTTACCCTTCGCCGAACGGTTATCCCTGCAGCAGACATACAAGTTAGCAACAATTTGTATAAACATATATGTTCTATTTCCTGTCCGTGTCTGCATCAAACAGTTAGGTATGCAAGAAGGCTAACCTAGCATGCGTCCTAGCTACATGATGGTCCATGGGTAGCCCCATGATTAGCAGCGGTGACTCAAGGTTCAGCTCTGCACTAGCACGCGCATGTGTCGGCAGCTGTGACTCTAGGTTCAGCTCTTCACCAACACACGAATACTAGCAGCTGTGACATCATAGGTTCCGCACAAAACTAATAGACAAAACACCCCACTAGATCCCGTAGGACCGTATCCTCAGGATGCAATAAAATCTCTTCCGGACCGACCGATTCCCAGTGCCCCACGAACCGTTCGAGAGATGACCCTTGTGCACAAGTTGTCCGAGACCAATGCATGACATTAAACATTATGCAAGCAAGCAATGATCAAGCAAAACACATCTTTCATCTTTCACACAACTAATAGCACACCCACTAGATCACAAGGACCGTACCTCAGGGTGTACTATTAGTCTCTGCTTATACAAATCAAAGACTTATAGCATTTCGATATAGCAAAACAGGCAAGCGAAACATATCTTAGCAAGCACAATATCGATTTCATAACAACTAGCATGCAATATCTCTTTCAGTACGATAGGAAACAGACGAGAAAACTCTATGTATGCAAGCATGATAGTAGTTCTTCTATCTCTTTTTACTAAAGCATGCAATTCTACTTTTACTTAGCATATGCCAAAGGGACTTGTTCAAGCAATTCCTTTTACTTATCTTTTTAGCATGGCAAGGGTTCGTTTGATAGCGGTGTCAGTGTAACTAAGCCTGCAACATTTTTTTTCTATCTTGATTTAGCATGGCAAGGTTCTATCTCTTTTTAGACAAGCATACAAGTTCTCTTGTTAAGCAAGTAGGTTCTCGTTCTATCATTTCCAATGTGACATTATCTTATTAAGCAAACAAGCATTGAAAAAATTCATATTCATTATTAAGGCGTGCAAGAATCAGAGAATGAAGTTCCGCCCACTCACTTAGATCAATCGTCTTTTGTTTCGATCGAGAACTCTTCGAGAAGGCTTCCGCTCGAGCAAGCAAAGCGATATCACTGTACATAGTGTCTACGCAGAGCACTACAATTAATTGATCCAATCTTTTCATAACCGCTTAAATCCCGCAATCAACGGAATCATGCGCCAACTACGCTATTTGCGCACAGCAGTACAGTCGCAGCTGCTCCTGCGCATAAGCCAGCAGCGCAGTAGCTCTTGCGCTCAGCAGTGTAGCAGCGCATGCGCGCATATGCATAAACACGCATAAGCGCATAGCCCGTGCTTAGCCGCGCATAGCCTGCTCATGCGCCCGCGCATGCACCCGCACAAAAATTCGAGCATAAAACGAGCGCACGAGAGCACGTGTGCAACAAATGCGCACAAGCACCATGCGACGATGTTGACTTGCTAAGTGCAAAATTCGCTATTAAAGCGTCACTTTGCGCCCGAGTCCGAGTCTGAGTCGCCAAGTCCCTTTGGGACTTAGCTTATAAGAATTTTTTTTTAAGAGAGTGACAAAAAACATAAATGGTTTCTTTGAGGAGTTAATCTTTATTCCTCCTTAGCTCATAAGTGCCCCACCACAACCTATGTGCACACCTCAACACAAGGAAATTCTTATATTGAGATACCCACTTGGAGTTGTAGTCAATGCGGGACTATTTTTACTAGTCCAAAGGAAATAACTCCAGCAATCTCCTACATATCTCAATATATATGGGTTGAGCGTTCACCATAGTGACTGTCCATCATGCATTAGGATGTCTTTTATGACTTGAATCTTCTCGCATGGGACAAATAACAGTACGATACAAGAATGAACTAAGCCTTGAATTCTGCACTATAGCTGCAATTCTTTCCACTCACATAATGACATCAACTGTGCTTCCGATTACACATTAAAGGCCATGTGTACGCCTGATTTCGGTGTATGTATATTGGGTGTCTACAAGTTTACCTTCAAGAGACGGCCTATATCTCTTTTCATACACTCTAGGTGAGTTCTTTCAGAGAGTTTAAAATTTTCAACATGAAGGCTTGCGCTTCCTTGCGGTATTATGCCGCTATGACATGGTCCAAAGCCGAGGTCCGCAACCCTTTGATGGTGTCATACCACAGTAACATGAGGTCTCAAGCCTCTTTGTAGTGTTGTACTACTCAGTATGAAGTCTTGCGCTACTTTGCGGTGCTACGTTGCTACGACATGGCCCAAAGCCAAGGTCCGCAACATCTTGGTGGTGTCGTGCTACTGTAGCATTAGGTTACCGGCCTCTTTGTAGTCTTGTGCTACTACTCTCCACATGTTCGGCATTATGCTACCTGCATATGTGCGGTGCTACTGCCGCTATGACATGGCCCGAAGTCGAGGTCCATATCTTATCCTGGTGTCTTGTCACTGTAGCATGGGGGTTAACATCTTTGTGGTGCCGAGCCACCCGTGCTTCCTGTAAAGCACGTCGGACATTCAAAATGTCTGATAACTCATTAAGGACCATGGCCATCCTCCCACATGATTTGTTCTATACATAGAACAAATATTAGACAACCGTGGTTCTGGGTCCGTAATCCCTCAATGTCTCAAGAACTACCTACTGTTCCTGATATTCTTTTAGTCAATGATCATTCTTTGAACCAAAAGATAAATTTCTAATAGATTTCTCTTTAAACTAATAGCATAAAACTTTATGGTAGAATTACAAAGACACAATATCAGAATGCCTTCAAGCCCATTTTTTGTTTCTCGATCAGCTGGCGCTTGAGGCATTTGGTGAACGGATCAGCCATATTCTCCTAGTTCCGAACATCAATCAAGACAATGACTCCAGTCTTGATAAGATCATTAACTGTCCTGTGCCTCAGCCGCACAGTCCTCTTCTTACCATTGAAGAGATCATTTGATGCCACCGCTGCAACCGCTTGGTTGTCGCAGTATATCGGTACCGCCGGAATCTGCGCACCAACCACTGAAAGATCATACATAAGCTCTCGAATCCGTTCTGTTTCATCCGCTGCAGCCGCTAGTGCATAAAACTCAGATTCCATAGAAGAATGAGAGAGCATTATCTTCTTCTTCGACTTCCACGATATAACTCCACCCATGGAGAAGAACCCTTCTGTGGACCTTTCGCTCTCTATTTTTGAGCACCAGCTTGCATCACTGAAGCCTTCCACTACTGTCGGATAACCTCTGTAGTGCAGTACATACTTCTAAGTTCTCTTGAGATATCTCATCACTCTCTTCACAGCTTTCCAGTGCTCCACACCTAGATTGCTCGTGAACCGACTCAGCATCCCTACGACGAAAGCTATGTTAGGCCTTGTGGCAGTTGTTGCATACATCAAACTTCCGATGACGCTTGAGTACTCCAGATGCCTGACGCTTTCCCTTGGATTTAGCTTCAGCTTCTTGTCACATCTGTATGGAGTATCGATCCCTGGAAGATTCTGATATCCATAACATGTGAGCATCTTCTCAATGTAATAAGATTGTGACAACGTCACTCTATTGTTCGTCCGGATAATCTTTATCCCCAGGATAACATCAGCTTCCCCCAAGTCCTTCATACTGAACTTGGATGAGAGAAATTTCTCTCCCCGTAACACATTCTAAATCCGTACCCAGGATTAACATGTCGTCCACGTACAGACAAACGACAACTCCTCCTTCAGCGAACTTTGTGTAAACACACTTGTCCTCTCGCTGACCCTATAGCTGTTTGATCTTATGACTTTATCAAACTTCTCATGCCACATCTTGGGAGCTTGCTTTAGACCGTTTAATGATTTTACCAATTTGCAGACTTTGTTTTCAAGCCCCTTGACGATAAATCCTTTTGGCTCTTGCATGTAAATCTCTTCAGTCAATTCTCTATTTAGGAATGTTGTTTTAACATCCATTTGATGTATTACTAGCTTGTGAATTGCACTCAGAGCAATTAGCATCCTGATGGTCGTCATCCGCGCTACTGTAGTATATGTGTCAAAATAGTCGATCTCCTGCTTCTGAGAAAACTCCCTTGGCTACCAGCCTTGCCTTGAACTTGTCAATAGTTCTGTCAGCCTTTATCTTCTTCTTGAAGATCCATTTACATCCGATAGGCTTTGCTCCTTCAGGCAAATCAACCAATACTCAAGTGTTGTTGGAGGTTATAGAGTCAAACTCATCGTTGATAACCTACTTCCAGAAGACAGCATCTCTGGTTTTCATCGCCTCATCATAGCTAAGCGGATCTGCTTCCACATGATAGGTGACGAAATCATCTCCGAAGTTTTTCTGTCTCCT
Organism: Iris macrosiphon; assembly: GCA_036927795.1. NCBI lineage: Eukaryota > Viridiplantae > Streptophyta > Magnoliopsida > Asparagales > Iridaceae > Iris > Iris macrosiphon. The sequence continues at coordinate 232,846,376 of JAYESA010000005.1, forward strand.
CATTCACTTAGTCACCGGCTCTGTGAGTTCTGGTTCGAATGTTGTCTCTGGAACTTCTTCTTGGACTACATCTTCATTGGAAGCGTCAGCCTCGTGTGCACCTATACTATTCTCCGGAATGTCTGCGAGAACGATGTTCTTGTGCCTTGCAAATTCCTCTTCAAAGAAGTCTGCATCGCGAGATTCGATGATATAATTTGACTCGATATCAAGGAATCTCCGAGCATCACACTTTTCAGCATATCCAAAAAATATAGCCTTTGTAGTCCTTGTTTCTAGCTTCTGAATCTTCAAGTCCGGAAGCTTCACATACGCCACACTCCAACACTCGAATGTCATTCAAGTTTGGCCTGACCTTGAACCAGAGTTCATAAGGAGTGACTTCGAAAGTTGCGTACGACATTCTGTTCAGAATGAAAGTAGTCGTGAGCGCAGCTTCTCCCCAGAAGCAGTTTGGAAGACCTGCAGTCAACAACATTGAGTTCATCATCTCTGTCAACGTCTTGTTCTTCCTTTCTGCTACTCCATTAGATTGAGAAGAATACGGAGTAGTTGTCTCATTGGCAATTCCATGTTCTCTACAGAACGATGCGAATTCAAGAGACCTATACTCTCCGTTTCGATCACTTCTGAGTCTCTTGTGTTGTCCAGTTTGACGTTCAGCTTCAGCCTTGAAGTCCTTGAACTTCTCGAACACTTCATTCTTCGACTTGAGAAGATAGACGAATGCGTACCTCGAAAAGTCATCGATGAATGTGATGAAATACTTCATCCCGGCCTTTGTGGAGAACTGTTTGAAGTCACAGATATCTGAGTGCACAAACTCTGGAAAATTTGTACTTTGGATCACCCGTTTGAACGATTTTTTTGTCGTCTTCGTCACACACAGACTTCACATTTCTCTACCTCCTTACCCCACATTTGGAGATAAGCCCTAGACTAGACATTTTGTTAATCCTTTTACAATGAACATGTCCTACTCTATTATGCCACAACTCAAGAGGATAACCAGAAGAAGAGACTGTATTAACATTATCAGTCGGAGTTACAAGTTGAAGGTTGAACATCCCTTCGGTACAAAATACTTTTTCGAAGTATGTTCCCTTATAGGACATAACCATTTGACCAGTGTTGATGTCCATCCTCAAGCCTACGTTACAGAGCGGACTTCCTGAGATCAGATTCTTGGCTATCACCGGTACATGCTTCACATCCTGAAGCATCATCGACTTCTCCGAAGTCAAATTCAGTACCACCGTTCTAATCCCAAGTACTTCTGCTTGTGCCTTGTTCGCCATCGAAATATTCTCAGAGGTAGGCTTGTATGTGTCGAACAACTCCTTAGAACAAACATGGCAGGATGCACCAGTGTCTACCCACCAATCAGTGTCGACACCAGTTGAGTCAACCTGTGCAATCATACCAACCAAGTTAGTCTCACCTTGCTCTTTCGGTTTAGGCTTGGATCTGCAGTCCTTCCGGTAGTAGCCCTTTTTGTCACAATTGAAACAAGCCCCATCATTCTTAGGCTTTGGCTTGAACAAAGCCGACTTCATCTTCATATGGTTGAAATTTTTTTCTTGTTGTGAGAAACCTTCTGCTTTTCCTTGGAGTCCCCAACATGCACCATGTTGGCCTTAGCCAGCTGTTTGGACAATGTATCCACCTTTAGTTGAGCCCTCAACTCATCCTCAACATGGATCCAGTGCAGTAGGAGTTCAAGGTTGACCTCCATCTTCTTCTGGTGCATGTCCGAAATAAAGTTGCTCCATCCAGGCGGGAGCTTGGCGACAATACCCCCACGAGGAATGCGTCGATCAAGGGCATGTCGTCATCCTCATGTTTTTGACGTAACTTGAAAAAAATCTTGACTTGAAGCAACATCGGCTTTTCATCCTCAAATCACATCTTCCAGACCTTTTCGGTCACATGAATCTTGTTTCTATTCTCATCAGTCTTGTAGTGTCTATCTAGAGACTCCCAGACATCCTTTACATGCATCGTCTTGTTGTATGACTCCGCAAAAGTGTCTTTCATGGAGTTCAAAATCAGCAACTTGCAAAGGTGGTTGTCTCTCCTCCACTTCGCCTGCAACGCAGTGCCCTCAGTAATCCTCTGAGCATTTTCACCCTCAGGAATAGTAGGCTCAGCATCTGTCAACATGTAATCTACATTCACGAGTTGAAGATTGAGACTGACATTTCTCTTTAAGATGTTGTAATACTCCCCGTCAAACTTCTCAAGTTTGTTAAAACTTGTGTCGAGAAGACTTGTACGGTTGTTCTCCATCTAACTCGGATCTTGCTTTGAGATTGTTAGTCATGAGGCTGATCAAAAGATGGTAGAACAGAGGTCAGGAACAAAAGTTCACGTAATCCTTTCGGAATATCCTCTGTTGGATTCTGAAGTTGTAGTCAAGATCAGAAGTTCACACAGAAGTTCCCTCTCTGACTATCCTCGATTCCAACGAAGAATAATATAACTATCTCCCGATTACAACTTGCAGACTAGATTACAATAATCAGAAATCAAACTTCGTTCTTCCTTGCAAACGTAGTTGCAATTGAGAAAGAACGAATCACAATATGAGAAGAGGAAGGAGAAGAATAAGACAGAAGAGTCTCTGCTTGCTGTGGTGATGACGATCACCATTGCTCAAAGCAAGATTCGTCCCACTCGATCTGCTCTGAGGAACCAGCAAGTTCTTAATAGAACCACTGGAACGCTCGCCGTCACCTCTTTCAGAACTCGTACGAACTCCTAGACTCCAATGACGGCAACAGCAACTTACTCTCTTCGTCTCTCAATTTCGAAGTAAGTTCTTAAAGGAGGCACGAAGAGAGTATTTTTAAAGGAGAGATGAAACCCTAATCCTAGTCCTGACCATCAACAGATTACTGAAAGATAGGAACGAAATAAATTCAAATCCCACAAAAATCGGATTCGATTAATTGACCAAATCTTTTCATAACCGCTTAAATCCTGCAATCAATTGAATCATGCGCCAACTACGCTATCTGCCCATATGCGCACAACAGTACAACTGCAGCTGCTCCCACTTTGCATCTGAGTCCGAGTCGCTTTGCAGCTTAGCTCCTAAGAATTTTTTTTCAAGAGAATGACAAAAAGCATAAATACTTTCTTTGAGTAGTTAATCCTTATTCCTCCTAGAAAAATACTCCCACATGGCAACCACATGTGCCCCACCACAATCCATGTGCACACCTCAACACAAGGAAAGTCTTATATTGAAATACCCACTTGGAGTTGTAGCAATTGTGGTACTATCTTTACTGGTCCAAAGGAAATAACTCCAACAATAATGTCATACTTACCTCCTGCTCTGAGGAGGAGGAGGTATCCTTCAATGTTCCATAAGTAGAAAAGTTTTGTCTTGAACACTTATCCAGAAATGTGTGTATGTGATATTGTTATTGCCCATTCAGGTTTTGTCCGTGACATTGGATGAATGGTCTGACAACGAAATTGACTCCATGATTGCTGTCGGTGGAAACTCGTATGCCAACTCAATTTACGAGGCTTTTCTTCCTAAAGGAACTCTAAGGCCTAAAGCAGACTCAAGCAATGAGGATCGAACCAAGTTCATCAGGTGGAATATATAAAACCTTGTAATCAAGTTTTCCCAGAATGGCTTCTTATACACACTCACTCTGTAACTTTTCAATAGGTCTAAGTACGAGTTTCAAGAATTTTTGAAACCAAGTCTACGTATAGTCTCAACAAAGAGCTCTTTCGGATATGATTCTGGGGAAAATTTGGACAAGAGTTCCAGTTCGGTTAGTTCAAGGAAACAAGTAAGTCATCATCTCTCAATTAACTTGTTCTCTAGTATGAAGAAACTAATTTTGCGTACGAAAACAGGAAAGCACGGGGGAGTTCATTGGGAAACTGAAGGTCAAAGTGATAAGAGGCACTAATTTAGCTATTAGAGATTTTCGGACTAGTGATCCTTATGTAATTTTGACGCTTGACCAGCAGGTAAGTTTCACTCTAATTCTGAATATGAGCAAATTGAGGCTTCTGTTTGAAACCTAATTCTTGGTTCCCTATCTTGACCTTTTCACAGACGGTTCAGACATCTGTAAAAGAAAGCGACTTGAATCCGGTTTGGAACGAGGAGCTTATATTATCAGTTCCTCGCCGTCATGGGGCTCTGAAACTGGTTAGCTTGCTTGAACCTTCTTTCTTTTCTTCATTTGTTATGTCTAGCCTTACTGCAAATACCTGCACTGTGATATCATCATAGTTTGCAGTGTCGACCTATACCGATTCGATACAACCGATACCGATACAGTTTGGCATGTCCCGATCTAATACCAACCGCTACTGATACTGACAGACACTGATGTTGGATATCTCTTTCCCAGTTAATTCGGTAGAGAAAATTGAATGAAAAAGACCAATAACAAAGATATAAAAGCATAGCAAAGGGTGTAAAAGCATGTAAATGAAAAAAATTTATTTATCGCATGTAAAACCAATCAGTAAGGATGACTCTTATTTATTCAATTTCAAAACTATTAAGAAACAAAACATAAAATACTTTAAATTATGTCTAAATGTATAAAATATTTTTTCTAATTTTTTAATAATTATTTGTTTTCGGATACCAAAAAATCTGAGTAGATCTGAAACCGCCAATAGTGCCGAAACTCCGATGCTCATAGCAAGGGTCCGATACCGATTCCTATACCGATACTACGAACTTTGGATATCATTCATAATGGTGATTGTAAGTCATATGATTCTTGATTCTGAATTGAAGCTCAACGTATCTATCCCACATTAATTGCTGATCAAATCATATGATAAATAACTTGTCATTTTCCACTAATGTAAGCTTATACTAAATCAGATGAGTGGCTTCCATTGGAAACTTCATAAGTAGTAACCATCGCATCTTTGTTGTCTTCCTGCAAACAGCAAGTGTTCGATCACGACACGTTGTCCGCTGACGACATAATGGGCGAAGCGGAAGTCAATCTCCAACTGCTTATCACAGCTGCTCTGGCGCTGGGGGATCTGGACCAGCTCGAAGACATGCAGTTCGGCAAGTGGACCAAGTCGAACGAGAATGCTCTGGTGAAAGACAGCACTATAAACGTCGTTGATGGCAAGTTGCAACAGGAGGTGTCCCTAAAACTGCAGAACGTCGAGAGCGGAGAAGTAGACATAGGATTGGAATGGATCCCTCTGGACTAAGGCTCCGTTTGGATTGACGGAAAAAAAAAGAGCAGCAGAGTTAAGTATAGTCAAGTGAAAGAAGGTTAAGGGAAGGGGAGTCATTATATATAACTTTGCTTGGATTGTCAGAAAAGTTAAGTGAGTTGTGTTTAATAACTCTGTTTGAATTGAATTGGATCCCTCTAGAGAGGCTTGTAAGTTCTTGTGTTTCTTTGAAAAGCTATACTTTGGATGTAATTTGTTGGCTTCTTGTATGTTATTAGTCAGTCTATAAGGACATTGTGATTGTATTGTTGTGATTGTCTCGCTTAAATTCTTATTGCCATTTGGTGAATGCTGCTCTCACTAGTTTGTTTCCCATAAGCTCTCTCTTGTATCACTCTACACCACAAATTTTCTACATCTCAAACTCTTTAATCAAATATAAGCTATTTTTTGAACTATTTATCAGTAGAAAACAATTATAACCAACTATGACAAATGGTGACGAAACTGTTAACATGTCAAATATCTGTAGTTGGTTATAATTACTAAAGATAGTTATAATAATATTTGATTGGTTATAATCTCTACTATTATAATGCGATTTGAAAACGGTTCAAAAATGAGCCGTCCAAACCGTATTTATATCATCAACCATTTTATTAAAAATAAATTACGGTAAAAAAATCTTTCTCTCCTCTCTTTTCCACAAATATATATATTTAAAACTAAATTTAAAATTGTTTAAAAACTAAATTTAAAATTTAATTCAAAGAAAAATTTTCACAAATATTTAAATATTTTAACAAATCTTAATTTAAATATATTTAAATATTTGAAGTATTTTTTAACAATATTATTAAAATATTTATATTACGTGCAATTTATATGAATTTACTAGTTAGTTATAAGTAATCATAAATGATTACAGACAGTCTTTTTTAGTTGGAGAGATGAGAACTAAATACTTTCTGAAGTTAAAACTAAATATGAATGTGGGTTGAATGAGTTAGGTTGTGGTTGTGTAAAGGAATATGATATTTGATGTGAAATAAGAAAGTTCTCCTCCAGCGATTTTTATTATGAATGGGTCCATTTCGAGAGTTCGTCTTCTATCTCATAAACTCAGAGTCGGCCCTGGCTTTGATGTCAGTTATGTTGGATCCAAGATCTGATAGGCCATCATGTGGCTAATGGGCCATCATCTGGCTAATGCATTTTATATCCATGACGTATATTGCATATTGTTTGTGAGATGATCAAGCACATTGGGGATGACTATCATTCAGTCTTACTTAAGGTTGTCCATTTATTGTGTTCTCCGTCGCTCGGATCAATCTCCATCGCACTTTTTTTTGTGTGCTGACCGTCGTTATCATCGTATATCCCTGTCGAGAAAGATCTCTTTTCTGGTCTTATATCTTCAAGTTGTTGTGGTCCAATCTGAATTTAGTAAATTTTGGAGCACAAATATGGTCAAAGATTTGATTTGATATAATTTAAAAATCTACATTAAATGTAAGATTTGATTAGATTTCAAATTTGTGTCAAATATTTAATTTGACCATATTTGGACGTCCATAATTGGTGTTGGACTATTTTAGGTGGAATATGATTCTTATTTTAAGGTTTTCTATTTAAGAAATCATATTATGACCTAAAATATGATTTCTCATCCTATAAATATAGGAGGAGGGTGGAGGCACAAAGTAAAGCACAATGTAGAAATTCGGGGTGCTCGTCCACAAAAAATCTAAGAGAAAGCCCATGCTTTGCTCTTAGGCCTTCGCCATCCAAGACAGAAGGAAGAAAGTGATCTAATCGAGGAGTCGTCGCCTTCGCTCAGGGAGATTGCTATGGGTTGGTGAGTGATTTCAATTGTAATCTATTTATTTTTTTCTTGAGTGTGGTGAGGAGATTGAACCTATTAGGACAAAGGGTTCAACATTAGTTTTGTCAATATTGTAATTTCACATGAGTTATAAAGGTTAGGATTTGTCCAGGTGACGTAGTCACCACCATATACTTGTCTTTATCTGTGCTTGGTGTCCGTTAGACGGAGGTTGGTTTTTTAGGTGGGTTGGCCTAAAGTTTTTGCTGTGGGCACTCTCAAACACGGTGTTGGAACGCTTGCAGGACGTGTCCGATTCTCAACATCTGGTATCAGAGCCCTAGTCTGATAGTCTGATACCAACATTTGGTATCAGAGCTACAAATTTTGGTTCTGGCAACTATGTCTACGGAGCAGATGAACACTCGTATGATCACCCTCACAGGGGAGAATTGGACGATTTGGAAGCCAAGGATGGAGGATCTACTCTGGTGCAAGGACTTGCATGGTCCATTGGAGGGCGACAACGCTAAGCCATCAAACAAAGTTGCTGAAGACTATAAACGACTAGATCGAAAGGTCGTTGGATTCATCCGCCAATGGCTGGACGACTCGGTGTTTCACCACGTGGCCATGGAGAGTTCGGCAAAATCATTATGGGGGAAGCTGCATTCGTTGTACGAAAGGAATACGGCTGGCAACAAGGCATTTCTGATTCGTCAACTCGTCAACTCGAAGTACATGGAGGGTGTCTCAGTGGAACAACATCTGAACGAGGTTCAGGGTATTATCAATCAGTTGTCTGCGATGAAGATGGTGATTGATGATGAGCTTCAGACCCTTTTGTTTTTGAGTTCTCTGTTGGAAAGCTGGAAGACATTGGTGGTGTCGGTGAGCAACTTCGCGCCTGGTGGAGTTGTCACGATAAAGGTAGTCAAAAGCAGCTTATTGAACAAGGAGATCCGGCGTAAGAAAGTTGAATTATCGCAGGAGTCCGCTCTTGTGGCTTCCTACGGGAAGGGAAGACCCAAGTCACAAGCGAGGACATGGGGGGTTCTAGGGATCTTGTGACCGTGGATCGCAAGGAAGTCTGTTATCACTGTGGCGAAAGGTGTAAGCCCCCTAAATTTCAGAATTTTTAATTTGAATTTTTCTGGAATTTTTTCGGAATTTTTCTGTAATTAAACCCTAGGTATTGGTAATTAAATGATTTTTAATTACTGTTAATTAATATTAAAATATTATGGAAATAATATTTTATAGTGTAAAATGGAAAACTAGACATAGGGTAATTTTTCGGGAATTTATTGGACTCCGGAAACAGTTTTAAAGCCCTAAAAAACTATTAAATGAATAAACCAATTAAACCCCTAAATAAACCGGGTTATTTCCAAAATAAACCAAACCAACCCAGACCCGGTTCAGTTGAACCGAAACCCACCTTAGTGGGTCGGATCCGGGTCTAACCCGCGACCCGAAACCCGACCCGACCCGACCCGCATTCAATTTTTATTGGATCGGGCCGGATCCGCTTGACCCAACCCGACCCACGGACCCGTAACCCAAACCCAATTCCTAATTCTAGTCGGAACACTGTTCCGACTAGGCTATTAAACCCCCCCCCCCCGCCGGCCTAAAACCTAACCCTAAACCTCCAGCGCCGCCCGGACACACCCCCAGCCCCGACTCGACCTCCCCGTCGTCCTCTTCTCTCCTCCACCCTTGGCCGCCGGCTCCGCCCGGCCAATCGTCGCCCCGCGCAGCCTCGACGACCCATCCCGAGCCTCCACCGCCCTCCAGCTCCGCCCATCTCCTCACCGTCGTTGCCGTCGACCTTCACCATCCCCTCGCCGCCTCCCTGCCAGTAACCCCCGACCACCCTCAGCCTCGCCGTGGCCAGCCGAGCCTCCGCCCGCTGTCAGAACCCCTTCCTCCCTCATCTCCACCCCAACCTAAACCCTAGCTCCGGCCACCTCCTTCCCCCTAGCTCCGCCGCGACTTCCTCCCAGCACCTCGCCGCATGCCTCCGGTCCTGCCCCCGAGCTCCCCTCCAGAACCTCCACCTCCCTCCTTCCCAGCCGACCCGCTCCGCCCTTTCGACCGGAAGACCCGAGTCGAGCCCGACCGGTCGTGCGTCTCCCCGACGCCGCCTCCGGCCGTCCGACAGCAGCCCTCGTCGAGCCGCCCTCCTCCAGAGAGCCGCCCCGGTTAGAAGCGACTCTCCGGCAGCCCAAATCCCTAACCCTAGGGTGGACACAGGACCCGGACACTTCAAACTCGACACGCGGACACGAGAAAATGCAGTTTCCGGAGCCCTGTTCAGGTAGTATTTTCTCTCTCCTCGTATTTTCGTTTTCGATTCCGTCAGTTGCGTCACGTAGACTGTATGACCCACTCGGTGCCCGTGCAACCCGCTCGGTGCATCGCATCCTGTGGCGATCGCGAACCGCGATCCAAAAACAGGAAAACCAACGCCCTGTTTCAACCCGGAACTGAGTACGTCCCGCCAAACGGGACGACTTGGCCGCACGCGATCTTTACCGAAATATGCGTGACGTTGATACGGACGTGTGGGATTTCGCAGAAGTCGATTCGGATGTGCGTGCATACCGGAATCAACGCGTATCCGCCGACGACGCCCCGTATCCGTCCATTCTGGAACACGCTGTAACTTTGGGTACACACGTCGGATCGAGACGAAACTTGCTCCATCGGACTCATAGCAATACGCTGGTCCTGTGACCCAAGTTTGGTTCGATTCTGAGAAAGTTGACAGAATCGCGTATCGTGGGCCCCACAGGCTCCACTTGACGGGTGATTTTGTGATCGGCTCATCGGAATCCAGTTCTGAAAGTTCCGTTGAGTTCGTATCATCGTTCCTGACTTGTTGACACTAAGTTTGGCGAATTTGGAGACCTTTGACCCTAACACATTTTTCGGTGCAAAGTGGCCCACATGTGGACCCCGCTTTGGCCCGGAAATATCATTTTTGCCCATGTATCCAAATTGGACTTAAGGACAGGCATTTCTAGCTATTTGATATTTTCTGAGACTGTTGGTGATGTTTATTACATCTTTTGGAAGAGTACCTGCAGGATCCACTGATACATGGACGACTGTTGGAGCCAGAACCCCAAGCAAGTGTACCTTGCCAACATTGCAGTTCTTGTTATATATTCCTTTGACTTATTTATATATTATTGTGCCTGCTTGACCTAGGACCGTGTGACTTACTTAGCGTCCGATTAATAATCGGGTGCCAATACCGTACGCGGCGTTGTGTATTGTCATCTAGACATGGATACCGAGACCCCATATTTCTCGTACTTGTCTTATCAAGTACATCATACCCAGGACACTTGATACTATTCATGAGACAGGATCTTCCTGAGATATTCATGGTGATTCTGTATAGGATACATGTTTCATGACTTAGATATTATATTCCTAGATAGTATATGACTTGTTGCATTTAGTTATGATCTGCGTGACATGGACATGGGGCCTCGTGGACATGAGACGTAAGATTACATTGGGTGGGGAGAGACACACAGGCTACAGGTTGATTATATATATTATGACAGCGTCTCAGTCTTTCTCTGAGCTAGATAGCTGCCGGCATCTCAGTCTTTCTCTGAGCTAGACGACCACATGATATCACTGCTACCGGCTCCCCGACACAGAGCTTGTAGTAGTTTCAGCCTGAGTTCTAGTGCTGCTCTCATCTTGCATATCACTTAGTTGGTTATATATTTCCCCTATTGTTTCATTTATTGCTGGAGAGACACACAGGCTACAGGTTGATTATATATATTATGACAGCGTCTCAGTCTTTCTATGAGCTAGACGACTGCCGGCATCTCAGTCTCTCGCTGAGCTAGACGACCACATGATATCACTGCTACCGGCTCCCAGACACAGAGCTTGTAGTAGTTTTCAGCCTGAGTACTAGTGATGTTCTCTCTTGCATTTCAGATAGATGGATACATATTTACCCTATTGCTTTATTTATTGCTGTACTGCATTTATGTTGGCTTGAGTTATTATTGTACCTTGCTATGTCCCCTGAGGACCTGGATCCGGATTATGTCCCCAGATATTGCAGACGAGATCGATCCAGAGTTATACAGGACATGAGCATTAGCAGGAGCAGGAGCAGACACCGGAGCAGTACCAGATTCAGTAGACGAGTGATCACCGAGGTTATCTTCTGAGTATATACTGTTCCCATACTCAGTATTTGATGTAGTTAGCTTATTTCTTGTATCTTGACAGATGTATCAGACTCATTATCGGGCTATTTCCCGAGTGTTATATTTTATTGAGATTGATCTTGCTCTATGATTTTGATATTGTTGTATTCATTTATGTGGATGAGATTAGTATATCTAGACCCTTATTGTTGTACTACAGCTTAAGTATGCTCCGATGGATCCACTAAATTAGATTTGTCCATCGGTGTGTGCTGCTGGCCATTGCCACGTATCTGGTCCCTCGGTATTTTGGGACTGGGGCGTGACATAGTTTTTGTGGTGGCCCATGCAGGTCAACGACTAAATTATTCGGTTTCAACTTAGGGACCGAGCAAGCCTGCAGTAAGAATAGGATAAGAATCTCATCCACTTGCTTGAATTATTCTTGACATCTATATCGGATTCGAATTAATTTCTTGACTTACATCCTGCCTTGATTCCTGTGCGCTTCTTATTGTTTATTTTGGTTGTTGCTCTAAAATTTTTATTTTTCTATGTGATTGGTAAATTAGAAGTTGACAGTTTAAGTTATTATAGATTATGACCCAATGATTACCCCTTAGCTTTAAGTCGCGTAATTAGTACCCCACTTCGATACAAGTTAGATCCCTTCCCCTCGACGGCCAGTAACTCTTCTATCCTCACTATCGACACTTGTTCTATAAGCACTAAGACTAAGGCTTAAGACGACCATGACCTATGTAATATAGGAGGATACCCTAATAGGTACCAAGACCCCTTCTCGTAGACCTTAAACAAGAGTTTCCACGGTATCCTTAAGACGAATTCAGTATTAGTTTATTGTTATAAGTTGGGTAGTAGGCCTCACAACATAGTACCACCTAGCCCTATTAACCCATTGATGAGGTAAACCAGGATGACCCAACTTTAGACTTGCATAAGAAGATAGTAGTTATTTAGACAATAGAATTTAGAGGTCCTTGCCCCTATTTGGTCGACTAGCGACTTAGGCAAGAAGGTTGTAGGATAACTGTAGAGATTATAGAGTCTGTTATTATTATGGTTGCTTGTTTGTTTTTATTTGTGAACTTGAATAAATTGTACCTCCTTTCATCATCTTCTAGCGTACTTAAATTTGCTGTACTTGACTTATGCTGTTATTCTATAGCCTCGTTTTACAAGCTTATTCTTTATCGAGCTTGTTCATGACATATGTATTAGTGGACATGTACACTAATATAATTGTCTATTCAGAATCAGTGTATTAAGGTCTGGCCAACCTTAGTGCGCTTGATTCGCCCTTCGTAACGCTACTTTACGTGGATTAAGATATGTAGTGATTAGTAGACGAAAATACTTGTCCTAGACATGTCTGACATATCGTATTGGTTACATAACTGTACTAATACGAGCATGTGAACAAAGGATTACCAGAATAGGATTTCAATCCACAACTGCTTGACGATTCCCATTTGAATTCTTAAAATGCCTTGACCCCGATACTTCTATTATGTTTATCTCACCCTTGAACTCTTTATTATTGATCTCCGTCTTCCCTTATTTCGGAAAGGCGAAACCTCGTGCTTGATATAAGTTTGACATATAGACAAGTACTAGATATACCCCATAGGCCAATCATACTACTAGATGACTGCCTTTATAGCTGATAAAGGACATATCATAGATGATATGTTGGGTGTTAAAGACTTGAGGATTCAATAACATGATTAAATAAGTTGGGATATAGCTTTCTTATATGTATAGCCTTAGATGATAGATGGATAAATTCTAAGTTGGGTAGAGACCGCAATGCTCACTTGAGAGTAATTCTTGGGACTGTAATCAATTGAGATTTGATAGAGAGACCCCACCCTATTTTAATTTTGAGGACGAAATTGTTTTAAGTTGGGTAGATTGTAAGCCCCCTAAATTTCAGAATTTTTAATTTGGATTTTTCTAGAATTTTTTCGAAATTTTTCTGTAATTAAACCCTAGGTATTGGTAATTAAATGATTTTTAATTACTATTAATTAATATTAAAATATTATGAAAATAATATTTTATGGTGTAAAATGGAAAACTAGATATAGGGTAATTTTTCGAGAATTTATTGGACTCCGGAAACAGTTTTAAAGCCCTAAAAACTATTAAATGAATAAACCAATTAAACCCCTAAATAAACCGGGTTATTTCCAAAATAAACCAAACCAACCCAGACCCAGTTCAGTTGAACCGAACCCACCTTAGTGGGTCGGATCCGGGTCTAACTCGCGACCCGAAACCCGACCCGACCCGCATTTAATTTTTATTGGATCGGGCCGGATCCGCTTGACCCAACCCGACCCGCGGACCCGTAACCCAAACCCAATTCCTAATTCTAGTCGGAACACTGTTCCGACTAGGCTATTAAACCCCCCCCCCCCCCCGCCGGCCTAAAACCTAACCCTAAACCTCCAGCGCCGCCCGGACACACCCCCAGCCCCGACTCGACCTCCCCGTCGTCCTCTTCTCTCCTCCACCCTCGGCCGCCCGCTCCGCCCGGCCAACCATCGCCCCGCGCAGCCTAGACGACCCATCCCGAGCCTCCACCGCCCTCCAGCTCCGCCCATCTCCTCACCGTCGTTGCCGTCGACCTTCACCATCCCCTCGCCGCCTCCCTGCCAGTAACCCCCGACCACCCTCAGCCTCGCCGTGGCCAGCCGAGCCTCCGCCCGCTGTCAGAACCCCTTCCTCCCTCATCTTCTCCCTTATCTCCACCCCAACCTAAACCCTAGCTCCGGCCATCTCCTTCCCCCTAGCTCTGCCGCGACTTCCTCCCAGCACCTCGCCGCACGCCTCCGGCCCTGCCCCCGAGCTCCCCTCCAGAACCTCCACCTCCCTCCTTCCCAGCCGACCCGCTCCGCCCTTTCGACCGGAAGACCCGAGTCGAGCCCGACCGGCCGTGCGTCTCCCCGACGCCGCCTCCGGCCGTCCGACAGCAGCCCTCGTCGAGCCGCACTCCTCCAGCGAGCCGCCCCGGTTAGCAGCGACTCTGCCGCAGCCCAAATCCCTAACCCTAGGGTGGACACAGGACCCGGACACTTCGAACTCGACACGCGGACACGAGAAAATGCAGTTTTCGGAGCCCTGTTCAGGTAGCGTTTCCTCTCTCCTCGTATTTCCGTTTTCGATTCCGTCAGTTGCGTCGCGTAGACTGTATGACCCACTCGGTGCCCGTGCAACCCGCTCGGTGCATCGCGTCCTATGGCGATCGCGAACTGCGATCCAAAAATAGGAAAACCAACGCCCTATTTTACCCCGGAACTGAGTACGCCCCGCCAAACGGGACAACTTGGCCGCACGCGGTCTTTACCGAAACGTGCGCGACGTTGATACGGACGTGTGGAATTTCGCAGAAGTCGATTCGGATGTGCGTGCACACCGAAATCAACGCGTATCCGCCGACGACACCCCGTATCCGTCCATTCTGGAACACGCTGTAACTTTGGGTACACACGTCGGATCGAGACAAAACTTGCTCCATCGGACTCGTAGCAATACGCTGGTCCTGTGACCCAAGTTTGGTTCGATTCTAAGAACGTTGACAGAATCACGTATCGTGGGCCCCACAGGCTCCACTTGACGGGTGATTTTGTGATCGGCTCATCGGAATCCAGTTCTGGAAGTTCCGTTGAGTTCGTATCATCGTTCCTGACTTGTTGACACTAAGTTTGGCAAATTTGGAGACCTTTGACCCTGACACATTTTCCGGTGCAAAGTGGCCCACATGTGGACCCCGCTTTGGCCCAGAAATGTCATTTTTGCCCATGTGTCCAAATTGGACTTAAGGACAGGCGTTTCTAGCTATTTGATATTTTTTGAGACTGTTGGTGATGTTTATTACATCTTTTGGAAGAGTACCTGCAGGATCCACTGATACAGGGACGACTGTTGGAGCCAGAACCCCAAGCAAGTGTACCTTGCCAACATTGTAGTTCTTGTTATATATTCCTTTGACTTATTTATATATTATTGTGCCTGCTTAACCTAGGACCGTGTGACTTACTTAGCGTCCGATTAATAATCGGGTGCCAACACCGTACGCGGCGTTGTGTATTGTCATCTAGACATGGATACCGAGACCCCATATTTCTCGTACTTGTCTTATCAAGTACATCATACCCAGGACACTTGACACTATTCATGAGACAGGATCTTCCTGAGATATTCATGGTGATTCTGTATAGGATACAGGTTTCATGACTTAGACATTATATTCCTAGATAGTATATGACTTGTTGTATTTAGTTATGATCTGCGTGACATGGACATGGGGCCTCGTGGACATGAGACGTAAGATTACATTGGGTGGGGAGAGACACACAGGCTACAGGTTGATTATATATATTATGACAGCGTCTCAGTCTTTCTCTGAGCTAGACAGCTGCCGGTATCTCAGTCTTTCTCTGAGCTAGACGACCACATGATATCACTGCTACCGGCTCCCCGACACAGAGCTTGTAGTAGTTTCATCCTGAGTTCTAGTGCTGCTCTCATCTTGCATATCACTTAGTTGGTTATATATTTCCCCTATTGTTTTATTTATTGCTGGAGAGACACACAGGCTACAGGTTGATTATATATATTATGACAGCGTCTCAGTCTTTCTATGAGCTAGACGACTGCCGGCGTCTCAGTCTCTCGCTGAGCTAGACGACCACATGATATCACTGCTACCGGCTCCCAGACACAGAGCTTGTAGTAGTTTTCAGCCTGAGTACTAGTGATGTTCTCTCTTGCATTTCAGATAGATGGATACATATTTACCCTATTGCTTTATTTATTGCTGTACTGCATTTATGTTGGCTTGAGTTATTATTGTACCTTGCTATGTCCCCTGAGGACCTGGATCCGGATTATGTCCCCAGATATTGCAGACGAGATCGATCCAGAGTTATACAGGACAGGAGCATTAGCAGGAGCAGGAGCAGACACCGGAGCAGTACCAGATTCAGTAGACGAGTGATCACCGAGGTTATCTTCTGAGTATATACTGTTCCCATACTCAGTATTTGATGTAGTTAGCTTATTTCTTGTATCTTGACAGATGTATCAGACTCATTATCGGGCTATTTCTCGAGTGTTATATTTTATTGAGATTGATCTTGCTCTATGATTTTGATATTGTTGTATTCATTTCTGTGGATGAGATTAGTATATCGAGACCCTTATTGTTGTACTACAGCTTAAGTATGCTCCGATGGATCCACTAAATTGGGTTAACGTTCGAATCTCGGGAGAACCGCACCGTCCGCTTAGTTAGGCCAACCAAGGGTGAATAATCTCGTCAGAACGTTAACATGTTTAATTGGAAGAAGGAAGTCAAGGATAGGCATCCAATGTCACGACCCACACCCGGAATAAGGGCACGAGTAGTGAGCAACGCCCAGCCTACGCCGCAGCATCGACGGTAGAACATTGTCTGGGTCAACTCTACTATCTAAACATCTCATACAATATATACATGGTACTTGTCAATCATCTTAACTCCAAATGGAGGAACAATATGGTATCTGGTAATGATAAACTATACTCAATCACAATGCAAACTAAGAAAGATAAAGCACGAGATGGAATAACGAAAGAAAGAGTCACGATACATCCACAAGCCTGAAACGTACATGCCATATGCCTCAATGAAATTCTAATACAAGTCTAAACGATAATCTAAACCTCCTCAGACTCTGGTACTAATTCCTTCTGCTCTAAATGAGTATCCTCTAATGGTATGCCGTTCTGCGGCCTGTAGTAGGTAGGACACTAGTCCACATGCCAATCATCTGAAAAATATATCCAGTCAGGATTGGAGCAAAGTACATACATCTGAAAGCAGTTTCAAATACATAATCAAGCATATACAACAAATATAGAAAACAATACAAGATAACTAAATATCAGAACAAAATAAACTAGAGTAAACAAGTAATGTACTGGAATAAAGAACAGGCAATAGAATAATGCAATATAATGGAAATAAATGAAACTATCTAATGTGCCATGGAATACAAGTTCATTATGTGATCGATTTAGGTTGAACACGAATACAATATGGTAACTTGATTACACGTGTGATATGTAATCGACATGTACACGAATACACTTGGGCTTGATCACATAATCAATTCCTATTCCCCCATCCCCAATTAATACCAATGGATCCAATCACGACACGTTACGAATACGAATATGGGCACACTGAACACGAGCAGTGTGTGTACACGAATGTTCATACACTGAACACGAGCAGTGTATGAACACAAAGTACACTAAAATTAATACCCGATACATACGATAAAATATATGTGAAGGAGTACCCATTGAATACGGTAAGGGATAACATCTCATGACATGATTCATATAGTACCAGTCCGTGAAATCACTATGTCAGAATCAAGTATACAGTTCTAGAATATGAGATATATACACTATTATGAAATAAAAACTAACAGAGAAATGTACTCTCCTTTGGTCCGGAGCAAAAGAGGTAATTCGGTGTCCGAGCTGGTGTCACACAACCCTATATAGGAAAATTAAGTTACTTGGGTAGAATGAAGTGATAATCATACTAAATGAGTCAAAATATGCTTTCTAGGTCGTTTTTTGGTTATGCTAGTCAAACTAGGTCAAAATAGCTACTTCTAGGTTGTATGATCTTATATCTAAGCTTCTAGATTGGTATCTTGATGATAAAAGTTATACTAGCTAAAACTAGGTACTAGGATACCTTATATACCAATATCAATCTCTTAATCTTATTTACATAACTAGTTAATACATATATATCAACATTTAACTTATATATATACTAGTTAATAATAATACTACCTTTAGTATCTAGAATACCTTATACTTATCTATCTTTATGAGTACTTCTAATATCTTACACTTAACACATACTACTATTAGTAATACCTTAGCTTAGACTATACCTTGATACTGTAAATACCTTGGTATCTTGGCACCTAGACCAATCCCTCAACTATCACTAATCTACCCCATAATCCAAAATTCTCTTAATAACCAATACCTAATCCTCATCGTATCTTAAGATACTCTATTACTCAAACTCTACACTACACACTCAACTTACCTTAACTCACATACATACCTTACCTACTAGGCATTTGAGTATCATGACTCAAAGTATCATGATACCTCATCTCACCTATTTCAACAATTATAAATGGCCATACCCATGCTCGTATCTCAGTCATGTATATTACCAACACCATCACCCAAGTGTGACCTCCCCTCAAACCAAAACTGAAACCTAAAACCCACATCAACACCAACATCACCTGCTTCCCCTTAATTATACATACCCTCTATGATACTCTCACACTAAGGCACACTTGACACTCTCCTCAATTCTTAATGCACACCCACTAAATTGTACACATGTATTAACCTTCACTCACCCACATGCACTTGGGCATTACACTTAAACCTGGAACCTCCCCTTGCTGTAAGCTCCTACTGCTTGAGCATGCTGCTGCTACTGCTCGACTTGCTGCTGCTACAACTGCTCGACTTGCTGCTGCTGCTGCTGCCACTGCTCGACTTGCTGCTGCTGCAACTGCTCTCTCATCTCCCACTCCCAAAACAACACATAAGGGATATAGATATATAAGTCTAGTATAGACTAGCATATACATATATACTCATCTCCCATACCCAAAATAACACACAAGGGATATAGATATCTAAGTCTAGTATAGACTAGCATATACATATATATATATATATATATATATATATATATATATATATATATATATATATACATATATACATATATACATATATATATATATATATATATATATATATACATATATATACACATACATCACACGTATACATTATATACCTATATAAATACAATCTAGTGTCAATTGATCAAACACTTAGAGTGTGTACTTGTGATATTCATGATACATGTCAAAGTGAAAGGCCAAAATCCAAATTCTCTATAATTAATCAATCCTACACATATATAACATCTATATATAACCAATGTAGTTTTCTATAAAAGAAATTGAAGATAATTGTACAAAACACCCAAAATTGGGCCCCGTATCACACCGTATCGCAAAATATCGTGATACGGCCTACACGTATCCATTTATGGACACGTACCTAGTCCCATAACCCCAATCTAAGTCTAATTTGATCTAATTGGTCTCATGATACACAATTGATGTGTCAAATTCCTAATTCCCAAATTCCTAATTCCCCAAACATGTACACAAAACTCCACAAAGAACTCACATTACATAGACAAATAGCCTAGAACTTTTTCCTATATGTAGTCCTATGCCATGGGATAATTTCTAATGGTCAAATGCATGGTTAAGAAGCTATATTGAGAGAAAAATTCAGGAATTACCAATTGGGAGATGGATTTCCAATAAAAATATAATTGGACACGATCCAGACACGATCTCTAGCTCCAAAGTTTCTCCTCCTTGTGCTCCTTGCTTCTTCAAGCTCCAAGGCTCTAAGAATGATAAATTTGAGAAGAAATTGGTACTGAATTGTGTAGAAAATCAATGGAAAAAATAAAAAATTGGGGATATAAAATTTATATAAAAAATAAAATACAAATGAGGAGGAGAGAGAAGGAGAGCCCCTCTTCAAGTGGCTGGCCTTTTACTCCTTCCCCAAGCTATATGCTAAGGTCCCAAATATCCCTACATGATGTATTATGAGAAATAATTAAGGGTGAATATTTTTGGAAGTCTCTAACTAATAGTAATTAAATTAATTCTTCTTAATTTAATTAGTGGAATGACTAATGGACTTGGGTCCAAGTTGGGCTCACTAATTTTTATGACAAATCTAAATAGGTCCATATATGACAAGTCTAAATATTGTCTAATCTCTCTAACTAACTAATTAACACAAGTCTATAATGACTAATAATAGTAGTCACAAATAATCATAGCCCAACATAATTAAATAATTAATACAATTATCACATTAATATTCAATATTTATTCCTAAAAATAAATACCCATGCCAAAATTACTAAACTACCCATAGCTGAAAAGTGAGGGTGACAATCCTACCCACCTTAGAAAATTTTGTCCTCAAAATTAAGGCAGAAACTAACTACCAAAAGCAATCAATACAAGCAAGAAAGAATTATACCTCACGGCTCAAACAGATAAGGATATCGCTCGCGCATCTCGACCTCTCGCTCCCAGGTACTCTCTCTTGGTGAGTGATGCCTCCCCGCGATATGCACCAAAGAAATCGTCTGGTTCGGCAATACCTTCTTCCTACGGTCCAAAATCTCCACGGGCTGCTCTGGGCAGCTGAGAGTTGGACCAACCTCGATCTCCGAGTGATCTAGTACATGGCTAGGATTCGCCACGTACCGTCTTAGCTGCGACACTTGGAACACGTTATGCACTCCCTCTAATGCAGGCGGCAAGTCTAGTCTATAGGCCACTGTACCGACCCTCTCAAGAACACCGAAGGGTCCGATGTAACGTGGACTAAGCTTTTCGCCTCCACCAAAGCGAATCGTGCTCCGTGTCGGAAAAATCCTCAAGAAAACCAGATCGCCAACCTAGCACGAAATACAGCCTTATCACTCTAACCAAGCAATCACAAGCAATACAAAATGAAATCTATACATCAAACTCCAATGGTCTCGGGTGGCTATCGGCCCAATGCCGATGTCTGTCCTACGCCACCCGAAGTCTATCCCTGATGAGATTCACCTTCTCAGCAGCCACCACTAAAAATGTGTCACGATCCGCACCCGGAATAAGGGTACGAGTAGTGAGCAATGCCCAGCCTACGCCACAGCATCGGCGGTAGAACGTTGTCTGGGTCAACTCTACTATCTAAATATCTCATACAATATATACATGGTACTTGTTAATCATCTCAACTCCAAACGGAGGAACAATATAGTATCTGGTAAGGATACACTATACTTAATCATAATGCAAACTAAGGAAGATAAAGTACGAGATGGAATAACGAAAGAAAGAGTCACGATACATCCACAAACCTGAAACAATATGTACATGTCATAAGCCTCAATGAAAGTCTAATACAAGTCTAAACAATAATCTAAACCTCCTCAGACTCTAATACTAAGTCCCCCTGCTCTAAATGAGTATCCTCTAATGGTACGTCATCCTGCGGCCCTAGTAGGTAGGACACTGGTCCACAAGCCAATCATCTGAAAAATATATCCAGTCAGGATTGGAGCGAAGTACATACCTCTGAAAGCAGTTTCAAATACATAATCGAGCATATACAAAAGATATAAAAAAGAATACAAGATAACTAAATATCAGAACAAAATAAACTAGAGTGAACATGTAATGTACTGGAATGAAGAACATGTAATAGAATAACTACAATATAATGGAAATAAATAAAACTAGATAATGTGTCATGGAATACAAGTTCATTATGTGATCGGTTTAGGTTGAACACGAATACAATATGGTAACTCGATTACATGTGTGATATGTAATCGACATGTACATGAATACACTTGGACTTGATCACATAATCAACTCCTATTCCTCCGTCCTCAACCAATACTAACGAATCCAATCATGATATGTTACGAATACGAATATAGGCACACTGAACACGAGCAGTGTGTGTACACGAATATGAGCATAATGAACACGAGCAGTGTGTAAACATGAAGTACACTAAAATTAATACCCGATACACACGATAAAACTACACATATACTCATAGAACCATACATACATACATATAGATATATAATCTCATACCATATATATATATATATATATATATATATATATATATATATATATATATAATGTATTACATAAGTCATATGCATTGAATTAAAGAGCAATAAAATAAACACGTGGAGTGCATCGCACCCGTATCACACTAGATCTATGATACGCTTGCGATACGATTCCACCACACAACCAAACGTACCCCGAAGGACACGAGCAAGTCTAAAATAATAATTATGCACAATACGAATAACTAATTATACAACTACATGTCTGTGTCAAAATATGACATGCATAAAGTTCCGTGTCGGAGGAAAACCCCCAAATCAACCCGTATATCCAAATTATTGGGATACAGCCTACACGTATCCAATTATGGATACGAAACTAGCCTTACACAATTAAACACATTTTAATTTGGTCTAATTGACCAATTGACAAACACAACATGTGTCAATCTCGAAATTCTCCCAAAATTGATAAAAAATACACACAATTTTCTCTATAGGTCTCCTATGAACCTAATTCCAATTCATATGGCTAGCCTATGCATGTAGGGTGGTTTCTTATGGTTAAATCATAAATTTAGAGTCTAATTAGAGGAAAAAAACTGAATTGTATATATTGGGAGATGGATTTCCAATGCAACCTCCAAATTAGATGAAATGAGCCTTCAACTTGTAGATCCTTGCTCCTCTTTTTAGATCCTTACTTCTTTCTTGTAGATCCATGCTCTAATATCCTCCAATGATGATTTGGAAAAGAATTAGAAATTAATTTGGTGTAGGGATGAAGGAATTTGGTTGAGAGAAATTCTAGATCTAGATTTGGAATAAAAAATGAAGAGAGAGAAAGTTTTTACCCCCTTTATATAGGCCTCACTTACCCCCTTCCTCAAGCTACTATATAAAATCTAAAATACCCCTTGGGGCCTCTCATGAAGAAATTAATTAAGGAGAAAATATTCTAGTCTAATGGGTTTAACTTAATTAATTCATCCTCCTAAATCTAACTAGAATTAAATGTTGGTCCATGGATCTAATCTAACTAGTTAGGTCCACTAACACAAGTCCAAAAATAAATCTAACATGCTAACAATAAATAAAGAATACAATAAATAAATATTTAATATACATAATATTTAATTAATTACCAAATGACTAAAATATTATTTCCTAGAAAATGTGGTAGTGACAAGTCTACCCCTCTTAGAAGAATTTTGTCCTCGAAATTAAAACTCTCAACCCTCTCTCTTGGGCCAGTCATACAAATTTTACCAGTGTCAAACCTCCATCAATCACAGTCTAAAATAGTCCTATTATATAACATACAATCCTACCATTCCACTAAAAGAGGAACCATACTTGGATATAGTCTCTAACTATTATGAGATTTAGTCTCTGTACTGCTGGGGTATTTTCCTCTACTGATGCGGGATAATCTGTTATACCACCGGTGGCCTATTCTATCACACACTAAGTATTCACTAATCATCAACCTAGTCAAAATATTCTTAATACTAAGGGTTACCAAATACTAGTGATATACTATAGTTCTAGGTCATGGACATGCTTAACTCACTGGTACTTGCTACCTAGGGTACTATACAAAACACCGCTAAGATACTACCTCATTATTCTGCTTCAGTTCTTGTAATCACCAAAGTTTCTCAATCATTATCTTGCAAGAAACACTTGTATACTTTTTTTATCATGTGTTTTATTAGCACACACTTGTCCAACTTAAATACTCCCAATAGGATATCTTATTCAAATCTTGTTACTGTCTACACAAGGCACCAGCTCTCATGTACAGTTTAGATGATATCCTCATACCAAGTTACTCATGTCTCTCCTCTATATTATTATACCAGTTACTAAAATGCTTGTGCCTAAACTTTTATAATACTTGAGGTACTCCGGCTCTTGTTACTAGGGTATCTCTTTCTATCTGATACTTGGTGCAACCCATCCTCTAATATTTGTTAATCATCATAAGGTTCTTATCTATACCTTAGTATCACAATACATACATAATTACCTTCTAGCCATTACAACACCATGATATCTCACTGGTATTCTTATATCCCTCGTACTATTCCCTGATATATATGACCTCTATACTCAAAATTAGCAAGGTACTATACCTACTAAACTTACCTCTATATATATATATATATATATATATATATATATATATATATATATATATAGTCTCTCTCCTCTACTGCTTAGATCACTTGTATTATTACTTCCAAATATTTTTTTCTATCCATATTAACTGATACACCAATCTAATATTATCACACAAGGTACTTACTGTTACTAGCATATTACTCAACTAATCCCTAATATAGAAATACTAGAACTCTTGATATAGCAACACTAGCTTCCTAACTACACCACATATGTCCTTAATGTTCTAGGACACCAGCTTATCATTAGATCACCTCATCACACTTACTATAACTCATGATCACTTGCATCCAATGCACTGGTTATTAACTTCTATAATATACATGTTTTACTTCACTCTCAAAGGCATGCACATGGTTCTATATCTCTATTGATGTATATGTATCTTCCCTTAAACCTTTTACAGACTGATACACTAATTAGTGATACACTACATATCTTCCATGACCAATCTTGATATTTCTCAACCCATGACATACTATTAAAATTTCTAATACTCAGGCTTCCACTTTTATGAACTTCCACACTGACACTCATCACCCACTATGCATCCTGCACACAATTTCTAAATACTTCTTACACCTATTGCTTCTAACACATCACTGGCTTCAATATCAGATGATATACCCATAACTAGTCATATACTAGTACACTCCTATCTACTTACATCAATGCTCTACTTTTGTCACGTTCTAGTCCTAAAATATCGAGGGACTAGACACGTGGAAATGGCCAGCAGCACACACCGATGGGCAAACCTAATATAATGGACCCATCAGGATGTACTTAAGCTGTAGTACAACAATAAGGGTCTAAATATACTAATCTCATCCACAGAAATGAATATAACAATATCTGAATCATAAAGCAAGATCAATCTCAATAAAACATAAACTCGGGGAACAACCGATAATGAGTCTGGTATAATAGTCAAGATACAAGAATAAAGATAACCACAGCAAATACTGAGTATGGATAAAGCATATACTCAGAAGATATCCTCGGAGATCACTCGTCTTCTGGTTCTGGTACTGCTCCAGTGTCTGCTACTGTTCCTGCTAATGCTCCTGTCCCGTATACCTCGGGGTAGATCTCGTCTGCTAATCCTGGGGACATAATCCGGATTCAGGTCCTCAGGGGATATAGCAAGGTACAAAATAACTCATGCCAAAATAAATACAGTACAGCAATAAATGAAACAATAGGATAAATATATAACCAGCTAAGTGATATGCAATATGTGAGCATTAATCATACTCAGACTGAAACTACTATAAGCTCTGTGTCGGAGAAATCCGTAGCAGCATTAGTATTACGATTCTAGATAACCAAAGCAAATACGATTCCAGTACATGTGCCAAAGCACCTCCAGATAACAATATATATATAATCAGCCTTTGATATGGTAATACTCTTCCCACCCCATGTAATCATATGTCTCATGTCCACGATGTCTCATGTCCATGTCACACAGGATCATGACCTCTAACTGATGCAATAAGTCATAATGATAGCTAAGCAGGTATAAAGTATATGTCATAAATCTGTATCCTATACAGAATCACAATGAATATCTCAGGAAGATTCTGTCTCATAAATAATGTCAGGTGTCCTGGGTTATGACGTACTTGATAATGCAAGCACGAGAATATATAGGGTCTCGATATCCATCTCTAGGTGACGTTACACAACTCTGCGTACGGTGTTGGCACCCGAATATTAATCGGACGCTAAGTAAAGTCACACGGTCCTAGGTTAAGCATGCATATCATATAAATAAGTCAAAAAAATATGTAACAAGAACTACAAGTTGGCAAGGTACACTTGCCTGGGATTTGAATACCAACAACTGTCCCTGTATCAATAGATTCTGCAGGTACTCCTCCAAAAGCTGTAATAAACATCACCATCAGGTTCAAAAAATATCAAATAGCTAAAAATGATTGTCCTTGAGTCCAATTTGGACACAAGGACAAGAATGACAGTTTCTGGTCAAAGTGGGGTCCACATGTGGGCCGCTTCGTACCAAAAAATGTGTCAGAGACAATATTCTCCAAATTCGTCAAACTTAGTGTCAACAAGTCCAGAACGATGATACGAACCCAACGGAACTTCCAGAATTAGATTCCGGTGAGCCGATCACAAAATCGTCCGTCAAGTGGAGCCGCGGGGCCCACGATACGCGATTTTGTCAACGTTATCAGAATCGAACCAAACTTGGGTCACAGGACCAGCGTATTGCTACGAGTCTGATGGTGTAAGTTTCGTTTTGATCCGTCATGTGTACATAAAGTTACAATGAGTTCTAGAACAGGGCCGATACGGGGCGTTGTCGACGGATACGCGTTGATTCCGGTGTGCACGCATATCCAAATCAACTTCTGTAAAATCTCACATGTCCGTATCAATGGCGTGTACCTTTTGGTAAAGTCCTCACGCGACCAAGTCATCCCGTTTGGCGGAGCGCACTCAGTTCCGGGAAAAATAGGGTATTATTTTCCTGATTTTGGATAGCAGTTCGCGATCGCCACAGGACGCGACACACCGAGCGGGTTGCACGGGCATCGAGAGGGTCACGCAGGATTCACGTCATAATAGACGGAATGGAAAATGGGACAACGAGGAGAGAGAAAAGGCTACCTGAACAGGGCTCCGCAAAAACTGGATTTCTCGTGTCCGCGAGGCGACACGACACACCACGACACAGTGTTAGGGTTTTGTACTGCGGCGGCTGGGGGCGCCGGGACTTCACCGGAGGAGGGGCGGCGCTGGCGGCTTCTCGTCGGGCTCGTCGTCTTGTCGTCGAGGCGGCGGATCCGGAGGAGCTCGCAGCTGGATCGAGGCGGCCGGGGTCAGGGGAGCTCGGCCGGAGCTGCTCGGTTCTGAGGGTGACTGAGGCACTGCGGGGAGTGGTTCGTCGAGGTCGGGGTTGCCGGAGAAGACGGAGGAGATGGCGGAGGCTGGAGGAGAGAGGGGAGCTCGGTACGGTGGATCTCGGGCGGTGGCTGGGCTCGGGCGGGGAGACGTCGATGGGGTAGCCGGAGGTGGCGGATCGAGGGTTTTTATAGGGCGAGAGGGAGGAGGTCGGCGGACGGCCGGTGCGGGGAGGGGAAGGGACAGAGGCGGCGGTTGCGGGAGCGGGGAGGCCGAGCGGCGGCGGTTGCGGACGGACGCGGCGGCCGGAGACGAATCGACAGAGTCGGGGGTTAGGTTTAGGATTTCCGGGTCGGGTCGGGTCAGAGGGTCGGGTTGATGGATGGGATCCGACCCGACCCGCTAGGAATTGGGTTCGATTTGACTAGACCGGGTCCGGTTCGGGTTGGTTTGGTTCAATTGGAAATAAACCGGGTTTATTTTTAGGGTTTAATAATTAATTAGTTTTTTTGTCTTTAAAAATATTTTTGGGGTCCAATAAATTCTCGAAAAATTATCCTATGTCTAATTTTTCATTTTACACCTAAAAATATTATTTTCATAATATTTTAATATTGTTTAAAATTATTTAAAAATTGTTTAATTTCAAAATACCTTAGTTTTAATTAATAAAAAAATTCCAGAAAATTCCAAAAAATTGTGAAAATTGATTTTTTTTTTTTTAAATCCTGAAAATTCAGGGGGTTTACAACTTTTACCTGTAACACAAGTCTTACTACTTTAGTACAATACATTCTTATTCCCTTATACTCTCCTATACACTTATGGGTACCATTCTACTATGGCACACTCACTAATAGCCTTTATGCATATACATTTCTTTACTCTTGACACACCCAAGTATCAACCACCCAATTGAATATCATGCTCCATTGATTTACAACGCAATTTTCTTGATACTTATTGTTTACATGTATCACCCAACTACATGAATTTATGACTATCCATAACTGGCATGCTGACTCTAATACTAACTTCTGGAACCACCACTGATACTCTTTACTCTTCTTTCTACCATTAGTACCAATACTAACTATACTGACACCTATCATAGAACTATTGCTACAAGGTACTACGCTATGGATTATCTCAGATTGATGCATATTGCTCACATGCCCAACCAAGAACCACTTACAGACTCATAAGTCACACTCCCAACAGTCAATACTGATACTCAAGACACAGACCTAATTGTAAGTCGCCATTATCCCACTAACAAGGACCCTAATGGAATGAAGCTCTATAAGGAACTGGACTAAAGAACTGAAGGTATCTCTACTGCTAAGCTAAAGAATAATGGAATAAAGTCCTATAATAACATGAGTGGATAAGTATTGAGATGATACTTTAAGAACCAATTTAAGACACAATATGATAATCATACACGTCTGTTCGAAATTATGACACTCAGAATCCTTGCCACGCCAGTAAGCATAGCTGCGATAAACGATAGATTTCATAACTTAGGTATGCATCTCTATAATCATGTTGTCTAGAATCCTCGCTGTGCCGACTAGCATAGCTGCAAGAAATTTTAAATTTCATAACTAAGATATGTACATCCGAAGTCAGGTCCCTATGTTTCTGTCACGCCAGCTAATATGGCTGCGATAAACTCTAGGCTCCATAACCAAAGCAGACATTTTACCTTTCTCACTGTCCTAATCAACACATGTCATCAGATGTTACCGTAATTTAGTCCATAAAATTTATCTCGATATGAAATCAAACTCAACAACGAACACCAAATTAAATTCAACAACCGATCACCAAGAATCAAATTCAATAACAACAAGTGAGAGTGGACGAAAATAAGGGAAAATTTTGAATTAGAATAATAAGATTCTCAAGGGTCGTCCCTGGAATCTCTCAAAAAATTTATGATTGAGTATCCTCTCTAATCCTAGTATCTTATATCTTATATTCTATCGCAGGCTCGCAGTAGTAAAACTAAGTCGTCGCACTACCACGATATCGCACAACTTACGAAGCCTGACCTGTATGGGCCACCACTAAAAATGTGTCATGACCCGCACCCGGTGTAGGGATGCAAGTAGTAAACAACGTCCAGCCTATGCTGCAGCATCGGCGGTAGAATGTTGTCTTGGTCAACTATACTATCTAATTATCTTACAATAATGTATAAACCTCCAATAATATCTCAATTCCAAGAATAGTATAATAAACTTAATTTAACACAATAATCAATCATAATTCTATAGCACGATAAGATATCAAGGAAGTCTAACATAACTATACAGTCAAAAATATATAACAATAACAATAGAACAATATCCAAATCTCAAACTATATGCCGAAAATAAATCCGGTACCAAAATGCTAAAGAAAACTAACTATGAAAGACTAGTGATCCGGATAAACCTTCCGGCAATCACTCCAGAACTAGTGGTCCAAGTCTGCACCATCTATAGGTCTAGATCCGTAGAATGTCGGACACCAATCCTCGGGATCCTCTGAAAAATGTTTTTCAGTCAGGAATGGAGCGAAGTACATCTCTAACAGCAGTTCTAATCAATGATATAAGCTATGTAACAGTAAATAGATGTGAATATACAATATGCCATATATATGTACAAGGGATACACAATAAAGAAAATACTGGAAATAAATACAAGAATGAGCAATATAGAATGAACAAGAAATACTAATGACTAAGTGAGTGAGTACCAGCTTTAACATGTGATCGGCTTGGGAACTTGATACAAGATTTATGGCCTGGTCAATCATATGTGTGTTGCATGATTAACACTATTCAATGAACAAGACTTGATACAATGAGGGTATGATCACATATCTATACTACACACTCCCCAACCCCCGACTGGTATAGTGGATCCAACCATGGTACGTTATGACACGAATTTCCACAAGAAGGGCGCTACTCTCCTCATGAACCAATGTCTGTACATATACAAGAAGAATAATGAAATAATGCTTGCACAAGATATACCGTAAACACCAAGGAATAATATCTCATGACGAGATCCGGATATACCAATCTGTGTAACCATCGTGTCAAGAAATCAAGAATATCTACACTAGATACAATGAACATAGAGGATATCATAAATGAGAAACTATCAGAGAATGTACTCGCCTGTGGTCCAGAGCAATGAATGTCAACTGTGTCCAAACTAGTGTCACACAGACCTATATATGGAATATTGTATTAATACAAGGTGTTTGGAATAAAATTAAGTTAAACTAGTTCAATTCTAGGTCATGAAGCCATTTCTAAGTTAAAATAGTCAAACTAGGTCAACTCTATGCCAAACTAGTCAAACTTGGTCAAACTAGCTATTTCTAGGTTGTATGAGTCCAATTCTAGGATACTAGGTCAACACATTATGAAACTAAGCCACACTAGCTCATCTAAGATACTATGAGACACACAAAAGGCCGTATCGTAGGATACGCAAGTTTTTAATATAAAATAGTAATTTGTATATATATACAAGACAATACATACACTACTAGAATAAGCGGAATTAGCGACATTTTTTAGCGACGTCAACGAAAAACATCGCTAATATAATATAAATTAGCGGCTCCATGTAAAAACGTCACTAGACATCGCTAATTGGCGACATTTAGCGACTATAATTCAGTTTTTTAAAAGAATAGTCGCTATAAGTTATCTAAGGTCGCTAAATGTCACTGAATTTTATAATTTAGCGACGTATTTAGTGACGTTAGTCTTTTAAATATTTAGCGACTTGTTTAGCGACGTCTGCACGTCGTTGAATTTTATAATTTAGCGACGTTTAGCGACGTATTTAGCGACGTCTATATTTTAAATATTTAGAGACATCTTTAGCGACGTCTGCACGTCGCTGAATTTTATAATTTAGCGACGTTTAGCGACGTATTTAGCGACGCCTATATTTTAAATATTTAGCGACATCTTTAGCGACTTCTACAACATCGCAAAATATATCTTTTAGCGACGTCAATAGTTGACGTCGCTAAACGTCGCTAAAATTTTAATAATTAGGGATCGATTCTGATTCCTCTATTTTGTCGAAATTTCCCAAAATTTCAAAACCCGCGTTCCCCCCCTCTCCGGCGACCGGCGTCCTCCACAGCGGCCTACTCCGGCGTCCCCCTCTTCCTCCTCCTCCTCCTCCTCTTCCTCCTCCTCTAGGTAAACACTAACTCTCTCTCTCTCTCTCTCTCTCTCTCTCTCTCTCTCTCTCTCTCTCGGCCTGACACTGACACAGACACGACACACACACGTGACAGCGGCCTACTCCGGCGTCCCCCTCTTTCTCCTCCTCCTCCTCCTCCTTCTCCTCTAGGTAAATCCTAAAAATACTTCTCACCTTCGTATACTCCATTGCAAGCCTGTCAACTTTCGACCTCTCTTTCCTCATGCCCCATTCTCCTCTATTGACCCTAGCACAATCGAGAAACTCCACTTCGTGAGCAACACAATGTCTATAGGCCAACTCGTCATCGACATTAGAGGTGTACATCGAACTATACCATCTATGCCAACACAACACCTTTCGATGACAATAGAAGTTTCAACCTCAACTCTTTTCTAAACAAACTATACCATCTACATAAGGTCAAATTATTGATAGATTTGAAAATCAAGAAATATCATCTGTATGTTTGCAAGATTGTCAATGGTAAAGAGATTAAATGAAGGTGATGCAAAATAAATTATTTTCTTAATAAATTTACTCCTGTTAGGGAGATTTTATGAAAAAAATAGAGGAATAGCATGTATAAAATTTTATTGATGTCTTATGTGTTCTTGACTTCTTTCCTTCTCTCTAAGGACAAGCAATATAGGCTTTTCATATAAATAAAGTTAGTAAAATTAGAAGTAGGCATAAGCAATTTGATCCATCAACACTGAGAAAAAAAATTAATGGACATAAGGTACCACTGAGGAAGCAAAAGATGACCAAGGGATAGCTCTATAATTAAAGAAGAATAAATCCCTAGAAAAAATGGCATTTATCCCATGAATAAAGTTTATTTTGAACATAATATAAGTTTTGATTTATAATTAGGAAATTAGATACCGAGTCAAATCATGAGTTTGTTTTAAATTCTAGAAGGATTTAATTAGTGATTTGATGTCATATGTATCTTAATAGAATGATTATTTAGTTAAATAAAGATTTTTTATATTAGTGTGTTTTTGCTCTTCCTATATTGCAAACTTATGAGCAAACTTATGAGTAAGAAAGTTGATAAATATTGGCATCCTTTATTTGGATCTTACTTCCATTCAATTTATAGATTCTTAGATAAATTCATTCGTTTATCCAATTTGCAAACCTATGGAGGAATGGCGGACATGCTAGCAAATGATAGAACTGCATTCTAATAAACAGAAGAGCGACTTGATAAAAGATCCTCTCTCTCTCTCTCTCTCTCTCTCTCTCTCTCTATATATATATATATATATATATATATATATATATATATATATATATATATATATATTAATTCAATCTAATCTATAATCCAATTCAAATGATAGCGTAAATATATTTTAATTCAATCTAATCTATAATTTAAAAGGTAACTTAATTTAAATTAAATTTGATTTAATATAATGTTTGGAATATATTAAAAAGATAACATAGAATATATTATTTCTACAAATATGTTAGTTTGTTGGTGAACGTAGCTTTTTTTTCTTTTCCAAAACTAAAAAAATAGTTTGGTTTGGCCAAGCCATACTAAATCGAATGTCAATGCGATCTATAAGTAAAATATTATCAAATTCAAATGATAGCGTAAAGAAAATTTTAATTCAGTCTAATCATGTACTAAATGTGGTCAAATATAAACAAAAGTATATATTTTCTTTAAATGTATACCCTGTAAAAGAGTATATATTCTTTAAAATATTTTTTTGAAGGTTTTGACACTATTATTTTTATTTTATAGTTTCAATCATCAAATATTTTCTTCTATCTTTTTTTTAATCTTGTGAAATTTTTTATCCATTTAAAGGATTGAGATTTGGACGAATAAATTTTAGATTATAAGGATGAACATGAGTATATGCAATAATTATAGGAAATATTAAATGGTACTATCTAATAATTAATCAAGTTACAAATAGGTAATATGATATCAGATATTCTGTTGTCATATGGTATCAAATATGTTGATAAAGATGTTGCTCGAAGATGCAGACAAATAACATTATGTTATTATAATTTTGTCATTTGTCATTTGGTATCAACATTTCTAAAACATGTTGCTCACGCAACTTATGTGCCCGGCACAAGTATCCATTATTCAAGTTTGTACATGTATTATAGTTGCGTCTAACTTTTTCTTTTATTTTACAAAGTTATCTTCATATGGTGCATAAGATTGGGCACAAGTATCCATTATTCAAGTTTGTACATGTATTCAAGTTTGTACCTGAACATAAGACTCTACTTTCATGTATAATTGAGTACTAGTTCTAATAGAGAGTTGACATAAGATTGGCCCAAGCAATCACATAAAAATGTGCTAAATGGTGTTGAAACAAAAGGTTATAAGTTCATGGACAGTTAAGTATCAAACAATGAAAAACTTTATAACATATAGTGGTAATAACTGATTCTTTATGTGTGCCATAAAGAAGTAGAATATCACAATACAGAACATGATGCAGCTGAAACTAACTATACTCAACTTCAGAACCTCCTTAGATGGAAGGGTCATTCACGTCGCTAAAATTTACACAATATTTAATATTAGACAATATATTTATATCTGTTATTAATTATATTCTTTGTTTTCATCTATCTTATCAGATGGCACCCATGATCCGAGCACGTGCACGTCGCTTGAGAGAGACACCTCCTACTGTTAAGGAGGAAGTGATGCCTCATACTGTTAAGAAAGAGATACCACCTACTGTTAAATTGGAAGCGGTTGTTAAGGAGAAAGTTGTGCCTCCTACTGTTGGGCAGGCACCAACTCAGAGGGGGAGTTCCAGTCACCCAGCACCTATAGCGGAGATTGATCACATAGACGCTGTTTATGCGAAGTATCTGAGGGACTGGTATGTGCCCCAGCGTATTGGATATCCTCGAGATTGATACAGTGATATTTTATGTACTTTTATTGTGGTTATTGTGTGACTGTGATACTTTTATATTATATTTTTTGTGTGACTGTGATACTTTTATTTTGTGTGTATTGTGTGACTGTGATATTTTATATACTTTTCTGTTATTTCGTACGCAAAAAATTTAATGGAGGGTTGCTCCAGGTCTGTCTATAATACTTTTGTGTGTATTGTGTGACTGTGATACTTTTTATTCATATTAAATGTATGTTAATTTACCGTGTTGAGTGTTCCACCGAAGGGGTCGGCGAACCCAAAGAATTCAACGGAGGGTTGCTTCGGGTCTATTTATAATTAAAAATTCATAAACTGCAGAAAGATTGGTTATTTTTTAACCTTTTTTTATTTTTTACTGAAAATTTAGCGACGTTTAGCATCGTTTAGCAACGTTTAGCGACATTTTTATACGTCGCTGAATACGTCGTTGAATATGTCGCTAATTTAGCAACGTTTAGCGACATAAAATATGTCGCTAAATTATCGACATTGAGTCGCTAAACGTCGTTAATGAGAAAAATATTAGCGATGCAAATATGTCACTATAAAACGTCGCTATAGCGACATTTTGTGACGTATCTCCTGTCAGCAACTAGCTTAACTGTGACTTCCTTAAAACGTCGCTAATTACGTCGCAGATTTATTTTAACGACGTTTTTAGTCCATTTAGCGACGTTTTCAAGCGTCACTAATTTCAATTATTCTGGTAGTGATATAGTATCTTAGCTAATTAATGAAAATCGGATACTTTGGTTTTGAACCAATGCCTATCTCACTACCACACACCCATCTCGATACTCAAAATCCAATACCTTGAGTATCGACCAATTACTTTGATATTACCTTGGTATCCCAAGGTAATCCAAATCCTCATTCATATAGCTAATACCCAAAACTAACTATATGCTAATCATAACTAACTACTAAAATATATTACATATATACTAACTTATTAATACAATACTTATAGGATACATATAGTTAAGAGTCTAACTAATACCTATCCATCTAACTATTAACATATAATACATACCAATACATCATATAATACATATCCATATAATACTTATATATGATACTACACTTAGCTAATAGTCTAACTAGTCCACCTATCTAACTAACTATTAAACTAGCAACTGAATTTAACTAACTATTATACTATTACTAGCTAACCTTAATACTAAACTCACTGAACTAACTACTAACAACTAACTAGGGAACCACTATAAACTAACTAGCTAAACACCTAAACTCACTGAGTCCTAACCTTGTTGCCCGCTCTCAAACCCTTGACTCAGAGACTGTTGAAACTGCTTGCTTCCATGTGTTGTTGAACTACACAGTGCACCTGCATTGCTGGGTTGCTGATACACGAGCTGCTCAGAGTTGTTGCAGGGTGCCCGACCCCTTCACTGTGACTGCAGTGATAAACTTACCATGTTGTTGTAGATGCACTGCTACCTCTTCAATGCTCCTTGCTGCAGTGTCCCATTGCTGTGCTGGCTGCTACTCTGTGCTCTGCAGCATAGTTGACTCGAGATGAAATGCTACTGTGTTGTTGGCTTACATCAACATGTTGTGCACTGAGTTGTGCTCCCTGCTGAGCATACTACAGTGAATGAACTTACCTTGCTGTCAATGCAGCCTTGACTGCTTGCAGCACTGAATGCTCAGAGTTGCTGCTCACTTGCACTGCTCTCCCTGGTTTGATGCATCGTTGCATGCTGAAGCTTCTTGCACTGTGATGTGTATCTATGCTGCACTGAGTGCTTGGTTCGAGCATCTTGCTGGCTTGTTGAACTGACTTGATGCAACCATAACTGTAGTTGCATGCTGCTGCACCTGCTGTGCAGTGTCCACTACACATTGTTATGCTTGAGGTGCACAAAATGGCTACTGATCTCTGTGTTTGCTGATACTGCACAGTTACCTGCATCCTTGCTGATGAATTCTGCTACTTGCTGTGATGCACTGATAACTGCCCTACCCGACCCTCTCACTAAATATGCATATAGCACATACACAAACATATATATATATATATATATATATATATATATATATATATATATATATATATATATATATATATATAATGTATTACACAAGTCACATGCATTGAATTAAAGAGCAATAAAACAAACACGTGGAGTGCATCGCACCCGTATCATACTAGATCTATAATACGCGTATTCAATTGTGGACACGACACTAGCTCCAAACAATCAAACACATGTCAATTTGGTCTAATTGACCAATTGACAAACACAACATGTGTCAATCTCGGAATTTCTCCAAAATTGACACAAAAACACACATAACTTCCTCTATAGGCCTCCTATGAACCTAATTTCAATTTCTATGGATAGCCTATGCATGTGGGGTGATTTTTTATGGTTAAATCATAGATTTAAAGTCTAATTAGAGGAGAAAAATAGAATTGTACCTATTGGGAGATGGATTCCCAATGCAACCTCCAAATTGGGTGAAATGAGCCTTCAACTTGTAGATCCTTGCTCCTCTTTATAGATCATTACTTTCTCCTTATAGATCCATGCTCTAATAGCCTCCAAAGTAATTTGGGAAGGAATTAGAAAATAATTTGGTGTAGGGATGAAGGAATTTGGTTGAGAGAAATTCTAGATCTAGATTTGGAATAAAAAATAAAGAAAGAAAGTTTTTACCTCCTTTATATAGGCCTCACTTGCCCCCTCCCTTAAGCTACTATATAAAATCTAAAATACCCCTTGGGGCCTCTCATGAAGAAATTAATTAAGGATGAAAGGTTCTAGTCTAATGGGTTTAACTTAATTAATTCATCCTCCTAATGAATGGGCTTACTATTTGGCTCAAATCTAACTAAAATTAAATGTTGGTCCATGGATCTAATCTAACTAGTTAGGTCCACTAACACAAGTCTAAAAATAAATCTAACATACTAACAATAAATAAAAAATATAATAAATAAATATTCAACATGCACAATATTTAATTAATTACCAAATGACTAAAATATCATTTCCTAGAAAATGTGGTAGTGACAGTTATCATCTGTATGAACCTTCTCAAGCGTTATTTCCTTTTTTTCCATAATATCTTGTATCCAATGATACCGGATCTCAATATTCTTAGACCAGCTATGAAATGTATGGTTCTACACAAGGTGAATAGCACTCTGACTATCGCAAAACAAAGGATATTGCTCTTGCTTTAGTTAAATTTTCTGTAACAGCTTCTTCATCCACAACAACTCCTTGCAAGCCTCTGTCGTCGTAATGTACTCTGCCTCTGTCGTTGACAAGGCAAGACACTTCTGCAATCACGACTACCACGATACTGCTTCACCAGCAAACATCATCACATAGCCCGAAGTCGATCGTCTCGTGTCTACATCTCCAGCCATATTAGCGTCGATATACCCAACCAGCTTTGACTCATCACCACTAAAAAAAGTCATCAATCGGCAGTACCCTGAAGATATCGTAGAATCCACTTGACCGTACTCTATTGTACCCTTCCAGGATTGGAAGTATACATGCTAACTATGCCAACTGCATGAGCGATATCTGGCCTCGTACATACTATAGCATACATACGACTCCTCGCAGCTGAGACATATAGAACCCACTCCATATCCTCCTTCTCGTCCTCAGTAGATGGATACTGCTCCTCGGTGAACTTAAAGTGAGCCTCAATGAGGTTACTCATTTTCTTCGACCCATCCATCACGAAACACTGAAGTACCCGGTGAATGTACTTCTTTTGGGACAAGTGTAGCAGCTTGGACTCTCTCTCTCTCTCTCTCTCTCTCTCTCTCTCTCTCTCGGCTGATCTTTATCCCAAGAATAGTCTTTATTGCATCCAAATCCTTCATAGAGAAGGTCGCGCCCAGTTGGCGCTTCAACTCTGCTATTCTAGTGGCATTCTGACCCACCAGTAGCATATCATCAACATCGACAAAGTACCTCACAAATACATAGTGGTTCAACGTCGTCTGTGCGTAACCATGCTCCCCCATAAATGACTTAAACTTTCTGTACCACTGCCTCGGAGCCTGCTTCAGACCATATAAGCTCTTCCTTAACTGGCAGACCAAGTGTGACTTACCCTTCTCACAGAATCCCTCTGGCTTCTCCATGTACAAATCCTTCTCAAGATCACCATGGAGGAATATCGTCTTCACATCCATTTGCTCAACCTCCAAGTTGAAATTGGCTGCCAATGCTAGCACCACCCGAATAGAAGACTGTTTGACGACTGGCGAAAAGATCTTATCATAATCTATGCCTTTTTATTGATCGTAGCCTTTAACTACTAGTCTCGCTTTGTATCGAGGGCAAGTAGCATCATCTGTCTGCTTTACTCTGAACACCCATCGATTCTTCAAAGCCTTCTTACTCTTTGGCAACCGTACTAGATCATAAGTAGAGTTGGCCTCCGAGGAACTCATCTCCTCCTATATGTCCTCCATCCACTCCTGCCTGTGTTCTTCTTTCATAGACTTTATGAAATATTCGAGTTCTCTTTCGTCAGTCAGTAGCACATACTCACCCGGTGAGTAAATCATAGATGGTCGACGCTCTCTATCGCTTCTCCTTAATGGAACCACTGGTGCTAGCTGTATACCAACAGCCTCCTCCCCTTCAGGAACTACCTTTTCGGCATGCTCATCCTCCAGAGGGTCACCTTGACCACCATCAGCAAGCTGATGGTCAAGGTTGGGAGCAAATTTATGTACTGGCTCCCCCATAACTGGATCCTCTGTGATGTCCTCTGAAAACTGCTCGAAGCAAAATGACTCTAACTCAAGCAATTTCTCAGCCTCAGAAGGCATCTTAGAATCCTGAGTGTTGGTCATGGTCTGATCTTTGATGAATACCATGTCCCTGCTTCTGTAGAGCTTTCTTTCCACTGGGTCGTAGAGTCTATAGCCAAACTTATGCCGACCGTAACCGACAAAGACGCGCCGCCTCATCTTTGGCTCAAGTTTGGATCTTTCGTCCTTTGGTACATATACGAAAGCTTTGCAACCAAATACTCGCAGGTGATTATATGGAGATTCTTTGTCGTACCATACTTTTTCAGGAATATCACCCTGCAAAGGAGCACTAGGAGATAAATTAATAATATAAGCAGCTGTGTAAAGAGCCTCACCCCAATAGCTGTCCGGCAAGTTTGTTTCTGATAGCAAATACCATACCCTCTCCATCAGCGTCAAGTTCATCTGCTCTGCTATACCATTGAGCTGAGATATCTTTGGCGGAGTCTTCTGGTATCGTATCCCTTGCTCTTTGCAGCATGCATTAAAGGGACCGATATATTCGTCGCCATTATCCGACCGAACATATAGCAGCTTCTTGCCCTTTTTCTTTCAACGGAGACCTGAAACTCCTTGAAAGTAGGAAGTACCTGATCCTTGGTCTTTAAGGCATAGACCTAAACCTTCTTGGAATAATCATCAATAAAAGTTACAAAGTAAGAAGTACCACCAATAAATTTTACCTTCATAGAACCGTAAACATCCGAGTGAATCAACTCGAGCAACGCCGGCTTCCTTGAACTTGGATGACTTTGGAAAGATATCCTATTTTGTTTTCCATCCAAACAGTGCATGCACCTCTCCAGCTTTGTAGACTTGAGTCCGGGAATCACCTTCCTGTTCACCAAGTAGCTCATCCCCTTCTCGCTGATGTGGCTGAGCCACCTGTGCCACAACTCGGTAGACGCATCAGTAGTTGCGTTCACCTCATGTGTCCCCTGTGCGCTTCCTTCTATATAGTAGAGTCTGAACCTCTTGCTTCCTCTGGCAATCACCATCGAACCTCCAGAAAGCTTTCACTGACTGTTCCTGAAGAGATTGAAGAAACCCTCGTCATCCAACCTTCCAACCAATACCAGGTTAAAAAAAAATATCAGGGACATGACAAACATATTTCAGAACAAGAATTACACCCGTCTTTGTCCTCAAATGCACATCTTTAATGACAACTGCCTTTGACACATCTCTATTGCCTATCTTCAACACTCCACAGTCGCTTGTTGTGTAAGTAGCAAATAGTGCCCTGTTGTGGATACGTGCGCTAAAGCACCTGATTCCACCAGCCAAGAGTTGTTATCGTAGGCGAGGTTCATAACTACCGCATCACCTATAATGATCAGATCGCCTCCATGTGTCGAGGCCGTCGCTATAGTATTCTCGCCCTGCTTTCCCTTGTCGTCCTTCTTCTCTCTCTTCCAAGCGAAATAATTTTGCTTGATGGGGCCCTTATTGCCATAGTGGTAACACTCTGAGTCCTCGTACCGACCCTTAGATCTTTTCCTACTTTTGTCTCTGCCACCGCCTGGACCCCTGCTTTTACCCCTTCTGCGGCTCTCTGAAACAAGCGCCTCTGAGTAGGATATGGATGAAGTGGCCTGAGAATGTCTCCGTATCTCTTTATTCAGTACACTACTAGAAAAAGCGGGATTAGCGACGTATTTTAGCGACTCCAAGTAAAAATGTCGCTAAATTAGCGACTCCATAAAACACGTCGCTAGACGTCGCTAAATGGCGACATTTAGCGACGTTTAGCGACTTTTATTAAGATTTTAAAAGATTAGTCGCTATAAGTTCAATTAAGGTCGCTAAACGTCGCTAATATATCTGATTTAGCGACGTTTAGCGTCATAATTAGCGACGTATGTATCAAAAATATTTAGCAACGTATTTAGCGACGTCTTTGACGTCGCTAATTTTTATTTTAGCGACGTTTTTATATGACGTCGCTAAACGTCGCTAAATTTTGGTTAATTAGGGCTCAGTTTTCTTTTCCCCCATCTGTCAAAAAATTCAAAAGTTTTCGATTTCCTCCGCCCCCCCCTCTCCGGCTACTCCGGCATCCCCCTCCTCCTCCTCGAGCTCTAGGTAATCTCTCTCTCTCTCTCTCTCATGTGACACTGACACAAGACACACTTGACAGACATGACACACGCACAGAGGCACGACACATGCACACAGACACTGACAGACACACACACACAGACGCAGACACACACACACACACACAAACACTCACACAGACACTGATACTGACACTGACACAGGTACGACACACTGACACACACACAATATTTGATCTATTGGATGTGTCCATGTGAATTGAGGGTTGGTATCATGGTGGTGTGGTGTATGGAGGATGTATCCTAGAGTATCTTGGTATTGCACACCATATGTTTGTGAATTGGACTAGTGGTTGTGTGTGTGTGTCTATTTATGCCTTAGAGTATCATATGATATGTATATGTATATGTAAATTGGTGTATTATCTATTTGCATATGAGAGAGTGTATGCATATATAGGTGTATCTCGATATATATATATATATATATATATATATATATATATATATATATATATATATATATATATATATATATATATATAGGTATATAGCTACTGTTATCTGTGTTGGTGTTCATAGTGTCTTCTAGCTGTGCTTGATGTGGGAGAGGGTAGAAGAGTCGATTTGTGTGTGGGTGTCACTACTGAACTATGAGGCTTCAGGAACTGAACTCAATTCAGTTTGGTCTAGTGCATTAGGCAAGCTGGCAATGTGTTGCAGTGGTGTCGGGTTGGCACTGTGAGGAGGGGATTGGTTCCTGTCATCTTCTGCAGTGGGAGAGTGTTGGTGCACACTTGAGCAGCATCAAACACATGCATGCTTGAGCAATGGCAAGGCAGCAATAAGCACTGTTGTGAGCCATAGCAGTAGCTAAGGGCAGTTGGAAATAACTAAGTGAAGGGAAGATTTGGCCACTGCAGAATAAGTGCAAAGTATCAGAGGTTGCAGACTTAGTTAGGGTCTGCAGGCATGTGTTTGGGTTAAGGTATAGACAAGTATCGGGTAGGTGTTCACCGGTCACTTGTTGCATGCCAATACAACCCTTAACTGATACTATGGTATCAGGGATTTAATTGGCAAGAGTGATCAGTGCAGTGCAATTCAATTAGAGCACAAAAGTGCTGTGAAGTGAACTGATACTGTGGTATCATAGAGTGACTGCTATGGGTTGTAGTCCAGTGAGCAAGTATAAGGATGAAGTGCAAGGTGCCAGGCCAAGGGTAAGAGGCTCTCAGTGTGGATAGTAGAGTACTTAATTTCAAAGCAGAATATCCTAGTACGACCTAGAAGACATAGTGTAGCAAGGTATTAACCTAGTATTGACTAGTATAAACTAGTATGGATCTAGAAGTGGCTTAGAAACATCACCATGAACTAGTTAACCCTGTTTATCATTTCAAGGGCTCTTGGACTTTGATAAATGAAAGTATGTATTATATCAGTTATGAAATGAAAGTATTGCTTATTTTAGACTTTGATAAATGGTCAGTTGTTTTGAATATTGCTTATTTTAGACTTTGATAAATGAAAGTATGTATTATATCAGTTATGATTTTTATAGTACGGTTAAGTTATGAAGTTAGGTGATAAACCACTGTATGTAATGATTTATATGATACATACTGTCATTTTTGCAGAAGTATCTAGAAATGGATATGAATTACTATCTGCGTCATCGTTCGTGGATGTACAACCGTCATCCTGATGACATGTGCGGTGTGCGGGATGAATTCATTGAGGGTGTACAGCAGTTCCTGCAGTTCGCCAAGGCTTTCCCTCAGTACATGGACGGTACCA
The DNA here is from genome assembly GCA_036927795.1 of Iris macrosiphon. Classification (NCBI taxonomy): domain Eukaryota; kingdom Viridiplantae; phylum Streptophyta; class Magnoliopsida; order Asparagales; family Iridaceae; genus Iris; species Iris macrosiphon. The sequence goes on from JAYESA010000005.1 coordinate 232,889,320, forward strand.
AAATTAAGTGTCCGTGTGTGAGATGTCACAACAGGAAATATCATCCAGAAGTGGAAGTTACATATCATTTATACTCGAAGGGCTTCACGTCGAATTACTATCAGTGGACCGCGCACGGAGAACTTGTATCTCTAGCATCGGAGTCGGAGCCCTATGTGGAGCCGTATATGGATGTCCACGACCACGATGCTTACGACGACGGGTTGGTGAACATGGTTTATGATGCGGCGGGGCCTAGTTTCAATCCGGATAATTATGATGCGGTGGGACCTAGTTTCAATCCGGACAATTATGATGCAGCTGAGGAGGCACCGAATGCCGATGCTACAAAGTTTATGGAGTTGCTGGAGAATGCAAGGACTCCACTATATCCTGGTTGTGAGGATCATTCACCGTTGGAGGTGGTTACAAGATTATTGAGCATCAAGTCCGATTTTAACATGTCGCAAGAATGCTATAATCGACTGCTCGATTTGATTATAGAGATCTTGCCCGAGGATGCAAAGTTGCCTAAAGACTTCTATCGATCTAAGAGGATGGTGAGATCGCTTTGGATGGAATACGAGAAAATCAATGCATGTCGCAACGGGTACATGTTGTACTACAAAGACGACAAGGATGAAGATGCGTGCAGATTCTGTGGTGCTGATCGCTACAAGGCCACTGTTAGAGGAAAGTTTGTCGGTGCAAGGAAGCCTACCGATTCGATGCACTACTTGCCTTTGACGCCGCGGTTGCAGCGGTTGTTTATGGTTAAGGAGACTGCAGAAAATATGAGTTGGCACAGGCGAAAACAGATCAAAGGAGTATTGGATCATCCATCCGATAGAGAAGCATGGAAGCACTTTGATCGAGAGTATCCACATTTTGCCGAGGAAGCGCGTAATGTCAGATTGGGGCTCTCCTCTGACGGTTTTACCCCATTCGGACTTTCGGGCTTCCAGTATTCGTGTTGGCCTGTGATCGTCACTCCGTACAATCTACCGCCTTGGATGTGCATGAAGACTCCGTATATGTTCCTAACCGTTATTATCCCGGGTCCGAACAATCCGAAGAGGAATATCGATGTGTATTTACAGCCTTTGATAGATGAGTTGAATCAGCTGTGGGAAGTAGGTGCCAACATGTACGATGTTTCTAGAAAGCAAAATTTTCAGATGAGGGCAGCACTTATGTGGACCATCAACGACTTTCCGACCTATGGAATGTTATCGGGATGGAGCACCCATGGTCGTCTCTCATGTCCGTATTGCATGGACCGTACTCAGGCTTTTCATTTGAAACACGGAGGCAAACCGTGCTTCTTCGATTGTCATCGACAATTTTTGCCGAAGGATCATCCGTACCGAAGGAACCGGAATACTTTTCGTGCGGGAGTTGTGGAGAAGGCCAATCCACCGCCAAGGTGGCCCGGATGTACGATATGGGAAGAGGTAAAAGATTTACCAAGTGCTATCGAATAGCCTGCTAAGGGGTGCAAGTGTGACGGATTTGGTCGCACCCATAACTGGATGAAGAGGAGTATATTCTGGGATCTGCCATATTGGAGCACCAATCTGATCAGACATAACCTTGATGTCATGCATATCGAGAAAAATTTGTTTGATAACATAATTAATACTGTAATGGAGGTAAAGGGAAAGACGAAAGATAATCCGAAGGCCAGGTTGGACTTATAAGAAATATGTAGACGTCCTGCATTGCATTTGATAGAGGAGGGGAATGGAAAGTTAAAGCAGCCTAAGTCAATTTTTTCACTGGAGAAAGAGGATAAAGGTAGACTTTGTAGGTGGATTCAGGGTCTAAAGTTTCCAGACGGGTACGTGTCAAACTTGAGAAGATGCGTCGATCTCAAGGAGAACAAACTGGTGGGTATGAAGAGCCACGATTGTCACGTATTCATGGAGAGGTTAATTCCGATTGCATTTCAGGAATTCTTACCGCAGGTCGTTTGGGACCCATTGACAGAGCTGAGCATATTCTTCAGAGATCTTTGTTGTACTAAGTTGCTCGTCGATCGTCTAGAAAAGCAAGAGAAGGACATTACGGTAACACTATGTAAGCTCGAGAAGGTGTTTTCTCCTGGATTCTTTGACTCTATGGAGCATTTGCCAATTTATCTTTCCTATGAGGCACGTGTTGGTGGTCCTGTCGGTTATCGGTGGATGTACCCCTTCGAGCGGTATCTGAATCACCTAAAGAGAAAGGTGAAAAATAAGGTACGGGTTGAGGGCTCTATTTGTGAACTTATGTTCTCGAGGAGATTACAAACTTTTGCTCGACGTATTTCAAACCGTATGTAGCTACTAATAGGACGAAAGCTCCAAGAAACGACGACGCATATCAGGAATCTAATGATGCAATACTCAAAGTATTCAATGCATCCGGAAAGCCTTCGGAAAAAATAAAGAAGAGATATTTGAATGACGATGAGCTAAGGGCTGCTCAATTGTATATATTACTCAATTGCGACGAGGATGAAGTGGAGAAGCTAGAGGGATAAGTAATTAATACGTCCACGTTTACATCATCTCAATATAATAGTATAAGATACTATTATGCTACTAATCAGCAGTTGCTTCATTGTTTTTCAGCACATATAATGATGAGTTGAGGTCGGTTAGACCCTACATAACAGACGAAGAAGTAGAACAAGATATGAGATGCCATTTTCTTTCTTGGTTGAGCGCATATGTAAGATGCTTGGTAATTACTTTTTATTTTTGCACTTACAAAATAAATAACTTACTATCGCTACTTTGGTATTTAGGTCGATCGTCTAATAACACCCGAGACTGAATCTATTAGAACTCTAGCCAAGGGACCAATTACTGCCGTAAAAATATGGCCAAGTTTCTGTGTGAATGGGTTCAGGTTCAAGTCAACAAATGCTCCTATCAGAGACAGCTTTCTGGATCTTGATTCCACGAAAAATAGTTGTTTGTGTATCAAATCTTCGAACTACAACGACGTCAATCCGGGCAATAATTTTTTTGGCATCTTACGAGAGATTGTGGAGTTGACATATAATTATGGCACAGAACCTGCTAATATCGTGCTATTCAGGTGTGAATGGTTCGATCCGATTCAAGATCAAGGTTGGAAAATTGACAAGCATGGCCTTGTGGATATAAACTACAAGCGTAGATATCAAGGCTACGAACCATTTGTCCTATCAAGTCAGGCTCAGCTCGTGTACTTCACAACTTATCCTAGACGGGGGACAGCAAGGTCGGATTGGTGGGCAGTATGCAAGACTAAAGCTAGAAATACCTTTGACATTGACAAAATAGCTTATCAGGAGGACGATCTACCTCTTGTAACAAATATTGTAGATGTGGACTCAACGGAAGTTACTCATTACATGAGTAATAATGTAGAAGATGTAGAATTATCCGAAGAGGACGACTTAGTAGATGAAAGTGAAGACGAGGAAGAGGAAGAGGATGACGAGGAAGGCGAACAAGATAAATTTTTTGAAGATGATTAAAAATAAAATATATTGCATGTAGAATGTAACTATATTTTGACTGTAGAATGTAGATCAAGGTTGGAAAATTGACAAAGTAGATGTACCCATTAACGAATATATGTATTATATTTTGACTGTAGAATGGTTTGAGATATTCATCATATTTCGACTGTAGAATGTACTATATATTTGTGTTTCTCTTTATTCATCATATATTGTTATCAGATATGACAGGACGACGCGGAGGATTCGGCAGATCCCGAGGTAGACAGAGTACTCCTCCGGTACTGCCTACTGTTGGTTCTGGATCATCGTCGCCCAGTACTCCAGTATATCGATCACTCACATCTCCGACTGTTGGGACGAGTAGTTCCTGGCGTGATAGTACACCCTCGTTCAGCGTTCCTCCTGCTGACGGAACCATGGGGACAGATGAGCATGTCGAGGAGGTCGTGCCCACGTTGTCCCAGCATCAACAAGATCCTCCATGCGCACCTCCGGAGGAGACGAGGACAGAGATTTGGGCCGACGGTACAAAGTAAGTCAATTAGATGGTTTAGTATATATTTGTGTTTCTCTTTATTCATCGTATATTGACTTTTTCAGTATTCTAAATTATTATCTCTGTATAGATATCGTCCATCGTCGGTTCAGAGACGCTTGGGCCAATTTCTGAGGAACAACTACGGTGGCCCTTGGATCAACTACTCTGAGGCTCCGGAGGAGAGGAAGGCGTTCTGGTTTGCGCACTTCCAGGTAAAAGTATATTAAATAAATCTTCTAATTTATGCATATTATATAACTTATCCGTGATGCTAACTTACTAAATTATTTATTGTAGAAAACGTATTTTTATCCTCCGTACCGGGCCGAGTTGATCGAGCAGCTCTTTCCTACCGTTGCCGCCAAGCTTATCCGAGATGCTCTGGATGACCAGAAGGCTCATGATCGTGCTGGAAAACCGATCCAAGGTTGGATCACGCCTGAGCAGTGGACTACGATGAGGGCTAGATTCGACGATCCGAGCTACAAGGAAAGGTCTAAGAAGGCCAAGGCGGCTAGGCAGAATGCTGCCAAGTGGTGTGGTGGCTCGATTCCCATGACGGAACATTTCCGTCGTTTGGTATATTTTTTCTTTTAAAATATATTATTTTAATATAAGTACCATAAAATGGTACTTGGAAAAAATGTTTAAGTTTAGTAATAAATAATATATTTTTAACAGGTACAGAGGGGTGAGGATGCAAACATGGTGACCGTCTTCTTGGCCACCCATCGCAAGGACAAAAATTTCATTGATGAGAGGGCCTCACAGACCTATGTAAGTATTACTTTACTTTGTGTTAATTTTAATATAACTTAGGCAATTATCGAGTTTCCAAACCTTTCTAGGCCGGGTATCTTAGGCTGCGTGAGTGGGCGACTGCTAGTACACCTACACCTGGAGAGGCTGGTACTTCGTCGCAGCCCGCTCCAGCTCCGTCGGCGGACAACCTGTGGGTGACCGCAGCTGGTGGTCTCCAGAGGGGTACGTACTACGGTACGGGCTCCTATGGCGCCCTGGTTGCGACGCAGTCATCTAGGGCCTCCCCGACAACTGCGCATTCCACACAGCCCTCGCAATCGCAGCCCTCGCAGTCGTCGGCCAGAGTCCAGGAGGCCATCCAGGAGGTCGTTGACCGTCAGATTGTGTCTCTCCGTGACGAGTTGCTGCAAAGTATGGAGGAGCAGCCCCGGTCCCAGCCGCAGGCGGACGATCCGATGCTCATCGCACGATTGGATATGCTCGACCGCAGCATGACGGAGCTCCGGGATTTGACAAATGATATTAGAGCCTCCAATGACCACAACATCATGGAGTTGCAAGCGTCATAGCTATCAATGGGCGAGAAGCTGACGATGATGCAGGATTCAATGGTTCATAGCAGTACGAGGCTGTTATCTACCTTGGATTCTTACAACCAGCGACTCGCAGACTTGGAGCGGGCACGGCCTCCTGGTGCGCCTACATCGACACAGACTCCACCGACGTCACTGCCTTCTCCATCGACATCGGTGTCGATTCCACGGGACGAGTATGAGGAGTTCTTATCCTTCAAGCGCGCCGGTGGTCAGCCTCCTGCAGATCCGCAGTAGTATAGTTAGTTACTGGATATTTATATTTTTTTTATTATTTAGGATGCGATTGTATGGATATAAATTTGCCATATTCTTTACGTTTACGATAAGATTTGCTGGATGCTTTCTTTTCTTCAAATTTTATTATATTATTCATATTTTGGTTTACAACTGATGACTGATACTTGGCCTGTATTTACCCAGTGCACTAGAATTTTTTTCCTTGGTGCTGCTACTGTGTTCTTTATTCAATTATTTCTACTACCATCATATACCTGATAATGAACCCAAGGGGGGTGGTAAACCCAGAAATGCAATATTTTTTTTATTTTTTTTAAAATTAGCGACGTTTTTAGCGACGTTTAGCGACGTTCTCTTAAGTCGCTAAATACGTCGCTAATTAGCGATGCAGTAACCAGTCGTTAATACGTCGCTAATGACGTCGCTAAAAACGTTGATGTACATCACAAATTGCTGACATGGCAGTATTGCCAGGTCATTAAAGACGTCGGTGTAACGTCGCTATATAAGTCGCTAATCAGCGACGTTTAGCGACTTTAATAAACGTCGCTATTTAGTGACGCGGCGTCGCTAAACGTCGCTAAATTTAGCGACACATTAAAGTCGCTAAAAAACGTCGGCATAGCGACGTTTTTTGTTTTAGCGACTTAGTTTTTTTCGACTACTTTAAAATGTCGCTAATTACGTCGCTAAACCAAATTAGCGACAATTTTTGGTTATTTAGCGACGTTTTTAGACGTCGCTAATTTGACTTTTTCTGGTAGTGGTATCCCACTCTTGGCAGACTCCAGACTGACTACGCCTTCCAGAGCAAAAGCGATCATAGACACTCGTACGGTCTGCCACGAGTCTGACAATGTACACAGCAGGCTAGCCATAGTTCCTAAACCTCATCGTCGAACTTGACCCCATCGAAGATAGCTGGTCAACCATGTCCTGGAACTCACTCAAATGATCCGTAATGGATGCCCCATCTTTGTACCGTATACCCATTATCATCCGGATCAGGAATAATTTATTTATCCCAGTTTTCTTCGCATACATAAATTTTAGCTTATCCCATAGTGTCCTTACGTGCTCAATACTGAAAACGTGGTTTTACACGTTCTCGTCAACGAACTTTCTGATGTACCTACACACCTGTATATTCTCGAACTTCCAGTCCTCTTCGAATTTGTCACTGGACCTCTCGGAAGCAAATACTGGCAGATGCAGCTTCTTGACAAATAGCAGATCCTTCATCTTTCTTCTCCAATAATGATAGTTGGTACCGTTCAGGTTTACCATGTGCACCGGCTTCGCGTTCATCTCTCCTCCTTGGTTTGCCTGTCAACTCCTAACACCCTTCTGAAATTCCAGAACCTGGCTCTAATACCACACCGTTGGGAATAAAACGCGGAAACCGTTTCCCAAACCAGAGAGTACCTGCGAGAGAACTGAGCAAAACGCACAAACCCAAAAACATCAAACACAAATCGTAGACACAGAGATTTTTACGTAGAAAACCCAGATGAAAAAATTACGGGACGATCAGAGTCTAACCCTGAAGAACCTCCACTAATGGAATAAAGAGATTACACCCTCTACAAGCTCCTCACTGGTCCAACACGGATCACCGTAACTCTTTGGAACATAAAATAGATTACAACCACGAAGAAAAAAGACAATAAAAAATACTCCAAATTGATCCCCTTCTCCGAAACGGCCTCCAATCCTTCTTTCACCTCTCCAAAGTTGTAATGGCACTTTTGCCATCTTTTTTACTCTCTTATTTTTTTTCTCATGTTGTTGTATACTGCATGAGCCTTTATATAAACCCTTGCATGAATTATGGTTTCCATATAAAAATCTATATATGAAAGCCAAAAATATTTATAGAAATCCAATTACATTCAATTATATATTTAATGGAAATCAAATCATAAATTAGCTTACCATAAATTAGAAATCCAAATATATGGAAAATTAATATATGAAAAATCCAATCATAAATATATAATTAAAGTCAAAGATGAAAATCTAATATAATATTTGCTTACCATAAATGTTTCAATACACGACGTTCTGACACACGGATGGTGCTCGTCGCACTCCGGGGTATTCTCCACATCGGTTGAGAACCCCACCCACTCCAACATCTGGAATGCCCATAAAGGTAGTTTATGGGAAGTTTAGTCCACATCCGATGTATAGATGATTGAGATTGATTTAGGCCTTAATATCTTTCTAAGGCATATGGACACGGTTCAATATCATATCTCATGTATCAACTTCCGTTCGGATAGCACCATGTTTTCAACATTGTGGTATCACATCCAAGGTTACGAGAGACTGGTTTGGACACTCTAGCTAGTTGGTTTGAGACAGATTATTTGTATTGCTTCTAAGGTGGAATTAGGATCATTCTTTATAAGGTGGTATGGGTGCAGTAGAACATCACATACCTAATGTTGGAGAAACTATACGTATTGACTTCAAAAGGCCTCACCCCCAAGGTAGAGTAAGACATGTGGTTAGCACCCAGTAGTGGTGCGGATGAACGTGTTTATTTGGTTCTGTGATCGAATAGATCAAGATGACAATATGTTGGATCTTCCGATGGCTGCTAAGTTAAAAATTGTTGGATTGTATCTCGTATGATGTTCAATGTACAAAGTAGTGACAATAGAAGGAGATTACTAGAAGTTTAGTTCCACATCAAATAGAAAATGGAAGAATGAGGTAAGATAATTTGGATTGGTCCCTACCTTAATAAGATTTCTTTTTTGCGACGTATAGATCCAGTCTAAAATCATATCTCATGGATCAACTCGTATTCGAACAAAAAACGGGACAAGAACAAATTAAAGAGAGAAAAGAAAACACACTATGTAAACCTGTAAATATTTAGGAGAAGACGAGTCGATATCAAATTTTACATTGCATTTTTAACTGACTTTCTTGCAACAATATGATGAGTACTTGATCGACCTCAAGAACAGCACATACTTTCACTATGCGATCCATATGTTTACAAGTACAATTTGGACATGAAGCTAGCTCAACTTTGAGCTAAAAAGTCCCTCGACAGAGCCAACCAGAGCAAATATGCTGACAATCAAGCACACGACGCTGAAAACCTCCAGAATTACCCACTTCCTGCTCCAAGAACCGATCTTCTTCTGCACAAAGTACATCTCGACCGGGAAGTAGATGGCCATGGGCCAGAAGTTGAGGGCACCTAGCACTCCCAACACGTCGTTGAAGTACGGAAACACCATTGCCAGTCCAGTCGTCGAAGCCACGTAGAGAGTTCGGAAGCACAGCCTCAGAAGGTTCAGCTTGTACGGAGGCAGCCACGGTAGCTTGACGGTGATGAACTTGTTCACGAATCCGCTGTTGGGGAACCTCGCCGTGAACCATCTGTCTGCAAACGCGAAAACGGGCTGGCTGTACATCTAGTGAAACAGTAAGCAAAGACCTTTAGCATCCTTACAATACCAAGAAGCAATATCTACATCAAGGTTCACAGTACCGATATCATCGGGAATAGGTATCGGATAATTTCTGTGAGTATCGGGATCGACAATATCGGTTGTTTTGGTTCAAGAGTATCGATTTTTTTTTAATCGAAAAGAAATTAATTATTAATGGTTTAAAAAAATATTTTATATATTTAGACATAATTTTAAGTATTTTTAGTGTTATTTTTGGGTAAAGTGTAAAAAAATCCTTCCTTAGATTTAGGTTTTTGCAATTAAAGGCTCATGGATTTAAAAAACCTTCGTATTTTATATTTGGTGTATTTTGCACCCAATTTAATTTTCTGTCGTTAACGGACGTCAAATTCGACGTAAAATAACTAATATACCCCTCCCTAACCCTAATCATAATCCTAATCCAATCATAATCCTAACCCTCTCTCCCCCCCTCCTTCTTCGGCGGTGGGGCGGCGGCTCGGGGAGGAGAGGGGGTGAGGGGCGGGGTGGAGGGGGAGGGGAGCTCGGGCCGAGGGGGTCGGCGCCGGGGAGCTGCGCGCGGGGTCCGGCTCGGGGGTGGCCGGGGGGCAGTTGTGCGGGGGGCCGGCTCAGGGGAGATGCGCTCGGGGGAGCTACGCGCGGGGGAGGCCGCGGTGGAGCTGTACGGGAGCGGGGGCGGACGCAGGGGTGCTGCGAGCGCGTGGGGGCGGCCGCGGGGGCGGCTGTGGGAGAGCTACGGGGAGAGCGGTGGAGGAGGGGGGGCTGAGGGTCGGGTTAGTGGTGGTGATGATGGTGAAGGTGGTGGTGGGGGAAGGGGGAGGAGGAGGAGGGTTAGGGGGGAGTGGGGGAAGGGAAAGGGTAGTTTAGGATTTTCGTTTTTTTTAACAGTATTTTTTTACGAAAAATGAACAGAATGGACTATTTAGAACAAAAAATTAATAAGGTCTTAATTTGCTAACGAGACAAATTACGGAAGAAATTTTTTACACTTTATCCGTTATTATTTTTTTATTAGTTATGAAATTTAATGAAATAGTTGTCATCCTTGTCATTGATTTACATGTGATACATAATTTTTTTTTTCTTTTACATACTTTTACAACTTTACTAAGCTTTTACATCCTTGTTGATTGGTTTTTTTCGTTCAATTTTTTGTCAAATTGACTGGAAAAGAGACCCCAAATATCGGTATCGGTCAGTATCGGATTTCGGTCGGTATCAGATCGGAACATGTCAAACCGTAACGATATCAGCCGTATCAGATCGGTATCAGCCGATACCGCAAACTATGATCTACATACTACATGAGACAAAAATGGACACTGCAACATGGACACAACGTCTATTTTCAGTTTCCTAGTTATTTTGCGGTATCAGTCGCATATCTAGTACTTATTCCACATTCTTGGAATGTGCGACTTAACTACTGGGGAGGAGCATGTTATGCAAACACATTCTATATTCGTTAATGAATTACCAAGAATGGGTTGAACTGGTTTAAAAGTCAATATTTAAAATCACTCAAAATCAAATTGCTCAAAATTGTTCATAACCGGTACTCTAAAAATATCCCATAAACCGTAGCCCCATAATTGTCAAGCAGACCCTAAAGAATGACTAATTAAAGGCCGGCATGTCATCATAACGATCTAACTCAATACTAACTACTGGGAAGGAACATGTTATGCAAACGTATCCTAAATTACTATTGGGACACCCTCAACTATAGCCTTAGGACGTTTTTGGCACCTTAACTTTTCACTATTCGATTTTCGCATCCCAATTTCACAAATTGCTCTTTTGAAACACCTTTTAGTCAATTTTGTAGTACATCGAGACTACTTCAAAATCATATCTTGTAGTAGAAAAACGCTATTTAAATACTTGTATTATGACCAAAGGCATTACCCTAGTGATAATGTGGCGGGCCGCCTTGGAGTAGACTAAGGTTCGAATTCCCCCTCCGCTGGCTGAATGGCTCTTATAGTCACGGGTGGAGCCTAGATTTATATCAAAAAAAAAAACTTGCATTACTAGATATAATTTTGAGATGGTCCCGATGTGCTTCAAAATTGACGAAAGTTATTTGAAAAGAACAATTTACGAAGTTGGAGTGCCAAGTTGCCAAAAACATTCGATCCAATACATTACCTGATAACCACCAACTAGGTGGAGAACAATGCAAGCGTTAGCGAAGTCCACAAGCCAGTAGGGCTCGTAGAAGCCGAATCCGGTCAGGAGGTTCCCCGGCGTGTCATCCCCGAAGGCAGCATAGCCGAAACAACCGCAGCCGAGGTAGAAGAATGTGGTGATGAGGATGGAGATCACGGACCCTTTCTTCATGGTCTTGTTCTCAGCTGGTGGTGATTTCAGAGTGTCCTTAATGAATGAAAATTTTGCCAAACACATCTTAGTTTCTTAATTCCAGCAATAGATTTACGGCAGGAATGTCAAGAATGCTTTATAGGGATAGAAATCACCTGTATCTCTAATAGAATCAAGGAGTATGGGTAGGCAAAAGCTATGTCTCCAAGTGCTTGAGAGATCCTCCAGACTTTCTGAGATGGTGTTGGCATGGGGATCCCTCCAATTCCTCCTTTGATTCTCCCGTTTCCTACAAATATCAAACTTATCATGAATACATAATTTACCAGTAAGAGTTCTTAGTTATGGATATATGCTCAGTTCAGAACAGATTATTATTACTTGGCGCTTATGAACGAAGTCTGAATTTTTATTTACCTAAGCTTACAAAATATTTCTAGTGAATGACTTTTTGTAATACCTATTTATGTAATATACTGTTTAATATTGAAAGGATAATCATTGGAACTCAAACTTCATCAGAATTGGCTCATTCTCAGTTTTCTTCCTCTTCATAAAAGAAAAGATCTTTCTTTGTATGGCACCATCAGCTTGAAATATATATATATATATATATATATATACTATTTGACCTCAAGCCTATGTTGCACAATACGGACACGGGATATGGACATTTAACGTAGTCCCTATGTTGCACGAACACTGATACGGATACGGCTAGACAAAACGCATATACTGACACCATTTTTCCGTGTCAGCGCAATATTGCCTCAAGGCAATCATGCGGAAAATGACAAGTTGATCATGTAGATGTATAATTTCTGAATTCTATGGTCTATATACCCGATATGAAGTGTTTGTCAGAATCCCTTCATACCTTTGGAATTCTCTCTATACAGAAATACTTCATGTGTGAATTGTGTTAAATGCTGAGAGATTACCAATCTACCACCTAACCAAGAACATAAATAGAACCTTACCAATAACTTTGGCGAAGCCAAGTCCGAACCCGATGGAAGAGTAACAAAAGGACATAATCGCAGCCAGAATGGAGAGCCACTCCATATTATGGAAATCCGGTATCTGAGAGAGAAGTATCTGAACAGCACCAAATATCAGCATGAAGGAAGTAACACTGAACGAGCATGCAGCATCGCGCCCTTCCATATGGTAGCAGTCTGATTTCTGGATAGCCCTGTGTCGAAACCAACCCGTAAAATCTACTCTCCCTCTCTAGTAAATTAACTCGAAATCGAGAGAAAACATATCTAAACTACATTAATTGAAGTACCTCATACAAGTTGAAGTAGTGATAACATAGGCGATACCAGTCCCATACATACTCAGATACTGGAGAAACCCACAGAACCATGTCGACTTCTCGCCTGAACTATGAGTGAAAGCTTAGTATACGAAGAGATTGTATAAAATAGACGTAGAATGGTGAAAACGAAAATAAGTCTATATTGGTGGAATCGGGTATAGAAATGTGATTCTAACCGAAAATAAGTTATGAAGTAATGCTCGTAAAATGGTGAAAACAAACAAACGATAAAAAAAAGAGTGGAATGAAATTTGGTGACAAGTTACCTAAGTTCACTCTGACCGCATCCATGTAAGAGTAGTTTCTTCTTCCGGTAACAGGATGGGGAGACCTGTAACAGTCTGCGAGAAGGAAGGCAGAGACGTAAGTGACGAAGGCGAAGCAGACCATGGCCACCGGGCCTGCAACCCACCCCAGTTGAGCGGTGCTCCACGCCAGGGAGAGCACGCCCGAGCCGATGACCGCTGTGATTATGTGGGCGACGCAACTTCGTACCGTACCTGGAACCAATTTGGAGTCAGGGATAGCTAGTACTGGTCAGGATAACTAAGAAAAACATTGATCAAAGAAGAGTGCTATGATATGATTTACCAGTTCTTATACGCCCGTCATCTTCGTATAGAGGTTCTGATAACTCGAGGGATTTCTCAGTATCTACTCCCATTTTTTTTTCAAGGTAAGTTGAGTTACTAAGCAGTCTATGAAGACGAGATGAGTTTCAGGGAAGATGGAATCGATATTTATAAAATGAGTGAGCTCTATGGTGACGGTTCGGATACAATAAGTTAAATCTGGGGATTTTGTTTTCTTCTCCATTGGATAAGGGTACTGCGCGTCATCTCTACTCATATAAGTTGGCGGGAAAACCGCTCAAAATTTAGCGCCGTTTATAAATACTCCATTAATTATTTAAAAGAATAATATTTTTTTTTTTAATGTCCGGCGATACGTACGAGACTTTACCCATTGTATGTCATTTGGGTCCACTGTCCCCACACCTCTTCCGCGGTTTGATTCCGAGGCCTCCGTCCAGTCAGAAAGGTTATACCTCTTCTCACTGACCACAAGAGCCAGTTATAAAATAATAACTTATTATTTAACTATCTAAATAGAATTTATTTATAAATAAATAATTTTAACTCAAAGTGGTTAAGTTGGTAGAAGGTGGTAGGTATTTTTCTTCGTTGTTTGAGTTCAATTTCTTGGAATAAATTTTGTAATTTTTTTTTCTTCGGATTCTGTCACAGTTTCTTTATTTGAGAAAAGTATTTCCGCGGTATTTCTTTCCCAACAATATTATCTTGAAAACTTGTATCATATTATATGCAAGTTTTATATTTAATAAAATTATAATGTGAAGTGTTTCAAGTGTACTACCAGTTTTCTTCCGGTACCCAACATTCATGAATATTGAGGTGGGCTTTTGGCAACATGGTGAGAAGTGGTTATTGTCATCTAATGGAAACAGAGAGCAAGACAAAGGCTGGTTTGATTCTTTGGGAAAGGATGATGGACCAGCTAGCTGCTTTTTATATCAAAGACAATGTCATTTTATATTGATGGATTGATTGTCTTTAACTAGCCAGCTAGCCCAGCTTCCTGCTAGTTCTGAGAATCTAGTATTTTCTACTCATTTTTTCCTAAAGGGTTTCTTGAGCACCACAACTCAATGTTCTTTTGTGACAACTAGAGAATTTAAGTCAAAACTAATGACTAATATTTCTATTCATTACACTTCCTTTTCACAGCATATTGTATACTGTAAGAATCACATCTCCAGAAAAATGGTCGTCACATTGAATCAAAATTTCTTATTTTAAAAATTCCTTCTCCAATACAAATGTGAAGTTGGTTGTAAAGTTGACATAGCAATGACAGGACAAGAACAATGTGAAGTTGGTTGTCTAGATCTAGACAATAGACTTCACAATGATTTTATTTCACATCATCAATTATGAATAAAAATATTTATAAAAAAAGAAAAAGGTGAAAAAGTTATTTTGGAAGTTGAAAAAAAAGTAGTTTTTATTGTCTTTCAATAGTTTTGCATTGGAGAACACTTTTCTATCTCTGAATATAATCTTGCCATATAGAAAAGACATTGTTTTGTGTCTTATGTCACGTTGAAATTATAATACAAAACAAGACAATAGGGTTGGAGATGCTCTTGTTAGTGCTTATGTTGATGTATTAATCAGAATCAGAATGTTTTCCGCCTTTTGTTTATGTACATATCTTGAATAATAATGCTTTTGGAAATTTAAAATTTCTTTCAAATTTAAAGCTAACATAGGGAGGACCATTTCCTCAAAAGGAGCGTGTAGGAAAAGGAGAAAAAGAGAGCGAGTCGTTGAACAACTTTCAACTTGAGTTGAAAAATCTGAAGGCAGCAATCGCTATTATTAGCTTCTCATTTAGGATCCACCACGCAATAGGAAAAGTTGAAAGCAGTACAAAGTTTTTCTTTTTTTTTTCTTCTTTTCGAAGTAGACCAATGATGATGAGGTTCACGAAAGAGATTCTATAGGCACATCTTCTACTTGTCAAACTTTCTGTTGGATTCCTAGTCCGCAAAAGTCACTTGTATAAATATAAGGTTTAATTACAACTTTGATATTCTCAACTATTCAAAAAATTTATTTCGATACTTTCAACTTTGATAGATGTTAATTTTATATCATAAAAAAAAAATGGACCAAATTGCCCCACCTTCTACCCCTTTTTCCAACTCCGACGACCTCCCCTCCGGCGACACCCCCCCCCCTCCTGTCCCGACGACCCACCGCCGCTCGTGTCGTCCTGCCTCCGTCGTCCGTCGCTGCTGTTGATGCTCGCGCGCGCACCCCTGCCCCCGTGATGTTGCTCTGCCCACCCGCGTCGTCCGTCCGCCGCCGCCAGCGCACGCCCGTCCGCACGCGCCACCCTCCCGTCGCCGTCCGCGTGCGCACGCCCGCACTGCTGCTCCGGACGCAAGAAAGCACGTGCGCTCGCGTTGCTGTTCCGCCCCCGTCCTCTCTGGTTGCCGGCACCGAAGAGAGAGGGGGGCTGCTGGAGAAAAAGAGAGAGAGGGAGGGGTAGTTTTGTCTTTTTTTTAAATTTGGATATTAACATGAAAATTATTATATAGTTAAGGGTATCAAATTAGCACATATAAAAGTTGAGGATATCAAGTTAAACATTTTGAATAGTTGAGGGTATCAAGTTGTAATTTAGCCTAAATTTAATAGTTTGTAGTATCGGTCGCTACGGATACAATACGATCAATATTCATACGGTTATATTGTTTTATGTGTCCCAATTCGATACGGTTATATTGTTTTATGTGTCCCAATTCGATACCGATTAACTAATATCGATGTTGATGGTCTCTTTTTCAATTAATTCGATAAAAAAAATTTAAAAAAAAAAATAGTGTCAACGGATGATTCACTAACAGATAGTGTATCGATATGGTTTCTTATTAATAAATTATAACAATTACAATTCGTCGAAGTTATATATTTACAAATATATTTTATTTTATTTAAAATTAACGAGAAGCAGCATATAATATGTAATATTATGTGTAAATATATCAAATATTTTGTAGATTTTAAAAAGATTTTTTACCATTTGTCTTTCTGAAACTAATAACCCAATACTCCGAAACCACAGGTATTGATACCAATAGAAAGGGGCCGAAACATATCCAGATACCGATATTTTGATTTTGAACTTTGATAATATGAGGCATTAACCAACACATCTTAGCTAGAAATGGACAGAAATATCTTACGCACAAGATTTTTTTTTAATCCCAATGAGACTGTTCTGCATAACCTTTACTAGACATGGGTTTAGCTAGAAGCATCTAGAATTTTCCAAAGTATAATGGAGTCTTCATGAAATCTCATGAAACCATATTAGCTTTCTAGAAATTTTGGAATCTTTCATACAAATATCTAGGACCTAGAAACTTCTTGTAAGACTCTTTAAGTGGGAGGCTCATTTGCTCCTTATCACTGGATATTATAAGCTCCTTTCAATATAGTGAAGTTTTTCAAGTTCCACTCTTATTCCACTATTCTTTTCTTAGCATGGTATAGCTAAGTTCGTTCGACGAAGATTTGTACAGGTCTTCGAAGAGAAAGTTCGTACACCGCACTTGGTGAAGTGTACAAAAAAATACTAAGTCCTTAACAAATGATATCAGATCGAAGGTCGATCGTCGCCATGTCAACATCCGTGATCGTCCACGAGGAGCGTCTTGCATTGTTCAAAGAGAAAGCCAAGAACACCAGTAGGGACAACTTCGTAAGGAGTCGTTGTTGGAGCGTACCCTTGATGATTAGGTGTCCCACATAGACCTCTAGGAGAAAGGCGTAACATAAGTGTGGAGAAAAATCAAGCAGCTTACGAGAAGTTCTCTTGGATTGGAAAGTGATGTTGTCAATGTCATGACGCTATTTCGATATCAACTTCGAGAGGTCCGGGATGAGTTCGAGAAGGAACGCAAGGTGGCTCGTAAGGAGATTGCAAAATTTTACGAGAAACTTAATAAGGCCAAGACCGTATTTCTCGAGAAGGCTATCGTCAATGGTAAGACTTCGAGAAGGAAGGTGGCACCAAAGATGGAGTATCCCGAGTCTAAATCCTTCGACGGTGTCTAGACGCGAAAGAAGTGGAGAACTTCGTATGGAACATAAAGCATTACCTTAAGATACTTCGCATCGAGGACGAGACCGATAAGGTATACATTGTGTCTCTTTACTTTACTGATAATGTTATGTCAAAGTGGTGTCGTAGGTGCATGAAAAAAGAGAAGAATTTGTGCTCGATTGAGACTTGGAAACATCTCAAGAAGCTAGGGAGATCAAGGTCCAGTTCTATCCAGAGAACATCGATCGAGTTTGTTGCAAGGAGGAGATTGAAACAACTCAAGCACATTGGGTCAATTAAGAATTATGTTGCAGAGTTCGCTCATCTCATGCTTGCCATTACCAATATGGACGAAGAAGACTATCAATTTTTTCTTCTTGACGGGCTGCAATCGTGGGCGTCATATAAGAGTTGTAGAGGCAACAGGTTCATGACTTGAACATTGTCGTCTCAGCAGCCGAGAAGCTTACGGAATATCGACAGAGCGAAACGTCCAAATATAAGCAAAAGACCACCACCAAGGCCAATAGCAAAAAAAAGAAAGGGAAACAATAAGAAGGAGGCCCTTCGAAGGACAGGCAACATGTGAAATCCCAGACGAAGAAAGTTGAGTGTTTCAAGTGCGGAGGTAATCACTTTGTACTCGATTGTAGGAACAAAGGCGAGTGTGTGAACGCAGTCCAACATGAGGAGACCGAAGATGAGGAGCCACGAATGAGGGGCACAGATGAGAGTCCTACACTTGTTATATGCCTTGAAAAGCAAGCTCTTTGCGGCTAGCGATCGACTAGGGAATTATTAATGTACGCGGATGTGAAGATCAACGACAATAGTACGAGGACGATGGTCAACACAGGAGCTACGCAAAAATTCATCTCGGATATTGTAAACCCCCTGATTTTTCAGGAATTTTTAAAATAGATTTTCCATAATTTTCTGGAATTTTCTGTGATTTTTAACTAATTAAAACTAAGGTATTTTGTAATTAAATAATTTTTAAATAATATTAATTAATATTAAAATATTATGAAAATAATATTTTTTGGTGTAAAATGAAAAACTAGACATAGGTTAATTTTTCGGGAATTTATTGGACCCTGAAAATATTTTTTAAAGCCCTAAAAACTAATTTATATTTAAACCAAAATAAACCCTGAATTTGAACCCGGTTTATTTTAAATAAACCAAACCGAACCGCAGTCAAACCGAACCAAACCAAACCCCGCTCTTAACGGGTCGGGTCAGATCCGACTTGAACCCGACCCGGACCCGTTAACCTGGTCGGAAACCTAACCCTAATCCTAATCTGAATCTAATTACTGTTCCGGCGGCGCCCCTATTTAACCCAGCCCCGCTCCGCCTTCCCTCCTCCTTCCTCCGCCCCGCTCTACCACGACCCCGACCCATAGCCCCGAGCTCCACCAAGCCATCTCCTCCGCCTCGTCGACGAGCCCCTCTGCTGTGTCCTCAACCTTCAGACACAGCAGCTCCAGCGCCGCCGTCTCCTCCTCCCAGCAGCGCCGCCCTCCGCCTTCCTCCGCGAGCCCTCTGCCGCAGCCCTCAACCCCGACGAGCCCCTCCGGCGTGTCTCCGGCCATCGAACCCTAACCCTAGACCGGACACAGCACAGTGACCAGGACACAGCACAGTGTCGTGTCGCATCTCCTCGCGGACACGAGAAACCTCATCCTACGTAGCCCTATTCAGGTAACCCGTTCTCTCTCCTCGTTGCTCCATTTTTTGTTCCATCAGTTGTGACGCGTAGACTGTGTAACCCTCTCGATGCCCGTGCAAACCGCTCGGTACGTCGCGTCGTGTGGCGATCGCGAACCGCGATCCAAAAACAGGAAAATCAACACCTCGTTTTCCCCCGGAACTGAGTACGCCCCGCCAAACGGGACGACTTGGTCGCGTGCGGTCTTCACCGAAAGGTGCACGCCATTGATACGGTCGTGGGAAATTTCGCAGAAGTTGATTTGGATGTGCGTGCACACCGAAATCAACGTGTATCCGCCGACAACGCCACGTATCCGCCTGTTCTGGAACTCGTTGTAACTTTGTGTACACACGTCGGATCAAAACGAAACTTGCGCCATCAGACTCGTAGAAATACGCTGGTCCTGTGACCCAAGTTTGGTTCGATTCTGAGAACATTGACAAAATCACGTATCGTGGGCCCCGCAGCTCCACTTGACAGGCGGTTTTGTGACCGGCTCATCGGAATCCAATTCTGGAAGTTCTGTTGGGTTCGTATCATTGTTCTGGACTTATTGACACTAAGTTTGACAAATTTGGAGAGCTTTGTGTCACGTCACAGTCCCAAAATACCGAGGGACTAGACACGTGGCAATGGCCAGCAGTACGCACCGATGGACAAACCCAATTTAATGGATCCACCAGGGCATACTTAAGCTGTAAAATAACAAGTCTACGACAATCATGGCACAACTAATCTCATCCACACAATATATAAAATATGATCCACAGAGTAAATAAGGAAATGTAAACCATCCATCAGTCTCAACAAAGTACTTCGGGGATCAACCCGATAAATATCTAATACATTGGTTCAACAGAACAGAAAGTAAATGACTGAATTAAATAATAAATACTGAGCATGAAACATGGATGCTCAGGAGAAGTCATCGGCTAACACCTCGTCCTCGGATGGCGGTACAACTCCTGGTTCAGCTCCTGCTCCGGTCCCGTAAACCTCGGGATAGATCTCGTCCTCAAATCCTGGGGACATAATCCGGATCCAGGTCCTCAAGGGACATAGCAAGGTACAAGAAAGCTCAAGCCAAAATAAATGCAGTATAAAAAATAAATAGAATAAGTAGGGTAAGTAAGTAACCATCTAAGTAAAAATGCAAGTGAGAGCAGCACGAGTACTCAGGCTGGGCCACTACAAGCTCTGTGTCGGGGAGCCAGTAGTGGTAATAACCGGTAGTGGGTCTAGCTCTGCTCCGAGAGTCTACGACCTCTCAATAATAGTGGATGTATATATATATGGAACAGCCTGTAGTCTGTGTGTCTCTCCCCACCCAATGTAACCACGCATATCATGACCACAACGTCTCATGTCCATGTCAAGCGGGATCATAGCTAATGCAACCAGTCATACTGTATCTAAGCATATAATGTCCATGTCCTGTGTCCTATACAGAATCACCACGAATATCTCGGGAAAATCCTGTCTCATGAATAGTGTCAAGTGTCCTGGGTCATAGTGTACTTAGTAAGACAAGTACGAGAATATAAAGTATCACGTATGTCCATCTCTAGATGACAGTACCCAACACTGCATACAGTGTTGGCACCCGACTGATAATCGGACGCTAAGTACTTCACACGGTCCTAGGTTAAGTATGCACAGAAATATAATAAAGCAAGAAAAAATATATATAAAGACTGCAAAGTTTGGCAAGGTACACTTGCCTGATGTCCGAATACCAACAGTTGTCCCGGTATCAGTGGATCCTGTGGGTACTACTCCAAAAGCTGTAATAAACATCACCAACAGTCTCAGAAGATGTCAAACTGCTAGAAACGCCCGATAAAGAGTAAGCTTGCAAAACTAGGCTATAAAATAGCAGCATCAGTCGAGTTAGTGGGTCGATCGGGTTGCGGGTCCGGCGGGAGACGCGGGGCGGGTCGACGGACGCGGGGGAGTGGGTCGATCGGGTTGCGGGTGCGGGCGGCTAGCGGGTCGGGTTGTCTGACCCGACCCGACCCGGTTTGCAGTTGGGCCGGCTGGGCTGGGCCAGAAAAATTAAAATAATAATAGTAATAATAATAAATGAATAAATAAATGAATAATTAAATAATTAATTAAATAAATAGTTTTTAGGTAATTAAAAATAGGTCCGGGGTCCAATAAATTCCAGAAAAATTACCCTAAGTCCAGTTTTCCATTTTACACCCAAAAATATTATTTTCATAATATTTTAATATTGTTTATCCTTAATTAAAAATCGTGAAATAATTCGAAACCCTGATTTTAATTATAGAAAATTCCCAGAAAATTTCAGAAAATTGTGAAAAATCTCAATTTTAGTATTTTTGAAAAATCAGGGGCTTACACCACCTCACCAACGCGCTCTAGAATGTCAAAGGGCCTAATATACCTTGGGCTCAACTTGCCTCTGCTCCCGAATCTGATAGTACCCCGAGTGGGCGAAATCCTCAAGAACACGTGCTCTCCTTCTTTAAACTCCAGGGGACGTCTGTGCGTATCTGCCCAATGCTTCTGTCTGTCTTGAGCTGCTCGAAGATGATTCTAAATCTGTTTCACCTTTTTCACTGTCTGAGTTACCAATTCTGGGCCCAGTATTTGACGTTCACCAACGTCACTCCAACATATAGGCGATCTGCATTTTCTTCCGTATAAAGCTTCAAATGGTGCCATCTGAATGCTGGCCTGATAACTGTTGTTGTAGGAGAACTCCACTAAGTGTAAATGATCTTTCCAAGATCCTCCAAAGTCTAGCATACATGATCGTAACATATCCTCCAAGATCTGAATGGTGCGCTCCGATTGGCCATCTGTCTGCGGGTGGTACGCCATGTTGAATTTGAGTCTGGTGCCCAGACTCTCTTGTATGCTTCTCCAGAAATGAGAGGTAAATCTCGAATCTCGATCCGATAAAATACTAATAGGCACTCCATGTAATTTGATGATTTGTCGCATATATATGTCGGCTAGTACCTCTGTGGACTGTCCAACTCTAAATGGCAAGAAGTGTGCCGATTTAGTGAGTCGATCCACTATCACCCATACTGCGTCTCTTCCGCTGGGGCTCCTTGGAAATCCAGTGACAAAATCCATCTTCATATGCTCCCACTTCCATTCTGGTATAGAAAGCGGCTATAACATACCTGCGGTCCTCTGATGCTCGGCCTTTACTTGCTGACATACTAAGCATTTGGCCACAAATCTCGCAATCTCCCTTTTCATTCCATGCCACCAGTAATACTGTCTCAAGTCTCGGTACATCTTGGTTCCTCCTGGGTGAACAGAGTATATAGAGCTATGTGCTTCCGCCATTAACTCCTGTCTCAATTCTCCATTTGGAACATACAGGCGATTTTCGAACCTCAATGTCCCGTCTTCGTGAATGCGAAGTCCTGTCTGCATACCTGCTTCTGTCCTCTCTTTGAGTCTTCGGAATCTAGCATCGGTGGACAATGCCTCTTTAATCTTCTCCACGAGTGATGACTGAATCTCAAGATTAGCCATCAAGCCATTCTGTCCCGGTAAGACAACCTCTATCTGAAGCTCCTGTAGATCTTTCAATAGCTCGGGCTGCATCGTCAAGAAATAAGCCGTAGGCTTCCTGCTGAGCGCATCTGCAACAACATTTGCCTTTTCCGGATGATACTGCAGATCGATGTCAAAATCTACCATCAATTCAAGCCAACGTCTCTGCCTCATGTTTAGCTCCTTCTGAGTATATACATACTTCAGACTCTTGTGATCGGTGAAGATTTCTACCCTTTCTCCATAAAGGTAGTGCCTCAATATCTTCAATGCAAATATAACTGCTGCTAACTCCAGATCGTGTGTCGGGTAGTTCTTCTCGTGGACCTTCAACTGTCTCGATGCATAAGCAATGACTTTGCCGTGTTGCATCAAAACACATCCCAATCCACTGCCTGATGCATCACTGTAAACAACAAAACCTCCTGACCCTGAAGGAAGAGTCAAGACAGGTGCTGTTGTTAATCTTCTCTTCAATTCTTCGAAGGCCTTCTGGCAGTTTTCTGTCCATATAAACTCCTGATCTTTACGTGTCAGCTTCGTCATCGGTTCTGCAATCCTCGAGAAATTTTCTACAAACCTTCGGTAATATCCCGCAAGTCCGAGAAAACTTCTCACCTCTGCAACTGATGTGGGTGTAGGCCAAGTCTCTATTGCCGCAACTTTCTCTGGATCCACGGAAAGTCCTTCTCCTGAGATGATATGTCCCAAGAAAGGTACTTTGTCCATACAGAACTCACACTTACTGAGCTTGGCGTATTACTTTTCCTGCCTCAAGGTCTCTAACACGATTCTGAGGTGCTCCTCGTGCTCCTCATGGCTCTTGGAATATATGAGGATATCATCAATGAACACCACCACAAATTTATCTAAGAATTGATGAAAAACTCTGTTCATTAAGCTCATAAACACTGCTGGCGCGTTGGTTAAACCAAACGGCATCACCAAGAACTCATAATGTCCATACTTGGTCCTGAAAGCTGTCTTCGGGATGTCTTCTTTCCTTATTTTGATCTGATGATAGCCGGATCGAAGGTCAATCTTCGAGAATACCCTTGCACCACTCAACTGATCGAATAGATCATCAATACGTGGTAAGGGATACCTGTTCTTGATGGTCACAGCATTTAGTGCCCTGTAATCAATGCATAATCGCACTGTTCCATCCTTCTTCGGCACAAATAATATGGGTTCTCCCCAAGGTGAAACACTGGGCCGAATGAAATCCTTCTCTAGAAGATCATCCACCTGCTCTTTCAACTCTATTAACTCCTTGGGTGCTAGCCGATATACCGATGAAGTGATAGGCTCTGCTCCTGGAGTTAAGTCTATTGTGAATTCTATTTCCCGATCAGGTGGTAAACCTGGAAGATCATCGGGAAATACATCCACAAACTCATATATGACTCTTGGGTAACCTGTCTCCTCTTCTACAGATAGTACCCTAAGAGTAGGCTGAACTCCTTGCTCTACTTCTCCTCGAAGAAACTCGAATTCTGGATGTCCAGGCGGTCTAAATATAATCCGTCCAAGTCGGCAATCAAGGGTCGCATGATACTGACTTAACCAGTCCATACCAAGTACGACATCATAGTCAGGCATAGAAAAGATCAGAAATTGAGCTCGCATTTCTCTTCCACATACTACTACCGAACATGATCTACAGATGTCACTAACCGGAATAATTCCACCTCCCGTAAGAATCTTCTTCATCTTCGGGAGGGGTGCAGTAGCTACTCTATGGGTGGCAACAAAGCTAGCTGCTATAAATGAATGTGATGCTCCAGAATTAAATAATGCTACAGCTGGTAATGAAGCTACTAAAATAGTACCTGCGATGACCTCGCCTGCTGTAGCCTCCTGCTCAACAGCTAAGGTGAATGCCTGGCCTCGACCTTGAGCTGGTCCTCTCTGCTGCTGCTGTTGCTGAAATAGGGCTGCCTGCGGTGCCAGTAGTGGTCTCTGCTGGTAGCCTCCTGTAGCTGGTGGTCTGACTCCTCCAGCTCCTGTCTGTTGTGCCCCTACTGCTCCTGTAGCTGGTCGTGGTGCAGGTAAAGCTAGTCTCTGTGCTCCGTCTCTGCGCTCAGAACAGTCCCTAGAAAAGTGCTGGTTGGATCCGCAGCTCAGACATAGTCCCAACTTACGTCTGCATTCCTTCTCAATGTGTCCTACTTTGTCGCAGTGGTGACAAGTAGGAAGAGGTCTGTCCCTATTTGTTGGTCTCTCCGGTATACTCCTCTGGAATCGTTTCGCAGAATCTCCTGGTGCTGTCTTGGATGGTGCGGATGGGTTTGGCATCTTCAGATTCGATTCCCTTCTAGTGACGCGCTCCATGCGTCGTGCTGCTGCAAGGACCTCAGTATAGGATATAGGTGCGACTGAGCCAATTAATCTCTGAAGCTCGAACTTCAGTCCATCAAAGAACTTTTCAGCTTTTTCTTCCTCTGTCGAGATCAATGTCGGAGCGAAGCGACTTAGGCGTATAAACTCCGCGTTGTATTCCTCCACTGTCATACTGCCTTGGGTGAGGCGGTTGAACTTGTCTCTGAGCTCTGATCGTGCAACTGCCGGAATGTACATCTCTTGGAAGAGTCTAGAGAACTCTTCCCAAGTGACTCGGTCCTGTCCGAGCCTCCTTTCTTCCGCTAGCCACCAGTGATGCGCATTATCAGTTAACTGCATTCTGACTGCAGTCATCCACTTCTCTCTTGGAAGTTCAGCGGCTTTCAACTGATGATGTATGTTTGTGAGCCATTCATGAATTTCCGTTGGCCCCTCTTTGCCAGAAAATGTACGAGACTTGAGATGACGGAAATCGGTGATAGATCCCATCGATGTTCGCCTCGTTGGTGGATTTGCCTGCTCCAATGCGGATACCAGGCTGGTCCTCAGATACTCTGCCTCCTGGCGATGGGCCTCTTGCTGAATCTGCTGCTGGGCCTGCATGATGGCATACATCATCTGGAACATCTGTTGCCCGTCCATGGCTTGTCCGGACGGAAAAACTGGCATCTGGGGAGTGAACTGTGGTGGAGGTGGGATGTCATCTCTCCGAAACCTTGGATTTGGTTGACCGGTCTGATCGCTCTGCGATGCTTGTCCTCCATCCCCTGGGGCCACTCCGTCTGTATAAGTAACCACAGCGTCGTGTGGCGTGTCCAAAGGAATCTCATCTCCGTTCCTGGGATCCATTTCTCTGCAATCAAAAGATAAACTGTAAGAACGCTCAGAGGATTCAAACAGGATACAAATCAAGTGACAATTTCGAGTTCGGTATTGAGTTCAATAAGAGGTTAAATGATGGATGAGATCCTATAACTTATCCTATTCTAAGGGCAGGCTGGTTCGGTCCCTAAGTTGAAACCGAACAATTTAGTCGTAGACCTGCATGGGCCACCACAAAAACCATGTCACGCCCCAGTCCCAAAATACCGAGGGACTAGACACGTGGCAATGGCCAACAGTACGCACCGATGGACAAACCCAATTTAATGGATCCACCAGGGCATACTTAAGCTGTAAAATAACAAGTCTACGACAATCATGGCATAACTAATCTCATCCACATAATATATAAAATATGATCCACAGAGTAAATAAGAAAATGTAAACCATCCATCAGTCTCAACAAAGTACTTCGGGGATCAACCCGATAAATATCTAATACATTGGTTCAACAGAACAGAAAGTAAATGACTGAATTAAATAATAAATACTAAGCATGAAACATGGATGCTCAGGAGAAGTCCTCGGCTAACACCTCGTCCTCGGATGGCGGTACAACTCCTGGTTCAGCTCCTGCTCCGGTCCCGTAAACCTCGGGATAGATCTCGTCCTCAAATCCTGGGGACATAATCCGGATCCAGGTCCTCAGGGGACATAGCAAGGTACAAGAAAGCTCAAGCCAAAATAAATGCAGTGCAGAAAATAATTAGAATAAGTAGGGCAAGTAAGTAACCATCTAAGTGAAAATGCAAGTGAGAGCAGCACGAGTACTCAGGCTGGGCCACTACAAGCTCTGTGTCGGGGAGCCGGTAGTGATAATAACCGGTAGTGGGTCTAGCTCTGCTCCGAGAGTCTACGACCTCTCAATAATAGTGGATGTATATATATATGGAACAGCCTGTAGCCTGTGTGTCTCTCTCCACCCAATGTAACCACGTATATCATGACCACAACGTCTCATGTCCATGTCAAGCGGGATCATAGCTAATGCAACCAGTCATACTGTATCTAAGCATATAATGTCCATGTCCTGTATCCTATACAGAATCACCACAAATATCTCGAGAAAATCCTGTCTCATGAATAGTGTCAAGTGTCCTGGGTCATAGTGTACTTGGTAAGACAAGTACGAGAATATAAAGTGTCACGTATGTCCATCTCTAGATGACAGTACCCAACACTGCGTACAGTGTTGGCACCCGACTGATAATCGGACGCTAAGTACTTCACACGGTCCTAGGTTAAGTATGCACAAAAATATAATAAAGCAAGAAAAAATATATATAAAGACTGCAAAGTTTGGCAAGGTACACTTGTCTGATGTCCGAATACCAACAGTTGTCCCGGTATCAGTGGATCCTGTGGGTACTACTCCAAAAGCTGTAATAAACATCACCAACAGTCTCAGAAGATGTCAAACTGCTAGAAACGCCTGTCTTTACGTCCAATTTGGACACAGGGGCAAAAATGTCATTTTCGGGCCAAAGCGGGGTCCACATGTGGGCCACTTTGCACCGAAAAGTGGGTCAGGGTCAAAGGTCTCCAAATTCCTCAAACTCAGTGTCTACCAGTCAGGAACGATGATACAAACCCAACGAAACTTCCAGAATTGGATTCCGATGAGCCGATCACAAAATCGCCCGTCAAGTGGAGCCTGTGGGGCCCACGATACGCGATTTTGTCAATGTTTTCAGAATCGGACCAGACTTGGGTCACAGGACCAGCGTATTACTACGAGTCCGATGGCGCAAGTTTTGTCTCGATCCGACGTGTGTACACGAAGTTACAGCATGTTCCAGAAAGGTCGGATACGGGGTGTCGTCGGCGGATACGCGTTGATTCCAGGGTGCACGCACCTCCGAATCGACTTCTGCGAAATCCCACACGACCGTATCAACGACGCGCACGTTTGGTAAAGACCACGTGCGACCAAGTCGTCCCGTTTGGCGGGGCACAGTCAATTCCGGGGTGAAATGGGGTATTGCTTTTCCTGTTTTTGGATCGCGGTGCACGATCACCACAGGACGCGATGCACCGAGCGAGTTGCACGGGCACCGAGAGGGTTATACAGTCTACACATAGCAACTGGCGGAAACTGAATCGGGTTTACGAGTTGAGAGAAAACGATACCTGAACAGGGCTCCGTGAACGCTGAATTCCACGTATCCGAGGTGCGGTCTCGAGTCCTGGTCACCGTGTCCGGATCGAGCTCCTGTCCGTGTCCGTTGCTCGCGTCCTGGTCGATCGGCGGAGAGGAGATCTTGATGGCTACGGGGAGGTTGGCAGCGGCTTGGGGCTGTTGTCGGGTCGCACGGAGGTTCAGCGGGGTCTCGGGGCTGGATGGGTGGTCGAGCGACGATGAATCGGGCAGGTCGACGACGACGTGTCGCTGGGGCGGTGGCGGAGTCGCTGTGAGGCGGAGGGCCTAGGGTCGACGATGGGGCTGTGGGAGGAAGGCGCCGAGGGGTTCGACGATGGGGCTGTGGGAGGAAGGCGTCGAGGGGTTCGACGATGGGGCTGTGGGAGGAATCTGGGGGACACGGCGGCTCTAGGTCAGAGGGGCGGGTCGGAGTTAAGGGGAGGAATGTGGCGTCGACGGCGAGGTTCTCGAAAGTCTCGGCGGCGGGGTGGCTCACGAAAACCTAGGTGGAGGTTTAAATAGGCTACAGTAAATCCGGCAATTAGGGTTCAGTTTGGGCTTGGGTTTGGATCCGGGTCGGGTTTGACTCAGATCCGACCCGAACCATTATGCAGGGTTCGGTTCACCTCTCCAATAGCTTTAAAGCTTAAAAACTCATTTTCGGGGTCCAAATAATTCCCCGAAAAATACTATAGGTCCGGTTTTCCATTGTGCATCCTAATATATTATTTTCAGAATGTTTTACCACCAATAAGCCACACTTAAAATTCTTTAAATCACCATCCTCTTAGTTTTAAATTCCAGAAAATACCAAAAATTTTGGGAAATTATATTAAAATTTATTCTGAAAATTAGGGTGTTTACACTTTGCTTCTGATACATTTTTCGGTGCGAAGCAGGCCACATGTGGACCCCGCTTTGACCAGAAACTGTCATTTTTGTTCCTGTGTCCAAATTGGACTCAAGGACAGGCGTTTCTAGCTATTTGATATTTTCTTAATCTGATGGTAATATTTATTTCAGCAACTGGAGGAGTACCTGCAATTTTCACTGAAGTCAACCAGAACCCCAAGCAAGTGTACCTTGCCAAATCTTGCAGTTCTTGATACATATTTCCTTGACTTATTTATATATTATTGTACATGCTTAACCTAGGACCGTGTGACTTTACTTAGCGTCCGATTAATAGTCGGGTGCCAACACCGTACGCGGAGTTGTGTAACGTCACCTAGAGATGGATACCGAGACCCTTTACATTCTCGTACTTGTCTTATCAAGTACATCATAACCCAGGACACTTGACACTAATCATGTGCTAGAATCTTCCTGAAATATTTAAGGTGATTCTGTATAGGATACAGGTTTTATGACATAGACATTATATGACTTGCTGCATTAGTTTTGATCTTGCATGTCATGGATATGAGACGTGTGATTACATTGGGTGGGGAGAGTATTACCATATCAAAGGCTGATTATATTATATATATTATTGTCTGGAGGTGCTTTGGCACATATACTGGAGTCGTGATACTACTTGCTTTGGCATATATACTGGAGTCGTAATACTAATGCTGCTATGGGTTTCCCCGACACAGAGCCTATAGTAGTCTCAGCCCGAGTATGACTAAAACTCTCACTTGCATATCACTTAGCTGGTTATATAGTTTACCCTATTGTTTCATTTATTGCTGCACTGCATTTATTTTGGCTTGTATTATCTGTACCTTGTTATGTCCCCTGAGGACCTGGATCCGGATCATGTCCCCAGGATTAGCAGACGAGATCTATCCCGAGGTATACGGGACCGGAGCATTAGCAGAAGCAGGAACAGGTGCATACATTGGAGCAGAACCAGGATCCGAGGACGAGATCGTGCCAGAGGACTTCTCCTGAGTATTGGCTTTATATACTCAGTGATTTCTATTTTTAGTCACTTTATTTCCTGTCTATTGCATTGATGTATCAGACTTATTCTCGGGTTGTTCCCCGAGACACTTTTATTGAGATATGCTAGATTATATTTATTTGTATTTATTCTGGCATTTGATCTGTGATTATCTGTTGTGGATGAGATTAGAATAGACTGTGACTTGTATCATTGGACCTACTTATTGTTGTACTACAGCTTAAGTATGCCCCGATGGATCCATTAAATTGGGTTTGTCCATCGGTGTGTGCTGCTGGTCATTGCCACGTGGCTAGTCCCTCGATATTTTGGGACTGGGGCGTGACAGATATGGAGGTCCAATGCTTGGGTCTGATGCTAGAGAAGAACTAGAACAAGATGAGGGCAGTCAAGTCAGCGGCTCGTCCCATACAGGAAGTGGCCAAAGTAGTAAAGATAGAGGTGGGAGACTAGACGGGAGTCACCAGCCTCACGACTTCATTTTTACCTTTTGGCTTAGCGGATTGTATGAGAAGATACAATTTCATCTAACAAATTGTACCATCTTAATTCTTTGTCTAAATTTTTAATGAGTATTGTCTGGTTCCATAAGCTTAAATTGTAGGATTATTTGATATTACCTCCCTCTTAGATTAGATATATTGATATTATTCCATGTTAGATTAAAAGTTAAGAATACCCTCCTGAAAGTATCGTTAAAAATCTGAAAGTGTCGTTAAAGAACTTTTAACGACACTTTCAGAGAAGATATTCTTAACTTTTAATCTAACAAAGGATAATATAATATGGCTAATCTAAGAGAAAAGTAATATCAAATAGCCCTAAATTGTATAGTATAAAAAATAAGTTTACCTACTTGTAACAGGAATTGTCTTGGTAGTTGGTCAATGACCTTTATCTCAAATATTCCACCGCCTTATCTACTCGGATCACTATAGTTGTCACAGTAATTACCTTTATATGACATACCAAAATTTCCTTATCAATCAATATTCCATGTCTTGTTCTTCTAGCTACAGAGAGTGGGAGAAGTGTTTGAATGAACGAATTTAAATTTTTTTTTAAAAAAATTTGACCTATACTTCAATTTTTTTTACTATAGTTAAGGATACATTTCATAATTTTTTTTATAATATACATGTTCTTTCATATTTGACGGAATTCGTACAGAATTAACGGTCAACTATTTTGATCAATTTTTTTTGCCGAAAATTTTCCATCTCATTTTTTTCTTCCTCTTCCATCTTCCTCCCCACCACTGCCGCCTGTCCTCGCTCCCCCCTCCCCGCCACCGTCCTCCTCCCCGCCCCCATGCCACAGCAGCAGCAGCAGCCGCCGCGACGAGACGAGCGGCGCGACGACGACCGACTCCTGCTGTTGATGTTGCTACTGTGGCGCTGCTGCGAGGACGGGGAGGGGACGGGATTGAGGAGGGGAAACGACAGCGATGGCGGGGAGGAGGGAGGCGGCCGCCGCTTGCCGCGCTCGCTCGCCCGCGGCTGTTGATGTTGCTGCTGCTACTGCGGCGGGGGTTGGGAAGGGGACGGTGGCGGTGAGGGGGGGGGGGGAGCTGGGGTGGGGAGGGGATGCGGTGGAGGAGAGGGGAAGAGCGGAGGCTAGCTGCGGCGGTCGACTACCCACGGTGGGGAGGGGGGATGAGAGAAAAGAGGTAGAAGACAATGGAGGATGACATTTTCGTCAAAAATTTCGATTTTTTTAGTTAACCATCATGACTGGACGAATTCCGTTAAATATGGAAGAACATGTATATTATGAAAGAAAAAAACTATGTAGTGTACCCTTAAATATAATAAAAATTTTTGGAAAGTAAGTTAAAATTATATATAAAAAAAAAACGTGTCCAATTTCAACAAAGTGTCATCGACTGGTAGGGAACTCATGGGTCAGGCATCTTGACATGTTGTGCCACCTTTTTCTAGTTTGTCAAACAAAGAGACACAGAATCCAAGCATGAATGCAGGAAAAGGTGTCAAGTGGGACTTTTTATATTTCCTTGTGAGCTTGAGAGTGCATGATGCATCATTGCAGACACTATTCATACAGTGAAGGTTTGGGCCTACATTCTGTGACCACCAACTGTAAGAATCAGTCGAGATAAGCCGACTACAACGTTCCAGGAAAAAAATAAAAAAAAAGTATTTTAGATTGAGGTTTTTTTTTTTTTTTATACCTATATAATATACTAGAAAAAAAGTATTTTTAGATTGGGGTAGGGCCGGCTCAGAGTTCATGGGATTCTACGCAAAGTTTTAAAACAGACCTCCATATATAATATATATAAAAAATTAACTGAAAGAAAAAAAAATTTAAAAATTGCTACTACCAAGAAATGAACCTAAAACCTCTTAGTGTGCAAGTCTAGTATAATAACCACTACATCAAAATTATTTTATGTTCAAAGAGGGCAATGATTAATACTAGTTCTATTTTATATATATATATTAAACTGATTTTTTTGGACCCTTCTGATCCGTGGCCCCTGGGCCAGGGTCGGTCCTGTATTTAGGTGCTTTTGTTTTTTTCGTACCTATAGAATATTATTACTTTTAAGTGTTGATCAATATATAGTGCTAGCATTTTAAAATGTATATTTTATTTGTTTTCTATAACTATATAGTACACTAAAGCAGCTTTGTTTATTACTTTAAAGTTAATTATAAATGTATATATTGACCATTTTAACCTCAAATACTATGCTATTATTTTAAAAATAAAATCACTAGTAAGCATAAAAAATACATAAATTTACTCTAAAAATTTTCTGTCAACACAATATGCATCTATTTCATGATCAATTTCACTTTCAAGTAACAATAAAATCGAAAAATTATTTAATAATTTAAAAACTATTGTTTTTGGCATCAGAGATTATTTAATTGTTAATTTCCAAAACAAATGTCCATTTAGACACAGTAAATTATTTGATAATTTGGAAAGAAAACATAAAAAGAAAGAATTAGTATTTGATAGTTTGAAAAGTTTAAAATTTGTTTTTTTTTTCTAGAACTAAATAAAACAGAAAAAGAAGGAATTAGAATTGTCTTGACATGTTTTGTAATATAAAACTTAATGAAAGTTACAAAGTTTTTTTTTTTTTTTTTTAAATTTTTTTTACAAGTGATAAATTATATGTTCTAAGTTTTGAACTTATAATTTATCACTTAGAAATGACATCAATATATAATGATTAATATTTTAAAGTTAAAAAACAAATCCCATAAATTTGAATTTTTTTTACTAATTGTTCACTTTAAAGTGCTGAATACTATATAAGGAATAATTAGTATTGGAACGTGGAAGGAATAACTAGTCGTGTGTTTTGGAATTTTAGTATAAAATGAAATTTCTTCCCAGTAAAACATGCCTTTCCTTTTTCGGGTAATTATAACCACGAGTGGTTTGGGATTCAACTTTTAGTATTCAACTATTACTTAGTGGTAGTGTGCATCATGAGTTGGAAAAGAATAGAAAATCAATTCCTTATTTTTTTTTAAATTATAAATTTTTTTTTCCCGGTGTTGGAAAAGATAAAAAAAATTGAAACAAATAGTAAATTTCTACGATGGAAAAGTGAATCATTGGACAGGTGGAAAATTTATTTTTCTTCTATTTTTTTTTTCTTTTAGGAATTTTTTGTTCCTCCTCTTTTTCTTTGGCATCAAAATATAGAAAAGGAATTACTTTCTTTTTCCAATGTTATGATTCCGCGAACCAAACGTGGTCTAATAGTGTCTAAGCATTAACCATTTGGACCGTATGTCTAGGACTACAAATGAGCCAAGCCGTTGGCGAGCTGTTCGAAGCTCGGTTCGATAAAAGCTCGTTTGAGCTCGGTTCGTTTAGTAAACAAGCTGAACTCAAACTTCATTTTCGAGTTCGTTTAATAAACGAGCCAACCTCAAGCTTAGAAGTACTCAGTCCGTTTGAGCTCACGAGCTGACTCGTAAGCTGGTTCGGTTAGGAACTCGTTGCTGGCAGTCTACCAATTTATTTTGTTATTTAAATTTTATTTTTTTCTTTGTTGAAGTCTAGTTTTATGTATGTTTGTTAACAATATGGTTTTATGCATTATATATTTATATGTCCTTATTAATTGATATTAAGAAACTTTTTAAATTTAATTTTATAAATAAATTGTTAATATTACATGTACTTGAATTCAAGCCTAACTAGCTTAAAATCGAGCTCGTTAAGCTTGAAATCAAGCTTAATGAGTTTAAAATAAAGCTAAACGAGCTTTATTATGAACTTATCGAGCTTGTTTATCAAGTTTGAATCAAACTTGCTTATCAAGCCAAGCTCAAATCAAGCTCAAGCTCTAAAATAAAAAATTTATCGAGGTCGAGCTCAAACAAAGTCCAAGCTCTAAATAAAAAACTAATGAAGCTCGAGCTCAATTAATTCTAGTCAAGCCAAGCTTAAGATTATAAAAACTTAGACTCGGTTTGGCTCATTTGCAGCCCTACTCTTCTTTCGATTGTTCTTTGTCCCATCTTAACAGAGTAGCAGGAAAGACACATCAACTATTCTCATGATCTCAAAATAGGAATGGTCTTAGATACTAAGTAGCTCAAGTCATTGCCTTAAAAAGGACAAATGTCAAAGGCACTAAAAAATTTAGGCAACATAATTTTTTCAGTCCTATGCATGTTAGAACTGTCAAAAAAAAAATGCAGCCCTTACTAGTTTAAGACTGAAAAAAAATTTGGCAAGAAAAACTACTGAATTTTTTTTTCCAGTCCTATGCTTGCACTGAAAAATGCTGGAAGAAAAAACTACTGATTGACACCATATGCAGAAACCAAACTCATCCACAAAACTGGCTTATTTGTGTAACTCACAAGCCAAAGAAATTAGCATTTATTAACCAAAAAACAGAATTGAATTAAAACACCAATCCTTTACTCCTGATATGCACTTGACCAAAAGTGGATACGATTGATCAAAGTTACAGAGACATGCAGCACACAAATTTGGCCAAAAGCCTATAGGTTTTGCAATAAACATACATGTGATAACTGGATGTTCTATATTTATCGAAATCTAGTTCACATTTCACCAACAGATGTTTTTCTGTTCTACTAATCAAATTTGACATAAAAAACTGAATATTTCCCAAATTGGAATTATCATGAAAAGCCAGCAAAAGAAGAGATGTTAGTGCAACATGGTTAAAAGAAAAGCATAGTCATTCATGATAATGTAGAAAACCTTGAAACTAAATTGGTTTTATGGATACATATGGTATATTATTGTGTTCACTTATATATCTTCATATAAGCTTACAATGTGTCGTGCACATAACCAACAGCACCATGATTTTTGAATCAAATGTTACACACAAGAAAATGTTTGTGCTGAGCAAGAGATGTAGAGAGATCATATCAAACAGAGATTTCGCCTCGTTCTCGGCCATACTGTATTATTATCTCAACGCTAACTAACTTCCAAGAGGAGCATCAACCGTCTTTCAAGGACTCTTCACCTTAGCAGTGGGAGGAAGCAACTGCACACAAATTTGCAGATGAGAATAAATTAAGCACGAAACTTACTTGATAAAACCTTCTCTACTATGCAAGACAAGAGAATAGTACCTGATAACAAGAAATTAGTGAACTTATGAATCCAAATCCTCCAGTTACACGGGGAGTGACAGTCTTTGGTGCTAACTGCAAAAGCCCAACTGCGACCACTAGATCCATAGATGCTTTCACAAGAGAGAGCAGCCTCTCGTTTGACTTTATGAGTTTACTGCGGTATTGATCATCCTACCACCACCACAAAGATACAAAATGGCAAATCTTTAATATAAGCAAGAAAACTGGAAAGAATTCGATTAATTAGAGATTAATGAGAGAACATACTGTATACTTGTCAACTTGCTTTAGCTCCTTCTCCAACTTCTTCATCGAAGCATTTATTCTAGCAATCTCTGCCAACTGGAAGTAATTATATACAGACAAACTTTCAAATTAAATTAATATACTAGGAGAGACTATTTATGAAGCAGAAAATATACGAGGACACACAAACCTCAATAACACTAGTGCAAGCTGAAGAACCCAACCAGCAGAAAAGGGATATCCTCCCAATAAGCTCTGCTTGTTCTTTGTTCTGAAAATGTAAGCATATCTAGTTAGATTGCTTCTTAGCCAGTAGGGAAGCTTCAAACGATTAACATCTGAGAAAGACTTGATATTTAGACCTTGTATATCCCTGTTCTGTGGGCCCATACAACTTGATCCAGGAATAAGAAAGTTGATAACAGAGCATTTTTGGACTGCACAAAGTAGAAACTATATGTAAAATGGAAGAGGGGAAAAAGCTTAAACATTAAACTTGAATTAGTGGCTATAGAGCGTCCATGCACCTTTCCAAGTAAAATAAGTGGAAGAGGAGTTCCTGGTGCGGGTGGGCTGATGAGACCATGCAAATCATTTACGAACTGCAAGATCAAAGGAAAAAGTTGTGTTGAAGAGTAAATCAGAAGTTATTTAGGGAGTTAATTTATCTCCAATTCTGACCTTGAAAAGTCGAAACACTTTACGAGCCAAACTTGTTGTTTTGTCAACATTTTGTGCGATGCCAGGTTCCCCATTGCTCACGAATTTTGATCCATACTGGATAGCACGACAAATCTTATCTCTGGCTTCAGCTTTGTTCAGATATAAAACAAGGAGCGCGAGCTCTGCTCTTGTTGCATCTAATGTACTCATCTTTGTCTTCAAGAGACCTGCTTCAATCCAGTGTTAAAAGAATATTTCCACATGAAAGAAGCTATAAAGCAGCAGTTAGAAGTATTAAGGATTTATAAAGTTCTAAGGAAATACCATGTCAAAGAATTATTTGAAACATTTACCACAAGTAACACAAAATTAATTTAAGAAGAATTTGTAGATTAGTTGAAGTATGAAAATTAGATAGACGTGTGGAAGCATCACAAGCTATGTTGATCTATGCTCCTACAGGACCAAAACATGGTTGAAAGTGATTTTGGATTCTCATGATTGTGCCAAACATAATTGAGATATAAGAATGTAAAAAAAATCTCAGTATCAAATCCCTTCTAGAACTTTTTGGAACATAGTTACTGACCAGAACTTCAAAACATGCAAAATAGATATTATTAATATCTCATCTAAAAATACGTATTAGTATGTATATAGATATGTTTTCATGTGTGTATACAACTGCATCCATAAGGTAATCGGGTTATAAATTTTCTAAAATTGCCTTATTTTTAGTCCTTATATGTGTGCAACAAAGATTACAAGAAAAGGGAACTCAAAAATCCAAAATTTGCCAACTGACACCTAATATTGGTATTAACATACTTTGCAAGGGAAGCTGAATCATCTAAGTACCAATTCATGACAAGGAGATCTTGCAGTCCTTGCAAAAGTACAAGAAAATCCTATAACCTTGAAAGAAAAAAAAATTTTCTTCTTCAAACGTGTTATCATCTCATTATGTTGTTAATTTTCGATAAGATTCCAATGGAAATACAAGGCACAAGTGAAAGCAAGCTGGTACGAAACTGCAATGTACATAAAGAATTGCGAACATTGGATGCAATTAAGTTTGGGAAAAAATGTATCATCTAAATCTTGATGGTAACACAAAACAAACACCAACGTGCCAACATGTCCATAGTTGCATACCACTCTTATTATTCCAGTAATTGGATATGGGTAGCAATGCTATTTGTTGCTACCACAAGACCAAACTGACCAACTTGGGTGGATTGACAGGATCATCATCAAGGAGTGGCAAGAGCAATGGCAACCAAAATCGACACAAATGGAAGCAGGAAAAAAGAACCGGTAGTTGCTACCCAACTATAACAATTAAATTAGATAAAAAGCGGTGATTAGTCTTCAGAGCAATCAGCCGATTAATCAAATTAAATGGGTGGCCAATTAAGCAGAACTTTGAGCTAAAGCATAAATTGACCGCATAACCCATTTAATCAGTGAGAAGTCTTGGACTGAGCACATGATGAAACTCTTAAACTAAGATTGCTATCCTAATCATTAGTTATACTTCATTTCAAGAGAGAAGTTTCCCATAGCAATGTAATAGACTAGCGATCTAAATAAAACATCAATGCATATCGCATATCACCAATGAAAATATAAGACATTAAGCACAATGCATGCGGGGTTGTGTGATATGCCATGCATTGTGCTTAATGTTAATATAAGACATTAAGCACAATGCATGCGGGGTTGTGTGATATGCCATGCATTGTGGTCCCAAGCCCAAATAAAGAAGTGTTGGATTAGGTAGCCGACAACCAACATTGTCAAATCTCTATGAAATGAATTCTTGTTAGGTAGCCGACAACAAGCGTAAAACATTGTCAGATCTCTATGAAATGAATTCTTAGTCCTTACGGAATACATGTTGGGGCATTGTCACATACCAATTCTATCTTCACCTTCAATTTTTGTCGACCTTCTACACCCCCCCCCCCCCTTTCTTTTTTTCCTCCACACACCCTTTTTCCTTAATAAAGTATGTTCTATCATAGGTCACAAGCTATGTTACCCGAACTCTCCACTTTAGGGAGAAGTACCCGTGTCCATCCGATAGGACATGGGTATGGGTATGGAATTAATATTCGATCCTCCATGGTGACAATCGGATCCTTCATGGTGACAATCGAAAGACTGGTAGTGAAGTAGATAGTTTATTTTAATGTGGCAGTGAAGTAGATAGTTTATTTTAATATAGTAGACTGGTAGTAAAGTTATGAAACCTTACAAATTTAATTACAGGATGTCTTTTTATGAAATCATGCAAATTTAATTATAAGCTTAAATATATAAAATCATGCAAACTTAATTACAACTGTCTTTTTATGAAATCATGCAAATTTAATTATAGTGTCTTTTTATGAAACCGTGCAAATTTAATTACATGTCTTTTATGAAGTCATGCAAATTTAATTACATTATGTGTTTTTTTCAAGGTTCAAAGTATCGGTATCGAAATCGGTATCGGTCCATTCCTATGAGTATCGGGATAGGCGGTATCAATAGTATCGACGGTTTCGGATCGGAGTATCGGATTTTTTGGTATCGGAAAGCAAACAACTATTAGTAAATTATTAACATTTTAGAAAATATATTTTATACATTTATGCATAATTTAAAGTATTTACAGTGTTGTTTCTTAGTATTTTTGAAATTGAATGAAATAATAGTCACCCTTGTCGATTAATTTATATGCGATAGATAAGTTTTCCTCTTTTATATGCTTTTACAACCTTACTATGCTTTTACACCCTTGCTAATTGGTCTTTTTAATTCAATTTTCTTTGTCGATTTGACCGGAAAAGAGACCTCTAATGTCGGTACCAGTCAGTATCGGGTATCGGTCGGTATCGGATCGGGACATGCCAAACGGTATCGGTATCGGTATCGGCTCGGTATCGGCCGATACTTCAAACTATGGTTTTTTTATGAAATCATATTCAAATATATTTATTTTAATAGTCATATTCCCATCGCATCCAAAATTTGGATTATTTTTAGCCGAGTCCATGTGTCCTTTAATTATGAGGTTGAAAGGCCCGACTCTTGGATATGTATCCATACCTGACACCCGTATCCGAGTCCAGGTAACATAGATCTCAAGCGTGTGCACATGATTTGGCCCATGTAAGCTGATACCAAGAAGCTTGAGCTAGATGTGTGAAAGAAGCTTAATTCTAATAATATGCTTACAACACAAAGAATTATTATATTCCATTTTTTTCTGAGAGAAGTTAATTTGTTGGTCATATGGTGCTTTTGTCATTGCTATTCCAATCAAGGTCTAATTTCTAACAATTAATCAAGCACTTTCTAGTATGATCAGCATAAAAACAAATGAACATTGCACTATTGCAATTAAGGTGTGTGTATACGAACCTCAAAGATCAAGCATCATAAATAAAACTGACATGAGGGGAAAATTCAGTGCTGAGAACATAAAAAGTAGGCCTGCATAGTTCAGCTATCAGTTACTTACTTAAAATTAGCTTGACCGAATTATTATTATTATATTAGATATTTAATGAAGAACAAAAAAAGGGCTTAGAAATAAGATGTGGACAGGGAGGACCAATATAAGTTATAAAGTCATGCACTTCCATCTAATTGTTGGTCAAATCTGTTGAAGTACATAATTTTATTGGAAAGTATCTCAGTATATATTGTTCCTCACATCCTAACTTTTACGAATTTCATTTGCTACATTTTCATCATTAAATAAGATAATCGACTCAATTAGTCAAAATAATATCAGAAACAAAGATGCACATGAGAGAAAGGTACAAAACACTAGATATTGAGCAAAAAGAAGGCAGGACAGAGAACCGAGGATGCTCATATGGATCAACTGTTAAATCAGATGATGAATTCATGACAACTAGGAAAATTGGGGTTATAGATATAAGTCACTCAAATCTTGTCGATTTCGACTTTGTACCCTAATCTTGTTATTTGTTTAGAATTTTCCAAAAGATAAGGTCTATTAGTTATAACACCCTCGGTCAAATGCACTAATAGATTCGTATTAATTTTAACAGTTGGCAGTAGTATCATTTATGATCTTTTTGGCCCTCATTAACATAACAACCATCCCCAATTTGATAACATGGAAAAGTGGGTTAAGATATGAGCCATATAAATCTTGTCCATCTCGATTTCATCCAGCCAAATCGTGTTATTTGTTTAGAAGTTGCCAAAGTATAAGGTTCACTAGTTATCCCTCAACTGAATGCACTAAAGATTAACATCAACTTTGAAAGTGTTATCATTTTTGATTGCTTGGACCTCCTTAAATACTCTTAACATCTCTCTTCTTCCCCCATTAACTAGGATAGCCTCCTATTACCAACTCAGCTATTTAACCCTCTTCCCAATCAACCATCTTAGCAACCCATTTATCCCCAACCTACTTCTCAGACCACCTCCTTATCGCACCTCTCAATGCACCTCCCCCCCCCCCCCCTCTTTTTCCCCTCTTTGCCCATAATTTCTCCCCCAACCGCCAATCCCCTGTCATCTTTTAATGCCAACCCATCGGTTCTTGGAAGTGAAATTTCTATAAATGGCAAGCTAGGGTCGAGGAAGGATTTTGGCAAGAAGATAAAGAAGGGTTTTGGCGGGTATTCAAAAGGATGGTTGTCGTATGCTTTGTCCCAATAACATTTTAGTCTTGAGCCATATATTGTGGGTACTAACCCGTAGGTGGCTTACCTTTTACCTAAATGGAAGTAAGTAGTGTCCTTAATTATAACTAATAAGCCTTATAATTTGATGAATCTCTAAGAAAATTACAAGAATTAGGGGACCTAAGTCCCAACCGACAAGCTTTAATATATAAAGAAATAGTAATAATCTCCAATTTTGATGTTGGCAAGAATGTTCATGTAGTCTCAAAGGTCACAAAAGGCGAGATGAATATGCTATTAAAGGAAATTGTTAATACACCCCTCCTATCGTTTTGATGTGCTTGTAAAGAAGGACAAAGGAATACTTTTTTGGTACTCTCTTGTGATAAGGGAAAGAATTTCGAGAACTCAGGTATATAAATGAATACTTTGAAGCACAAGATTAACTGCTCATCCTAATCAATAAAATAGGGTTTAGTATTTCCCTAATCTTAAGAACTTGAAATTGTGAAGGGATTATATTTGGATTGGAAAGACAAGGAAATTGGGAACAACAATGGAAAACACTACACAAATAGTTTTTCTTAAAACTACCAAGTTTTCTCCATCGAGTTAAAGACAAGATGTAAAGAACCCAATGCACAAACATATTGGTTTGCAGTTGTGCAGACTTAGGTTCCCTTTTCATACGCATAGGCATCCTCTTATTTGACTAGGATTACAAACAAGTAAGCATAATCACCTTTTAAACAAACAACCTCATATGTAACTTAACTTGGAAACCTACTTCCTAACTTATTTATCTTCCCTATGTACAAAACAAAAAATTGAATAATAAAAGACGTACTCGAGCTTTGTCAACTCTGGTCAAACCTATCAAGAGATCCTCTG
This sequence comes from Iris macrosiphon, assembly GCA_036927795.1. Lineage (NCBI taxonomy): Eukaryota > Viridiplantae > Streptophyta > Magnoliopsida > Asparagales > Iridaceae > Iris > Iris macrosiphon. The sequence goes on from JAYESA010000005.1 coordinate 232,931,286, forward strand.
TGGTCAAGTACCCCCAAACTCCAAGAACAAACACATAGCATCCTTCCAGTTAAAAGGTCACATTTCACATACTCTTATGGAGATTTAAAAATCCTAGGCTGATATTTGAAAATCAAGTGTTAGTGGATTAAGATTCCCAAATACATAAATCCAAATCAAGTGTTAGTCAAATCCGATTTTAAAGCGACAATAAATAGGATTTCATAATCAATCTTCATATTCTCACATTCATTCTCTTCCAAAAGAACCACACCTCTTGAATGTGTGATTCTCAAATCTCCAATCTATCGGGAAATCAATTTGTGCGACGTCGTGAACCTTGGTATTTACATATATTCTCTCGAGCTCAGACTCTCCTGGAGATAAACCATATGCAAGCCTTATGAAAGCTCCATTAATACTCCCAAGTAAAAAAGAACTCTAGGACCAACAATGTTGGCACTTTGCTCACCAACCACCTCCAACGATCTAGACACATGGCCGACAATCCTGTTGTATTCGAACTTGCTCCCTCGTCCATGCCTTGTTGTTGTCGACCTCAAGATAAGGTTTGACCATGTTGTTCCTCATCTGTTTGTTGGTTTTGTTGGCCGAGTTTTAGCAATCGTAGAAAAGTCTTTTTGGTGGTCTATTTTATTCAAAATCAAAAAATTTGAATGGGGAAAGATAACCCAAAATGCAAAATTTCGCAGAAGGATCAAGAACGGTTTGGTTCATTACAACAACATATTTTTTTTAATATAATAAAGGAATATTAAATAATATTAAGATGTACCGAATGTAATATAATTATGTTTATATGTTTTAAATGTAACATAAAGTTGCAAAAGTTTAATATAGAACTAAGAAGATAAAAGGTCATTTTCACTTACTAGGAAGCACGGACACTACAAAATTTTAGGTTGTGTCGTGTTGGACGCATATCAAGCACACCAAGGCCACTCCGCAAGGTGTCGCGTATGTGTCGTCATGTCCTTAGCGTGTCGTGACGTGTCCGCGTTGGAAGAATATAGTTTATTTATATCGAATGAAAACACTGATAGAAAAAATGTATTCTCCTTAATGACATGGAAACACAACGTGGATGTGCTTACGGTATCGCAGTCGCAACCAGGGTGTGTTTCTGAAACCACCGCATTTTTGTCTGAAATCATTGTGATTGTGATTTCAAAATTACAATCACACCGTGATTATAAAATCCGGCTGGACTAACCCCCACAAGAGGAATTGTATATGCTTCTTTCATTGTTGACTCTTTCTCATGTCAAACACACGGCCATGTTCATCCAATGGAGCAGGTAGGATCCGATTCTTGCAATTTATGCTCCCTACTTAAACCTACTCCTCGGTGACGAAACAAGAATTGCTGAATCGAAGTACACAGTCCACGGAGAGACGACAACAAAAAATAATCAAATTTGAACTGAAATCCCTAAATTTTAGCGCAGATCTATCAAAATAGATCAGAAAGTTCGGATTTTTATCGCAAATTTGGAAGAAAATTGATAAAATTTAGGGGTTATTTTTTTTTCTTTTTACCTGGAGGTGTGATGAGTGATCGAAGAAAACCCTAGTCCCGAACGGAGGAGATGATGTTTGTGGGGTGGGGCGATTTTGGAGGGGATTTTATAAGTTCGGCGCTCGTTCGTTGGTTCGGTGCTTCTGCAGCTGAATAGATTGGTTTGTCTGTTGTCGACTTGCGTTCCACATCACAACTCTGTGGGAACGCGAAGGTCGGGGTATGTACGGAAATTTCATTGAGGACTCACTGTTTTAATGCCACGTAGCCCAATGTAATCCGATTAAATATGCACGTGGCGGCTTCGGAGCTTGTTACTAGTGGATTTCCTTCTAGCCCTTCGCGAACTAAGCGTATCAATTAGCTTTTTCGGAACGGAAGATTTGTGTTGCATGCACTTCTCGAAAAGTTTACATGAGACTAGTTACGTGTAAATGCATTGCACACGTGCTTAAAAAAATTATTAAATATAAAATTAGGTTAAATTATAATTTAACTTCGTTCAACCTGATATTATTAATTTAATAGGTATTAATTTAATATCCTAAAAAAAATAAAGACAAAATAATTCTGCGGCTGCACACATACACCTCTCTCTTCGCACGCTAGTGTTGCCGCCGTCGCGGTCGCGGCATGCGAAGATGATGGTGGGGGGGGGTGGGGGGGGGGGGGGGGGTGGGGTACGTGCAGCCGGGGACGGAGCATCCGCAAGGGTGGGGTGGGGGGCAGCCATGGGAGGGAGTGGGCGGTCGGGGTAGGCAGCCGGGGTGGGGTGGAAAAGGAGGTGCGATTTTGTCCTTTTTATTTTTAGGTATCAAGTTGAAAATATTAGTTGAGGGAGGGTAAGTTAGTATCTGACAAAGTTGAAGTTATCAAGTTGAAAAATTCGAATAGTTGAGAGTATCAAATTGTAATTTAGCAAAAAAATTATTATAAATATTGTCGTTCTTAGGAATCGAACTTAAACAACCATGAAAAATATCCTCCATCTTAACTAATTGAGTTAAAGTTATTTAGCTGTAAATAAATATTATTAGGTAGTTAAATAATTAATTATTTTAAAAGAAATAGATAGTAGAGTATTTACATACCGCTTAGACGGCTCAATTTTGAATCGTTTCCAAGTCTCATTATAAGAATATAAAAAAATAGTTAGAGGAATATTTACGTACGGCTTAGAGACTCAATTTTGAACCATTTTTAAGTCTTATTATAAGAGTAGAAATATAAGTCTGACAAATTTTGTTAATTGGTTACTTCTAAGTCGCTAATAATTGAGTTTATCTTATTCGATCGGTTCGATTCAAACTAAATCAGCATTTAGTTAGAACCAAATTAACTTCAAACTCGATCAACCGAATCAATTTTTTACACGAATCGTAACGGATCATATATCGGTTGGACTTGACTTCTCATGATGGATTGGACTTCCATGAATTATTTAAAAAAAAATTAAATTAAATTCTACTTACCAAAATTAATAACTTAATCAACAGCTATCATATTCAAGAATTCAGAAGATAAAAAGAGAAATGTCTAACTAACCATAGCAACAACCTTTTGAACCAACCGAGCTTCAAACTTGTAGAGACCTTTCAATTCTTGCCAGCTAGCTGCATGTGGAATTGCAGCATTTATCCACAAAATATAAAAATTGCAATTGTATAAGAAAACCATTCGAACCATTACTATGCAATCTTTGTTTCCTGGAGAACAATAATGTGTTTCTTCTCATTGAATTAGAGATATTTAGGGTTAGGCATTTCTGATCTTCCACTTCAGACTCGAGATCGAGATCGAAATCGAGACTCGAGATCGAAATTCGAAAGAGAGAGAGAGAGGGGTGACATGGAGATCAAGATGAGAGAGAGAGAGAGAGAGAGAGAGAGAGAGAGTGAGTAGAGTAGAGTAGAGTAGAGGTGAGCATTATTAGAGATCGAAATTTATATTGATTTTTTTTTTAAATGACAAAATTAGAATGTTGAGGCTAATTTGTAGCTAAATATTCTTCTTGGATAAAAATATTTTTTGTACTAATAATAATAAATTTTATAATTAAATATTTTACATTAATTTTTAACTAATTATATTTTGAAATTTTTTTATACAATAGATAATACAAAAAAATTTATATTGATTTTAAAAAATAGAAACTAAAAAATTCTTTGTTATTTTGGGATCCCAAAATTTTGCTAGTTGTTCTAGCGGAATATGTTTTCCTTGACAAATATTCCAAATTGTTTTTTCTTTGTAACTAATTTAAAAAAAGAAAAGAAATAAATGCACTCATTTCCTATGTTCTAGTAGTATTGCATAGAGTACTTCTATTTTGAAATTAATTATAAAGGGTACTCCTCTCCTTTAGGAAAAAAAAAACATAGGAGTAGTTATTGTTACAAGTTTCTATAGAAAATATAAAATATAGGGATTATGAGTGTAATTAGTTTCAAAATAGGAATAGTTAATATAATAAGTATAAAATATAGGAATAGTTAACGTAAAAAAATATTTTGTATGAAATTTTATGTAAACTTGATGGTCAATTAACTAAAGGGAGTAAGTTGCATCAGTTTGGAAACTTCATGGCTGTAAGTTGTCAGTCTAAAAGCAATCATTATATCAAGTTATAAAATTAGCATAGTTTATGGCTTGAGCCTTACGCTTACGAACTCTTTTCTAGCATGCTTCACTTGTTAAGGTAATGCAGAAGATGTCATAGCCAAGTTTAGTTTTGTTATTATTATTATTATTATTATTATTATTATTATTATATATATATATATATATATATATATATATATATATATATCTCCGTCACCAAACGAACAGAGAAAGTGTCACGTCCCAGTCCCAAAATATCGAGGGACTAGCCACGTGGCAATGGCCAGCAGCAGACTCCAATGGGCAAACCCAATTTAATGGACTTGTTAGAGTGTATTTAAGTTGTAAAACAATATAATGGTCTACGATACATGTCACAGTCTAATTCTAATCTCATCCACAGAAGGTAAACATAAATATCAATTGTCAAACTAATCAAAGAGAAATATAATCCAACAAGTCTCAATAAAATGTCTCGGGGAACAACCCGAATATAAGTTTAGTACAATAATATAAGATTCAGGAAAATAAAGTATCTGGAAACAGAAATGACTGAATATATGACAAAATACTCAGGAGAAATCCTCTGGCACCAACTCGTCCTCTGGTGCTGGTACTGCTCCAGTGTCTGCTCCGGTCCCGTATACCTCGGGGTAGATTTTCTCTGGTATACCTGGGGACATAATCCGGATCCAGGTCCTTAGGGGACATAGCAAGGTATAAGAATAACTCAAGCCAAATAAAATGTAGTATATAAAAATATATCAACAGGGCAAATTATGTAACCATCTATGTGAAATGCAAATGAGAGCATTAATCATACTCAGGCTGAAACTACTATAGGCTATGTGTCGGGGAAACCCATAGCAGCATTTATTATCTCGAAGTCAATACGTGTGCCAAAGCTCTGGTCAGAGTCTAAGGCACTCCCAGAATATCTATATATATATATATATATATATATAACATAATCAACCTTTAGTATGGTAAGACTCTCCCGACCCAATGTAACCTCACGTCTCATGTCCATAACACGCAAGATCATGACCTCAAACTATTACAACGAGTCATAATAATTTTTCTATATATATATGCAAGATCTATGTCACGAATCCTGTGAGCCTATACAGAATCACCATGAATAACTCAGAAAGATTTTGTCACATGAATAGTGTCAAGTGTCCTATGGTATGACGTACTTGGTAAAGCAAGCACGTAAATATAGGATCGAGATAACAACTCTCTAAGTGACGTTACACTACTCTGCGTACGGCGTCGACACCCGAATATTATTCGGACGTTAAGCAACGTCTCACGGTCCTAGGTTGAATATGTACATCTCAAGAGTATATATATAGAAAGAACTCAAGCAAATAATATAACAGGAACTACTACAAGTTGGCAAGGTACACTTGCCTGGGGTTTGAACTCATTCAATTGCTCCGGTAACAGCAAAATCTCCATGAACACCTCCGGATGCTGAAACAAATATTACCATCACTCTCAGAATACACGAAATAGCTAGAATTGACTACCCATAAGTCCAATTTGGACACATGGACAGAATTGACAGTTTCTGGTCAAAATGGGGTCCACAGGTGGCCCACTTCGCACCGAAAAATATGCCAGAGACAAAGTTCTTCAAATTCGGCAAACGTATTGTCTACAAGTCCAGAACGATGATACGAATCCAATGGAATATCCAGAACTGGATTCCGATGAGCCGATCACAAAATCGCCCGTCAAGTGGAGCCGTGGGGCCCACGATACGGGGTTCCGTCAACGTTCTCAGAATTGAACCAAACTTGGGTCACAGGACCAGCGTAATGCTACGAATCCAATGGCGCAAGTTTCGTTGCGAAATGACAAGTACACATGAAGTTAACCCGAGTGTCATAACAGGTCCGATACAGGATTTTTCGACGGATACACGTTGATTCCGGTGTGCACGCACATCCAAATCAACTTCTGTAAAATTTCACACGTCCGCATTGACGCTACGTTCCTTTGGATGCAATTTGCACACGACAAAGTTGCCTCGCTTAGCGGGACGCACCCAGTTTCGAAAAAAAATTAGGTTTTGAAAACCAAGTTTTGGTCAACTTCACCCGCGAATAAAACACACCATGCAATAAATTAAAATAAACTAATTACAGGATTTAAAACTTGGTTATGTTATCTAATTTACTGTTCAAGCAGAATTTCAAAATAATAACCAGGTTGGAAAAAAAATGGCCATGAACATAGGAGTTCGGGACAGTATCTGAACTCCAAAATTGGATTATTTTTTCTGTTTTCGCGTCGCGGTTTGCGATCGACATAGGACACGATACCCCAATCTAACTGTACAGGGTTCAAGAGGGTCATGCTGTGATCACAACGCAATAGGACGATCGAAAATTGATGCGACGATGAGGAAGAAAAACTCAACGGGACCGGGGTCGGCCGCGGTGTGCTGCGCATGAACGGGGCGAGCGGCGGTGCATGTCGGTGGCAGGTTGCTATAGCTGTTGCGGTTGCTGGTGGGTCATGGTAGTGCTGGTAGTGGTGGCGGGTCTTCATCGTCACCGGAGTTGGCGAGGTCGTCGGCGACCGGAGGTGGAGAAGAAGAAGTCGGAATCGCGGTGGAGTCGGTGACCGGAGTCGGGGTGAGTCATGGTTTGGCCGAAGGTGATGGCGGTGGGGGGTTTATATAGGGAGAGGGCTACGAAGGTTACGGGGAAAGGCCGGAGTGGTTTCGGGGGGGTCACGGGGGTGTCGCAGCGGAGTCGTCGGGAACGAGGGGGTCGTGGGTGTGCGAGGGATGGGTATCCACTGTAGCAGTGGGTCGGGTACCGGTCGGGTCGGGTCGGGTATGGGTAGGATTTAGATCCATTAGGATGGGGTTGGTTCGGTTGGGTTCAGTTTGGTTTGGTTTGGTTCGGTTCGAGCTGGTTCAGTCTGGTTTATCTAAAAATAATGTTATTAGCTATTTAAAAATAGTTTTTGAGCCCAATAAATTTCAGAAAAATTACACAACATCATATTATTAATCATACACTCAAAAATATAATTTTTATAATATTTTAAATACTTAATTTAATACACAAAATATTAATCCCTGAAGGACATTTATTTTAAATAATTAAAAAATCACAGAAAAATTCTAAAATTTTATATTTTAATTTCTAAAAAAATTCGGGTGTTTACAGAAAGAATTCGAAACTTGGTCTACTCCAAAGTTGTCCGTCAAGTTAGATACATCTAATCCACAAGAAACAAATAATGGGAGCTATATTCAGATGCCAAATATATTTGTGTGTGTCTGTGTGCACGCGCGCGCGCAAGTGACATCTAGCCTAGCGGTTAAGACCGATGCATATTATCCAGGAGGTTGAGAGTTCGAGCCACCTGGACGCCATTTTTTGGAGAATTAGATGGTGGGATGGTGGAGGGTGCAGAGCAGGTGCGGTGCGATCCGAGTGGTGCGCAGATGCAATACAAGGTGCATGTTAGAGTGATATATATATATATATATATATATATATATATATATATATATATATATATATATATATATATATAAGACCCCCTCTTCGGAGCCCCGCCAAAGTTCCGTCCCTCCTGCACCATCGGATCGGGAGGCCCCGTGTGGGGCCTGCCCCGATCCAACGGGGCTCCCGCAGGACTCCCAATCTGGACCACACACACACACACACACACACACACACACACACACATATATATATATATATATATATTGTAACCACCCAGATTTTTAGAATTAAAATTTTAAATTATTAATATTGGTATTCAGAAATTATTGTGATTAAGAAAAAAATTATTTATTTTTAGCTAATTATAATATATAATATTCATGGAGTTATAATTATGTGTATTTAATTAATTATTAATATTGTGCATAAAATATATTTTTGGGTATACAACTATTAATAGTGTATTGTATAATTTTTCTAAAATTTATTGAGGTCTAAAACTATTTTTAATGGCCATATATATATATATATATATATATATATATATATATATATATATAAGAATAAATAATTAAAATAAAACCTAAAATCTAAACCCAAACCCATTAACCCTAACCTAGCCCAAACGCAAACCCACTAAGCAAAACTCTAAACCTACCCGTGCACAGGAACCCCCCTCCCCTCCTGTATATATATCTCCTATATATATATCTACAACAAACCCTAACCCTAGATTTTTCTCCACACCAAACCTAAAACCCTAACTCTACCCCTACCCTTGTCGTCGACCCCGACCACTGTGCGCCGCCACCTGACCACCGCCGGAGCCGCCGACCGCCGCAGATCCGTCCCACCCGCACGTACGCGTACAGCTGTGCGGCCCCCCTTCGCGCGGAGGTTCCGTCCTCCTCGCTCATCCATTCCGTGGCTCGTCTTCGCTGGTATGTTCACAACCTAACCCTCTAGAATTTTTTCAAGTGAACGAATTTAGGCACCCGGATTTGATCGAAAAATTGACCGGAAGTTGGCCGAAAAAATATTCAATAACAGTTCAGAAATTCAATCCACCCCTGTTCATGTCCAATTTTCTACCAACTCGTTAATTATTTTCAAAATATAATTGAAAAGACTTCTTCACAATATAACCAAGATTTTTACTGTTCTTTTAGTTTTTATTAGTTTGCTTTAATGGTTAAATTATTCTGGTACCAAGACGACCAAAAACTTATTTTTAAAATACCCAAAATCTCTGATACGGGGTACGTTCCGCCAAACGAGACGACTTCGTCGTGTGCGAGTTGCACCGAAAGGCGCGTATGGTCAACACGGACGTGCGAGCTTTCGCAAAACTTGATTTGGATGTACGTGCACACCGAAATCAACGTGTATCCGTCGAAAAGCACCATATCGGCCTGTTTTGACACTCGTCCTAATTTTGTGTGTGCTTTTCGTTTCGCAACAAAATTTACGCCATCAGATTCGCAGCGTTACGCTGGTCCTGTGACTCAAGTTTGGTTTGATTCTAAGAACGTTGACGAAACATCCTTTTGTGGGCCCCACGATTCCACATGACGGACGTTTTCGTGATCGGCTCACCGAAATCTAATTCTGAATATTACGTTGAGGTCATGTCCTCGTTCTGGACTCATAGACACTAAGTTTGACGAATTTGGAGAACTTTGTCTCCGATACATTTTCGGTGCGAAGTTGGCCACATGTGGATCCCGTTTTGACCCAAAACCGTTAATTTTGTCCCTGTGTCCAAATTGGACTTATGGGTAGTCAATCCTACCTATTTTTAGTATTATGAGAATATTGGTGATGTTTGTTTCAGCATTCGGAGGTGCATGTGCATATTCCACTTTTTCAGTAGCAGTTGACGGAGTTCAGAACCCAGGCAAGTGTACCTTGCCATGATGTATCACAGTTCTTGCCTTAATTATCTTATTTAGTTATTATAGTTATTTGATATGGTTGATGTGTGTGTGTTTACCCTAGGACCATGAGACGTTGCTTAGCGTCCGAACAAGATTCGGGTGTCGACGCCATACGCGGAGTCGTGTAACGTCACTTAGAGAGTTGATTCCACGATCCTATACTTTTGCGTGCTTGCTTTACCAAGTACGCCATACCGTAGGACACTTGACACTATTTTATGTAACATAATCTTTCTTGAGTTATTCATAGGAATTTTGTATAGGTTTACAGGATTCGTGATATGAGACTTGCATATTATATAGATATCATTATAACTCGTTATACTAGCTAGAGGTCATGATCTTGCGTGTTATGGACATGAGACGTCGTGGACATGAGACGTGAGGTTACATTGGGTGGGGAGAGTCTTCATCGTGCTTTGGACATATTTTTACTTATTACTATTTATGTGTATTAGGCTTTAGGTTCCCTATGCGGAATCTAAGGTATTATATTTATATATACAGCTTCTCTGGGTTCCCCCACACGGAGCCTCGAGGGTACTGTCTAGCATACAGATGAGTCCGTGAGTACCAGCCCGGGGTACGATATCATACTCTCATTTGCATGTCACATTGTTGGTTACAGTAGTTTACCCTTGAGTATGTGACATTATACTATTTTACTTTTGGCATGTTGTTTCTTGTACCTTGTTACGTCCCTCTGAGGACCTGGTCTCCTGCCAGTTTTTGCAGCATAAACGGTTATGGAGCCTTTGGAGTTGCTGAGGGAGTTGCTTGTCTTGCGGGTCTTGGTACCAGGTACTTATATCATTTCTACCGGAGTTATGGTTATTTATTTATATTATTTATTTATCTACTGATGTAGCCTAGTTTTATAGACTCGTATTTCTTTTTCGAGTCTATTCGAGTTTGTGTGTTACTGGACGGCCGACTTTAGCACATGTAGCTCATTCTTGTGTATTCTGTTCATTGTGGATTGAGGCATAGATATTTATATTTACTTGATTATTTAGATAGTGACCATTATAATACAACTTATACATATTCGAGTCGGATCAGAGTCTGGTCGAATGTGTAGCTGGCATGTTACGTATTCCTAGTTCTACATATTTTGGGACTGGAACGTTATATATATATATATATATATATATATATATATATATAGAGAGAGAGAGAGAGAGAGAGAAAGAGAGATAAAAAGAGAGATAGAGATAGAGAGAGAGAGAGAGTGAGACATATCATCCGAAGGTTGCTAGTTCGAGCAACGAAAGAAATGCTCCAACTCCTTTGTAGGAGAAATTAAGCGAGGAAGGTGCAATATGGTGTGACCCGGTTGCGGGTATGAGTGTGGTGCGGTACAGTAAGAATGATTTACGTTCGAACCAACAATGTAATGGTGTTGTTCTGGAACGCATGTTCCTTTTCTTGTGCACGAATGGGTGAGATTTCGAATATAGCCAATTCAAGCTACTAATGTGTACTAAGTATTTAACGTAACTCTCAATATCAAAAATTTCTTTCTTCCTTTTATTTTCATGCTAGAAGAGACGAACAATTTTAGAGATGTATATATATTTTGTTAGACATATGTAGTCTATGTTATAAATATTTGTAATATAAATATAATATTTTTAAAGAACAAGGAAAGTAAGAAATAAAATTGTTACCGGCCTCCGGGAAAGTCGTGCACGAAGCACTGCCCTAAGAGTTTATCCGAGGTCTATGTACAGACGTTTCTCGGAAGCTCCTAGTGGTAAAACCCCCTGACTACCGGGTTCTCTTCGTCGCACAAAACTCAGGAGAGAGACCGAACTTAGCTCTGCCCAGAGCAAGGATTTGGAGATTAGAATGTCGTTTGAGAGAGAAGTGAAAGAGAGTTTTGACGTAGGAATATTTTCTGTATGAAATGAAGGAGAAGGAGACCCAATAAATAGGCTGGAGCTGTGGCAAGGTTCAATGAATCTGGCCACAGATGTCGCACCCCGATCCCGTAGGGGCCGATCGTCCTCGCTTGGTCCCTACGGAACCGATTCGTCCTCGCTTGGACGCGATGCCGTGCAAGCCTAAGTTGCGCTTGCACCAGGCACGTACCTGCACAAGACACAAATTAGACGAAAATATACATATATAGGCACAGAGTAAAAATGCAGAGTACCAAAGTTGAACACATTTGATAGCACACAAAATACTTTCTTTTATTGAATACTGAAGATTTGGATTACAAAGTGCTTGCTTGGCTGAGTTACAAAATATGCCTTAGAAGGCTTACAACTCTTTTTACATTCCCAAAATTAGCCACAACGCCCATTACATTATGTCCTTGTAGTAGGACCAAAATAACCAAAACATCTAGCAGAAGAAGAGTAGCCCACTGGAGAGGTAAGCAGCAGAGGAAGCAGCACGAACACAGTCCTAAGGAAGGGTGCGCACACGCTGATTTAGGTTCAGAATGCTTGCCAAACTCTCACTCCCAGCACCTGGATATTTGCCCACAAACGTGGGTCAGTACTACCACATGTACTGGTGAGCGACCATGGCCAAACTCACCTTAGAAATCCACACTAAGTAAGCATATGAAGCTAGCATTATTAAGTGGTCTTTCTGGTTGTCTAGTTTCATTTTAACAATTCATGCATGGAAACATAGACAATATATAGCATATGCATATGATAATCTTACCCACGGCTGAGCGGTTATCCTTGCAGCAGACACACAAGTTAGGCACAATTTGTATATATGCATAATCTCATGTATCAATCTTTTGGTGTCACGAATAATAGGTATGCAAGAAGGTAAACCTAGCATGCGCCCTATCTATATGACGGTCCATGGGTCGCCCCATGATTAGCAGTTGGGACATACAAGCCCATCTCACTAATAGACATATCGCCCCACTAGACCCCCGTGCGAGCCGTATACCTCAGGGCGATCCAAAAATCTCTTCCGGACCGAGCGATTCCCAGTGCCCCAGGAACCGTTCGAGAGACGAGACCTTGTGCACAAGTTGTCCGAGACCAATGCATGGCATGAAACATCTAACAGATATAACACTACAATGCACAGTTCAAAGAAACGAACACACAATTTCCATCTCTTATTCTTTTCCCACTTAACACATTCGAAACATAGGGACTTGCCATAAATTGGATCGTGCAGCATAGGGACGAAGAACATGCAACATAATTGATAGCAAAAGCATAATTCTAATACTTTAAGCATGCAGTTCATTTCTTTAGCTTATCTTTTTAGTGAGGCAACATTTAGTGAACTACAGATTCTTTTCATTAGGCATGTGAACTGAAAGATTCATCGAAGGGCCTAAGCCACTCACCGAATGAATCGAACGAGAGGATGGGGAAGCCTTAAGCGACGTTCACTCTTTGGTTATGCGTCCTAAAAATGCAACAATACTTGGTTAGCATACTTCGATCTCTTTTCCTTACGATTCGAAAAGAACGCGCAAGCGAGGCGAAATCATGAAAACCAAATCATCGAAAGCAACTCAAAACACAAAGCAACACAAAACCAAAAAGCAAAGCAACCAACGAAAACTCTTGGACTTATTTCAATAGAAGCCGTTCGATTAATTCGAAGGGTTCATTGCACTTCGTCCGTGTTGATTTGGCGGTAAGGTTTCCCCGAGACTCGATTCTCAACCGAGTCGAAGCAGCGTAGTGTTCCATAAGTAACCGTTCGGAGCGGGGCGTTACAACAGACATGTACTTAATGGCTTATAAACATGCCATTAAGTAACAAATAAAATGTGTGAGAAAGGCTGTCAAACAATGAGCTGTGGCAAGGCAAGGTTCAATGAATCTGGACAGTGTCCCAACATTCAAAATTTGAAATGCTTCAAAAAAGGAAGGAGGAGAAAAAAATATTTTAGGGTCCCAGCCCGAACCCGAAGAGAAAATCTAATCGGCATTCGGCGCCCGCAGATGTGGGCGCGTACCCGCACCCGTTACGCGCGCCGAACCGAACCGAGCCGAGCCGGGCCGGGTGGCGGCGGCGGCGCGCACGTGTGGCCCAAGGGGTTCCCCACACAACAACTTTAAGAGAGCAAAGAAGAGAAACTAATATATGTACACAAGAATGGTTTGCCCCATCCGATGTGGGACTAAAGAAAGGAAGGAGCTTGAGCTTTTGCTAAAGCAAAGCCAACAATCCCCCCCCCAAAGGTCAAGTTCTGAAACAGAGATAAGAGTGAAGTAAATAGAGAGAGAGAGAGAGAGCATCTGGGCAGTAAAATACTATGCATAAATGAGATGGACTACAGCCTTGAATCTCACGTAGTGACTATTGCCTTAATCTGAAGAAGTGCTTGATGGACTATGCCTTGAATCAGACTTCTTGAACCAGATTTAGAAAAATAGCACGCATAGTACGCTAGAGGTCCTTGGTCTATCCGGTGGCGCTTTTGAATGGCCATGCACACTTTTCCACATTCATGAGAGTTGTTTGGGATCGTCCTGTCCCATAGTCGCGGCCTTCACGACCTCTCATATAGGTGAGTCCTTAAGGGTTGGTGATAGGTTTCAACCCCGCATATCAGCTTGGACTTATTAAGAGTTTTTTTAAAACTCATCCTAACCATATCACTCAAGAACAATATCACCATAGGGATGGGGAATTATTGTACGCATGTACAGCCACTTGGGCATTATATGATAAGATTTTAATCTCGGGTCAGTGTTCCATAAAAGTCACCTAAGTCCAGCTTGTTCCTACCCATTGAACCGGCTTCTTGGGATCTCCAGTCAGACTCGGTTGGGTTGCCACTGCTGGTGACTTTACTTATGGGCTTAACCCCATCCCCCTCGATGATTTTAGGATCAAAGTCCTAGACAGACCCTTCGTCAAGTGGTCTACAAGATTCTTTTCTGACTTTATATAGTCAAGAACCACATATTTGCCCAATAGGCTCTTTATAGACTTGAAGCGCAGCTGCAGGTGCCTGTTCATCTTAGCATTCACAGAATCATGCTTTAGTAGTTCCATAACAGATTTATTATCACAGTTTATAGAAATTGCAGGAACAGGATTAATAGAAACAGGTATATGCATAATAAGGTTTCTTAGCCATTCAGCTTCTGTGCATGTAGTGTCCAAGGCTATCATTTCAGAGTCTATTGTACTCCTAGCAATGATAGTTTGTTTACATGAGCCCCAGGAGATTGCAGCTCCTCATAGAGTGAAAACATATCCAGTAGTAGATTTTACATCATGCGAGTCAGTTACCCAGTTTGCGTCTGAATAACCTTCTATGATATCAGGGTATCTAGTATAGTGCAACATATAGTCTAGAGTACCCCTAAGATATCTAAATACTCTTTCTAATGTTATCCAGTGTAACTGATTTGGGTTACTAGTATATCTACTTAGTCTCCCAATGGCAAATGCAATATCAGGTCTGGTCCTGTTTGATATATACATGAGAGAACCTATCATCTGAGAATATCTATGTTGTTCCATAGGAGAGCCCTCATTCTTCTTTAGAACAACACTACTGTCATAAGGAGTAAGGGCAGGTTTCTTATCAAAAAACTCAATTTTTTTAGCATTTTCTCGATAGAGTGTGCTAAGGATAGAGTATAGCTATCCTTGTATTTGGACAGTTGCATGCCTAGAATCAAGTTGGCTTCACCTAGATCTTTCATATCAAAATGGCTGGATAAATAGTCTTTGGTATTAGTAATCAATTCTAGTGATGATCCAAAAATAAGGATGTCATCTACATATAAACATAGGATGACACAACTTTTATCTAAAATTTTGGAGTATATACATTTGTCATACTCATTTGGCACGAAACCATATTCTGAGATAATTATGTCAAATTTGTTGTGCCATTGTTTGGGAGCCGGCTTTAGGCCATAAAATGATTTAACTAATCTGCAAACTTTATATTCTTGGCCTTTAGTAATAAAACCTTCAGGTTGCTCCATGTAGATTTCTTCCTCTAGGTCCCCATTTAGAAATGCTGTCTTTACATCCATTTGATGGATTATCATATTATGAATGGATGCTAGGGCTAGAAGGGTTCTGATAGAGGTGATCCTAGCTATAGGTGAGTAGGTATCAAAATAATCTAATCTCTTTTTCTGGGTAAAGCCTTTGGCTACTAATCTAGCCTTGTATTTCTCTATGGTACCATCGGCTCTAAGTTTTTTTTTGAATATCCACTTACAACCTGTGGGTTTACTACCTGAAGGTAGGTCTTCTAGAAACCAAGTATTGTTCTCCATGATGGAGTTATACTCACTGTTAATGGCTTCTTTCCAGAAAGGGGCATCAGGAGAAGATATTGCTTCTTCATAAGTTGAGGGATCACCCTCTATCAGAAAAGTGAAGAAACCTTCTCCTAAGTTCTTTTCAATCCTTTTTTTTTACTCCTTCTAGGTTCTATATTTTGTTCAGGTTGTGAACTAGATATTTGAACATAAGAGCTTGTGGACGAAGTAAGAGAGAGATTGGAGGGAGAGGAAGACATTCTATCTTTAAAGGGATATATATTCTCAAAGTAAACTGCATCTCTTGCTTCTATAGTAGTATTGTTAGAGATTTTATTTATTTCTGAGTGAGTAACAAGAAATCTATTGGCATTGCTATCTAGGACATATCCTATAAATACTGCATCTACAGTCTTAGGTCCAATCTTTCTCTTTTTAGGTTCAGAAATTTCTACTTTAGCCAGACATCCCCAAACTTTGAGATAATGGATCCTAGGAGCTCTACCTTTCTATAATTCGTAGGGAGTCTTATCATTAGACTTACTAGGAATTCTATTAAGGATATAACAGGCCGATAATAATGCTTCTCCCCATAAATTATTGGGAGCACCTGAGCTGAGGAGCATGGCATTCACCATGTCTAACATGGTACGATTCTTCCTTTCAGCAACTCCGTTGGACTGTGGTGAATATGGAGCAGTTACCTCATGGATTATTGTAAACCCCCTGATTTTTCAAAATTTTAAAAACTGGATTTTTCACAATTTTCTGGAATTTTCTGGGAATTTTCTGTAATTTAAAAACAGGGTTTTAATTATTCAATGATTTTTAATTGATATTAAACAGTATTAAAATATTATGAAAATAATATTTTTGGATGTAAAATAAAAAACTGGACTTAGGACAATTTTTCTGGAATTTATCGGACCCCGGACCTATTTTTAAAGCACCTAAATTTAATTATTTAATTAATTATTTAATTATTAAATAATTACTGGTTTAAATATTATTATTATTAATTTTTATTTTATATATAACCCAGCCCAGCCGGCCCGGCCCACGAGCCCAGCCCAAACCCATTTCCCAAACCCGGCCCAGCCCCCTGCCTAGCGGGTCGTGTCGGATCCAGCAGACCCGACCCGGACCCGCCACCCGCCCGCACCCTCTCTCCTCCCACGTCGCTCCCCTCCCCGCGTCGCGCGCCGCGTTCGGGGCCGCTCCGCCCGCCTCGCGCCGCGCTGGCCGGCCACGCCCCCACGACCCCAGCCACCTGGCCGCCTCACCCGGCCACCCCCCCTGCCGACTCCTATAAAACCCTCCCCCGATCCCCTCTCGACCACCGCTGCCACTGACCCTCGCCGCCGCCGTGCCCCCAGCCGCGCCGCCACCGCCACGCCGTGCAGCGCCGCTCCCCGAGCCACCGGACGCCGCCCGCAGCTCCCCTCCCCCTTCGTCCCCGGCGAGCAGCACCAGCAGCAGCAGCACGAACCGCCTCCGGCCGCCGTGCTCGCCGCCGCCACCTCCGCTCGAGCGCCGCGCCGCCTCGCCGCAGAGCCCCGGCCCCCTCCGCCGCAGCCCGGCCGCCCAGCGCCGTCCTCCGGCGAGAACCCCAAGCCCTAACCCTAGCCCTAATTCCCTGTGTCCGACACGAGTCGGACACGTGTCGGACACAACTCGAACCCCGGTTTTCGGGTCCCCTTCAGGTACGTGTAACTTTTTGCTCATAGCTCCGTTTTCGATTCCGCAAATTGCGTTGCGAAGCCTGTATGACCCTCTCGGTGTCCGGACAAACTGTTCGGGGCATCGCGTCCTGTAGTGATCGCACACCGCGATCCAAAAACAGGAAAAACCAGACCCTGTTTCACCCCGGAACTGAGTACGCCTCGCCAAACGGGACGACTTGGTCGCGCGCGGTCTTCACAGACACGAGCGCCTCGTCGATACGGACGTGTGGGATTTCGCAGAATCTGATTCGGGTGTGCGTGCACACCGGAATCAACGCGTATCCGCGGACATCGCCCCGTATCCGACTTTTCTGCAATTCGACCTAACTTTGTGTACACACGTCGGATCGAGACGAAACTTGTGCCATCGGACTCGTAGCGATACGCTGGTCCTGTGGGTCAAGTTTGGTTCGATTCTGAGAACGTTGACAAAATCGCGTGTCGTGGGCCCCATAGGCCCCGCTCGACGGGCGATTTTGTGATCGGCTCATCGGAATTCAATTCTGAAAGTTCCGTTGGGTTCGTATCAGCATTTCTGACCTGTTGACACTAAGTTTGGTGAATTTGGAGACCGTTGACCCGGACGCGTTTTTCGGTGCAAAGCGGGCCCACCGGTGGACCCCGTTTTGACCCGAAACTGCCGTTTCTGTCCTTGTCTCCAAATTAGACCCAATGACAGGCGTTTCTAGCTGATTGATATTTTCTGGATCTGATGGTGATGTTTGTTTCAGCAATCGGAGTACCGCCTGCAATTTCAGCTGAAGTCAGAGCCGCAATTGGAACAGGAACCACAGGCAAGTGTACCTTGCCAAACCCTGCAGCTTGCTAATTATTTTCTGGAATTAATTATGCAATAATGGACATGTAAAGCTTGCCAAACCTCAGTAATTCTTGACATAGTATTTTAATGAATTTCTTGTGGTATTAATTATAAACATGTTTTAACTGCTTAACCTAGGAAACGAGTGACGTGCTTAGTGTCCGATCATAGTCGGGTGCCAACTCCGTACGCGGTGTTGTGTAACGTCACATAGACATGGATATCGAGGCCCGATAAAGCTCGTACTTGTCTTATCAAGTACTTCAGAACCCAGGACACTTGACACTATTTCATGAGACAGAGTCTTCTTGAGACATTCAAGGTGATTCTGTATAGGATGCATGTTTTATGACATAGACTTTACATTCTTAGACATTTGAATCATAGCTATCAGACTTGCTGCATTAGTTATAATCGTGCGTGACATGGACATGAGGCATCGTGGACATGAGACGTGGGATTACATTGGGTGGGGAGAGACACACAGACTACAGGCTGATATTATATATAAAACATAGTATATATCATAGTGTAATTCATAGTTATTGCCGCTACCGGCTCCCCGACACAGAGCTTGTAGTGGCTTCAGCCTGAGTTCTAGTGCTGCTCTCATATTGCATATCACATAGTTGGTTACTTAGTTTACCCTGATGATTATTTTATCTGCTGCACCGTATTTATTTTGGCTTGTATTTTCTGTACCTTGCTGTCCCCTGAGGACCTGGATCCGGATTATGTCCCCAGGTACAGCTGAAGAGAACTACCCAGAGGTGTACGGTACCGGAGCACTCCTTGGAGCAGAACCAGGAACAGAGGACGAAATAGTGGCCGAAGATTTCTCCTGAGCCCGGCTTCAGCTATACAGTATTTTTATTTTCAGCATTTCAATTCCTGTCTAATTTTCCTTGAATGTAACAGAATAATTCTCGGATTTGTTTCCCGAGATAACCTTATCTGATATTGCATATTTATTTTTATTGCATGATTTCTGGCAATTAATCTGTGTTATTTCTGTGGATGAGATTAGAAATACCTGAGACTTGTAACATATTGCTGCTAGACTACAGCTTAAGCATGCCCTGATGGATCCATTAAATTGGGTTGTCCATCGGTGCGTGCTGCTGGCCATTGCTCACGTGCTCAGTCTCTCGGTATTTTGGGACTGGGGCGTGACAATTATTCCGTGTTCTTCACATAAATTGGTCATATCATTTGATGTATACTCTCCACCACGATCTGATCTAAGAATCTTAATATTTCTCTCTAACTGGTTCTCAGCTTCAGATTTATAGACCTTAAATTTGTCTAGAATTTCATCTTTGGTTTTGAGAAGATATGTATAACAATACTTTGAATAATCATCTATAAAGGTAACAAAGTATTTTCTACCACCTCGGGTCAAAATCCTATTTGAGTCACATACATCACTATGAATAAGCTCTAGGAGGTCAGAGTTTCTTTCTACAGATTTGAAAGGTAGCCTAATATGTTTGGCTTGAACACATATCTCACACTTGTGTTTATCATCTATTAGAGTCTTAGGAATAAGATCTAAGTTCATCATCCTTTTTAGGGAACCTAGATTCACATGACCTAATCTACTGTGCCATACATTTGAGGATTCTACATTTGAAACAACAAAGGGAGGATCTGAAATTTTATTCACGGTACTCAAAATAAAAAGACCATCTCTTACAAATCCTTTTCCAATAAAGGAGTCATTCTTAGAAAATACTATCTTATTTGCTTCCATAACAATCTTGTACCCTGAAGCTACAAGGAGAGACCCACTAACTAAATTTCTTCTGATAGACGGCACATGTAACACATCATGAAGAGTCAGAGTTTTTTCTGATGTCATCTTTAGATCTATTCTTTCTTTTCCTATAATCTGTGCCGCTGAGCCATCTCCTAGAGTTACACCTCCTCCACCTGATTCCTGATAGTTTGAAAAACATGAGCGATCAAAGAAAATGTGAACATTAGCTCCAGAATCCAACCACCAATCGTCAGAATGGTAAGAAATGTTGACTAAGGGTTGATAGCTTACAGACCTGAAGGAACTAGAAGAGCCGTTGAGAAGCATGTTTGCTTCTGGTTTGGCAGGACGTTTCCCTTTGAAAGAGGTCTGGACAGCTTCTTTCTTCCTATGGAAACAGTTGGTGGCTATATGGTTTGTTTTACCACACACAAAACAAAATCTCTTCTGATCCTGAGTTTGACCAAAGGTTCTTGGTTTATTGTGGTGATGGTTTTGGTGGTGAGGCTGAGAGTTCTGCTTCTTCTTGAAGAGGTTCCTCTTTGGTTTGTGGTGATGATGAGGCTTGGGTTTATCTTGGGATTCTACAAGGTTTACCTTAGCTTTAGACTCAGAATTAGGGTTAGACCTAAGCCTAATTTGTTCTTCTGTTCTAATTTTCTTTAGGACTTGAGCAAAGGTAAGGTCACCCTGAGTATGAATGAGGTCTTTCTTGACATCAGACCAAGAAGGAGGAAGCTTGTCTATTAAGCAGGCTATTTTATACTCAGTAGAGAAGAAAGTGCCTTTGGCTTGAATATACCTAAGGTATTCTTGGAATTCATGTATTTGGTCATTTATAGGTTTGTTATCTACCATAAAGTACCTGTTGAATGAGGATGAATTAAATCTTTCAATTCCAGCATCATCACAACTATATTCATCTTCTAGGGCATCCAAAAGTTCTTTTGCACTTTTGTATTCAAAGAATATGTCATATAGTGATTCAGACAAAGCACTTAGAATTCTATGGAAGCAATGGTAGTCTATTTCCTTAGGGGTCTTGGGTCTAGAAGAACCAGAGGACTTGGATACACCTATGTCAGACTCAGTGTCATCAGAGTCATTTGTGATTGGTGTGGAACCATCAATGGCTGAGATTAATCCTAAGGTAGTGAGTCAAAATTTCATCTGACTTTGCCATCTCTTGAAGAAAGTCTCGTTGAATTTTGCAGGTTTAGCAGTAAAAATCTCATCCTTGGCAGTCATGGTTGCAAATAAGGAAAGTCTGAAAGATACGAAATTACTCAATAACAATGTCCAATGATTTAGAATAATAGTTCAAGTGATTTTGTAATCAATCTTAAAATCTTGAGTCTATAAAGTGTAGATTGATTTGAGTTAGCTGTAGGGGCCGGTTCCCAGCTAGCGGTGGTCCAAAGACACTTAAATACCGTGTCGCTTAGGGCTATTTACACCCGGTTGACAGAAAGACCCTTTCGGCTTGTTCCCAAATTGATCTTTACTTTTAGAATCCAGACTCAAAGAGATTTGCAGTTTCACTTTAACTATTTATTTTGAATTAAATTGTTTAAAGGAATTGGAATTAACAATATGCCAAATAGAGTGATCCAACAACACAATTTGTTATGTCAATACACAACCAAATATGCCTATAAACAAAATAAATAATAAACTTGCTTTAGCAATTCAAATTAATAGTACTCTTGCTTTGGCAATACAATTAAAAATTAAATTTGCTACAGTAACTTTATATTTATATCAGTTTGCTACCAACAATTAATATGTACTAAATTGCTGCAGTACTATTTTAACAGCAAGTAATGTGCTATCAGCAATTAAGAATCAATTTTGACAAGTATTTATTTAGAATGACAGCACTATAGTTTATTTGGTATGTAGCAAAAAGTGCTATAGTATGTTAGGAGGTTATAAATAATTCGCTAACAATCAAATATGCTAGTATTTAACAGATATGCTGCAGTATTAAAATGTGAACAAATTTGGTAGGAAATATGCTTTTATATTTGGTAACAAGTAATTCGTTTTGTTCTTATGTTTGTAAAACCAAAAATTTTATATATGTACCTACAGTAATCACAATTCGTTCTTGTTGTAATAAGCACCAGTAGACAGAAATATCTTTTGAAAAATTAGAAACAGTAGCTAAAAAGGATAAACTCTTAGAATGTTATAAATATTTATAATATAAATATAATATTTTTCAAAGAACAAGGAAAGTAAGAAATAAAATTGTTACCGGCCTCCGGGAAAGTCGTGCACGAAGCACTGCCCTAAGAGTTTATCCGAGGTCTATGTGCAGACGTTTCTCGGAAGCTCCTAGTGGTAAAACCCCCTGACTACCGGGTTCTCTTCGTCGCACAAAACTCAGAGAGAGAGACCGAACTTAGCTATGCCCAGAGCAAGGATTTGGAGATTAGAATATCGTTTGAGAGAAGAGTGAAAGAGAGTTTTGACGTAGGAATATTATCTGTGTGAAATGAAGGAGAAGGAGACCCAATAAATAGGCTGGAGCTGTGGCAAGGTTCAATGAATCTGGCCACAGACAGGTACTTAATGGCTCATAAACAGGCCATTAAGTAACAAATAAAACGTGTGAGAAAGGCTGTCAAACAATGAGCTGTGGCAAGGCAAGGTTCAATGAATCTGGACAGTGTCCCAACATTCAAAATTTGAACGGTTCAAAAAAGGAAGGAGGAGCAAAAAATATTTTAGGGTCCCAGCCCGAACCCGAAGAGAAAATCGAATCGGCATTCGGCGCCCGCAGATGTGGGCGCGTACCCGCACCCGTTACGCGCGCCGAACCGAACCGAGCCGAGCCGGGCCGGGCGGCGACGCGCGCGTGTGGCCCAAGGGGTTCCCCACACAACAACTTTAAGAGAGCAAATAAGAGAAACTAATATATGTACACAAGAATGGTTTGGCCCATCCGATGTGGGACTAAAGAAAGGAAGGAGCTTGAGCTTTTGCTAAAGCAAAGCAAACAGTCTACTGTATAGTTCCGTATGGATTCTGAGTTGTATTGTACTTATACATATATGCAAGACCAGCACTGGGTAAATCGAACAAGCCATCGAATTTGGACAACCCCCTCGATCCCTAAGTCTCTACCTCTCCGTCAATAGAGTCTCCGTGGTCCATTTCAGCCAGTTGAATTAGCAATCCATCAGTCCCATATATTGAGTTTCCACTAGGAATATCTTGAGTAGCTCAAGGAGAGAAACTCGAAAAATAAACTCCACGACGTCATCAGAACCGGAGACTTCGACGCCGCTGTCAACCCCCACTCGCCGTCATTTTTTTTATATGTTCTTTTGGGATCAATGACAAGAGACATCCAAATTTAGCTTCGAAGCTAGCTAGGACAACCCAATTCTCTGGATCGGCCATGCATATATGCCCATGCTTTGATCCTAATAAGATTCACTGATATCGAAAATTTCAAGGAGAAACTTTCGATATCCAGAGCAGCGATAGTCCTCATCCCTCACCATCCTCAATTGAAAACTCTAGCAATAAAAAACGATCACTCAAGCAAATAGAAATCAGAAGCCATAACTCTCAAGCAATAAATCAAATCTAGAAAAAAAAAAAAAAAAACCATATTTATGTACAAGTTTTTGCTAATGAGAACTGGTTGTATTATTTCCGCCACAATCCTACATCTTGTTGATACCAGGTTTGCCCAAACCAATGTCAAAGCCCACTTTCAACCAGTATCATTCAAATTGGTCATATGGGGATATTTGGATTATTGTGATTCTTTTCTAAAATCCATTAAAAATCATGTTAAATGTTCCTGCCAGTCCATCAAACTCTAGAGTTAGTTGCTAGTTTTAAGGCTCAATCCGGAGTTTCGAAAACATGTGCTCACGCTGGGACTTGCCAACTAGAGGTACGCCATGGACCGGGCAAAATACGAAATCAATCCGGGACCGGTTCGGTGAAATCTGGACTGGACCGGTCCAAGCACAGTCAAAATTCGGATCTGCTCAACCCGATAAGAAGCGGGTCGGATTGAACTTTCCTCTGCGGAACTCGGTAGGGTGAGTATTCGGTTAAATCGATCTCAACCGAACCGATTTTTCTAAAACACGAATAAACCGAATTCTTAATAAACCAAACCGAAACCGAACCGAATTCAGGAGGAACCGATCTAAACCGAAACGATATTATATGTTCGGTTTAATCGGTTGGGCCAATTTTCAAATGGGCCGGACAGTTTGGCTTTTTTTACTAATGGGCCTGAGCAAAAGAGTTGGGCATATACACTTCAAAATAAAATTCATACACAAATGTACATAAAAATCTCATATTTCTAATGGGCCTGAACCAAACACTTGGGCATATAACATGTGCTTGGGGAAAAAATTATATATAAAAATTCACAAATAATAAAAATCAAACAAAGAAAACATGATAGGTCATATATACAAATTAAGAACACAACTTTCTTTCTTAATTTTGCCATACAAATTGATAACACAACTTTATTTCTTAATTACAAGAATATGAACAAATTGTTCAACTTACATACATAAGAGAAAAAAAGAAAAAGGAAAAAGAAGAGTAACATGCTTTAGCAGCTTCAGTTGGCGCTTCCTCCTAATGCAACAGTCTGCAAAAAAAAAAAAAAGACCACTCTAAAGTCTAAATATGGTTAAACTTTCTTGCCAAAGGGACTTATTCAAGAGAATAAAAGTAAGAGGGTTCTGTACACATAATTTATCACCACAAAATTATCCCCAAATAAAAACAGATTGAGCCAAAAAAAAGTCTAAAAATATACACTGATGATGAGATGGACAATAACAAAAAGGGGCAAAACAGTTACAATTTTTTCTAATGTTTTGGGGCACAATTAACATAATGACGGATGTATCGAATTCGAATAGTTTTTATGGTTACTGAGGAGAGATATAAGATCCTGACTATATGGCAAAAGATCAGTGGATCAAGTCACGGGACGTATTATTCCTTTCATTTATAAAATGGTGAGAGTTAGAGGACAGTGGGTCCAAAGATATATAATACAATGTGTACAAAATTTCGAACATTATGTCAGACTCCGGACGTTAAGTCGAGAACTAAAAGAAAAAAATATATAATGACGGATGCAAGTAACCAGAAAAGGCCTTCTACCAGGACTAACAACCTTAGCTATTGTAGAAAAAAAAGGCATAGAACATAGTAAGATTATGCATACTGAAACAAATTTAAAAGATACCAATTGGCCTATTGCATTTTAACAATGACAAAATCAGGAAAACAATAAGTTGCCAAAGCAAACATACAAAATTGAAAAGTTTGCATATAAAAGAAAAAAAAAAGATTGTTACAAGTAGTAAACTATTATTTTTTTGATGTGACATATAAAGAGTCCGACACACGTAAAATGAATTTATAGAAATGTTATAAAAATGTACACAACCTTCTCACATTCTTCCAATCATCTTAGTTTGGAAACAAATTCTCACCCTCAAGTTCTCTCTTGAATAAAAGTTCTTCGTCTTGGAATCTCTCAAAGGCACTTTGAAATCTTTGAACCGTATCCAACATCAAATATGTTGAATTTCAACGGGTGCTCACATCTAGACACAATAATTTTTTGCTTTCTATTTTTTCAATTTGAGCACAATCTTTAAACTTTTGAAAACGTGAAGGAGATTGTCTCACATAGCTAATAGCTCGCCGGACACGAGCAACTGAAGAAGACATCATTTTTAACCCATCTACTACAACAAGGTTGATAATATGTAGAATGCAACGCATGTGTAAATACTTGCATTGAAGAATTTTTTTTTTTCGTTGTGCAAACTTTTTGCTTAGATAAGCAATAGCAACATCATTAGAGCTAGCATTATCAACGGTGATTGTAAATTTTTTTAATGCCCCACTCAATCAAACATGACTCAACGTCCCTCCCAATAACCTCGTATTTATGACTTAAAATTGGACAAAAGTTGATAATTCTTTTCTGTAATTTTCAATCTTCATTAATGTAATGTGCCGTAAGACACATATAATTTATCTTTTGAATAGATGTCAATGTGTCCGTCGTAAGACAAACCCTTTGATTGGACTCCCTAAAATAAGCCTTTAACATAGTCCTCTCACTAGTGTAAAGATTTAGCAATCTCATACAACTGTCCATCTCGACGATACACCAAACATCGGACATGCAATCGAAACGAAATGTTTAAAGCCCTCATCCTCAACAAACTGAAAATGAAGCTCATCGACAACTAGCATATAAGACAAGGCCTTCCTTAAGGACTCTTGATTAAATTGCCAACTAGTGAGAGTTGACTTGCCTTTCTTAACACATTGCATAGTCAGTATTGATTGAGAATGACCTTTGTGCTTTGGATTAAGGGGACATATAAGCCAATGATTTCTGACTGAGGAGGTCCTATTAATTACGGGATGACAATAATATATATATATTTTTGCATTAGTCACACTCTACTTTCGGTTTCCTATTCTCAAGAAATTGTCTAAAGTCATCCCAATAAACAGTCCTTTTTTTACCAATGCGTTTGTTTTTTGCTTTGAGTTTACAAATAGTTGTGTCAGGGTCATTTGTGGCTTGGGAACTTGTTTCCCTCACAACCGGAACCTCAAGCTCAATAGGTTGAGCTTCGCTTGACATCTAAAATAAACATGAAAACATAAATATATTTCAATTCAAAAGCAAATTCGCAAAATCAAACTGAAGATAAGAAAACGCATATTGCATGAGTATGATGTTAATGCCATAAACTTGACTTATTTGATGCAATAAATGACCTATTAAGTAGTAAATATCATATAAGATAGTAATTTTTGTAAACAATATATCATTTTTATACTAGTTAGTAACTTAGTATATGCACTTATCAGTTTTTTGTTTACAAAATATGGCATATATCCATTTCAGATACATGGTTTACAAGAAAATTTTCATATTACACAAAATGTGGCAAAAAATTAAAATTAAAATATGTCAAAAAATTCATATTACAATCCTATATCAAAATGTGGTAAAAATTTCAGATTAAACAAAATTCCATATTACAATCAAGACTAAACAAAATATGGTAAAATGTGGCAAAAAGTCGAGACTTTTAAGCAAAAAATCCAGACTTACAAAAAATTAAGGTTTGTAAACAAAAAAAATCAATCAATCATCAAAAGAGCAAACATTCAACAATTCCAAATAACAGATTATAAGGCTTTTGGCAAACTGGACATTGCGCAATGCGACATTTGTACAAACAGTCACTATAAGCAATTTTTTTCCTGCAAACACTTTCCAATATTCTATTCCAATTTTCAACCACAACCATATATCAATTACTGGATCACTAAACATATAGATACGTCTTCCGTATATGTATACGTAGGTAAAAAAATCAGACAATCATGGCCAGACAAGTGGCAGCAGTTCGATTTTCGATTCAACTTTCGAACTGTAAAACAGAACTGTTAAAGTTTTTTATAGAATGATTTGTTATCGTTGTTGTTCCCATATGCAAGCTGAATAGCTGAATGATACGAGTCTACTGAATATTTCTCGGTCTTTCTCTCTGCTCTGAGACATTTCATAAAATGATGCTTACTTATAAGTAATCTTTTTTTACTTTACTCAGTTAACCCTATTAAAGAAAATCAAAGAAGAGGGAAAAAATATATGATAATTTGTCTTTAATAGCTTGCATTACACACAAAAATCATGCACAAGGGGATGACAAAAAATAATGCATACATCCCATACAAATGTCATAAAACCCAATAGAATGAAGAAACAAACCACAGATAACAATAGAAGAAAACATATATACATCAGTACATGCTCTTCTTGTGGTAAATAGATTTCAACAAAAAAAAAAAAAAAAACTAACAATAAGGAAGTCTTTTGTAATGTACAAAGTCTTCTTTTGGTGCTCAAGTTATCCTTGTGGTTATCAGGAAGAGACATACGATGCTGACTGGATGACGGAAGACCAGTGGATCGAGCTACGGAAACGTATTATTTTTTAAAATTTATAAATGGTAGAAGTTGAAAACAGTGAACTCAAAAGATATGAGACAGAGTGCCACAAAGTTCCGAAAGTTACGTCGGACATCTTAAAAAAAAATACGAACTACCTCTGCTTCATGGCATAGGATCAAGAAAGATAGGATTTAGAGCTGCAACCGCTACAACCGCAGCCAACAAACATCGAACCATGGCTCTTCCGATCCTCCTCCTCCTCCTCACCGGCACCACCACCCCCAGAGAACACCACCATCGATACGATCGACAGCCATACGATGATCACCAAGAACATCACATCGCCAGCGCCATGAGCTAAATCCAAAAACATTAATAATGCCATCCTTTCTTTCTTCACCTGTATTACTAGTAATTATGTATGTATGGATATGCCTTCATATAAATAGGCTTCTGTGTATCTTCTTCTTCGCTGGACAATGCTGACTTCTCTTCTGGTCCATTCTATATTTTACTTCTTTGTTGTCATATATTTGATCACTTTTGTAATCATAATCATACTTTATGCTGGTTTTCAAAAGGTTAGTTGTTTGATTAAGAAGTGCACGGAAAGTTGAGAGAGTTAACGTATTGATGATTTTGACACTTTAACAACTCTTTAAAGTGTTGGAAACAAAAGTATGAAAATCTTTTCCAAACCAAAAAATTCTGCGAGAGAACCGAACAAAAGCATACAAACCAAAAATGTCAAACACAAATTGCAGACATAGAGATTTTTTACGTGAAAAATTCAAATGGAAAAAAATCACGGGACGATTGGAGTCCAATCCTGAAAAACCTCCACTAATAAAATAAAAAATATACCAACTCCTTATAAATTTCTCACCGATCCAAACGGATCACAAGAACTCTTTGGAACAGAAAATAGATCACAGACAAACGAAGAACGGAGATGACGAGAAAAGAATTACCCTAAATCGATCTTCTCTTCGAAATAGCCTTCAATCTCTTCCTCTTTCCTTCCAATGTTGTAAAAGCACTCTTGCCTCCTTTTACAATATTTTTGAGATATGAGATATATTTTAGGACTAGGAGACACCTAATATATATAGCCTCAAACCCACAACTAGTATTCCTATTATATATAGGAATACCCAATCTAAATCAAAATCCATTGGCATATTTCTTTTATATGTAGGAATATTCAATCCAAATATATTGAGGTATTTCTATTATATGTAGGAATACGCAATCCAACTCCGGAGAATTTTTTACATAGGTTGGAAACCCCACCCACTCCAATAAATCTCTTCATTCACAACTATATGGAGGTGGTCGTCATCCAACGATTTGCCTGCAGTACTCAAACTTTCTCCTTGGAAGAAATTTTGTGAACATGTCAACTCTGTTGTCATCTGTATGAACCTTCCAAAGCGCTGTTTGCTTCTTTTCAACCACATCTTGTATCCAATGATATCAGGTATCAATGTGCTTGGACCTGCTATGAAGTGTCTGGTTCTTCACAAGGTGAATTGCACTCTGGCTATCGTAAAGCAAAGGGTACTGCTCTTACTTTAGCCCAATTTTCTGCAGCAGCTTCTTCATCCACAAAAACTCCTTGCAAGCCTCCGTCGTTGCAATGTACTCTGCCTCTGTCTTCGACAAAAAAATATACTTCTGCAACTGCGACTGCCACGATACCGCTCCACCAGCAAACATTATCATATAGCCTGAAGTCGATCGCCTCGTGTCTACATCTCCAGTCATATCAGCATCGGTATACTCAACCAGCTTCGGCTCGTCACCACCAAAAGAAAGTCTCCGATCGGCAGTGCCATGAAGGTATCGTAGAATCCACTTGACCGCACTCCAATGTACCCTTCAATAATTGGAAGTATACCTGCTAACTGTGCCAACTGCGTGAGTGATGTCAGGTCTCGTACACACCATAGCATACCTGAGACTCCCCACAGCTGAGGCATATGGAATCCGCTCCATATATTTCTTCTTGTCCTCGGTAGATGGACCCTGCTCCTCAGTGAACTTAAAGTGAGCCTCAAGGGGGTTACCCATTTTATTCGACTCGTCCATCCCGAAACGCTGAAGTACCCCATGAATGTTGTTCTTTTGGGACAAGTGTAGAAGCATGGATTCTCTCTCTCTCTCTCTCTTTCTCTCTCTCGGCTGATCTCCATCCCAAGAATAGTCTTCGCTGTGCCCAAATCCTTCAAGGCCGCGTCCAGTTGGCGCTTCAACTTCGCTATCCTAGTGGCATTCCGACCCACTAGTAGCATATCATCAACATAGAGCAGTAAAATGATAAAATCATCCTCGATAAAGTACCTCACAAATATACAGTGATTCGACGTCGTCCGTGCATAATCATGCTCTCCCATAAATAACTCAAACTTTCTGTACCACTGCATCGGAGCATGCATTATACCATACAAGCTCTTCCTCAACCGACAGACCAAGTGTGACTTGTCCTTCTCACAGAATCCCTCTGGCTTCTCTATGTACAACTTCTCCTTATGATCACCATGGAGGAATGTCGTCTTCAAGTCCATCTGCTCGACCTCCAAGTCAAAAATGGCTACCAATGCTAGCATAATCTGAATAGACGACTGCTTGACGACTGGCGAAAAGATCTCATCATAATCTATGCCCTTCCGCTGACCATAGCATTTAATTACCAGTCTCGATTTGTATCGAGGGTGAGTAGCATCATCTGTCTGCTTCACTTTAAATATCCATCGATTTTTCAAAGTCTTGTTGTCCTTTGGCAACCACACCAACTCATAAGTAGAATTGGCATGTAAGAAATTTATCTCCCCCTGCATAGCCTCCATCCACCCCTGTCTGTGTTCGTCTTCCATAGCCTCTACAAAATATTTGGGCTCTCCTCAGTTAGTCAGTAGCACATACGCATCCGATGAGTATCTCGTAGATGGTCAACGCTCTCTATCGCTCCTCCTCAACTGAACCACTGGTGTTGGCTATATATCAATAACCCCCTTCTCTTCAGGAACTACCTCCTCGGCATGTTTATCCTCCTGAGGCTCACCCTGACCACCATCAGCAGGCTAATGATCAAGGTTGAGAGCAACTCCATGTACTGGCTCACCCATAACTGGATCCTCTGTGATGTCCTCTGAAAACTATTCGGAAAAAAATGATTCTAACTCATGCAATTCCTCAGTCTCAGAAGGCATATCCTGAGTGTTGGTTATAGTCTGATCCTCGACGAAAATCACGTCCCTACTTCTGTAGAGCTTTCTTTCTACTGGGTTGTAGAGTCTATAACCAAACTCATCTCGATAGTAGCCGACAAAGACGCACATCCTCGTCTTCGGCTCAAGTTTGGATCTCTCGTCCTTCGGTACATGCACGAAGGCCTTACAACAAACACTCGCGGGTGATTGTATGACGGCTCTTTGTCGTACCATACTTTGTCAGGCACATCATCCTGCAAAGGAGCACTAGGAGATAAATTAATAACATAAGAAGCCGTGTAAAGTGTTTCACCCCAATAGTTGTCCGGCAAGTTTGCTTCTGACAGCAAACACATCACCCTCTCTATCACCGTCATGTTCATGCTCTCTGCTACACTGTTGAGCTACAGTATTTTTGGTGGAGTCTTCTGGTGTCGTATCCCTTGCTCTCTACAAGAAGCATCAAAGTGACTGATATACTCGTCGCCATTGTCCGACCGAACATATAGGAGCTTCTTGCCCGTCTCCCTTTCAACAGAGGCCTGAAACTCTTTGAAAGTGGGCAGCACCTAATCCTTAGTCTTTATGGCATAGACTCAAACCTTCCTGGAATAGTCATCAATAAATATTACAAAATAAGAACCACCACCAATTGATTTTACCTTCATAGGACCGCAGACATCCGAGTGAATCAACTCGAACAACGCCGGCTTCCTTAAACTTGGGTAGCTTTGGAAAGACACCTTATTTTGCTTTTTCGCCAAACAGTGCATACGTCTCTCCAATTTTGTAGACTTTAGCCCTGGAATAACTTTTCTGTTACCAAGTGGCTCATCTCCTTCTCGCTGATATGGCTGAGCCGCCTGTGCCACAACTCAGTAGACGCATCCGTAGCTGCGTTCACCTCATGTGTCCTATATGCGCTCCCTTCCATATAATATGTCCGAACTTCTTTCTTCCTCTGGCAATCACCATCGAACCTCTGGAAAGATTCCACTGACAGTTTTCGAAGAGGTTGAAAAAACTCTCTTCATCCAGCCTTCCAACCGACACCAGGTTGAAACGAATATCAGGGACATGATGGACATCTTTGAGAACAAGAAATGCACCCGTCTTTGTCCTCAAATGCACATTTTTAACAGCAATAACTTTTGACACATCTCCGTTGTCCATCTTCAACACTCCACAGTCGTCTGTTGTGTAAGTAGCAAATAGTGCCATGTTGTGAGATACGTGCGCTGAAGCACATGAGTCTACTAGCCAAGAGTTGTCATCGCAGACGAGATTCATAACTACCTCATCACCTACAATGATCACGTCGCCTCCATGTGCCGAGGTCGCCGTTGTAGTGTTCTCACTTTGCTTCCCTTTGTCGCCCTTCTTCTTTCTCTTCCAAGTGAAACAGTTCCGCTTGATGTGGCCCTTCTTGCAACAAAGGTAACATTCCGAGTCCTCGTACTGATCCTTGGACTTGTTTCTGCTCTTGTCTCTGCCACCCCACCTGGACCCCTCT
Organism: Iris macrosiphon; assembly: GCA_036927795.1. Classification (NCBI taxonomy): domain Eukaryota; kingdom Viridiplantae; phylum Streptophyta; class Magnoliopsida; order Asparagales; family Iridaceae; genus Iris; species Iris macrosiphon. Next base: position 232,964,076 of record JAYESA010000005.1, read on the forward strand.
TTCTCCTTCCGCGGCTCTCTGAAATTAGCGCATCTGAGTGGGATGTCGATGAAGTGTCCTGAGAACGTCTCCGCATCTCTTCATTCAGTATTCCGCTCTTGGCAAACTCCAGACTGACCACGCCTTACAGAGTAGAAGCGATCATAGACACTCGTACAGTTTTTCACAAGTCTGACAATATACACAACAACCATAGTCCATGTACTTCGTCGTCGAACTTGACTCCCATCGAGGATAGCTGGTCCAACACGTCCTGGAACTCACTCAAGTGATCCGTAATAGACTCACCATCTTTGTACCGCAGATCTATCATCGTTCGGATCAGGAACAACTTGTTTACCCCGGTCTTCTTCGCATACAAAGATTTCAGCTTATCTCACAGCGTCTTCGCGTACTCAATATTGGCAACGTGGTTGTACACGTTCTCGTCAAGAACTGCCGTATGTACCAACACACATGTATGTGCTCGAACTTCCGGTCCTCTTTGGATTTGTGACTGGGCTTCTCGGACGCAAATACTAGAAGATGCAGCTTCTTGACGAACAGCAATTCCTTCATCTTGCTCTGCCAATAGTGATAGTTGGTACCATTCAGGTTTACCATGTGCGCGGGCTTCGCGTCCATCTTTTCTTCCTGGTTTGCCTGTCAACTCCTGACCTCTCTGAACTCCAGAACCTGGCTCTGATACCACTTTGTTGGGAACGGAAGTGTGAAAATTGTTCCCCAAACTAAGAAGTCCTGCGAGAGAACCGAGCAAAAGCACACAAACCAAAAAAGTCAAACACAAATCATAGACACAAATTTTTTTTTACGTGAAAAATTCAAATAAAAAATACCATGGGACGATCGGAGTCCAAACCTGAAATGCCTCCACTAATGGAATAAGAAATACACCGACTCCTTACAAACTTCTCATCGATCCAAACGGATCTCCACAACTCTTTGGAATAGAAAATAGATCACAGACAAATGAAGAACGGAGATGGCGAGAAAAGAATTATCCGAAACCGATCTTCTCTTCGAAATATCCTTCAATCTCTTCTTCTCTCCTTCCAATATTGTAAAAGTACTATTGTCTCCTTTTGCAATATTTTTGAGATATGAGATATATTTTAGGGATGTGAATACCCAATCCAAATCCAAATTCATTGACATATTTATTTTATATGTAGGAATATACAATCCAAATATATTGAGGTATTTTTCTTATATATAAAAATACTTGATCCAACTCCGAAGTATTTTTTATATAAGTTAAAAATTCTATCCTCTAACATAAAGTTGATTAGATTCTATTTTTCAGACGTTTCTGGGAAAATTATACATATATTGGTTCGACTGAATTGAACTTTTCAAAGGTCAGGTGATTCATCGAATTACTTGGTAATTTTGTCAAACATGTTTAGCTGCAATTTCTGATAGGATCTTGTCGGTGGTGGTAGGTTATTGTCTCCTTCTTTAGACTTTAGTGCTTCTATTTTTAGTTGCGAGCGATGTGACCTATATCTATATGCAGTTAGAAGGAAAGAAATAAAGAAATGTAAATATTCTAAGCGAGTTTTTAACATTTTTTGAAGATGTAGCAGCTATACCACATGTAATTTTGCTCTGTAAATTCAATATAAGCAAAACAATTTTCAACGTATCCACACACACACACATACATACACATATATATATATATATATATATATATATATATATATATAAAAGCGAAACAATGTTCAACGTATCCCTTTATATATATATATATATATATATATATATATATATATATTATAATAATTATTATACCAAATAATTTCAACCACACATTCATTTCAATCGTGTGGTTATAAATTATTTCATAAATAGTACCACGTTAGCATCATTCTCAACCACACATTTTAAAAAAATGTGTGGTTGAAAATAAATGGTATAATAATTGTTGCAATAACCAATGTTACAATATTCTCTTCATATATATATATATATATATATATATATATATATATATATATATATATATATATATATATATATATCATTGGACAAGATTAGAACTAATCATGAGGAGCTTGATTGGACGAAGGTGGACGAAAGGGATGGTAGTCAAGTTTTTCCTTAGGCTCTACAAAACCATCAGGAACAGACTCCTTACTTGGGTCATACTCACAATATTTGAAATCTCCTGTGAGGATACGAAGTGCTACTTATGCAGTAATGAGAATGAGTTTAGAGATCATTTGTTATTCACTTGTGACTTTTTTTTGAGAGATATTGAGCTTCCAGAGATCTAGATTTGGACTCCCCTATGCGTAAAGCGGAGTTATTTCTTCTGTTATGAATGAAGTTATAAAGCTCAGAAAGGCAGAAGAGCGAGAGGATACCGCCGTCTCAAACTTATTTTGGGACGGTGGTGTGATATGTGTGGAGGGAACGGAATCAACCTAACTTTGAGAGTTTTTTTCTCAGTAATTTTACTGTACAAAAAAAATATAGATGCCGACATAAATATCATAGATCCAAGATGACCTATTTTGTAATCTGAACTGGATTATAATTGTAAGCTTGGTATTTATCTATAAAATTTATCTTCGAGAATATATATATATATATATATATATATATATATATATATATATATATGGAAAAAAGAGATATGAGCCATAGACTTATATTTCTACATGATCCAATGTACATGTGGACCAATAGGAATGAAGTGTACTAGTGCACATGGGATGTAGAAATTTATTCATATTGGTCCACATGTGCATGGTTCATATAGAAATATAAACCTATAACTCATATTCCGTTTATCATATATATATATATATATATATATATATATATATATATATATATATATAAAAGTCATATGTTCATATTTCTACATGAGTCGTGCACATGTGGACCAATAAAAATAAATTTATGTATCTCATATGCATCCATATGAATTAGTATATTCTATTTCTATTGATCCACATATGCATTGATGTCAACTAACCTGTTATATTTAGTTTGTATCCATCAATATTGATGATAGTGGTGTCGTTACATTTTGGATGATGTTCATTTGTGTTTCTTATAGATAAATATTCATTTGTGTAATTATAAATGACTAGTTGATGAATAGGTATAAGAGCAACATAACAAATGGGGATAAGTAACACCAGACCAAAAAATACTCCACATATTTTTTTAGTCTCAAGAAAACAAAAATCGACACTAGACGCCCTCATCTTGATTATAATTTCACAGTCACGAAGTTTTTGTTAAAGCTCTTGCCATCGCATTAGAATTGTAGAGCTGTAATTAAAGAAATCAGATATAACATATTAAGTATTAATCAGGGCTGATCCTGAACATGTTCATCTAAAGTGATCGAACAAGACCCTCTAATATATAGGGTCCATAATTTTGGATGTTTGTTGTTATAATTTTTTTATAAAAAATGGTTAAACATCATAATATAGTATTGTAGTTCAAGTGGTAAAGTGTTTGTTTTGCATGTGGGAGTACAAGGTTCAATCCCGTAGGTGACATTTGGTTCAAGGTTTGGAGGTTTATGAATAGATTTTAGAGTCTTTATCATTGTTTGGTATGTTTATGATTGAAAATTATCGGAAAATAAGAGGGGCTTTATATTCCCATTGTTGTGGAAAAGTAATTTCCAATGTCCTCCTTGAAAATATATTTTTTTTTCCTAAAAATGTTGTTTAATATTTTGTTTGGACAATAATATCCTTATTTTAATTTTAAAATTTTAACTTCTATCCCAAATATGTAAATTTAGGTAATAAAAATATGAAAGGATATTTCTGAAAAACTAAATAAACTAAGATTAATTTTCCATATTCCCAACCTAGCCTAACAAAACATGGGTATGGAAATGTTGAAATTCTTTACTATGAAAAATGAATGAAAGATGAATTCCTAGAAATACAAAATCTTCATCGAAATGACACCTTACATCTCTACTTTGTTAATATATTTCTAAATTAGCTTTTATATCCAAAAATCTTTAGCCTCTACTTAAAAAAAAAAAAACATATTTCCGGCCATAGTATTAACTTTATTTTTAGTGTATAAAAGTTCTAAAGTTGTAGTAAGGATCATTTTTACATTATTCTATCACACACTGGGGGTTGAAAATTAGTTTGTATAAATAAATTAATTCATTTAGCGGACAGATCTAGCTTACACTTTTTTTCTATATCAAAAATGCCAAGTATACAACCATATAGGTTACAATTCACTGGTAACTTTGACATGGCGAATAATAAATAAATATATTATTAAAAAATAAGATAGAAATTTAAATTATATTTAAATATTTTAAATATAATTTAAATATATTTTAATTATAATTTATTATAAAATATAATTTTTAAATTTAGATATATGTTTAATTAGATAATATTTTATAGTTAGTTTAAATATAATTTAATTTTTGAATATATTTTATGATTTATTATATATTAATATGTCTTTAAATTTTTTCCTCAAAGACGTCAGAAGAGACGATAGTTAATTTTTTTTAATTTTTTAAATATTAATAATTGATGATATACATACGACTTAAACAGTTCATTTTTTGAGCCGTTTCTAAGCCGTATTATAATAGTAGAGATTATTATTCAAGATTAGTCATGTTCACATGCACGTATAAAAAAAACTATAATATTATTTAAAAAATTAGATAAAAATTTATATTATATGAAAAAAAAAATATGATTTGAATATATTTTAATTATGTGTGTTATAATATATTTTTAATTTCGGATATGTTTTTTATTAGATAATATCATTTAGTTAGTTTAAATACAATTTAAATTTTGAATATATTTTAAATTTTGTTATGTGTTTAGGTGGTTTTTAATTTTTTTTTTTTTTGAGAAATTTTGAGTTACCCCCCATTTTATTTATCCATATTCAGGGTGCACCTCACATTGTTTTCATAATGTACAAAACCTCCACTTTTGACGGAATCCGTCAAGAATTGACGGTCAACCCATTTGACCAAAATTTTTTGACGAAAATATCTCTGCTTTATTTTCCTCTTCCTCTTCCCTCTCACCTCCTCCTCCCCGCCACAGCCGCCACCCCCCCCCTCCCTGCCACCGCCACTGCCCCCGACCCCCTCTTCCCTCTCATCCCTCTCCTTCTCCCCCCCTCCCCGCCGCCGCCCCCCTTCCCTCCACCGCGATTGTTGTCGTCGCGCGCTCGCGAGCAGCAGCGGCAATCGAGGTGGCGGGGAGGGTGGGGTCTTGGGATGGGGACGAGGGCGGCGGCGGTGTCGGGAAGGGGGGACGGGGTTGGGGACGGATGGCGACGGCGGTGGCGGGGAGGGCAGGGGGGGAGGAGGAGAGGGGTGAGAGGGAAGAGGGTGGGAGGGGGGGGCAGCGGCGGTTGCAGGGAGGGAGAGCGGGGTGGAGAGGGAGGGCGGCGGCGGTGGCTGGGAGGGGGGCGGGGTCGAGCGCGGCTATGGGAAAGGAGGGCGGGGCCGAGCTCGGGAATGCGAGATCAAGTGCAGGAATGAAGAGGGATATTTTCGTCCAAAATTTTCGGTCAAATGGATTGACCGTCAATTATGGACGGATTCCGTCAAAAGTGGGAAGACTTGTGCATTATGGAAATAATATGGAGTGCATTCTGAATATGGATAAATAAAGTAGGAATAAACTCAAAATTTCACTTTTTTTTCACGTACGCGAGAAGAGAAGAAAGTAAGCTATAGTTATTTTTTATTTAAAATTTTATATTAACAATTGATGATATACATACGACTTAGATGATTCATTTTTGAACCGTTTCTAAGCCGTATTATAATAGTAGATATTGACAATTTATAATTTTAGTATTGCTTTTTCTATATTCCGGTGTACTTATTAGACTGTGATGTTTAATAAGCCTTCTCGTTTTAGTGCCTAGCAAGTGACGGTTGGATGGATTCAATTCCACGCACAAAAAAAAGGATAATTATAAATGCACTACAAACTTTACTAAGGACTAGTCTAGGATTGGGGCTAGCCCATTAATGAACAAAGTTTACTCATAGTAGCTCAATAGTTTACTCATACTAGCCCAAACCCTCCCCCCTAATCTTCACCGGAGTTCTCCTCCCTCCTCCCTTTCTTGTCGGAGCCCTCCTCCTCCGCCTCCTCCCCCGTCCTCCATCGCAGCCTCCCGTCGCCGCCTCCCGTTGCCGTCGCCGCCTCCTTCCTCTCCCGTTCCTCTGTCTCGTACCCCCTTTCGGTGCTCGACTACCTCGGCACCCTCGGCGTCCGCCGCTCCTCTCTCCCCTCCTTCCTCCGTCGCTACCACCAGGTCCTCCACTCCGCCGCCGGAAGACATGAATAATAACACAATGACAAAGAAAAATAACAGCACACAGGAAACCAAAAACGAAAAAGAAAAAAATAGAAGAACTGTCAAAATTTGACATATATGTTGATTTTTACGACTGTCAAAATTTTGATAGTCCTACCAATTGGAAGTACTGTCAAAAATTTAACAGTCCTAAAAATTCAACATATATTTTTAGGACTGTCAAAATTTTGACAGTTCTACCAATTGGAAGGACTGTCAAAATTTTGACAGTCCTAAAAATATATGTTGAATTTTTAGGACTGTCAAAATTTTGACAGTCCTTCCAATTGGTAGGACCGTCAAAATTTTGACAGTCCTAAAATTTATTTTCTGTTAATTTATTTTGTTAATTAGTGGGGGGCCAATTTATTTTGTTAATTTTCTGTTTTATTTAAGAAAATATATTTTAACGAAATAAAATTAAAATAAATTAACAATAAATTTACTGTATCAAAATTTCAAAATTAACAAAAAATTAAAATAAATTAACTCAGTTGTCGATATGTATCAAAATTTTAAAATATCCCAAATTTCTATCCTTAAAATTTGTTAAAGTATTCTGTTATTTAAAATAGTAAATTTATTATTTGTACATTAAATATTTTGTAAAAAAAACAAAAAATTACCAAAAGTAAAATTTGGAGGTCGAAACATCATTTTTTTGCGATTCTAAAAATTTGGAAAGTCCGTCAAACGGTGAAACTATTTATCCCGAAGTACTTTTCCACACGGTCATTTTTGCACAAACTGGACCTTGTTTCGATTTCTCAGTTAAAAGTTATGATATTTTAAAATTTATATTTTTGCCTGTAATATGTACGTCTTACTTCGGATAAAAATTCTCTCTACACGAATTGTGTTACTCTCGTCGAAAACATACAAATCGACCTATTGCGTGACGAAAAACGATTTGAAAACAAATAGTTATGACCGTTCGAAGTCTGATCGACGGCAGACGTAATATTCGTACGGTAGATTTTTTTTTTTTTTTTGTTCAATGATAACATATTTTATTTTGGATGTTAAACAAACTAACGAAATAGAAAAAAACTAAAAAAAAAAATCATGACAATTAAAATGCGGACTGTCAAAATTTTGACAGTCCTCATTGTTTGTGGTACTGTCAAAATCCTGACAGTCCTAGTTTTATATAAAATTTTCAGTGGGTTAAAATTAAGATTGTCAAAATTTTGACAGTCCACATACTTTGTGGGACTATCAAAATTATGACAGCCCTAACAATTTGTAGGACTGTCAAAATTTTGACAGTCCTTCCAAGTGGTAGGACTGTCAAAATTTTAACAGTCCTGATTATAACAGTCCCGAGCGAATTTTGGGAGTGGTAAACTTGTAATTATCAATGATAAAAATTTGGACTAGTCCCAAGTAACTTTTAGGATAACAAACTTGTAATTTTTGGTAAATTTTCAATGGACTAGTCCAAGTAAAATGTGTAGTGCCCTTATCAAAAGCCCAAAAAAAAGGAGAGTTATTCTTTCTAATTACGATGGAAGTTAAATATGTCACTCTCTTTGAAAGAGGTGGTTAGTTGAGATTGTAACATAAATTTTTTTCTTTCAGCTAACCCATCATTATCATCATCATAATGATGCTTTTCACAGCGCACCGTCCCTATCTAACTCATTAATTTTGCCGGCAGGTTGATGTGCATAGTTACCAGCAACCTGACCTGCCTCAATATCAGTCGTGTTGTTGCTTCAACTCTGAGCCTTCTAGTAACGGAAAGTTGTCCCAACTTTTCGTATAATTTGCTTCCTTCTTGTAAACAAAGTTTTTGAATCTTTGTGACCACGATCAAGAACATGGAACAAATCGTTCTGGGAGGAGATGCACTTTGACTAATAGTTTGCAGTATCGACTGATATCGATTTAATAGAGCCGATATCTCCGGATATCGATCAATATTGATCGATATCGATATTGCCGGCCTTTTACCCACTAATAAGCAAGAATGTAAAAGATAGTAAAGTTACAAAAGCATGTAAATAAAAAAAATTATTTATCGTAGGTAAATCAGTGATCAAGGATGACTATTATTTCATTCATTTTGAAAACTATTATGAAATGTTACCCAAAAAAATATACTTAAAATTATGTCTAAATGTCTAAAATCTTGGTAGCCGTACGGATATACTCACATAATTAAAAATTAAATTAATTAATTAATTAAATTTAACTATTTGTTTAACTATATAATATTATCTAACTTTAGCTAAACATTTTTTCTAACTCATGTGGTTAAGGTGGGAGACATTCTTCTTGGTTGGTTAGGTTCGATTTTCCATAACGTTATTTATAAAAAATTTAAATTCTTTTAACAATTTTTTACATAATATTAAAAAATTTATTAATAAATGGTTGAGAATTTACAAACGGCTTAGACGACTCAATTTTGAGCCATTTTCAAGTCCCATTCATATGTTGAAGTATCGGACGATACCGATCTGATACGGCTGATACCGATACAGTTTGACATGTGTCGATCCGATACCGACTGATATCCGATACTGACCGATACCGACATTAGAGATCTCTTTTCCGGTCAATTCGGCAAAGAAAATTGAATTAAAAAAACCAATTAGTAAGGGTGTAAAAGCATAGTGTGATTGTAAAAGAGAAAAACTTAGCTATCGCCTATAAATCAATCGACAAGGATGACTACTATTTCATTCAATTTCAAAAATACTAAGAAACAACTTTAAATTATGCATAAATGTATAAAATATATTTTCTAAAATGTTAATGATTTACTAATAGTTGTTTGCTTTATGATATCAAAAAATCCGATACTCTGATCCGAAACTGCCGATACTACCGACACCGTCGATCCCGATACTCAAAGGAATTGTCTGATACCGATTCTGATACTTTGAACCTTGGTCTCATTATATTAGTAGAGATTCAAGAAAACAATTGAAATTATGTCTAAATGTGTAAAATAATTTTTCCTAAATTTATTAATAATTATTTGTTTTTCGATACCAAAAAAAAAATCCGATACTTCGATCCAAAATTACCGATACTGATTTCCATACTGCGAACCTTGTTTGAACTTTGGTACAAACATTATCGCCTAGCCCATTGCAACTCCCCTCTTTCACAAACCAGTGTTAAAAATGACAAGTTCAACTGTGTATTTGCAACCATCCAAACAATCTCTATTTCAAATTTCCAGTAGTATGTCTCCTGAAAGAGACAAAAAGATGATACAACAGCAAAATAATACAAATACAACCGCATCTAACCACTGAAACTCTTGACCTCCCAACATTATGTTTGTATGCAATGCAGATGAATAATGGAACTACAAAAACTGTGGCATGAAAAACCTCAGAGATCATCAACCAGTTGTCTCTCCGAGGGTGAAGCGAACAAACCGCCGGACTTTGATGTTCTCACCCAGGGCAGCAACCGTCTGCTTAACTAGATCCTTGACAAAAATGCTGTCGTCCTTGACGAACGGTTGCTCCAGGAGCGCAAGCTCCCCCAGCCTCTTAGAGATCCTTCCTTCTACTATCCGCTCCCTTATGTTCTCTGGCTTCGACTTCAAATCTTCTCTCTGCATCTCCAGTTCCTTCTCTTTATTCACAATAGCCGCAGGGATATCCTCCACTGAAACATACTCGACTTGTGGGCAAGCCACCACCTGCATTGCAAGGTCATCCACCAACTCCTTGAACCTCTCATTCCTGCCCACAAAGTCGGTCTCAGAATTGACTTCGATGAGGACACCGATGCGTGCATCGTGGATGTAGGACGATATCCGACCCTCTGCAGCCAGGCGGGACGATTTCTTGTCCGCGGATGATAGACCCTTTTTCCGGAGGTACTCCTGGGCCTTCTCCAGGTCTCCACCAGTTTCTGTAAGAGCTTTCTTGCAGTCCATCATGCCAGCTCCAGATTCTTCCCTCAGTTGCTTCACCATAGCAGCTGATACTGCAACAGCTGGTGGTCTGCAGTTTTATATTTCAAGAATCAAGAAAGTAGAAACATGACGATTAACTGATTAATAATACGAAGGAATTTCAGTTAGTGATGGTGATGCATGAAAATATGGAAATGACTTCTGATTTATTTGTTCCTTTTCTGTATTTATCTTCAAGTTTCGATAACTATGATTATTGATTCAAGCAAATGAAGCAAAATGTAGAAGAAATATTAACTATTAAGTAAATTAGGTTGCTACTTACAATTTTGAGGTTTCAAGTATTGCTTCTAAAGAAAATTTAAGGATATGGACCTCGACTGTTAGAAGAGTGACAGTAATTTTTAATTAACAAAACTTCAAACAGTTTAAGGGGAAGAAAATGCAACTTACTTCTCGACAGTTTCCTTGGTTTCAGTAGGTTGGCTCATTGGCACTGCCGGTGATTCTTTTCCTGCAGTTTGGGCAGCCACTTCAGCAGCAAAGTCCTGATTTTTCTTCTCCAAGCCTTCCCCGAGATTGTAGCGGATGAACCTGTTAACTCTTATATTTTCACCAATTGTTGCAATTGTCTGCTTTACCCAATCCTTGACGGCCATCTTGTCATTCTTAATATATGGTTGCTCTAGCAATGCAAATTCTTCAAGTCTCTTTTTGATTCGGCCTTCTACAATTTTTGACCTGATCTGCTCTGGTTTTGCCAGAAGGTCTTCTTTCTGCATTTCTATCTCCCTTTCCTTATCAACAATTTCTGCTGGGACATCTTCAGGGACCAAGTAACGTACTTGGGGATAAGCAGCCACTTGCATGGCCAGGTCATCAACTAACTGCTTAAAAATTTCACCACGGGAAACAAAGTCGGTTTCACAGTTCACTTCAATTAGGACCCCAATTCTGCTGTCATGGATATACGATCCGATTCTTCCCTCTGCAGTTGCTCTACTGGCCTTCTTATCTGCACTTGCTAACCCTTTCTTTCTTAGGAACTCCTGGGCTTTAACAATGTCTCCACCAGTTTCAGAAAGAGCCTTCTTGCAGTCCATCATTCCTGCTCCAGTTTCTTCACGCAACTGTTTTACGATAGCTGGGGAGATCACTGCTGCAGAATATTCATCAATTGCAAGGCATACATTATTAGACGAGAGGAAATCCACTAAGTCTCAGTTAAGTCACACTATTATGCAGTTCATATTTCACTATGTGCATAAACACATCTAAAGCAAAACAGCCCAGAGGAATTGCAGGTACAATGTATATATGATCACAAAGGCAGGACTTATTGGTGGAAAACCAATTAAGCTCTGAAATCAGATCTATATTATATTAGCCCATGAGCTAAGCATGAGTATAGATCCTTTTCGAGCAATTGATCATGTTGATATCAGAACTATGACAAGTATGGGAAAACTTGTTACAAACGTTATGCTTCCACAAAGTACTAGAAGTATGAACAATCAAGAAACAGGTAAAGGCCATGTTGTAAAGCAGGTACAAAAGTGGAACCGAATATGCACGTCATATGTTCAGGACCCAATTAACATTATCGTCTTAATGGGAATAAGTATTACATGACAAGGCTAGGTTTGATTGTCCAATATATTCCAAAGCGGCTAAACTATATCGGGCTTGTATGATTGCAAGACTTACTGTTGTAACTGGCAAGGCTTAGAAATTTAAGCATACACATCTAGAAGAATTACATCAAACAGTGGTAGTATTGCAGATATCAGCCAAGGTACACAATACCGGTATCGGAATCAGTATCGGACCCTTCCTATGAGTATTGAGATTGGCAGTATCGGCAGTATCGGCGGTTTTGGATCGGAGTATCGAATTTTTTGGTATCGAAAAACAAATAATTATTAATAAATTATTAAAAATTTACAATTTTTTTTATACATTTAGACATAATTTTAAGTATTTTATATTGTTTCTTAGTAGTTTTGAAATTGAATGACATAATAGTCAACATTGCGGATTAGTTTACCTACGATTAATAAGTTCTCTTCATTACATGTTTTTACAACCTTACTATGCTTTTACACCCTTGCTCATTTATCTTTTTCGTTGATTTTTCTCTGCCGAATTAACTGGGAAAGAGACCCCCAACGTCGGTATCAGTCAGTATCGGTAGCGGTAGGTATCAGATCGGGACATGTCAACCCGTATCAGTATAGACCGATACTGCAAACTATATTATCAGCTTGAACAATCTCCATTTCCATTTTGGGTGACTCCATGAAACAATGGGAAATAACTTTATACTTTATAGCTGATATCAGCTTTTAACAACAATACATATTTCTGTTCAGAATGGAACTACAAGCAACAATAGAGAATATCTTGCTTTCAAAATGGAAGTAAACAAGCAAAACACATATATCAGCATGATGCTAATGGACAAGACATAATAATAATAATAATAATAATTATTATTATTATCTTTTATTGAAACTAATGAACCACAGTGCCGTTATCTGAATCCATCCATGATACAAGTCCTTGACCTTTACTCAAACAAAAGCAAAGGAGGGAAGACATGCTTTACCAGAGGCCAAGATCAGTTTTGACACACTAGTTTCTCTCCTGTACCTAGCCTTGATCTTAGAGGCTTCGCCCACATAAGTTGCTGTTTCCCATGTACGGAGAAATAACTAACAAGACTGGGCTTATTACTAGTCTCATTTTAAGTATTCAACAATTATCTGAGAATGAAAAAGGAGAGAGGAGAACAACACTAATGAACAATCACCCTGAGTAATTATGTTACTTATTCTGCAAGTTCCCCTCTAATATCTGACATTCTTCTCCATTTGTTATTTGTTCTCTCTGCTATGATTTGCTGGAAAAGCATTCCGGTTTGATCTGCGTGTGAAAGCATCAGTGTCTTTGTTTTGTCTACTGTACAGCAGATGTACATTTTGAGTTTACTGTGTTACTGTATTTCTTCTCAGATAAGATTCTTCTCCACAAACCAAACAAGAAAACTAAAATGGTGAAGTCTGTAAGAAGTTCTCATAAAGACAAATTGTGGCTACAGAAGGAAAAAAGAACAAATTTGTTTATCTACCTTTTACCACACTTGGTTCATCTGGAATACCAGTTTGTCCATTTGGCGCTTCAGGAACCTCCAGCTTTACGTATTTTGTTTCGGGAGAGGACGTTTCATTTTCTACCAGCACAGGTGCTTCTGTCTCCAATTTCTCATTGACTACACTAATATCTGCTTGTGTGCTATCAACTTCCTCACTAGCTTCAACTTCCGACGTTAAGATCTTCTCATCAGCTTGTCCTGCAGTGTCGTCCCTTGCTACAGTCTCTGCTGAACTTAAAACTTCATTAGTTTCTTCTACCGATTTAGTTTTACTATCAACATCAGTAACTTCATTTGTAACAGGAGTCTCATCCGAAACTGAATCTGCAGTCTTATTTCCTTCTGAAATCAATGGTTCTGTTGCAACTGAAGCACTAGAATCCACTGAGTCAACTGATAAAGGGGCATCACCTACAGCTGGTTCCGTCAAGAGCTCAGTCAAAGTACCAGAGCCATCATTGCCTTCTGATAAGGTCTCAAGAACAGCATTGGCACTCTGAGATAATTCACTTACAGGTTCATCGTCATTAATTGCCTGTTCACTGGAACTGGACTCTACTACAGGATTTTCCTCAAGAAGCTCTGTTGAACTGGTTGAGCCGTCTAGTACGGGAGCATCAGAAGCACTTGTGTTCCCATCAACCTCGACCCCAGTCTGTTCTGAAGTTTTTGGCAAGCTTATTTCTTCAGAAGCTTGAGCTATCTCCCGCTCTACCAAAAAAGAAGCAATGTCCTTGTTCTTGCGAAAAGCCAACTCAAATGCATTGGTTGCCACATGAACCACCCCTTGATTAAGTTGCCGATTCAACCCCTCCATGTCTTCTTCTTTTTTCATTGTTAATGTCACCCGTCCTCTTGTAATGCGTAATACTCGTACATTAACTTCTTGGCCAACCTGCAGTGAAGAATTCCCTATAATGTTGCCAAACCCTTCAGATTCCTCAGAAGCAGGTATAAATCCTTCCTCTCCATCAGGAAGCGACACAAAAGCTCCGGATCTGGTTAGATTTTTCACGGTACCATCTAACACCTGTCCCTTTGTGAACTTGGAGCTCTTTTGTCCCTCTGCACGCCTCTGAGAAGACCCTGCCGCATTTTTCCTGGAAGGCCGTGGTCTATCACTACTTCCTCCGGCAGGACTTTCTCTTCTCTTACTGGCATCATCACCGCTGCGCATAGTCAAAGAGATCCGGCCCGTTTCCATATTTGCTTCTACTATCCTGACTTTCACCTCTTGCCCAACAGAAACAACATCTGCAACATCCTTGACAAACCCATCACTCATTCTAGAGACATGAACCAGGCCGTCAGTAAATGCTCCGAAATCTACAAAAGCACCAAATGGTTGAACTGATCTCACTTTCCCTGTAAAAGAAGCACCTGGGGTCAGATCGTCATTCTTCACTGGTGGCATATCACTCCTCCTCGCAGGTCTTGGCCGTTTATTCTTAGGAGTGACTACAGTATTCATAGTAGCACTTTCACTGGTTTCAACAGAACTGGGGGGAGCTTCTGATGTTTGATCAGCATCTTCTCCTGAAACCACTGGATTTGGAATTGCTACGTCAGTCTCAGTGGCTGCTAAGCATCGAATTTCTGACCCATGTTTACAGAGAGAAATGCTCCTGTAGATTTGAAATGGCCCTATCGAATACCGAGGTAGCAGAAATCTTTGTGAAGATGAAGTCAGTCTAGCATAACATCCAGGGACATTACGTTTTGTTAGTTGGATCTCTTTCTGCTGAATGAAGGTAGTTCCAGGAAAGAAATGGAAGTTGCCTGCAGAACAATGGACAATGGGTGTCATTTTTTAAATGTAGCCTTCAACGTTGAGATATATGTCTGTGATTAGAAGCTCCACATTCTTCTTCGCCTGCACAGGAGAGAAATTGTCAAGTAAATGTCCAAGTCTACCAATTTCCAAGAAAAGAAAAAAAAACTGTTTTCCAACCATAAGATTTGCACATATGCATCTCTAGATTTGAACAAACACCAATGTCATGATCATATATGAATTTGATAAAGGCACAAACTTATTATTTTTGTCCACATATTTTGTTAAGACCAATCAATTTGGAGAGAACTTGGGTTCTAGATTCAGAAATCTCAACTAAGAATCGCCGGTGCTTCTATTTATAGTTGGTGATGGAGTGAGGCCTCTCTCTCGATGCTCTGATTATCCATATTCATATGGTGTTAGGGGGATACAATGAAGGCAAATATGTGTATGAATAATCATGATGAAACTCAGCCTCGGGGTCCATCTTGATCAGCTGACCATATCCGGATGTTGTCTTCTCAACTTTGACCTTGGGTTGTTATCTTGTACTTCTGAATATATTGCTTTACTACAAATGAAGTTCGGCTGAGATGTACTTGACCCGATTATTTTTTTTCCTCAAGAAAAAAAAAAAAATATATATATATATATATATATATATATATATATATATATATATATATATATATATATATATATCCACAATTGGAAAAATAGAGACAATATTCAAAGATCATTTCAAAGAACAAAGCACGTACATCGTAAATTCACTTGTATGCTAGAACCTTAAGGTGAACAAACACTTCATTAATGGGAGTACCTCCTCTTCACAATTGCTTCAAAATAGTCGAATTCCAATTATCAGGAATGCCATTATGGAAAATTTGCTCGGCGACGTTCCAAAGAGCTCAAACAAATTGGGTTAGAAGATGGATTTTTTCTTTTTCTTTTGGTTACGCATACAAAAAAAAAATTATTTCTTTTTTTTCCCTTTCAATTGTTTGCGGCAGTATAAGTGTGGCCTTGAAGAAACCCTTATATGGTCCACGTCACGCTGTGTCAGGGCACGTATTGGACACGACACGGACACGCCAAAAATATGTGTCGTGTTTGTGCTGCCGTGTCCGTATTGTGTCTGTTCTGTACCCTGAAATACGCAAAAAAAAAAAAAATTGTGTGTAGAAATTTTGACAAATAGAAATGGAAAAGTCTACTTCTTCCCTGAATTGTTCAAGTAATTGCGGCCAACATTCATCAGAGTTGATAATCAAGCCAATGGAAATACAAATTTCATGATGACCCAATTGAGAACTAACTAATTACAATCAAAGTATAAATGAAAAAGAAAAATAAATGTAGATAGAGGAGTAATGATTCGAAATAAACTGAATAGACAAAGAAAAAGTTGGAAGAGCAGCAGCAGCACCTTCTTTTCTTTTTCTTTTCCTGAGCAGCAGAAGCGAGTAAGAGGAAGAGGAGAGAGGGGAGGGGAGGTTTATCCTCTGTTTTTGTGTTATGGGCCTATTATTTGTAGGGCTGTAAACTTTCACCAACATATCCAAATATCTCGTGGACTTGTAGGCAAGGGAGATCGTCCGGTCCGGTCCGGTCCGGTCCGGTCCGGTCCGGTCGGTTCGGTTTGGTTCGCATTAGACCGAACCGTAAATTATAAAATCGAACTAAACCTATATTTTTTCAAAATCGAGACAGAACGAACCGAGCTAATTTGGGTCGGTTAAATCGGTTATTGAAAAATGCAGGAAACAAATGGCAATGAACTGCATCAAAAAAAAATGGTAATGTACAAAATTTTGACACAAATAATGAACCAAATATTCAAAAAAAAAAACTCCAATTTCACCTAAGAAGAGTCGCCAGTAGCCTCCTGAACATCCTCTAATTACTTAGCAGTGGTCATCTCGCGAGTGCTGCTGCTTCTTTTTTCCTCCAAGAAAGAATATGAACAAGTGCTGCTTCCCTTTTTTCACATAATTTTTGGCCACCACCACCTACTACTCTCTCCACAACCGACAACACCACTAAAGATCAACAACATTTTGCACTCTCCAACAGGAAGAGGAAAGAGGTAGTGATAAGAGGAAGAGGGAAGAGGGAAGAGGTCGTGGGAATGGGAAAGAAATGCGGCATAATCGGAAGAGTGGAGAGAGAGGGTTAGATTTAGGGATTTTTTTTTTCTCTTATGTGGAAGGCTATCGGTTTTCGATTCGGTTCGAATTCGAAATCCGATTCGAATAACCGAATTATTTAAAGGATTAAACCAAATATCGAACCGATTTATTAAAATCGAACCGGGCTCCAATTTCGATTCAATTTTCGGTTAAAAATCGTCCTTTGCTCACCCCTAATTGTAGGTGTTATTTTTATCTATACACCGCCCTAATAAGAGCATCGAGAGCAATGCTCATCCTAAATTTTAAATTCTAGATTCAGAATATAAGGACTATTTTTTTAGAATAGTAAAATTCAATTAGAGTACATCCTGCCACAGTAGCTATAGTTTGGTTTCGATAATTTCTATAAGAACTCATTTTATAGAATAGTAAGACTCGACACTAATTTCTAGATTCTAGATTTTATATTATACTTTGACCACACAATATTATGACATTTTCTACCAAAAGTCATTTTATGTTACTGAATCATTTTCTACCATTCTCATACAGATCTAATACATTCTAGACTTATTTCTTTTTAGGCTAACTTACAACTTGATACCCTCAACTATTCAAAATGTTCATCTTGATACCCTCAACTTTGATAGACACCAACTTGATACCCTAAAAAAATAGGACCAAATTGCCCACTCCTCTCCCCCTTCTCTCTCCAGTAGTCGTTGTCTCCCTCCCCACCCACCTCCTCTCTATTCGGCAGTCACTGCCCCCCCCCACACCCCACCCACCCACTACCCCCGCGACACACCACCCTCCCACCTACGACCTCCCCCATCTCCCGCCTACGATCTCCCCAACATCCCACGATCCCCCCTTTCTCCCCTGCCCCGCCTCAACACACGCACCCCCTGCCCAATCCCGCACTATCACTTCATGTTCCCGATATACGTATTTGGAATGTATTCTTGTTTACTGGCATGGTTGTTAGGTTGTGTCACGCCCTAGTCCAAAAATACGTAGGACCAGGGTACATGTCATTGGCTAGCTACGTATTCCACCAGACTCTTGTCCGACTCGAATACGTATAAGTTGTGCTGCAATGGTCACTATCTAGATAACACAATAAATATATCTAAGTCTCAATCCACAATGAAATAAAATACAAGAATGGACAACATATATTCTGGTGTGCACCCCATTCAATACTTATCCGAATAGACTCGAAGAAATAGCAAGAGTCTACAAAACTCGGCTATGGCAGCAAAAATAGTAACAAGAGATGATAAACATAACTGCGGTAGAAATTATAACAGTACCTGAGTCCAATGCCTGCATGATGAGGCGGTACGCATCAGCATCTCCAGAAAACTCCTCAATCATCTATGTTGTAAAACTGACAGTGAACCAGGTCCTCAGAGGGACGTAACAAGGTACAAGAAATAACATGCTAAAGTAACAGTAAATAAATAACATATATGCTCAAGGTATCTAACATAAACCATCTAAGTGAATGCAGTGAGAACGTACTCGTCCGCTAAACCACCGGGTCCTGTAGGTCTGTATAGACACATTAGTAGCTAGTAGTAATCGAAGAGGACAAATTCTTGAATTATCCAGTTGGTTGCTTCCTTATTCCTTCTCATCTGGTACTTAATGTGTCTTATGATCTTATTTAGGGCTTTTTCTCCCCTAGATGCTGCAGCAACAGGAGAGGCAGAGTTGCCAATGGATCAAGGTCATGTAGGACTTCAGCCAGGGATTCTAGTTGAGCCTGTGATAGGGTCGACAGAGCAACAGACTCCAGATATTCATGTACCCCCAGCAGTACAAGCAGTACGAGATACCCCAGCCTTGCTAGAGATTATCCGGGGAATATTGTCTGCCTAACAGCACTAGATGGTCGTACAACAGCAACAACAGCAACAACAGCAACATCGACAGATTCAATAGTAAGAACATAATGTCATGTTGAACAAAGGGTTGCAGACGGCCCTAGAAAGAGACGGGAGGACAGATTCCGGGACCTCTATTAGATTTTGCAGACTGAACCCCATATATTTTGATGGAACGAAGGATGCCATCCCCGCAGATGACTGGCTCCAGGATATTGAGACCATCCTGACAGCGGCTAAGGTTCCGACAGAGGAGCAGGTTGACCAGGTCCGCTTGCAGCTCCAGGACCTTGTACGGTATTGGTGGGCCTCGATGGAGGTAGGATTGAGGCAACCTATTTTGTGGGACAGTTTCAAGACCCAGTTCAGGGTTAAATAATTTGAAGTTGTGGCTCAGTATGAACTGAATCAGAGATTCGTCAATCTCAAATAGGCCGGTAGAACTCTTGACGGCTATGCCGCAGAGTTTTGCTGACTGAGAAGGTTTGCTCCAACCATTATGGCAACAGAGATGAAGAGGGCGATGAGTTTCTAGCAGGGACTTCACTTGAAAATATTACACATGGTAGAGGTGCACGACTACCAGACTTTTGAGGATGTATTGATAGCGGCCAAGAGGGTCGAGCTTACCTCCCAGAGGATGGCATCAAGGATAGTAGACCGGAAGAGGCCTCATGGATAGAGCAGTGAGGGAGTACCAGTACCATGAACATCAGTACCATTCCCTAGTATTTGCATCCATGATGTAGAACAGAGGAGGCCAGTGATCTTGACAGTGATAACACCAACTCGGCAACAGCTGCCAAGGCAGCAGCAATAACAACAACAACGTCGAGAAGCACCGACAGGTTGCACATATTGTGGCAAAGAAGGCCATACCCGGGACGTTTGCCAGACATAAAATGGACTATGCTTGAGGTGTGGATGTGTCATGTCCCGCTTCTAGAATACTGGATAAATACGAGGACTGACATGGCCAACCACACCTTGCAGAATACCGAAGTCAGTCGCAATATGCTAAGGTTGTCTAGAAGACATATGGGTGGACTCAAGCATGTTATAAAGTAGTCCTAAAGGCCGACAAACCCTAGTATCTCAATCCATCAGCATCAAGTACAAGAGTATATCATATATAAAAGTAAAAAAGACTTCCCAAATTACATATCATATATGATCATGAAGCTAGTGAATACAAAATGCTGCACAAGCAGAGTATAGTTATACATGATCAAATATACCAGCCATGGCCTAATATATACATAATGTTGACCAAAGTCATGGAAGTGATCTCAAAATAAGGGGCTAACACTACCTCTTGCTAAAACACCACAAAAGAAAATGACACTACGAGGGGTGGAGGAAGGAAACCCATTCGCGAGCTCCGGCCGCAGTCCTATGAGTGCGAGCCATCTTGCTGGAAGTGCGGTAGATCCTGGTTCTACTCGGGGTAATCTGGCTATACAAAACCACTGGGGTCAGAACCCTAAGAAACAAGTACCATAAAGGAGCTTAAGGTGATAGACTAACCACATCACAACATTCAGCAGAAAAAGAGACATATAAAATAAATACGGATCGAGACTTGTACGGTAACAATATACTTGTCTCAAAAAATATAACTGAAAGAACTGATAACAAGTGCTATAAGGAAAAGTAAGACGACGAGAGGCAAGAGGGCATAGAAACTACTCTAGATCGGAACCACAACCCTTAAACCAAATAAGAACCGGAGTTGCAGACCTTCACTCGAGCTGAACTTAGCACCCTAACCTTACGCCGAAAGAATGAAGTAAAAGGGCGAGCTTAACAAATAGACAAACATTTATTGCACGACCAACCATGCCTACGGCTTGCTATAATTAACTAACTAGGGTTATCACAAAGCTAGTTACTAATAAATGCATGCTTTGAAGAATATTGCTACCACCGACACTACAGTCAACCGGGATGGCCAAGGGTACACTTGTCGAATAAACTTAAATGCACATTATCAATACAACAAAAAAATTTAAATTATTACTAAATTAATCTAAGTTTATTACTAACTTATTTTAAGTTCTCGAGTCATGGACACTTGAGAATTTTCCTAGAATGACGTATCACGAGTACGAGCTTTTTACGAGTTTTCGTATTCGTGACGCGATACATTGGACAATAATCATACTCGATTGCCCGATGCCAAATGTAATAGATTTTTATACACAAATATTTCTACGGTGTCGTGAGGATTATGAACTTGTACATAAACCTGTCTCGTGAACTATAAGCAAAACTTGTCTGATAACATAAACTTGTATCAATATAAGGAAACACACAACAATAATCACTAAAAGGAATTATTAAATGAACATAATTAAAAGAAACACAAAATACGCACAAGGATTCCTGGCCGCATGCGTCCACTGGCCGTATGCACCCACTGGCCACATGCACCCAAGTGCTTAGTGATGGGTCATAAATGCGTGTCAGAGAGAATTGACTAAAGACGATTGATGTGACATGCCATAAAGTGCCAGGGAGATAAAGACTAGAATTATGAAAATATGTGCAAGGACGAAGAAGAGTTATGCATCCACAAAAAAAGAGGCGCATATGGTCACTGCCGCATAAGTCTACTTGCCGCATGCTCTCTCGATCGCATGGGTATTTTCTTTGGACTTAGCAAATTTTTTATTCGTTCAACAAGTGAATACACAAGGAGTTCAAGGACTTAGTTCCAGAATACTTTGTGTAATAAACAGTCATGCATCCAACAAGATGGACGCTTGCTGGTTGGCTATGCGACAAAGAGTCCATGCCTCATGGAGGTCAGGCCGCATAGAACTCTCGGCCGCATATGATGTTGGGTGCATGATAACTCTGTCTTCTCCAAACAGCAGGTTCAGCCATGACAAAAACTCCAAAAAAACCCAAAAAATATTTTCTTCATAAAAACTTTATTTTAACTCCGAATCAAGTGAATCAAAAGCCAAAATGCTCTAAATGAAGTTCTCCAAAAATGACAAAACTGTTTTTCTAAAATACCATATTTTAATAGATCAAAACCACAAAAAATACATATAACCCATGAAAATCCTAAACTTTAAATTCATATATACTCAAATATACTCACCAAAATCTAAAACTCCAAGAACTAAATATGATCAACAACTCATTGAGAACATTTTTTATCAAATACATATTTAAAATAATATATATATAAATTTAAAAATTAAGGCTTCACCATTGAGCAAGATGTACTTGTCTTGGGTGGCTCCTAGCCTCTACCTCTCATGGTCCAAGTTATATCAACTTCTCCCTATTGCTAGGGCTTTGCTATAGGGTGCTTGAAGGAGAAGGAGGAAGAAGGAAGCAAGAAGAGTAAAATAAGAAAATAAGTGAGGAGAGAGAAATAATCATATATATACTAAGAGGAGAGAAAGATGGTTTAGTCATGGGCTCAATCAAATAAATTGAACTAAGTGTGAATTCTATATACAGGTCCTAAATTGGGTCTATGGCAATGCCAATGGGTATTTTCCTGGTCTCGGGTAGCCTATCTCAAAACAGGAACACATTATCAGGAAAAAATAAATTTAAAAATTGATGAAATACCAAATCTGGAATCGGGTGTGACATCTCTACCCTTCTTAGAAAAATTTTGTCCTCAGAATTTTACCAAGGCTAGTCGAGCTGGAACATACGATAAAGCTAAAGAAATCATATCACAAATTAATGGATTATACTAAACAAGTAACTGAAATAAAAAAGATAACTACAAAATTAACTAATTAATAAATGCACAGAAGCAGCACACAGAGAAAATGGAGGCATATGGATACGTATACCCCTGAGTCAGTTAATTAGGAATTCGTCCTCGCTTCTCTTATGCTGACTCATAAAATGGATAAGAGCCAAACCTTGGGTAAGTCGGTACTAACTATCTTATCAAGGACATAACTCCGATCCATGACGTTCCTTCGCAGTCTGGTCGCATGATAGACATCACGTACCACGAGATACGGAGGCGAAAGAGCAGGGAAAAGAACTCACCTTTGCTCAATGAAAGGATCAAAATGATTATCATATTTCCAACGAGTCGGAATACGAGATCGTTCGACAAGAACCCAAGAATAAGACAAGCTAAAGAGAGATCAGAAATCTTACCCACAATTGTAGTGCCTTCGGCTATCAACTTCTCTAGGTTGCCAAATACTTTGTTAGGCCAACGTCTAGGGGTCATGGCTCTAATTTGTTGCTGGTTCTGTCTTGCTGGTTAGGCTTGTTGGGCTTGCGCATACTGCATCGGATATTGTTGGTGGAACTGCTAAGTCTGGTCGGGAGAGAACGTTGGGCTAGTGGTTGAACCGCTAATGTTGGCCCTCGCAGGCCTTCAATCACTGCCCGAGGCAGAGCTGGTAATTGTCGGATTGAAGAAGCCTCTGGGTACAAAGCGGGCATAAACCAATCATGTGGTCAGATGCCCCATATTTGAGATACTGTCTATTGGCCCTCCTACACTGATCTCTAGTGTGCCCTGGCTTGCCACAGTGGCTGGATCCTGCTAACACTGGCTACCTGGTGGATTGTACTGAAGTTACTATAGAGGTTGGAGTTGCTGGCTGGCGAGGAGTTCTGACTGCTGGTTTTGGAGGTATTGAATGAATATGGATGCCTTTCATGGATGAGTATGACCTCTTCTGGCCTCCAGTCCTTGCTATTAATTCCTGGGGGGCAAGTTTTTGGGACCTAGCTGCCCTGAGAACCGTATCATAGGTGATATAATTATGGCCCATCGTAAACTGCTGAAGCTCAAGATGTAACCCTTGCTCAAATCTCTTGGCTCGGTCTTTTTCGTAAGCTTTTATATGGGGAGCAAATCGGTTGAGTCGGCAAAACTCGATCTTATACTGGTCGAACGATCTTGTGTTCTGGCAGAGGTTGATGAACTGCTATTGGAGATGGAACTTGGTGATGGTGTGGAAATACTTCTCCTGAAAATGGTCCTTGAACATCCTCCGGTTAATGGGTTTCAAAATTACCATTTCTTGTGCTGCCCACAAATCTCGGGCTAGATCTGATGGTTGTAGCTTTACGACCGCTACATTCTCATCTTCTGGGGTCTTAGTTGCATCCTCAAAGTCCTGGAGCCAAGAATATGCTAAAACTGCATCTTTCGTGCTGAGGAGCTTGCTTGGGTGCATACGAATAACATTAGTCGCCGAGTTATGAGTATAATGCTCGTTGTTCTCGAGTGCTACTCTAACTCTCTAACAAAAAATAGTATTGGTCTGTTCTTGTCCTTGCTGGAACTACTGGCACAGCTGGACCACTTCTTGCTAAAGTTGGAGTTGTTGTTGTTGCTGTACCATTATCATTATTTGGATCATCTCTAACATGGCCTATGAGCCTGCATGCCCTGGTTGTACTGGAAGAACTAGTGGTATTGTCGGGGTTGGACAGACTGGTATGAACGACGGAACGGGCTGAACTAGCCGTCCTGGCAAGACTGGTGGAGCTGATTGTGCTGGTCGGATATGCATGACTTGCGGATCCAGTTGATAAAAATCTACTGATGCTTGCCCTTGGTTCAATAACGAAATCTGGCCCTCGTCTATTTCTTGATTTATTGGAATTATCGGTACAACAGAACTCTCAGAAGGAGGAGCATGTGGGGTATTCCTGAAGGATAAGGACACAAGGATATCAATAAGGGATGAGAATGGAACAATTATGTCAAACAAGCTTGCAGTTCAAGGGGAGCAAGAGGTATAGGTTACAAGTAGAGTTCAATCGAAGTAAAATAGGGGATTAAGATTCTAACAAGATGAGTCCTCCCACAAGTCTAAAAATTAGACCTGTATGGGCCACCACTAAAACTTTGTCACGCTCCGCTCCCAGAATACCGGATAAATACGAGGACTGACATGGCCAACCACACCTTGCAGAATACCGAAGTAAGTCACAATGTGCTAAGGTTGTCTAGAAGACATATGTGTGGACTCTAGATGCTATAACGTTAGTCCTAAAGGTTGACAAATCCTAGTATCTTAATCCATCAACATCCACTACTAGAATAAGCGTGATTAGTGACATTTTTTAGTGACGACAAAGAAAACATCGCTAATTTAGCGACTCCATATAAAACCGTCGCTAAACGTTGCTAATTGGCGATATTTAGCGACGTTTAGCGGCTTTTATTCAGTTTTTATAAGATTAGTCGCTATAAGTTTAATTTAGGTCGCTAAACATCGCTAATATATTTTATTTACCGACGTTTAGCGACGTATTTAGCGACGTATATCTTTTGGACATTTAGCGACGTCATTAGCGATGTTTCAGATGTTGCTAACTTAGCGACGTCTGAATTGGCATCGCTAAAACGTCGCTAATTTTTTTACTTAGGGATGATTTCCCCCTATTTCCTTCGATCTCTCCCTCTCCCTCTCCCAAATTTCAAACCCGCGTCCTCCCCCTCCAGCTCCACTCCTCCCTCTGGCGCCCCCTCTTCCCTCCCGGCGACCCCCCTCCGTCTGCGTCCTCCCCCCCTCCTCTTCCTCCTCCTATAGGTAAACCCTCTCTCTCTCTCTCTCTCTGTCACGACCCGCACCCGGATATTCGGGCACGAGTACGTGGGTACGTCCAGCCTACGTCGCAGTGTCGGCGGTAGTATGCTGTCTAGATCATATTCACAGGTAAATTAAATCTATCTCATCCACAAGAATAAATAGGCAAGGATAATAACAGAAAATAGGAATGCTAAGATTTCATAAGATAAATATGACAAATAGATCCATAGTTTATTACAGAACAAGAAAATAAATCGGGGACAAACCCGATTACTAGACTGAAAGAAAAATAATAACTATCTGCTAACTACTCCTCAGAAGTAGTCTCCTGAGTGGGAACCGGCTCCTCATAAGTATCAATTGCTACCTCATAGGGGCCATAAAAGGGTGGGGGCATAGTCCTCATCATCGCCTAAATCAACGGATCCAGTCAGGAAAGGAGCAAAGTACACAATGCACAACAAAGATTAAACTAAATATTTATGACAAGTAGAAAAGAACTGACAAGTATCATGTTGAGGATATGCATAAATAAGAAGTAACAATAACTAAGGGTTAATTGCTGTAAATCATGAATATGAGTAAACAGGAAATATAATGAGACAGGAAAATGGAACTACAACAAGATAACAGGAACTGCAACACGACAAGAAACTATGTGTGTGTAAGTGTGTATTTAGAATACATAGTTGGCATGTAGGGGGTTATAAGGCTAATCAGGCCGTCCTAGGCGGCTATCACACAATGAATAATCGAGTATCAGGCTGATGGTACTGTCGCGTACCAACAGCTATCGACAATAGGGGGGAGGGTAAACTACATGCCTCATAGTATTCTCCCACCCGACACGAAAAGCAAGACATAAAATCCAATATTCAAGACATGAAATTCAGATTCTAACACTACGTGTAAACATCCAATGGTGCTAGTAGAGCAAGGAACTAATTATCACAATATAAAGAATAAACTTGAAGTGCAGGTACTTGCCTGATGTTTGGATCCAAACTATGGTTCTATCCTCGGGGAAATTTCCAGAAATGACTCCGGATGCTGAAATAAACATTACCATCGTACTCAAAAGATATCAAATAGCTAAAAACGCCTGTCCTTGGGTCCAATTTGGAGACAAGGGCAAAACGGTAATTTCGGGTCAAAACGGGGTCGGCATGTGGGCCCGCTTTGCACCGAAAAACGTGTAAGGGTCAAAGGTCTCCAAATTCACCAAACTTAGTGTCAACAGGTCAGGAACGCTGATACGAACCCAACGGAACTTTCAGAATTGGATTCCGATGAGCCAATCACAAAATCGTCCGTCGAGCGGGGCCTGTGGGGCCCACGACACGCGATTTCGTCAACGTTCTCAGAATCGAACCAAACTTGGGTCACAGGACCAGCGTATCGCTACGAGTCCGATGGCGCAAGTTTTGTTTCGATCCGACGTGTGTACACAAAGTTAGGGCGTGATTCAGAAAAGGCGGATACGGGGCGGTGTCCGCGGATACGCGTTGATCCCGGTGTGCACGCACACCCGAATCGACTTCTGCGAAATTTCACACGTCCGTATCAACGACGCGCACGTATCCGTGAAGACCGCGCGCGATCAAGTCGTCCCGTTTGGCGGGACGTACCCAGTTTTGGGGTGAATCGGGTAGATATTTTTTTTGTTTTTGGATCGCGGTGTGCGATCACCACAGGACGCGATGCCCCGAGCGGTTTGTCCGGGCACCGAGAGGGTCATACAGGCTTCGCAACACAATTTACGGAATTGAAAATGGGGCAGCGAGGAGAAAGTTATGAGTACCTGAACAGGGCTCGAGAAACCGGGATTACCGTGTCCGCGTCGTGTCCGACACGTGTCGACACGAAGAATTGGGAATTAGGGTTAGGGTTAGGGTTTTCTGAATTCAGGCGATGGCTGGCCGGCGGAGGGCTGAGCGGCGCTGCTGGGGAGGCCGACCGGGGGCTGGGCGGCGGCGGCGTCGACGGCGGGGTCGAGGGCGGCTCGGGCGGCTGCCGTCGGCTGCAGGGACGAAGGAGCAGGGGAGAAGAGGGAGGAGGCTGGGGCGGCTCGGTCGTCGTCGAGGGCGGTGGAGGAAGGAGGCGGGCGGCTCGGTCGTCGTCGAGGGCAGTGGAGAAAGGAGGCGGCGGTGGCGCAGGGGATGTTGGCCGGAGGGGGGGTTCTGGGCTTTATATAGGCGGAGAGGGGCGGGGTTTAGCCGGGGATGGCGGAGGAGGACGGCTACGTGGCGGAGAAGGCGGGGCGCTGCGGAAGAGGGGGGGTCGATGTGGGGCTGGTCGCCGGAGGCGGCGGAAAATGCGGCGCCGGGCGGAGGTCGTGGGGAGGGGCAGCGGTGACCGGGTCAGCGGGCGGGCGGCGGGTCGGGTTTCATCGACCCGACCCGACCCGGATGGCAGTGCGGGATGGGCCGGTTGGCGGGCCGCAGGTCAGGCCCAGTGGGCCGGGCTGAGAACGGGCCAGTTAATTAATAAAATAATAATAATAATAATAATAATAATAATAATAATAATAATAATAATAATAAATCAATTAATT
Source organism: Iris macrosiphon (assembly GCA_036927795.1). NCBI lineage: Eukaryota > Viridiplantae > Streptophyta > Magnoliopsida > Asparagales > Iridaceae > Iris > Iris macrosiphon. The sequence continues at coordinate 232,992,373 of JAYESA010000005.1, forward strand.
AATTAATAAATAGTTTTTAGGTGTTTTAAATTAGGTCCGGGGCCCAATAAATTCCAGAAAAATTATCCTAAGTCCAGTTTTTTATTTTACACCAAAAAATATTATTTCCATAATATTTTAATATTATTTATTGACAATTAAAAATCATTTAATAATTAGAACCCTGGTTTTTAATTACAGAAAATTTCTAGAAAATTCTAGAAAATTGTGAAAATCCAAGTTTAATATTTTTTGAAAATTCAGGGGGTTTACACTCTCACAGGACACACATGGCACTGACACTGACATAACATACACACATGACTGACACAGACACAGACACGACACACACACATACGTGACACCAACCCTAACCCAAAACTAACACGACCTGGGATCAGGACCTAGGATTAGGGTTTTTGACCTGGGGTTAGGGTTAGGGTTTTTGACCTCGGGTTAGGGTTAGGGTTTTTAACCTAGGATTAGGGTTAGGGTTTTTATACTGCTATGTTGCTTGTTGTGTGTGTCTGGGTAGTGTTGATTGTGACTGACTGTGTCTGTGTGTGTCTGGGCAGTGAAGAGTGGGGTGCCTGTGAGGTATGATAGAGTATGGTGGAGTAATGGTTGTGTGTAAGGAGTTTATTGGGTATACTCTGGGTTCAATTAAACTGCAGGTAAGAGGGCTCGGGTCAATCCAAGGCAAGGGTAAGTAGAGACGGTGGGTTGATATCAGTCAATGAGGCTTGAGTCAAACATCTTAGTTGCTGCAAGGGAATGTGGCACACAACAAGTAAATGTGGATATCTGTGTGTGGGGTTAGAGTATCAGTTAAAGTGAGATATAAGGTTGAGTGGTGCTTTGGGAGTGTACTGTAATATGTTCAGTCGTAGGCTTGTGGGGAGAAATAAATAGGATGGTGTATCCTTGTGAGTTGAGTGATCTCTGTGTACAGATATTGGAGCCTGAAGAGTGTGCAATATGACCATTCAGTTTATTGGTAATGGGTTGGAGCATATCAGCAGCAACATCAAGAGGGGTGTCAGTGTGCAGCAAATTCACACTTGTGTACTGCTTAAGTGTTGCAGCATGTGTGTATATAATATGGGATAGGGAGGCTCGGTTGCAGGCTAGTTAGGAGTGCAGTGCAAGCTTGATTAAGGGCATGGAGGGCTCGGGCATTAGTTCAGTTGAGGGGTAGTGAGGTTGTAATAGGAGCTATTGTTTATGAGTTTAGTGAGTTAGTGCGTAGATATTCAGGTTAGAGTATCATGTATTGCTTAGTAATTATAATGGGTATCAGAGTTGGACCAGTTAGAGGGGGAAACTGTTAGGACTGCACTGATATGAGTATGTAGCACATTCATGAGTGGCAGCAATAATCTGCAGGTAGAAGCAAAGAGGAAGGGGCAAACCTGAGTGCTAGTGCATTAGAGTTAGTGTTTTGGTGAGTGTGTGAGTACTTGAGGGAAATAAATGGTATCAATAGTATAGATTAGTGATGTATCAGGATATTAGAAGTAGGTAAGTGTTGTGTACCAATGTGAAGTAAGGGTAGAGTGTTGGTATATTTAGATACCAAGTATCAAGGTATTAGGGCTTGGGAATTAAGGTAAGATATTTGAGATACCAATGAACGAGTTCTAGATAGGTATAGAGTGTGGTGTCATTAGGGAAGGGGCAAACCCTAACTCTCTCTCTCTCTCTCTCTCACACACACACACACACAGGACACATATAGCACTGACACTGACATGACACACATATGTGACAGACATTGACATAGACACGACAAACACACATACACACGTGACTCCAACCCTAACCCAAAACTAATACGACCTGGGATCAGGACCTAGGGTTAGGGTTAGGGCTTTTGACCTGGGGTTAGGGTTAAGGTTTTTGACCTGGGGTTAGGGTTAGGGTTTTTAACCTCGGGTTAGGGTTAGAATTTTTGACCTGGGTTAGAAAACCTAACTCATTTTTTCTTACAGAAGTTAAATGCAACTTAGAATCATTAGAAAACTATCACATCCTAAAATTATGATAGATGCTGTAGCAGAGATCAATTTGTGGTTTGAGTTCAAGCAGAGATTAATTTCTTTATCAAATACACTGTTCACAAGCAATTAATTATATAGAATTATTCAGGATGTTGCGTCTGCTTTTTTTGAAAAGCAGTAGCAAAACCAAACAAGCCTTTAACCTTAATCATGTTGTGTTCCATCTAGACTCGGTCAGGTTTGTAGATGAGGGAAACATGGAAGACCATCACATGCATCCCAACGTTAAGATAGATAGTTGTGGCAGAGATCAATTTATGGTTTGAGTTCACGTCGCTAAAATTTACATAATATATAATATTAGACAATATATTTATATCTGTTATCAATTATATTCTTTATTTTTATCTATCTTACCATATGGCACCCATGACCCGAGCACGTGCACGTCGTTTGAGAGAGACACCTCCTACTGTTAAGGAGGAAGTGATGCCTTCTGTTGTTAAGGAGGAAGAGATACCACCTGCTGTTAAATTGGAAGCGGTTGTTAAGGAGGAAGTTGTGCCTCATACTGTTAGGTATGCACCAGCTCAGAGGGGGAGTTCCAGTCACTCAGCACCTATAGCGGAGATTGATCACATAGACGCTATTTATGCGCAGTATATGAGGGACTGGTATGTGCCCCAGCGTATTGGATATCCTTGGATATCCTCGAGATTGATACTGTGATGTTTCATAAACTTTTATTGTGGTTATTGTGTGATTGTGATACTTATATATTATGCATTTTGTGTGACTGTGATACTTATATATTATGCATTTTGTGTGATTGTGATACTTTTATTTTATATATATTGTGTGACTGTGATATTTTATATACTTTTTGTGTTATTTCGTATGCAGAAAATTCAATGGAGGGTTGCTCCAGGTCTCTATAATATTTGTGTGTATTATGTGACTGTGATACTTTTTTTTATATTAAATGTATGTTAATTTATCGGTGTTGAGTGTTCCACCGAAGGGGTCGGCGAACCCAGAGAATTCAACGGAGGGTTGCTCCGGGTCTATTTTTAATTAGAAATTCATAAATTGCAGGAGATTGGTAATTTTTAACATTTTTTTATTTTTCACTAAAAATTTAGCGACATTTAGTGACGTTACTATACGTTGCTGAATACATCGCTAAATACGTCGTTCAATACATTGCTACATACTTCGCTAATTAGCGACAGATGAGCACGTCGCTAATTAGCGATATTGCGTCGCTAAACATCGCTAATTTAGCGATACATTTAAGTCGCTAAAAAATGTCGGTATAGCGACGTTTAGCGACATTTTTCCTTTCAGCGACGTGCTGAGTTTCGACTTCTGTAAAACGTCGCTAATTACGTCGCTAAAAATGACTAGCGACATTTTTGGTCATTTAACGACGTTTTTTACGTCGCTAATTTGGCTTTTTTTGGTAGTGATCAAGTACAAGAGTATATCATATACGAAAGTAAAAAGACATCCCAAATTATATACCACATATGATTATAAAGTTAGTGAATACAAAATGCTGCACTAGCAGTGTTTAATTATACATGATCAAATATATCAACTATGGTCCAATATATACATCATGTTGACCGAAGTCAGAGAAGTGATCTCAAAATAAGGGGCTAAGAATGACTATTGTTAAAACACCACAAAAAATAACACTATGAGGGGTGGAGGTAGGAAACCCACTCGTGAGCTCCGGCCGTAGTCCTACGAGTGCGAGCCATCTTGCTGGAAGTACGGTAAATCTTGGTTCTCCTCAGGGTAATCTTGCCATACAAAACTAGTAGGGTCAAAAACCTAAGCAATAAGTACCACAAAGAAGCTCAAGATGATAGACCAATCATATCACAACATTCAGCAGAAAAGGGACATATAAAATAAATACGGACCGAGACTTGTACACTACTAATGTACTTATCTCAGAAATATAACTGAAAGAACTGATAACAAGTGCTATAAAGAAAAGTAAGACGATGAGCGACATGAGGGCATAGAAACTACTCTGGATCGGGACCACAACCCTTAAACCAAACAAGGATTGGGGTTGTAGACCTTCTCCCGAGCAGAACTTAGCACCCTAACCATGCGCCGAAGAATGAAGTAAAAGGGCGAGCTTAACAAAAAGACAAACATTTATTGCACGGCCAACCATGCCTACGACTTGCTATAATTAACTAACTATGGTCATCACAAACCTAGTTACTAACAAATACATACTTAAAAGGATATTGCTACCATCGACACTCAGTCAACCAAGATAGCCAAGGGTACGCTTATCGAGTAAATGTAAATGCATATTAACATCAATATAACATAACTTGTTACTAGGTGTTTGAATAAACAAAAATGAGAGAAGAAGAGAGTTTATACGAAACCTTTCTTTTTTTGCTTACAAACAAGAAAAAGTGTACAATTAATCCTATACGAGGATGTTAAGTACAATAAAAATAATTCTGGGGAAGAATTTTTATAGGAGTCTGATCTGCGGTCGATCACTTTTTCTCTTGGACCACACGATGATAAAGAAGTGTTGTAGAAGAAGAAGAAGAAGCTTCAAAGGTTGCAAGTGGATTTGAATTCTTGTTGCCAAAGTTGTCAATCAACACTCTCTGTCTGTGCTCTCTGTCTCTAATCTCTTGATCTTCGATCTTGATCTTTTATCTTCTACCCTGTGACCAGGGGTCTCTATTTATAGAGATCAGTCAAAAAATAACTGTCCAGTTGGCGTAGAAGCCAAACTGTGAAGAAAGTTGCATCTTTTATGCGACGGTTATAATAACTGCTACCCATGTTCAAATAACCTTCTGAATCTGCATATGACACGTGTTCCATTATAAGGTAACGCGTATAACTGCTTCTCAAAGATTACGGCATACAAACCACGTAGGTAACTGCACATTGCATAGAGACGGTTGGCGTAGAAGCCAAATAGCTGTCTTGTTGGTGTAAAAGACCAAACTGTGAAGAAGAAGACTTCTTTTACGCTGTAGTTATGATAACTGCTACCCACGTTCCCATTGTCTTCTGAATATGTGTATGACATGTGTCCCTTTATGAGGTAACGCGTATAATTGCTTCTCGAAGATCATGGCATGCAAGCCACGTAGGTAACTGCACCTTGCGTAAAGATGGTTGGCGTAAAATCCAAATAATTGTCTTATTGGCGTAAAAGCCAAGCTCTGCGTAAAACTTGAGGATTCATGAATAATAGACGACCAGCATAAAATAGCCAATTATCTATCATGATTGAGGTCTTGAGCGTATTCTGGGCTAAATAGCCTTATCACGTATTATTGCAAATATAGCCGAGTTGGCGTATTTCGAGGAGATAACATACGGTGTACTCCTATAGTTAAAAATAGCCTGGTTGGCGTAAAATGCAAGGATGGTGATGTGAGCTTATTAGCCATATTTTTAGCTTTTCCAATCATTTTAGAAATAGAAAAAAATCTCGTGCATTAAATGCAGAGATCTGCCCCCATCTCGTGCATTAAATGCAGAGATATGCCTCGAGCTCTGTACGAGAAATAGCTTTTGATGTGGCATCTGATTTCGTCTTATCTTGAGCATAAAGACTCATTTCTGCCCATGTAAAATAGGCAACGTATTCTTTGAATGCGTAAAAATGACTTGTATCAAGAATATGTCACTAAACGACAGCCTGGGTCTCTGTGTAAAAATTATCATCACAGTCGTCCTCTCGATCGTCGTGCAATACTTTTTGTCAGGAGTCATGTTCACTATTTTGTCTAACAGATTCATCTGAGGAATACGAAGAGTTTCTCGTACAACTTTACATTGCATTAAAAATAAACATATTTTACGCTGGAGGGTATAGTAACCTTTTACGCCAAAACAACCTTGAAGCGCTGCTTTACGTGGGCAGCTCTGAAGCTCTTCTTTACGCCAAACATCTCTGAAGCTTTGTTTTACGCGTATAGCTCTGAAGTTATATTTTATGCCACACAGCCTTGAAGCTCTGTTTTACGCGGACTTCATGTATGTTGGGGGTTTTGACTGTATAATACGCGTACAATTCCCCAGCGTATTTTATGCTTCTACATGACCCCCTTTAAAGTTTTCAAATTCCTCATAATTTGAAATACTTTGAATGAAGCATGAAATGGTCAAATTTGACTCGTTCTGCGAGGCTGATTTTTTGGCGATATTTAAGAAGTTATTAGGATTTTGTATCTTCTCCTCTGCCTATATAAGGGCAAGCAAATGAACTCATTTTTTCATACTTCCTTCACCATAAAGATGGCTGCTGAGATTCATTGGGCTGAACTGAGAAAGAAGAAGATTATGTTCTTCCAGCATATAAGGAGTCATAAAAAGAGACGTCTTTGAGCAAATATTCTCTACAACGATGGATCATGGAAGGATATCATAGCTTCCTTTGCTCAAGATAATCAGCAATTTTATATGACGATTCATCAAGGAGAGAGGAAGGGTCATATTGGACCACACAGCTTGTTAGCTATATTTTTCTCTATTAAGAATTTGGACCCTGGTGGACAGCTTGGCCGTGTCTTTCAGTATTCTGTTGGGTCTGAATCCCTAACACAATTCTAAGCATGGCCGCGATGACGTATGGGGGATGGGCTTGAATAATTTAAACATGCCCAGTTTTGTATCCTCCCTCCATTGACCATTTTCTTGGCCTCCCGGCCGAAGAACTTCTTTTACGCACTATTGATTTGCCATATTGCTATGAGGAAGTCTGATAATATGCAGCTTCAACATGCTTGAGTAATTTTTACGCAGACTCTGATAAATACGCATCCGGTCATGTCCTAACTTCTATGCGTAAAGGAAGATGCATAAAAAGCTCTTTAGCATTAAGTTATCTTGAAGATCCAACTGTCATACTGTTTTTGGACGAGGAGTCACATAGAATTCTGAATCATCATTTCTCCTTCATAAATATGAAGAACATCTGTTCAGAACATCATCTTCAAAAGAATGGCTTCTGGAAAGATTATCGAGACAGGGCAAGAAATGTCCGCCGAACAGGCCATCCTTGAACTAGATATAAAAATTCTGGCCAAACTTTGAATGAACTATCAATGGCCAAGGATAAAAAGTCCTCTTCGAGTGAAGACAGACATTTTTAGGGAACTTCTTGGCCCTTCGTCTGATAAAGTCCTTTCGACTGAGGAAGAAGAACATTTTCTGCGTAAACTCTTGTAACTGGCTTCTTTAAGCATGAAACCCAAATTATCAAGATATACGCATATTTTGCTAGCTGATTTGTCCTGCATAATTTAAGATGCGCGTAGCATAGATCTGCAGCTTCTGAACGTAAAATCATATATCTGTAGCTTCTGAGCGTAAAATCGTAGATCTGTAGCTTCTGAGCGTAAAAGCTTCTGAGCGTAAAATCATAGATATGTAGCTTCTGAGCGTAAAATCGTAGATCTGTAGCTTCTGAGCGTAAAAGCTTCTGAGCATAAAATTATAGATCTATAGCTCCCATAGAGTCCCATCCCATTGGACTTTTTGTCGAGGGCAGGATCTTAGGAACCCTCTCAGTCTGTTTATACTTAACCTTGGGCTGGGGACAGGCTAATCATTGACGAACCTTCGCCCACGTCTATCTCCGAGTCAACTCGCAAACGGCGTAGGAGGCTTTCAGCCCCTCTGTTTTCCTCCAACCCGGGTGTAAAAGCTTCTGAGCGTAAGAGCTTCTGAGCGTAAAATCATATATCTGTAGCTTCTTAGCATAAAATCATAGATCTGTAGCTTCTGAGCGTAAAAGCTTCTGAGCGTAAAATCATAGATCCGTTACGCAGCATGACTATCTGTCTTCCTTTTCAATGATAGGATGACGTGGTCCCAAACCATAACTGACTATTAAAAATTGGATTTGGTTAAGGACTCGGAGAGTCACTTGAACTCTATAAATAGGCCTAGGTCATGAGAGAGAAAAACCCTTCATCTTTCTCTGCAAAAATCCTTCGTTTCTTTCTGAAAATTCTTCGTCTCTTTCTGAAAACTCTTCGATTCGCCATGGCACCAAAACAGACCACCGTTGCTAAGGGAAAGAAAGCCGCTTCATTATCTCGCTCCACTGCTCAAGCACGAGCGACTCCTACTAGGCCAAGCGAGCCTCATTCTAAACGAAGTGCTCCGCCGTTTAGCTATGCACCGGGCATCACAGGTAGAGACTTTAAGAGGAATAAAATCCTTCGTACACGTTGTACGTGTATGTGCCAATACACCCACATTCTTAATGTGTCAGCGTAAAACTCCATATTTTTGCAGTCTGGCGTAAAAACTCAGACTGTCAAATTTTTGGCGAACCTTGCATTTTACGCACTGGATGTAAATTTTAGCGTAAAACTCAAATTTTTACAGTCTGACATAAAAACTCAGACTATTAGGTTTTGGCGTATACTGCAAACCTTGAGTTTAATGTACTGGAAATAAATTCCAGCTTTAAACTCAATTTTTTGCAGTATGACGTAAAAACTCAGACTGTCAAGTTTTGGCGTATACGGCAAGAGTGGCACCTTACGTTTTACGCACTGAAAGAAAATTCTAGCATAAAACTGACTTATTCTCTTGATTTTTGCAGTGGACCTATAGATCCCCCCTCTGGCTGAAGTAATGGGCTATGTTGCTGGAATGCTGAATTCTAACTACTTGGAGGACTTGTCCCATGTGACTTTCCTCATCTCTGGAAACGAGTATCCTCAGGAAAGGGGAACTCTGATCTCGGCCCAAGGAGAAAGAATGTTGCTGAGTATGATCAGTGGGGAACCCTTGACGTACATAGATGGCACTGAGTATAAGAAACCAACTTTCTTATTTGGGGATGTTATTGATAAACAATCCTAGACAAAGCCCAAGAAGGAGGATTGGGTATTTTTCGCTGAGGGCACGGTCATGTTCTTGCCAAAGATGTCCAGAGATTATCCTATCTCTGCATTCTTCCATGCCACACATCCCTGAAAGATGGCATGGACTCTGACTCCTGATCTTCATGGACAACCAGGGAAGATCTTTTATAAGAAAGGATTAAACCAAGGATCCTTTGTAAGTAGTCCCTCCGACCCTGTCATGCCCTTCAGAGGATTACTGCCGGCCAGCGTCCCGAGTGAAGACTCTTCCTTGATCCAGCCGTTTCAAATGGCAACTTTTTGTAATGAATTTATAGAGCAGGGAGGAGTATATACCAGAGTTAACCCTCACACTAGTGGATGGCTTAACCCCCAGAATCTTTGATGGGCCAGTTTAACTGCATGGGCCCTGAAGCACTTCCAGATAGAGCTGAAAAGTATTAACTTATTTGAGGCTGTGAGCGCCACTAGTGTTGGGCTTCCTATCAACCCCAATTTATTCTTAGCTTTGATGGAGCGATATAACTTGCTCACTGGGACTTTCGCCACTCCAATAGGTGAGTTGGGCCTAGCCCTTTATGAAATGGCAGACATCTCAAAGCTGCCAATGGGAGACATTTCTTATGAAGAATACGTCCTCACCAACAGAGAGTTGAAGGATACCAACCCTCGGGTAGTGGCAGTGTACCAAGAGCTGATGAGCTACTATCTTGCATGCACCACCTTCTACGGGGAGCCCTCTGATTTAGCCCATATTAACAAATGGGTATCCTACCTCTTCTTCCATCAGGCTAGAAATGCCAAGCAAGACAAAGTTGTAGATAGCAAAGACAAACCTTTGAACCTTCTGAGCATGCTTAATGCCAATACAATCGATGATCTTATTGAAGATGCATGGGCTCCAGATTGTGTTCTCAATGAAGAGATAGGGGGTTAACCTGCAGGAACCAAAGCCTAGAGTTATATAAGGTATTGTCGAAAGCCTCTGTCAAGAGAAGCTCAACTGGCTGGCTTCTTCTCTATTTGGCTACGCCGATGGGTAGTGCCTGGCATCGCGTCTGCGGATCGCATTCATCGTAACACCTTATAGCCGCAGTGCATTTGGTATTTGGAGCAAGATTGGGCCTTCTCCCTGCCATGGTATGCAGGATACAAGCTAGCCTGAGGGCTATAACTGATGGGCTGCTGGCCAATACTACACAGCGTGAAGGATATCCCAGAGTGGAATTGCCATTCTTATATCTGATGGGATGGTTAATCCTTTACAATACCAGAGTGATGTCTCCCAGATCTGCCAGTGGTTCGGAAAATAACTTTTTGTTGAATTACAAGAATTCTTTTTGGAATGTGGCTAGCGTCATAGATTGTCGACTACCACTAAATTTTGCCCATAGTTGGAAATTCTTCTGTACCGTCCCCCCCCTTCCGTACATATCAATCAACAGGGGACTAAACTTTAGGATGTAGGTCAGGGGAAGACTATTCTTTCTCCTGAAGCCTTTTACTGGTTGGTCTGCATTAGACCTTCCCACCTGCTGTACAGAAGTGAGGACCACTGCTACTTGGAGCCTTATCTACCTAGCCGTTTTGCCAGGCAATTTGGGTATGATCAGTTGCACGTGGGAAACTCTATCACCAGCTTCAAATTCAAAGGTGGACTTATTGACGGGGCTAGAGGATGGAGGTATTTCATCATGGGTTGTACTAGAGCAACCTTCGCTGTGCCCGCGACTTCTCTCTCCATGGAGTTGCACATTCTTTATTCGTACACGCAGTTTTATGCATCTATCAATATCTTCCATCATGATTTTGATGTACATGAAAGTTTCAGAATGCCCTCCCATAAGTCCACTGGAAGAGAGGAGATACCATCTGTTTCCTCTGATGAAGGTGATGAAACTATCGGTACAGATGATTATTTGTTGATTTTACCGATAGGCGTGATAGCTCCACCAGCAGAGCCTCTCATTATTTCCAATAAACGAAAGGCTTCTACTCTGAAAGAGCCTTCCCCCCGCAAGAAGAAGCAGACTGCCAGAGGTCCTAAAAGGACTTCCACCAAGGGGACCTCTTCCAGGAGTGAGCCTATTGTTTCCCCGTTGGGGATGATTCTTTGATTAGGGGTCCTTTGCCTTTTAAAGAAGGAACCTCCACAGTTCCAGATGAAAGTGTTGGAGATTCTTTGTCCGCGACTGCTGCCGCTACCACCGTTATTGGTAGTACTTCTAGATCGCCTTCGAGGCCGAACTTAATAAGAATCAACATACCTTTACCAAGATAAATAATGGGACTAGCCCCTCCTTCATCTGTAAGTATTTCAAGCGAGATTCTACCCGATGAACCTCGAGTAGATCTGGGTGATGACTGGGATGACTACCCTCAAGCATCAGTTGGCGTACCCTCTTCTCCAGGTATGACAGCTTGTTTAACATTATTAAGAAATAATTTAGCTATATAGGCTGCAGACGCACTATACATACCATCGGCCATGGGTAAATGTTGTCTTCACGCTTTTTTCAGAAAAATTAACATCAAATTGATATTAACTTTCTCTTATCTTATTTTCAAGCGAAGACATCTCAGGGGAGGGCAAAGCTGAAGCAACCTCTGATTTTGTTGCAGATCCAGCTAATGAAACGGCGGTGACCACTGTCGAAGAAGCATACTTGAGGCCGTTTATCTTTCATCCGCAACTTTCTCGGATATAATCTCGCCAGTAGCAGTTCAAATAATATCAGAGGTGGATAAACCCACCATCTCGACTGTGCCTACTTCGTCGAGCATACCAGCAACTTCAACCATTGTTGGTGTCTCTTCTTTTATTGCGCCATCTGTTGAAGCAATGACTGTGGTAACATCCTCTACAGTCATTCCGGAAAGGAGACTTACCGATATTGCGTCCACTTCCAGCATCCATTCGAGCTTTGCTATGCTAGTTGAACAATACACTAGCATATTCTACCTTACTTTAAAAGAATTGATATCTATGGTGCTGGAGAAGAATCTAGGCTTTGATGCTCTGAAGATATCCTCCAATCTCACCATAGCGCAGATTAGAAATTTCAATGACGCTGAAAGAGCTAATGCGCTAGAGCAAATAGTTAATGGTTTAGAACAACCCATTAACGAATATTTGTAACTATCCCGAGGCAGCATCAATGACTTCGTTCAGGCTGAGTATGACTCACTAACTGCGGAACTTGCTCAGAAGACAGAATCTTTAAACAAATCCATCCAGGAACATCAACAAGAGATAGAGAAAGAGCAAGCAGTATTAGTGGAGAGTATTCCTCAGCTAGCTCAGTGCCGTACAGAATATGAGGTATATGAAGTGAGGGTTCAAGAATTGGAAGCTGAACTTGCTCAAATAAGGGAGAGGCTTCTCAAAGCATCGCTAGTTCGTGATGTATTGGAGGGCCAAGTGAATACAGCTCAGTAGAACTTGACACATGTGGGTGTCATCCACGCAAGTTTTATTGATTCTTTGTCCGAACTATCTCTCTTGAGCAGTGACGAAGCAAGGCTGGAACTGGCTCGCACAAATATTTTGAACTCCAGGAATGAGAGGATGGCTGCTTTGGTGCAACAGATTCGCGATTTAACTGCTCCTCTCCAATAATATACTTTTTTGCTCCTTTTGTAATTTGCTATTCCCAGAGGTAATAAAGATACATTTTCTGACTTTGTGGACCCATCACTTTAGAATATAAATGATAGGCTAAGATGAAAGTGATATCAGAGGTAATATGGACATGATATACTTTCGGTAAGGTTTAGCTGAATATATCTATTCAGAGGTAATATGAATATGATAGAATATGATCCAACTAATTTTGTATACAAAATATTATCAAAGGTAATATATACGTGATAGATTTTAAAGTTTCAAATTAGTTAAACATATCTATTCAGAGGTCATAAGAACATGATAGAATATAATCCAACTAATCTTTGTATGTAGTATCATCAGAATGAGATCTTCATCATACCCTGTTAAGCGAGGGAGATCAAGCATAGTACTTCTTTAGGAATTTGCCGTTGATAGGAGCCATTATCAAATCTCCATTAGGCTTGGCTAATCTGTAAGCGCTATTTGAAAATGTTATTTCAATCACATAAGGGCCCTCTATTTCTTTGCGATTATTTGTGTAAACTTCGGATATCGTACCAGAGGTAATATGGGCGTAGTACAATACCGTATTTGTTAAGGACATCCCACTGGGGGATCCTTGGTGGACCTATCATTTGTTGCTCATGTTGAGTGCAAATAATAAGTTCAAAACAAGTCCTGACATAGGTAATATAGATGCTGTAAAATATGACTCTGTGGGGATAGTGGAGAGGCATATTTTTGTTTGAGAGGTAATGTAGACGTGAATTATTCGTTTCCATTACGGGCATCCCACGGGGGGTTTTTGGTGGACCTATTACTTCTTGTGCACGAGAATACAAGTAATAAGTTTAAGACAAGCCCTACCAGAGGTAATATGGACGTGGCAATTTTTGTGGAACTAACACCACTGGCGTACTTAGAGTGAAGTACGGGTGCTAAGTTAAGATGACAACCGATATCAGAGGTAATATGGACATGATAATCGATAGTCGAAACTCGAAAAGTTTGCTCAGAGGTAATATGAACATGACAAACTCAGCCTGAGAGAAATATTATGATAGCAGTTCAGATGTAATATGAACATAAATAATGTCAAAAAAAATTTATTGAGGAGTAATTTGTTGAGTGTGGTCTATCCGAACATGAAGATAGACCGAAGGATCATTCCACTAGGGAGATTGAAGGGACGATAGCTCAGAGGTAATATGAACATGGCTATCGTCTAATTAGACTGGTTGTAATAGTCACTGCGGGAGTGTGCAAGTAGACCTAAGGATTGCTTCGCTGGGGAGATTTTGAGGATCCATCATCCATTGTGTATTCGGAACTCTTGGATACAGATGATGGCTTTTTACAAGAATTTATAACGAAGGAGAAAATATTGCACATAGGCACTTGCTGGGGATGAAGAACCGAGAGTTGACTGGGTTGTGGACTTATTACCCATGGCGTACCTTAAGTACTGATAATAAGCTAAAATGACTAGCACTACCAGGGGTTATGCGAACGTGATAGTAGAAAGTCGAAGAGCAGAACTTTACTCATAGATGATATGGGCATGAAAAAGAGTTCTGAAAATATCTTACTCAGAGGTAATGTGGACGTGGTAAGATATGACATTGTGGGGGTAAAGAAAAATATGACAGAGGTAATATGGAAGTGACCTTTTTGTGGTGATAGATTTACTCTGCCGAAGAAAGTGGAGAGACGTAGTTCAGAGGTAGTATGAACGTAAACTAATCGATAGCCACAACCTGGAAGGTTTGTTCAGAGGTCACTTGGACATGGCAAACTCAGCTGGGGAAAAATATTTGGACAATAATTCAGAGGTAATATGAACGTGAAACGATGTCCGAAAAATTCACTAGAGAGTGATTTGTTGAGTGGGGATAGACCTGAAGGTTGTTCCTCTGGGGTAATTTTAGGGACTCATCATCCGGTACTTCTTGAGGGGGCAAATTGCTATATTGGAGTGAGATCAATTTGCAGTGACCGTCATCTTGTTTATAAATGCAAAGTGATGACTTTGGCGTCGATCAACTCCTGGATTTTTTTTTCCAGTACATAGCACGCCTTTGTGGGGTGGTGAATGTACCGATGAAAGAGACAATATTCTGGGTCATCGACCTTGCCAGCTTTTTTAGGATATCTGATGTTGGGTAGCCAAAGTTTATTTTCCTTCATCAATATATTAAAGATTTCAATGATGTCATCCTCATTGAAGAAGAAAGTCCCCTTTGGCTTTCGGGCTTCCGATACCTAAGTCTTACGGTCCTCAGGGAAGATGGTCATAGTTGTATCATCTTCGGACACAGAGAGAATTCTACCCCCAACTTTGGATGCTGCTATGTTTTGTCGAAGGAGACTACCCCCAGACATGTCGTTGTCTGGTTCTTCTTCTTCTTTTTGTTTACCTTTATCCATAGAAGTTGATTTAAAAGGACCTGCCTCTAGTATTACAGGATCAGACTGTGGAGGTTTGGAGTTTGCAAGAGATGCAGTATACCCTAACCCAAAACGATTTTATTGACAGTAAGGATCACCATGCAACGGTATTCGTCTGCCTTTTTTCATAATTGAGGCCTTGCTTCAACTTCAAATCATAAACCATATTTTGCATAATCTTTAAAGCCTGTGGGCTATATCTGTGGATTTACATTTTTCCAACATCAGACTCGTGAGATTCTTCTTGTATAATCGGTCTATTCCGTATTCGACCAAAGATTATTTGATGCTGATCGTTGCGAGTAGGTGGAACAATAAAGACAGATTCTTCATGTGGCCCATATGTTATGACGGTATTGACGCTACTTCCCATATGATATCCCCATGCTTGGTAGTTAGGGGCACTAAATGTTGATTTTGACCCCTGTCTTTGCGTTTCTGGATCAAGAAATCACACAAATCAGGGAGATTACCAGAAGAAGAAGAAGGCTTATTATGCCTTTTTACATCAGTAGGAAGATATAGATTAGGAATCATAACCCTTTCTCTGCCATAGGAATACAGCAGTTCACCCATATAAGTAGCATATGATCCATCGTCTGTCTGAGGAGCGTATCTTCCTGTGAAACGAGTCTTCTTTATGCAAACAAACCTCTTCTGGCACAATTTGGAGTTTTGCACAGGTTCACGTAAAACAGGAAAAGTCTGCATAATCTGTAAAGTGGGAACTCTCTTTGAAGGATTCGCCACTTATTTTCCTTTGATGTGATCAAAGGGTACATCTGCCTAATTATAGACGGGAGATATAATTTTATGCACAGAGCATGTTTGAAACTTCTGGATTGGCACTGAGGCATTGCCAGAATTGTTGTCTACCACGTCACAGACGGGAGACAAATTTGTATGCACATGACATGTTTGAAACTTCTGGATTGGCACTGAGACATTGCCAGAAGTGTTGTCTACCACGTCACAGACGAGAGACAAATTTGTAAGTATAGGGCATGTTTGAAACTTCTGGATTGGCACTGAGGCATTGCCAGAAGTATTGTCTACCATGTCACAGACGGGAGACAAAGTTTTACGCGCAGGGCATGTTTGAAACTTCTGGATTGACATTGAGGTATTGCCAGAAGTGTTGTCTACTACGTGACAGATGAGAGATAAAGTTTTACGCACATGGCATGTTGGAAACTTCTGGATTGGCACTGAGGCATTGCCAGAAGTGTTGTCTACCACGTCATAGACGGGAGATAATTTTTTACGCACAGGGCGTGTTGGCTATGTTGTCACAACTTTGTTGATCAGAGAGTGAGAGCCTGCAGGAAGGGTAGAGGACGTCTTGGGCATCCACACTTTATGCAGCTTCCTGTTTTTCTGGACAGAGAAGGAATGATAGCTACCCCCTGCACGAAGCATGTCTTCATAAGCATATTGGTCGAACTGGACGACCATAGTATTCTTCGTTGATCCAATGGATACAACATCGTGTTGAGCAATTGCTTTCTCGTCAGATGAGAAAGTTCTCCCCAGCAGAGTCGCCATCTTGTGTTTGAATAAACAAAAATGAGAGAAGAAGAGGGTTTATATGAAACCTTTCTTTTTTTGCTTACAAACAAGAAAAAGAGTACAATTAATCCTATACGAGGATGTTAAGTACAATAAAAATAATTTTGGGAAAGAATTGCTATAGAAGTCTGATCTGCAGTCGATCACTTTGTCCCTTGGACCACACGATGATGAAGAAGTGTTGTAGAAGAAGAAGAAGCTTCAAAGGTTGCAAGTAGGATTGAATTCTCGTTGCCAAAGTTGTCAATCAATACTCTATGTCTATGCTCTCTGTCTCTGATCTCTTAATCTTTGATCTTGATCTTTTATCTTCTACCCTGTGGGGTCTCTATTTATAGAGATCAGTCAAAAAATAACTGTCCAGTTGGCGTAGAAGCCAAACCGTGAAGAAAGTTGCATCTTTTACGCGGCGGTTATAATAACTGCTATCCACGTTCAAATAACCTTCTGAATCTGCGTATGACACGTGTCCCATTATAAAGTAACATGTATAACTACTTCTCGAAAATCACGGCATGTAAGCCACGTAGGTAACTGTACCTTGCGTAGAGATGGTTGGCGTAGAAGCCAAATAACTATCTTGTTGGCGTAAATGACCAAACTGTGAAGAAGAAGACTTCTTTTACGCTGCGGTTATGATAACTGCTACCCACGTTCCCATTGTCTTCTGAATATACGTATGATATATGTCCCTTTATAAGGTAACACGTATAACTGCTTCTCGAAGATCATGGCATGCAAGCCACGTAGGTAACTGTACCTTGCGTAAAGATGGTTGACGTAAAAGCCAAATAATTGTCTTGTTGGCGTAAAAGCCAAGTTCTGTGTAAAACTTGAGGATTCATGAATAATAGATAACCAGCGTAAAATAGCCAATTATCTGTCATGACTGAGGTCTTGAGCGTATTATGAGCTAAATAGCCTTATCATGTACTATTATAAATATAGCCGAGTTGGCGTATTTTGAGGAGATAGCATACGGCGTACTCCTATAGTTAAAAATAGCCTGGTTGGCGTAAAATACAAGGATGGTGATGTGAGCGTATTAGCCACAGTTTTAGCTTTCCCACTCATTTTAAAAATAGAACAAAATCTCGTACATTAAATGCTGAGATCTGCCTCTATCTCGTGCATTAAATGCAGAGATATGCCTCGAGCTCTGTACGAGAAACAGCTTTTGATGTGGCATCTGATTTCATCTCATCTTGAGCGTATAGACTCATTTTTGCCCATGTAAAATAGGCAGCGTATTCTTTGAATACGTAAAAATGACTTGTATCAAGAATATGTCACTAAATGACAGCCTGGGTCTCTGTGCAAAAATTATCATCACAGCCGTCCTTTCGATCATCGTGCAGTACTTTTTGTCAGGAGTCGGGTTCACTATTTTTCTGTCAGATTCATCCGAGGAATATGAAGAGTTCCTCGTACAACTTTACGTTGCATTAAAAATAAACGTATTTTATGCCGGAGGGTATAGGAACCTTTTATGCCAAAACAGCCTTGAAGCGCTGCTTTACGCGGGCATCTCTGAAGCTCTTCTTTACGCCAAACAGCTCTAAAGCTCTGTTTTATGCGTATAGCTCTGAAGTCATATTTTACGCCACACAGCCTTGAAGCTCTGTTTTATGCGGACTTCATGTATGTTGGGGGTTTTGACTGTATAATATGCGTACAATTTCCCAGCGTATTTTATGCTTCTACACTAGGTCATAAACAAAAATTTGAACTTGTAAGCATAAACTTAAACTTGTGATCATAAACTTGCTTTATAAATAAAAACTTGTATATAAACTTGTCTTGTAAGTTTCACAACACGCATAAACTTGGTCAGTCATAGAGCCCTTGCCTAGCAGGGTTGTTCCATGCTGCATGGGGACCTTAGAGATCGGGGTATCCAGTAGCGCAATATTCTTTTCTCCCAATGATCTAGGTTAAAACGTATCTTGTTTAATTATTACTAAATTATTTTAAGTTCTTGAGTCATGGACACTTGAGAACTACCTAGAATGATGAGTCATGTCACGCCCCAATCTCCCGCAAGCTCAAATGTCACTGCTGCACGTGAATCACCATGTTGCATCTCTCCCGCAGGACAATCGTTCTCATCGGGACGTGATATCGTACGAGCCTGGAGTTGCGCTCGTACAAGGCGATGTTGTCAAACACCAAGTTATCATCGAAACGACCAAGTTACAGCGAAAGTCATTTATTGTGTAGCAAGCACACATCAGAGTAAAACGCAGCGAAGCTCTCGATAGGGTCCAAAATAAAATGCCCCGAAGGCGATGCCACGAAGGCGATGAAATACTCTTGCTCTTTTCTCTAGCCCACAAAGGTACTTATAGTTCATACATCATGTCTCGTATATCCAAGCAACGCCACTACGCCTGCGTACCTGAAATATTGCCCACAAACGTGGGTCAGTACACAGTCGTACTGGTGAGCGGGGTAACCCACTCGTCTAAGCCGACACTAAGTAAATAGTGAATGCAAACAGTTATATGGTAATCTTTCTAGTTGAATCCTAGATTCATTTTATGGCATAGGGATGACATGTTAAGGAAAGCTGTAAAGCAGTTTAAGCATGCAATCATTCAACTCAAACCAATCGACAAGCAAATATAACCAACCCGAAGGATTCTAGCATGCAAACCATCATGCTCAAACCCAAGCAACGCGACTATCGTATCGAACTATCATCCAAGCCTCAATATCCATCCTCAACCAAAACTTACAATCCAATCTCAAAGTGCACACTCTTGCCGAGGCAAGGTGGCCGCGCCTATACGAAGCACAAACCAACCAAAGTAAAGCGAACCAACACTTATCTATATGAAGTCAATGGCCAAGCCATAAAGGACATTGATCGGACTGATCAAATATGGTTCTTTTCGAAACAGCGCTAAGTAGCTAACCCACCTGGATCGCATCCAACCGCCGGCACCGCGTCCAAGGCACGTTACCAAGTTGTCTCCTCCATGGCCGAACGGTCCCGGTGCTCCGGAGCTTTCCCGTTCGAGGAGACCAAACCCCGTGCAACACAGGTTGTCCGTGACATGCAGACACCAAGTAGGTATGACGAGAGGATCGAACATTCTCGCCCCACCAAGCGATCCTAGACTCGTTCAACCAATAATCCAACCCGAAACATCCATAACCATTCTTCCAACATATTGCCCAAGGCATCAAATTACAAGTTATTCCATAGGCACAATGCCTCTTCTCAACACAGTGTTTCCAATGGTACAACACCCATGCTCAAAGCAATCCCATGGCACAATGCCCCAACAGTGGCATAATGCCCTCGCCGATGCAGTTGTTCGATTTTGAACCACAACTGCTCGCTTTACAAGACAAAGCGACCAAGTGATACTCGTGCACGGATGCACGCTCGCTCGCATACCCGATGTTCCCAATATTTCTAATGCCTCAATGTATCATTCCAACTATCCAAGCATGATCCCAATCGTTCAACCAACCGCCTCAAATGTAATATCCAACTCTAGCTCCAACTATCCAATGCACAAATCAATTCAAGCCACAATCCTATCCAAGCAAACGATGTACACTCTATGCACACCTCAGTGTAGTGATTCCCAAGTTTTAGCCCAAGTGTTCAAGCCTTTACGTGTTTTTCATATTATTAGGCATGAAGGAGTAGAGGAGAAGGGAAAGAGCCCACTCACAATGTTTGATCCCGTTAAGCATCCTGTCCTGCCGATACGGCCAATCCCTTAAACCCGTGGTCCGATACAAGCGCGATCTACTCAACTGATATAACCGTGCGAGAAGGCCGTGCTCTCCAAATCATTCGACCGATCGGACTAAGGAAGACGTCATTATCGCTCCCATCCAGCTATTTTAGTACTGTTCTGAACGAATACCTGATTTCCTTCGAACTCTGCTAGCCATCTGTACATGAAACCAACTCAATCAATACTTCTTCCCAAAATCCAAAAATTCAAATATAACCAGCATTTGTCTGATTCAATCTGACTCAGCATAACGCACCGTGCGGTTGCGGGCGTTACATAATATACCACTTAGAATCAGGTTCGTCCACGAACCGTGCTGGTACTCATTCCTATCATATGCCGCTATCCAATTCCATAGATCTGCACTATGTAACTCTCATACTCACGATCCAGACTCAGCATCTCGCTCTGCTGAACGCTCGTACAAATTCTGAATTCCCACATCCTCCTTGCAGATCAATACGAATTCCTCGTATCTCTTAGTTTTGGATCGTACACATATTAAAGGCGTCCCTAAAATACATGCATTTCAGTCGAGCTTTGCAATAGCGAATTTGGACAAGTTACAAGGGTATCTTTATATCCGAGGCATCCATTTGCTTTACTCCCAATTGAACCAATCCTGATTTCTATTCCAACATATTTGCTCGAGCACTATTATCAATTATGATGATTTCCTACCGACTCAATCAGTTCGTGTTCCAACTCAATCCATCCAACCATTTCTGAATCCGCACTAGCAACATCTCCAAATGTATCTCATGCACCGAACGATCAACACAACTGATACTACCCAAGCTAGGCAACTTACCCAAATATTAAACTTTGCTTAGATCAGCTCAGTCCAACACCTTTTCCTGCCATCTCAATACCTCACTGGGTGAACATCTATATTGAGGTTCGTGTGATCCAAGAAGATCTCGCCGCCACGCCAAAGGGATAGTGTCGTCACGTTTTCAACGTGGACACACTCGCCATAATTCCTAGGTTGCGCATGGAATAGTTCTTCGCGCTGCTTCCACTGCCTCGAAGCATAGAATATCACCTTTGCCTTCCGAACGAGCACGCTTCCCAGACTAAGTTTCGAGATATCTTGTAAATCTGAGGCACGTCTGTCCCTTCCAGTATTCGCAAGGATTTGATCTGAATGAGCCGCTGCTTTAACTTCACGAGCTAGTTTCACAGTCGTCAATTCATATGAATGCTATTCCCTTCCAGGGCACGATGAGTCAGAGGCGATGCCATCGATAAAAATCTGCGACTCTGAATCTCATCAGTTGACTAGGCTACTTCCACCATCGCTCCGATCTTTCGGCTGCATCTTCAGCTGAAGACTATCCCAAGGGTCTCTCAAATCCAACACTCAGTCGATAAGCCAAATCTCATTGCTCACATCTGCCCTTGACGCATTCCCAAATACGCTGCCTCAAGGGTCGTTCTATGGGTCTACCATATTCAATCTCTGATCTAGCAGACAAGTCGCTACGGTCAGCTGTCCCGAAGCTACGCTCGATAATTGTAAGTCATCACGATGGACAGTTACTACGAACCATGCTATATCTCATCTGCAAATCCGAACCAAAATCCAACCATTCTATCCGAGCGAACTTCCGAATCCGAGAACTCATGCACTACCTCTGATGATCTCTCAACCAATGTCACTTAACCACCTAGAGTCTTGCTATCTATCCAAGCCACAATTCGAGAACTGCGCTCGGTAAAACTGTCTTCCATTAATCCATCGTTCTGCCCTGAATCCATCAAAATTTTGAATTGCCAAGTTCGTCTACTCGCACTACCAAGTGAAATGATTCTCGAAACCAAAGACTTGCTCCCAAATTCTTATTCGTTTGTCGCGTCCCATAATGCACGTCCAACTTACTCGAGCAGCACAGTGATTTGCTCAATTATTGCTCCCATATTTTGCTATCTTTAAAAGTCCGTCCGCCATAATCTCTGCCTTTAGTTGTTGCCACAATCCATCTACGTCTTCCGGAGAATCCGTCTACCATTGTTGTACCATCTTGTCCAAAATTCCACTTCCACTAAACCTGAGTCGATTTCTCGAGCAGCAATATTCAAAAATCTTTCAAGTTTGTGTGAATCCATCGCATTGACCATCCAAACCAAATCGTGTTTTATTGCTCAACCAACAGCTCAAATGTGTTGCCCAAAATCGTAGTCCGTGCTCGCTATCCTCCGATAATCCCATCGCTTTGCTCAAGCGTAACCCAACTGTTCGTTCCGATCCCGTCCATCTCTTAAGCCCAACGATACTTCCATTTGCACAAGTCCGTTCTCGATATGCTCAACTCAATATTCGCTTGCTACATTTTCATTCTTTCCAACTCAACCGACGTGCACCAACCAACTTGTATTCCTGTTACCCGAGTCCGTTCAGGCAATTTCAATTAATGTCTATCCAAACTACTTCAATGCCTTGCTCAATAGGTGGTATCCTATATACCATTCTGAATCAAGTCGCTACTCGCATTACAATTTCTTGCACTGATCCAAGATCCGTTCGAACCATCCCTTATGTGTGATCCTGCCATTCACAACTCAAGTCTGACAGAAAACTCCGGTAATGCATCATCCAATTCTTCCCATCAATCTCGTTATGCAACTCGTGCTATGTTTCATTCTCAATGCTTCCAGCTATTTCCAAACCGTCTGATACTTTCGCCACACGAGCAATCGTGCAACGATTGTCTTCCAAGTAGTCCAACCCAATATCCAATGGTTCCACATATTTGTTGTATGAGCAACTCGTGCAAACTTATCCTGATATTCTCAAGCCAAACTCAAACATGCTCAACCGATGCGCCACAGCCAAAATTCCAACTTTTATCCAACCATTTCGCTACACAAGCAACTCGTGCAACGATTCATTCTCATCGAATACTTCTACTCACAATATGCCGCATAACCAAATCCTAGATTCATTTCATGGCATAGGGATGACATGTTAAGGAAAGTTGTAAAGCAGTTTAAGCATGCAAGCATTCAACTCAAACCAATCGACAAGCAAATATAACCAACCCGAAGGATTCTAGCATGCAAACCATCATGCTCAAACCCAAGCAACGCGACTATCGTATCGAACCATCATCCAAGCCTCAATATCCATCCTCAACCAAAACTTACAATCCAATCTCAAAGTGCACACTCTTGCCGAGGCAAGGTGGCTGTGCCTATACGAAGCACAAACCAACCAAAGTAAAGCAAACCAACACTTATCTATATGAAGTCACTGGCCAAGCCATAAAGGACGTTGATCGGACTGATCAAATATGGTTCTATTCGAAACAGCGCTAAGTAGCTAACCCACCTGGATCGCATCCAACCGCCGGTACCGCGCCCAAGGCACGTTACCAAGTTGTCTCCTCCATGGCCGAACGGTCCCGGTGCCCCAGAGCCTTCCCGTTCGAGGAGACCAAACCCCGTGCAACACAGGTTGTCCGTGGCATGCAGACACCAAGTAGGTATGACGAGAGGATCGAACATTCTCGCCCCACCAAGCGATCTTAGACTCGTTCAACCAATAATTCAACCCGAAACATCCATAACCATTCTTCCAACATATTGCCCAAGGCATCAAATTATAAGTTATTCCATAGGCACAATGCCTCTTCTCAACACAGTATTTCCAATGGTGTAACACCCCATGCTCAAAGCAATCCCATGGCACAATGCCCCAACAGTGGCATAACGCCCTCGCCGATGCAGTTGTTCGGTTTCGAACCATAACTGCTCGCTTTGCAAGACAAAGCGACCAAGTAATACTCGTGCACGGATGCACGCTCGCTCGCATACCCGATGTTCCCAATATTTCCAATGCCTCAATGTATCATTCCAACTGTCCAAGCATGATTCCAATCGTTCAACCAACCGCCTCAAATGTAATATCCAACTCTAGCTCCAACTATCCAACGCGCAAATTAATTCAAGCCACAATCCTATCCAAGCAAAGGTCGTACACTCTATGCACGCCTCAGTGTAGTGATTCCCAAGTTTTAGCCCAAGTGTTCAAGCCTTTACGTGTTTTCCATATTATTAGGCATGAAGGAGTAGAGGAGAAGGGAAAGAGCCCACTCACAATGTTTGATCCCGTTAAGCATCTTGTCCTGCCGATACGGCCACTCCCTTGAACCCGTGGTCCGATGCAAGCGCGATCTACTCAACTGGTATAACCGTGCAAGCAGGCCGTGCTCTCCAAATCATCCGACCGATTGGACTAAGGAAGACGGCATTATCGCTCCCATCCAGCTATTTCAGTACTGTTCTGAACGAATACCTGATTTCCATCGAACTCTGCTAGCCATCTGCACATGAAACCAACTCAATCAATACTTCTTCCCAAAATCCAATAATTCAAATATAACCAGCATTTGTTTGATTCAATCCGACTCAGTATAATGCATCGTGCGGTTGCAGGCGTTACAAGTCACGAGTATAAGCTTTTTAAGAGTTATCGTATTCGTGACACGCGATACATTTGGAAATACTCACACTCGATTGCCCGATGCCAAATACAATAGATTTTCATACACAAATATTTTTATGGTGTCGCGAAAATTATAAACTTGTATATAAACTTGTCTCATGAACTACAAACAAAACTTGTCTGGTAACATAAACATGTATCAACATAAGGAAACACACAACAATAATCACTAAAAGAAATTATTAAATGAACATAATTAAAATGAACACAAAATACGCACAAGGATTTCTGGCTGTATGCGCCCATAAACTGCATGGACTCACTGGCTGCATGGACTCACTGACCGCATGCACCCACTGGCCGCATGCACCAAAGTGCTGAGTGATGGATCATAAATACGTGTCATAAAGGATTGACTAAAGATGATTAATGTGACATGCCATAAAGTGTCAGGAAGATAGACAAGAATTATGAAAATATGTGCAAGAAAGAAGCAGAGTTATGCGTCCACAAAGAAAAGAGGCACATAAGGGTACTACCGCATAAGTCCGCTTGCCGCATGCTCTCTCGGTCGCATGGGTATTTTCTTTGGAGTTAGCGAATTTCTCATTCGTTTAGCTAGTGAATACACAAAGACTTTAAGGACTTAGTTCCAGAACACTTTGTGTAATAAATAGTAATGCATCCAACAAGATGGACGTATGCCGGTTGGCTATGCGGCAAAGAGTCCAATTTGTATAAAGGTTAGGCCGCATAGAACTCTCGGCCGCATATGATATTGGGCACATGAGAACTTTGTTTTCTCCAAAGAACAGGTTCAGCCATGGCGGAAACTCTAAAAAACCCAAAAATTATTTTTTAATAAAAACTTTATTTTAACTCCGAATCAAGTGAATCAAAAGCCAAAATGCTCTAAATGAAGTGATCCAAAAACCACAAAAATTGTTTTTTTCTAAAACACCATATTTTAGTATATCAAAACCTTGAAAAACATATAGAATCTATGAAAATTCTAAATTTCAAATTTAGATATACTCAAATATACTCACAAAAATCTAAAACTCTAAGAACTATATATGGTCAGCAACTCAATAAGAACATTTTTCATCAAATACATATTTAAAATAATATATTTTTATATATAATTCAAAAATTAAGGCTTCACCATTGAGCAAGATGTACTTGCCTTGGGTGGCTCCTAGCCTCTACCTCTCATGGTCTAAGTCACATCAACTTCTTCCTAGGGCTTCGATTTGGCTAGAGGATGCTTGAAGGAGAGGAGAGAGAAGGAAGCAATAAGAGTAAAATAAGAAAATGAGTGAGGAGAGAGAAATACTCATATATATACTAAGAGGAGAGGAAGATGGTTTGTTATGTGTTCAATCAAATAAACCGAACCAAGTGTCAATTCTACATGCGGGTCCTAAACCGGGTCTATGGTAATGCCAATGGGTATTCTACTGGTCTCGGGTAGCCTCTCTCAAACATAAAATCATTATAAAAAAAAAAAAAATTCTAAAAATTTAGAAATTCAAGAAATACCAAGTTTGGAATCTGGTGTGATATCTCTACCCTCCTTAAAAAAATTTCGTCATCAAAATTTTACCAAGGCTAGTCGAGTTGGAATATAAGATAAAGCTCAAGAAATCATATCATAAATCAAAAGAATATACTAAGCAAGTAACTGAAATAAAAAGATAACGACAAAAGTAACTAATGAATAAATGTACAAAAGCAGCACACAGGGAAAATGAAGGCATATGGATACGTATACCCCTGAGTCAGTCAATGAGGAATTCGTCCTTGCTTGTCTTATGCTGAATGACAAAATGGACAAGAGCCAAGCCTTGGGTAAGTCGGTACAAACGATCTTATCAAGGACATGACTCCGATCCAGGACGTTCCTTCGCAGTCAGGTGGCATGATCGACATCACGTACCATAAAATATGGAGGTGAAAGAGCGGGGCAAAGAACTCGCCTTTGCTCAACAAAAAGGATCAAAATGATTATCATATTTTAAATATGTTAGAACACGACATCGTTCGACAAAAACTCAAGAATAAGACAAGCTAAAGAGAGCTCGAAAAGCCTACTCACAATTATAGCGCTTTTGGCTAACAACTGTTCCAGGTTGCCAAATACTTCGTCAGGCCAACTTCTAGGGGCTATGGCTCTAACTTGTTGTTGGTCCTGCCTTGCTGGTTGGGCTTGCTAGACTTGCACATATTGTGCCAAAAGTTTCTGCTGGAACTGCTGAGTCTGCGTCGGGAGAGGACGTTGGTCTAGTGGTCGAATGGCTAATATTGTTCCTCGCGGACCTTCAATCACTGCCCGAGGTAGAGATGGTAACTGTCGCACTAAAGAAGCCTCTGGGTACAGATACGGGCATAAACCAATCATGTGGTCAGATGTCCCACATCTGAGACACTGGCTGTTGGCTCTCCTATACTGATCTCTGGTGTGCCCTAGCTTGCCGTAGTGGCTGCATCCTGCTGATAGAAACTGCCTGGTGGATTGTACTGTAAAGATTAGAGGTGCTGGCGGACGGGGATTTCTGACTGCTGGTGGTGGAGGTGATGACTGAATATTAATGCCTTTCATGAATGTGTGTGACCTCTTCTGGCCTCCGATCCTTGCTACTAATCTCTGGTAGACAAGTTCTTTGGATCTAGCTTTCGTGAGAACCACATCAAATGTATAATAATTATGGCCCACCATAAACTGTTGAAGCTCAAGATGTTACCTTTCCTCAAATCTCTTGGCTCGGTCCTCTCTGAAAGCTACCATATGGGGAGCAAATCAACTGAGTCAGCAAAACTCGACCGCATACTGGTCGACCGATCATGTGTTCTAGCGGAGGTTGATGGACTACTGCTGGAGCTGGAACTTGGCGGTGGTGTAGAAATACTTCTGCTAAAAATGCTCCTTGAATGTACTCTAGTAAATGGATTTTGGAAGCGCCATTTCTTGTGCTGCCCACCAATTTCAGGCAAGATCTGACAGTTGTAGCTTTACGACTGCTACCTTCTCATCTTCTGGGTTCTTAGTTGCATCCAGGATGGCCTTAAAGTCTTGGAGCCAAGAATATGTTGAAACTGCATCTTTTGTGCTGAGGAACTTGGTTGGGTGCATGAGACTAACATTGGTCACCGAGTTATGAGTATAACGTCCGTTGTTCTCGAGTGTTACTCTAACTCCCTAAAAAAGAGTAGTGTTGGTCTGTTCTTGTCCTTGCTGGAACTACTGGCACAGCTGGACCACTTCTTACTGAAGTTGGAGTTGTTGTTGCTGTTGTTATTGTTGTACCATCATCATGGCTTAGATCTTCTCTAACATGGCCTGCGAGCCTTCCTGTCCTGGTTGTACTGGAAGAACTGATGGTATTGTCTGGGTTGGCTGAGCTGGTATGAACGGTGGAGCGGGATGAACTGGCCGTCCTGGCAAGACTGGTAGAGCTGATTGTGCTGGACGGGTATGCGTTAGTTGTAGAGCCGGCTGATGAAAATCTACTAACGCTTGCCCTTGGTTCAATAACGGAATCTGGCCCTGGCCTACTTCTGGATTTGTTGGAATTATCGGTGCAACAGAACCCTCAGAAGGATAAGCATGTGGGGTATCCCTGAAGGATAAGGACACAAGGATATCAACTAGGGACGAGAATGGAACAATCATGTCAAGCAAGCTTACAGTTCAAGGGGAACGAAAAGTACATGTTATAAGTGGAGTTCAATCAAAGTAAAATAGAAGGTTGAGATTCTAACAAGATGAGTCCTCCCATAAGACTGAAAATCAGACATGCATGGGCCACTACTAAAATCTTGTCACACCCGCTCCCAGAATACTGGGTAAATATGATGACTGACATGGCCAACCACACAATACAGAATACTGAAGTAAGCCCCAATGTACTAATATTGTCTAAAAGACATATAGGTGGACTCTAGCATGCTATGATATCAGTCTTAAAGACCGACAAATCCTAGTATCTTAATCCATCAACATCAAGTACAAGAGTATATCATATATGAAAGTAAAAAAGCGTCCTAAATTATATATCGCATATGATCATGAAGCTAGTGAATACAAAATATTGCACTAGCAGAGTATAATTGTACATAATCAAATATATCAGCCATGGTCCAATATACATCATGTTGACCGAAGTCAGAGAAGTGATCTCAAAATAAGGGGCTAACACTGCCTCTTGCTAAAACACTACAAAAGAAAATGACACTATGAGGGGTGGAGGAAGAAAACTCACTTACGAGCTTCGGCCGCAGTCCTACGATTGCGTTCCATCTTACTGGAAGTGCGGTGGATCATGGTTCTCATTGGGGTAATCTAGACATACAAAACCAGTTGGGTCAGAACTCCAAGCAATAAGTACCACAAAGGAGCTCAAGGTGATAGACCAACCACATTACAATATTCAGCAGAAAAGGGACATCTAAAATAAATGTGGATCGAGACTTGTACGGTACCAATGTACTTGTCTAAAAAATATAACTGAAAGAACTGATAACAAGTGCTATAAAGGAAAGTAAGGTGACAAGCGATAAGAGGGCATAGGAACTGCTTTGGATCAGGACCTGTAACTCTCTGAAAAAAGTATTCAATATATGGTTTCCCTAATTGGTACTGAATCAGTATTATGTAAATAAGTTCCTTAATGCTATATAGCCCTAAAATATATTAGATAATGGATCAACTAGGAGGCCAACCTAACTACTAAGTTTTCCATCCGAACTCATTGATTATGGACCAACCTAAACTAGCAGCCAACCAATTAAAATAATTACTAGGCTCAGCCCAATCAATCTAGCCCAATAACAGACTAATGAATTCTTTGAGACAAACGGGTCGGATCTGAAACCGTGAACCAACGCACCTTACCCGACCCGACCTGGTGGATTGGTTTAGATCTGAATATGGGAAACATTGTTCCTAATTCCTTCTTTATTACCCCTGCACCAATGGGATGCCGCTCCGATCGATGCCAACCGTACCGCCATAATGTCACAAAGGTTCCAGAGAAGTCTCGACCATCACCACGTCAATGATCAATGACCGCGTCGATCTCCACTGTTCACCCCCACCGACCCATCCGTATCGATCTCCACCGTCCACGGCTAACGACCTCGCCTCACCATCATCTATAAATAGGATTCTGAACCCATTCATTCTTCACCACACTCGCCTAGGCGAAGCCCTGCCCCACTCTCAAGCATCTCTCACCTTCCTCCTCCCTTTTATTCCAAGAAATGGTTATAAACTGTAACCGTCTCCTCGTCAAGCTTTTGGCCATGTCTGCATCATCATCACAGAGCCAAAAGGGACTCTTGACAAGCAATGTGTTGACTCAATCATCAATGTCAAATTCCTTCTTCACGGTGTTTCGATCGACGCGAGTTCTTTACTGGAGTAATGAGCGACGACCCGACGAGTTGGAGGAACTGCATCAAAATACTGTCGATCGACTGACGAACACAAGTACATCATCTTCTCGATTTATCATATTTCCATTCATTTGATCTTCCTCAAACTGAGAATTATTGACGCATGAATTGATCTATTCGTTCGACGCAGAGTTCGATCGATCGTCACCAATGGGTCAGAGCAGGATGACTCTTGTGTGTCTCGATTAGGACACGACTGCTATTCCAAGTTTGTTTCGATATGGTGAATCACTCTTCCTCATAGTTTAGTTTGTGACTGTGTCAACAATTATGTAGGTATTCTCGACACTGTTTATTGAGTTCAGACTTGGCACACTATCAGTAAAATGAAGTTGTCCCTAACTGAATTGGACATGAGGAAACACCCTGACACAAGGACTCATATCTAACACTTGACCTTGCATCTGTAGCTATGTCATGTTTGACACAGTGTCCGAGTTTGACACAACATCGAGGTGATCTGAAATGTTTACTTTAGATGAAGTCAGTCAGGCTTTCAAAATCATATTTGAAAGGTGAGTAACGGTCAGACCAAATAATAGGGGATGGTCTTAGATCAGTCCTAGTAGTAGTATCATAGGCCAGAACTCAGTATCTCTTACTCATAATCCAAATTAAGTAGATATTAAGTTCAGTTAGTAATCTATGACTAAAGAATTTATTTAAGTAATAAAGAGATCAATTAGTTGGAACCAAGAGATTGGTTAGTTGGTAAGAATTGTGAAGTAAGTATTAGTAAGAGTTTGTTAGTAAGTAAACTTGATTAATTAGAAGAACTGATTAAGCTCTAGAAGCTTATAGTTAGTTACTTTAAAATAAGACTATAATATTTTAATATTGGTTTCATAGGAGAACTTGACCCTTCCACTATCCTTCGCAAGGACCAAGACAAGTATATTTTTTTGCTCCATTTACAGTATTTCATTTTTCATATTGATTGCATGTTTCATTATTGTTATTGATCATCTTTATTGAGTCAGGAGGGTGGCACGAGTCATAGAATGTGGTTTACCATTAGCCGGACGAACGATTGACTGCTAGCACTTTATGTGACTTACGGCCAAATTGATTGACTGCTAACATTAATTTCAGTGCCTTATACCGATTAGCCCCTACATGCTATGGTTAGTGTCTATTTGCATGATTTTCACTTAGTACAATGTATATGGATTTTATTGCATTGGTCAACTCTTTATTTCCCATTATCACTTATTATTTATATTGCATGATATTGTAATTGGTATGGGATTTTTGTTACTTTGCTCCATCCTGATTGGATAATTGTGGCAAGTGAGGATGATGACGAGATATACCCTAGCTATTACGGTCCTTCTAAGGATGTGGTAGTAGATGTTGGATAGGACTTGGAGACTCCTTCTGAGACTTAGGCCATTTTAGTATACTTTTATTGTGGACTTGTATTGTGTTATGATACTATCGTGTTGTGTAGTTGAGTACTCTTAGTTGCCTTTACCATTTATCGAGTTTGTTCTCGAATATTTTTACTAAAAGGATGTGTAATAATTGTATTTGTAGAACTTGGTGATTTAGGATCAATATTAGTTATGTGATGAGTTCAGTGATAAATATAAACAATTGAGGTTTAGAACAGCTTACTACCGTTGTGTCCATAGCGTAGGCTGGGCGTGACCGACTCGTATCGGATTATTCGGGAGCATGGCGTGACATATTTTAGTAGTGGCCCATGCAGGTCCGCTTGATATCACTTAGGACTTAAAAGTACTATTGAGGGACTTGTTAGATCAGGAAAATCTCATCACAATTAGGATCGGGTTTTGGGGAATCATATGTTTGCTAGTATTATTTATTTTGCCTTAATTTTGTCGCATCTTCTTATGGACACTTATATTCTCTTCCCCCACTTCAGAAGATGGCAAAGGGAAGAAAGAAGATGCGAGGCCGCACCCCCAGCATTGCGGCTTCTAGAGGAGCATCCTCTGCCCACCCAGGCGATAGAGAGATGTCTGAGGCTCCTCCTTCACCTTCCGTACTTCCACCGAGTGATATTCCTACCGTCCTACTTTCTGGATCCTTGCCCCTTGATGGCGCCCAGCTTTTCGAGTTGATCCGAGGTTTAGTGGATTCCCAGAGAGATCATATCAGAGGACTAGTAGAATCCCAACACGACCAGATTTATGGCTTGATAGAGACCCAGCGAGACCAGACCACCGTCATGAGAGAGAGCATAGAAAATTCTCACTTGGTCACCTTAGCTGCCATGGACAAGATGATATCTCAGACCACTCAGGCACAGCAGTACACCCAGCCTAAGTTTGGGACCATTATGGACTTCAGGAAACTGAACCTGAAGGAGTTTGAAGGCACTGAGGGAATCATTTACTCGGATGAATGGTTAGAAGACATTGATCGACTCATATGCGTTGCTAGACTCCTGGAGGACTTGAAGATCGAAGCAGCCGGACTGCAGTTCTGGGACCTAGCCCAGACTTGGTTCCGCAGTGAGCCGAAGCTTGCCATTCCAGGATTGAGTTAGGAGAGGTTCCGAGAGTTATTCAAGAAAAAGTTCTATCTTGCTACAGCTAAGGAAATTATAGAGAGACAATTCCAGAACTTGGAGCAAGGCAACCGTATTGTCGATGAGTATGCCACCGAGTTCGGCCGTCTGAGTCATTTTGCAGAGTACATGGTTCGTGATCCGGAGGACCGAGCATGGTGATTCCAACAGGGACTTGCCACGGAGATTAGTGTTCATGTCGTGGCTAGTGGGGTCGAGACTTATGCACAGATGCTGACTATTGCCCAAGGAGTTAAAGCTAAGTTGGGCCCTCGCATGAAGAGAGATCGAGATACTTAAGGAGGCACCAACAGTTACTCAGTCTTCACAAAGAAGCCCAACACTTAGGTGAGGACTTTTCTACTGCAGCAGCAGCCTCCACCTTGTCCACCAGTTAGAGGCCCCGCACCACTACCCCAACAGCCGAGACAGACTCAGATCATTCTGACTTGCGGGTATTGCCAAAGGAAGAGCTATACTTGGCAGATTTATAGGAAGAGGCTTGGACAATGCCTTGTATGTGGAGCCGCTGATCATCAGGCCAGAGACTGTCCTTCATCTCGTTCAACGTGAGGATCGGCTCCAGTTCAGGCAGAACTACTTGGACAACTGCAGAAAGGTCCACCCTTGCCTACTCAGCAGCAAAAATTTGCTATACACCAGCAACAATGTGCAGCACCGCAGGGACGGGCCTTTGCTATGGTCGTTGAGTAACCAGAGACTGCAACAGATGTCATCACAGGTTCACTCTTACTTTACTCATTTCTCGCTATTACTTTATTTGACTCGGGTGCATCATATAGTTTCATATCAGTTGAGTCCATGCATAGACATGTTTTAGCACCTGCTTTCACTAAGAGAAATTATAGAATCATGGCCGACGGAGGAATAATACTCGTCAACGATTCTTATGATTACCCTATTACTATAGCAAACATAAAATTTAGAGACAAGCTCCTCATAATGCCACTCCCGGGATTCGATGTAGTCTTTGGGATGGATTGGTTGAGTGAGCACCATGTAGTTATTGATTGTCATCAAGGCAGTATTATCTTTAGCCTGCCAGGAGAGCCTCAATTTAAAGTTAAGAGAGAAGCTAAAGTAAAAATAGAAGAAGTCAACTATGGAGAAGTAATAGAAGACAAACAGCTGTCGTATCCTATTATTGCCCAATTATTAAATGTTTTTCCAATGAACTACCCGGTCTTCCACCCGATCGAGATATAGAGTTTTCCATTGACTTAGTCCCCGGAGCTGCACCAGTGTCCCATAATTGCTATCGGGTTAACCCGAAGGAATTGAAGGAGATGAAGGAGCAAATTGATGAGCTAGTAAGCAAGGACTTCATCTGATCCAGCCCTTCACCCTGGGGAGCGCCAGTCCTCTTTGTACCTAAGAAGGACGAGACTATTAGGATGTGCATAGACTATTGGGCTTTGAACAATATTACAATCAAGAATAAATATTCCTTGCCCCGGATAGACGATCTTTTTAATCAGTTGAGTGGAGCAAAAGTATTCTCCAAGAAAGACTTGAGGTCTGGATATCACCAAGTGAAGGTTAAGGAGCAGGATATCCCAAAGATAGCCTTCAACACCAGATATGGACAGTACGAGTTCCTAGTAATGCCTTTCGGACTCACTAATGCCCCGACAATCTTTATGAACCTCATATATATGGTTTTCCATCAGTACTTGGACAAATTTATTGTATTTTTCATAAATAACATCCTAATATACTCCAAGACCCCGGAAGAGCATAAAGAACATTTAAGGATAGTTTTGGAGATCTTGAGGAAAGAAAAGTTGTATGGGAAGCTCTCCAAATATGAATTTTTCTTGGACAAAGTATAGTTCCTTGGACATGTAGTTATGGGGGACAAAATCACAGTAGATTTAAAGAAGATTACAGCAGTAGAGTCATGGACTACCCCGTGCTCGGTAGCGGAAGTCAAGCATTTCCTAGAATTAGCAGGTTATTATCGAAAATTTGTTAATGATTTTGCCAAGGTTGCAGAACCACTAACCAAGCTTACAAGGTAGAATAAAGAATTTATATGGACTGAGGTCTGCCAATCATCTTTTGAAGAACTCAAGAAAAGATTAACCACTACTCTCATTTTGGCTTTACCATCCGGATCAGGAGGATTCGTCATCTATAGCGATGCATCTGGTAAAGGCTTGGGGTGTATACTTGAACAAAATAAGAGGATGATAGCTTATACTTCTAGGCAACTAAGGCCTCATGAAAAGAATTACCCTACTCATGACCTGGAGCTTGCAGCGGTCATCTTTGTCTTAAAGCTTTGGAAGCACTACTTGTATAGGAAAAGAGTAAAAATCTTCACAGATCACAAAAGTTTGAAATATGTCTTCACTCAGAAGGAACTGAATATACGATAGAGAAGATGGTTGGAATTTATGAAAGACTTTGACATCACACTTCAATATCATCTAGGGAAGGCAAATGTAGTAGCCGATGCATTTAATCGGTATCTAATATCCATGCTCCTTACCATGGATCGACATCTTTTATAAGACTTGGAAAAGTTGGGGATAGAAGTTGTTATTCCTTGAGTTGAAGGGAAGTTAATAAACCTGCAAGTCTAGTCTAGCCTCATGGAGAAGATTAAAGAGACTCGGTTTCTATATGAGAGTCTTTGATGTATTAAAGCACAAGTATAGATGGGAATACTTGATGATTTTATCGTTGCCGCAGATGGAACACTTAGACGAGGCACCAGGCTTTGTGTACCCATCAGAAGCTTGAGAGGGGAGATTATGCAAGAAACACATCAGTCCTAATACTCTATCCATCCAGGAGCTACAAAGATGTAGAAGGACTTGAAGGAACATGTATGGTGGTATGGAATAAAGAGAGACGTCCCCAGGTTTGTCTCAAGATGCTTAGTATGCCAGTAAGTGAAGGCAGAACGCCAGAGACCTGGGGGACTATTGCAACCCTTGCCCATTCTAGAATGGAAGTGGAAACACATTACTATGGACTTTGTCTCGGGTTTGTCACGATCACCTGGCGGAAAAGACACAATTTGGGTAATTATGGATCGTTTGACCAAGTCCGCACACTTTATACCTTTCAAGGTAGGGCTATCAACCGAGAAGTTAGAAGAGTTATACATGTAGAAAATTGTAAGGATCCATGGAGTACCAGTCAGTATTGTTTCAAACCGAGATAGCCGACTCACCTCACATTTTGGAGAAGTCTGCAAGAAAGTTTGGGCACACAGTTGAAATTCAACACGGCTTATCACCCGCAGACAGATGGCCAGTCTGAGAGGACAATCCAAACTTTGGAAGATATGCTAAAACTTGTGCTTTAGAATTTGGAGGGTTGTGGGAAGACCATTTTTACTTGGTGGAGTTTGCTTATAATAACAGCTACCAGGCTAGCATTGGTATGACCCCGTTTGAAGCCTTATATGAAAGGCAATGGCGTACACCCTTGTCATGGGATGATGTCGGAGAAAGGGTACTACTTGGACCTGAGATGGTGATAGATGCAGCAAACAAAGTCAGGATGATCAGAGACAGGCTCAGAGTTGCCCGGGATAGACAAAAGCATTGGGGAGATAATAGTCGAAGGCCCCCGGAGTTCGCAACTGGAGAATTTGTATTCTTGAGGATTTCTCCTACTAGAGGCACTATCAGATTTGGAAGGGGAGAAAAACTCAGTCCAAAGTATATTGGACAATTCGAGATTTTGGACAAGGTAGGCAAAGTTTCTTATAGACTTGCATTACCGCCTAACCTCTAGGGAGTACACAATGTGTTTCATGTCTCTCAGCTTCGAAGATATATAGCTGACCCTGGGCATGTACTGGGCCACTTAGAATTGGAGATGGGGCCTAGCCTTACGTACTCAGAATAACCAGTGGAAATCTTAGACCGCCGAGAGAAGCAGCTGAGGAACATGACCATTCCACTTGTCTGAGTCGCATGGAGGCACCATTCCCCCAGAGAATCCATTTGGGAAAGAGAAGATGAATTAAGGGAGAAGTATCCCTATCTCTCTCAAGTCTGATATACCCTCTTCTTGTACCCCTGAAATTTTGAGGCAAAATGTTTCAAAGGGGGAAAGATTTGTAACTCTCCTGAAAAAGCATTCAATAAATGGTTTCCCCAATTGGTACTGAATCAGTTTTGTGTAAATAAGTTCCTTAATGCTATGGAGCCCTCAAATATATAATAGATAATAAATCAACTAGGAGGCCAACCTAACTACTAACTTATTCTATCCCAACTCATTGATTATGGACCAACCTAAACTAGCAGCCGACTAATTAAAACAATTCCTACACCAACAATCTGTGACCGCATCGATCTCCATGTTTACCCCCACTGACCCATCTGCATCAATATCCACCTTCACGGCTAACAGTCGCGCCTTACCATCATCTATAAATAGGATCCCTAACCCATTCATTCTTTACCATACTCTCCTAGGCGAAGCCCTGGCCAACTCTTGTCATGCCCCGATCCCGCAGGGGGTCGTTCGTCCTCGCTTGGGCCTCGCAGAACTGATCATCCTCGCGTATGTGTGATGTCGTGCAAGCCTAAGCTGCGCTTACATAAGGCCAAATCTTGAACGAGGGCAAGTAAACTATTCAAGACGGGAGCAGCGGCACAATATTATAGAAAAGTAATGAATACAATGTGTAAAACCCCCTTCCTAAAAAATCGTAAATACCCTTTTATTTATTTATTATTAATTAAATTATAGTAATTAGGTCTAAATAGGAGAAATAGATTTTTAATAATTTTTATGTTAGGTGTTCGGGCACTTAGAGGACTTGTGAGACCATTAGAAATTTTTTGGATTTTATTCCATGTAGGAGACCCCTTGAGCTGTTGCTAGCCTAACGATGTGCAATACCCTATTATATAAATTTTCTTATGTGTGAATATATATATATATATTCAAATATATATATGTATATATATTTAAAGAAAGGAAAAGAATAGTTAATAGTAATAGTATAATAATAATAATACTAACTAATAGTAATAGTATAATAATAATAATACTAACTAATAGTAATAGTATAGTAACAACTCTTAGATTACTTGCAGCAACAGCCTTATTTCCTTGTTCGCACTTTTCCGTCCCTTAGCAAATACACCAAGGAGCCGACCCTTGTAGCTTCGGCGGATATTCCAACCCGTTTCACCCTCTCTCTCTTAATATATATATATATATATATATATATATATATATATATATATATATATATATATATATATATATAATAGCTCTCCAAAACCCTAACCTAGAAACTCCAGACTTCCTCTTCCCATCTAGAGCCGTCACCGCAGCCAGAGAAGCCTCCCCAAGCCATCCAACCATCCCGTCGACGCCGACATCGCGAACTGCAGTTTCTCACTCGAGGCACCTTCGCTCTGGCGTGATTTTCCGTCGACTCGTTCGACCAAACGCTATTCCATTTTCATAGGTATGATCTTCCCTCAACCCTCTCCAATATTTATTTTATAGCCAACCTCGGAAAACGTGTGCCCCTAGGTGAAAAATAGCGCTCAAGTTGGTCCGGACTTACCCAATTCTGAAATCGCAGAAACTTGCGATGATCACCCATATTGTCGAGTTCGTATCTCCCACCACAGAGATCCGAATTCGATGATTTTTTTTGATACCTGTAGATTACATGACCTAGTTTATTTTCTGTATAATAACCCTGTGCTATTAGTCGCTGTGGAGATAATTGTAGTCGTCACAAAACTGCGCGCACCCACTTTTTTCGGTTTTCCAAAAGTTGGAGATCGGAGCTCGCCCCGCCAAACGGGACCGCCCCGCCGTGTGCCAAG
Source organism: Iris macrosiphon (assembly GCA_036927795.1). Classification (NCBI taxonomy): domain Eukaryota; kingdom Viridiplantae; phylum Streptophyta; class Magnoliopsida; order Asparagales; family Iridaceae; genus Iris; species Iris macrosiphon. Next base: position 233,030,904 of record JAYESA010000005.1, read on the forward strand.
TGTACCGAATGGTGCACGCAGCATAACGGGACACATGAAAACTCGTGGAGACTAATTCGGACGCGTGTGCGCGCCGGAATCAGACCGTATCCGCGGACACATTTCGTGTCGCCACTTTTGTGGAACTCGCGCGTATTTTGTGCACGCTTGTCAGATTGTGACGAAACTTGCGCCACTGGACTCGTGGTAACGCGCTGGTCCTGTGACCCAATTTTCACGCATTTCTGAGACGGTTGACCAGATCGCCAATTGGCGGGTCCCACATTTGACTTTTTGGACCAAATTTTGTTCGGCTCATCGGAATCCAAATTTGGACATACCGTTGGGTTCGTATTGACATCTAGAGTTGTTTGACCCATAGTTTGTCCCATTTAGAGACTGTTACCCTCGACACGCTTTTCGGTGCAAAGTGGACCACACGTGGACCCAACTTTTGCCCGAAATTACCGTTTTGCCCCTGTGTCCAAATGGGACGAAAGGGATGTGCTTTTTAGCTATTTTGCTCATTCCGGAAACGTTGGTGATGTTTATTTCATCATCCGGAGACGTTTGTTCGGAGTCCTTAGTTCCAGGTTCAGTGTCCTTAACATTTGGGCGCGTACACTTTACAGATTTCTTGCCAGGCAAGTATACCTTGCCATTGTACTATTATTTTTATTCCATATGTTGCATGCATATTTATTTTCTGTCTTTTCATATATTTTAACTGTTATATAAAATGCTCGCGACGGTGACGTCGCGATAGGTTTTTATTTATGTATTGCATTGACCTTGTTCATGAGACTACCCCATTATCATGTAGCACCATTAGGTTCATTGGCCGTGACACAGTGGTTACACGAGTGTGAGTCTCATATAGATCACGGACTGCGTGACAGGTCTGGCCTCCTGTACGTATGGGCCGTGCGTTAGGAATTGTCACGCCCCAGTCCCAAAATACCGAGGGACTGGACGCGTGATAATGGCCAGCAGCACGCACCGATGGACAAACCCAATTTAATGGATCCATCGGGCATACTTAAGCTGTATTACATCAGTCAGGGTTTTACTATTCTCATCCACAGAATAAAGATAACAACATCAGCAAAAATAAACCACAACATCCAGTTACAAGTATTGAAAGAAAATCGGGAAACCACCCGATAATAAGTCTGTTTACACAGGTTCAATTAACAGGAAAATAAAGAGTTTAAATAAACAGGAAATAAGTCTAATTGCCATAAGACTGAGCATGGCGCAGCATTTGTTCAGGAGAAGTCCTCAGCGATCACCTCGTCGTCAGGTTCAGGTACTGCTCCGAGTAATGCTCCTGTTCCGTACACCTCTGGGTAGATCTCGTCTGCTAAATCTGGGGACATAATCCATTCCAGGTCCTCAGGGGACATAGCAAGGTACAGAAAACACAAGCCAAAATATAATGCAGTGCAGAAATAGAGAAATAACAGGGTAAGTAACTAACCAGCTAAGTGATCATGCAAGATGAGAGTGATTAATCATACTTCAGGCTGAGACTACTACAGGATCAGTGACAAGAAATCATAGCAGTATTTTCTCGAAGGGCCAGTACAGGTGCCAAAGCTCTGTGTCAGAGACTAGGACACTTCCAGATAACCAGATATATATATAATATAATCAGCCTTGATATGGTAATACTCTCCCCACCCAATGAAATCTCACGACACAGTTCTCAATGTTCATGTTACGCAATATTAAACTAATGCAATCAGTCCTTTATTAAGATCTAAGAAATAAAGCTCAAGTTATGAAATCTATATCCTATACAGATCCTTCTTGAATAATCAAAAAGATTCTATATCATGCTTTGTGTCAAGTGTCCTGGGTATAAAGTACTGGATAGGGCAAGTACAACAGTCACAGAAATTAAAGCAAGAGAATCAAAATGAATCAATAACTGCATTTATGGCAAGGTACACTTGCCTGGGTTTCCTGTTTCAATTATAGCTCGAGCTTCAACTGGATTTCCAAGCAGTACTCCGGTTGCTGAAATAGACATCACCAACAGATTTAGAAAATGTCAATCAGCTAGAATCGCCTGTCCTTGAGTCCAATTTGGAGACAAGGGCAAAAACGTTATTTTCGGGTCAAGGCGGGGTCCAGATGTGGGCCACTTTGCACCGAAAAACGCGTCAGGGTCAAAGGTCTCAAAAACAGTCCAACTTAGTGTCAACAGGTCAGGAACGATGATACGAACCCAACGGAACTTCCAGAATTGGATTCCGATGAGCCGTTCTCAAAATCGCCCGTCGAGTGGAGCCTGTGGGGCCCACGACACACGATTTTGTCAACGTTCTCAGAATCGAACCAAACTTGGCTCACAGGACCAGCGTATTGCTACGAGTCCGATGGCGCAAGTTTCGTCTCGATCCGACTTGTGTACACTAAGTTACAGCGAGAAACAGAAAGTACGGATACGGGACGGTGTCCGCGGATACGCACTGATTTCGGTGTGCACGCACATCCGAATCAGCTTCTGCGAAAGCCCGCACGTCCGTATCAACGACGCTCACGTATCGGTGAAGACCGCACGCGACCAAGTCGTCCCGTTTGGCGGGGCGTACTCAGTTCCGGGGTGAAACAGGGTCTGGTTTTTCCTGTTTTTGGATCGCGGTGTGCGATCACCACAGGACGCGATGCCCGAGCGGTTTGTCCGGGCACCGAGAGGGTCATACAGGCTACGCGATACAATTTACGGAATCGAATTCCGAGCTACGAAAAGAAAGTTACGGGTACCTGAAGTGTTCCGAAAAACCAAGTTTCCTCGTGTCTATCTCGTGTCCGACACGATACACTGTGTCCTGATCGGTTTTAGGGTTAGGATTTCTGTGCAGTTGGCCGGAGCTCAGGCGGCCAAGCTCCGCCGGAGGGAGGCTGGGGTCGGCACTGTGACGGGGAGGCCGGAGCTCTGCGGCAGAGGACGGCACGGCGAGGAGACGCTGCGGCTATGGCGGCCGGAGGCGGGCCGGGCTGCTTCAGCTGCGGGGTCGGGAAGTCACCGGAGGAGGAGGAAGGGAAGAAGGGAACCGGCGCTGGGCGCTGCGGGTGACTGGACACGGCGAGGAGCGGCGGCGCCGAGGTGCTGCGGGAGGATGGTGCTGCGAGTATCGGCGTCGGCGGAGGACTGGAGGCGGAGGGGAAATGAGGTCGGCGGCGGTTTATATAGGGGAGAGAGGAGGCTGAGGGACGTCCGGTGAGGGGAGGCGAAGCGAGGCGGTCGGGGAAGACGAACGGCGGGAAGGCGGAGGGTCGCCGGCGCCGGAAACGGCCGGAGGGAGATGAGGAGTCGGGCGGTCAGGGAAGAAAGAGTTAACGGGTCGGGCGGGTTTGCGGGTTGGCGGGTTGGGCTGACCCGGCCCGACCCGCTAGGCGGTTCGGCCGGTGCTGGTTCAGCTGGACCGGGTTCAGGCCGGTTTGAACCCGGTTCAGTCCGGTTTATTTTAATTTAATTTTAAAAATAGTTTTCGGACTTTTAAAAATATTTTTGGGGTCCAATAAATTTTCGGAAAATTACCCTATGTCTAGATTTTCATTTTACACCATAAAATATCTTTTTTATAATATTTTAATATTATTTATTAACATTTAAAAATTCTTTAATAATTAAAGAACCTGAATTTAATTTCAGAAAAATCCAAGAAAATTCCAGAAAATGCAGAAAAATCCAACTTAAAATTCTTTGAAAAATCAGGGGGATTACAATATACCCCCCTTAAGAGGATTGCGTCCTCGCAATCAAAGATTAACCGGTCAACAAAGATGACACGGTTGCAACCATTGTTCGAAGCACATCAAAATTAAGGAGAACCTAGAAAAAATTATTTTCCCAAGCATTAAAAGTTATGCAATTTTCCAAATGTGAAAAATCTAGAAAATTACAGTTTTAGGAAAAACCATGTTATCTTTTAAAACTTATCAGGTTAACAATTCTAGGTTATTATCAAGTTCAGAACTAGTTTATCAATTATTAACAAATTAAAGTTATCAGGTCAAGGTTATCAGGTCAAGTCTGGGGTCGCGAACCAGCAGGCACGAACTACAGAAATGCTAGAAACGAAACAACTATAAAGACTTACTCGCATTAGCTACGCCATGGTTCTGCGCGTCTCCCACAGTCATCGCGAAAACTTGGCCGCGTCCTTGAGGTGGTGCTCGCTGATGTTGCTGGGCTTGCTGGTAGGGTGCTGCTTGATGTACCAAGGGTAGCCTTGGTTGATGTCCTCCTGGTGCTGGTAGAGTTTGTTGGTTCGCCCTTGGTGCTTCCCTACGATCAGGGCAGTCCTTCACTGCATGCTGTCGGGATCCGCAACTTAAGCACAGTCCGTGCTTACGTCTACATTCCTTCTCAACATGGCCTATCTTGCCGCAGTAATAACAAGTAGGAAGAGTCAGGATTTTGGATGCAGGTCCCTGTGGTGCTTGTTGCAGATGAGGTTTCTTGGCAGCTTCTCCGTTGTTTGCTCTGGCTGGTACTGATGTGGAAGGCCTCTTCAGACTGGTTTCTCTCCTGGTGACACGCTCCATGCGTCTAGCTGCAGCAAGGACGTCCGTGTACGAAGTTGGTGCGACGGATCCAATCAGTTTCTGTAGTTCGATGTTGAGTCCGTCGAAAAACTTCTCGGCCTTCTCTACTTCTGTCGGGATCAAGGTAGGAGCGAAGCGACTCAGACGAATGAACTCGGCGTTGTACTCTTCCACCGTCATAGCTTCCTGAGTGAGTCGATTGAACTTGTCCCTCAGTTCTGATCGAGCGATGGCCGGAATGTACATCTCTTGGAAGAGTATGGAGAACTCTTCCCAAGTAACTCGGTCTGGTCCGAGCCTGGTCTCTTCGGATAGCCACCAGTGATGAGCATTGTCCGTCAATTGCATTCTGACGGCGGTCATCCAACATTCTCTTGGTAGTTCAGCTGCTTCTAATTGATGCCGAATATTGGTGAGCCATTCATGCACTTCTGTTGGTCCCTCCTTGCCAGAGAAAGTACGGGGCTTTAGCTGGCGGAAGTCTGTGATAGAGCCCGTCGGTTGTCGTCTAGCTGGTAGGTTGGCCTGCTCCAGTGCATTTACTAGACTGTTCCTTAAGTACTCAGCTTCGCGACGTTGGGCCTCAGTTTGGATTTGTTGCTGAGCTTGCATCATTGCGTAGAACATCTGGAACATCTGCTGTCCGTCCATTGCTTGGCCTGGTGGAAAGGCAGGCATCTGTGGAGGAAACTGGGGCGGAGGTGGAATATCATTACGCCGAAATCGAGAAGATTGCGGATCTGCTTGTCTGCTTCGGTGAGTAGAGGGATCTCCACTCAATAGCGTCACATCGTCTTCTCCGTAGGTGGCTGCATCACCTATTGGTGTTCTTGCTGGAGTTTCGTCGTTTTCTCGTGAATCCATTACTCTGCATCAACAATAACTATAAGAGGCGCACAGGAGTCAAGGCAAGATGCAAGTTAAAATTTAGTTCGAATACGATACAGATATCAAGAACGTTTGCAAGCAAGTGGATGAGATCCTAAAAAAACTTATCCTATCTTATTGCAGGCCTGTTCGGTCCCTAAGTTGAAATCGAACAATTTAGTCGTTGACCTGCATGGGCCACCACAAAAACCATGTCACGCCCCAGTCCCAAAATACCGAGGGACTGGACGCGTGATAATGGCCAGCAGCACGCACCGATGGACAAACCCAATTTAATGGATCCATCGGGCATACTTAAGCTGTATTACATCAGTCAGGGTTTTACTATTCTCATCCACAGAATAAAGATAACAACATCAGCAAAAATAAACCACAACATCCAGTTACAAGTATTGAAAGAAAATCGGGAAACCACCCGATAATAAGTCTGTTTACACAGGTTCAATTAACAGGAAAATAAAGAGTTTAAATAAACAGAAAATAAGTCTAATTGCCATAAGACTGAGCATGGCGCAGCATTTGTTCAGGAGAAGTCCTCAGCGATCACCTCGTCGTCAGGTTCAGGTACTGCTCCGAGTAATGCTCCTGTTCCGTACACCTCTGGGTAGATCTCGTCTGCTAAATCTGGGGACATAATCCATTCCAGGTCCTCAGGGGACATAGCAAGGTACAGAAAACACAAGCCAAAATATAATGCAGTGCAGAAATAGAGAAATAACAGGGTAAGTAACTAACCAGCTAAGTGATCATGCAAGATGAGAGTGATTAATCATACTTCAGGCTGAGACTACTACAGGATCAGTGACAAGAAATCATAGCAGTATTTTCTCGAAGGGCCAGTACAGGTGCCAAAGCTCTGTGTCAGAGACTAGGACACTTCCAGATAACCAGATATATATATAATATAATCAGCCTTGATATGGTAATACTCTCCCCACCCAATGAAATCTCACGACACAGTTCTCAATGTTCATGTTACGCAATATTAAACTAATGCAATCAGTCCTTTATTAAGATCTAAGAAATAAAGCTCAAGTTATGAAATCTATATCCTATACAGATCCTTCTTGAATAATCAAAAAGATTCTATATCATGCTTTGTGTCAAGTGTCCTGGGTATAAAGTACTGGATAGGGCAAGTACAACAGTCACAGAAATTAAAGCAAGAGAATCAAAATGAATCAATAACTGCATTTATGGCAAGGTACACTTGCCTGGGTTTCCTGTTTCAATTATAGCTCGAGCTTCAACTGGATTTCCAAGCAGTACTCCGGTTGCTGAAATAGACATCACCAACAGATTCAGAAAATATCAATCAGCTAGAATCGCCTGTCCTTGAGTCCAATTTGGAGACAAGGGCAAAAACGTTATTTTCGGGTCAAGGCGGGGTCCAGATGTGGGCCACTTTGCACCGAAAAACGCGTCAGGGTCAAAGGTCTCAAAAACAGTCCAACTTAGTGTCAACAGGTCAGGAACGATGATACGAACCCAACGGAACTTCCAGAATTGGATTCCGATGAGCCGTTCTCAAAATCGCCCGTCGAGTGGAGCCTGTGGGGCCCACGACACACGATTTTGTCAACGTTCTCAGAATCGAACCAAACTTGGCTCACAGGACCAGCGTATTGCTACGAGTCCGATGGCGCAAGTTTCGTCTCGATCCGACTTGTGTACACTAAGTTACAGCGAGAAACAGAAAGTACGGATACGGGACGGTGTCCGCGGATACGCACTGATTTCGGTGTGCACGCACATCCGAATCAGCTTCTGCGAAAGCCCGCACGTCCGTATCAACGACGCTCACGTATCGGTGAAGACCGCACGCGACCAAGTCGTCCCGTTTGGCGGGGCGTACTCAGTTCCGGGGTGAAACAGGGTCTGGTTTTTCCTGTTTTTGGATCGCGGTGTGCGATCACCACAGGACGCGATGCCCGAGCGGTTTGTCCGGGCACCGAGAGGGTCATACAGGCTACGCGATACAATTTACGGAATCGAATTCCGAGCTACGAAAAGAAAGTTACGGGTACCTGAAGTGTTCCGAAAAACCAAGTTTCCTCGTGTCTATCTCATGTCCGACACGATACACTGTGTCCTGATCGGTTTTAGGGTTAGGGTTTCTGTGCAGTTGGCCGGAGCTCAGGCGGCCAAGCTCCGTCGGAGGGAGGCTGGGGTTGGCACTGTGACGGGGAGGCCGGAGCTCTGCGGCAGAGGACGGCACGGCGAGGAGACGCTGCGGCTATGGCGGCCGGAGGCGGGCTGGGCTGCTTCAGCTGCGGGGTCGGGAAGTCACCGGAGGAGGAGGAAGGGAAGAAGGGAACCGGCGCTGGGTGCTGTGGGTGACTGGACACGGCGAGGAGCGGCGGCGCCGAGGTGCTGCGGGAGGGTGGTGCTGCGAGTATCGGCGTCGGCGGAGGACTGGAGGCGGAGGGAAAATGAGGTCGGCGGCGGTTTATATAGGGGAGAGAGGAGGCTGAGGGACGTCCGGTGAGGGGAGGCGAAGCGAGGCGGTCGGGGAAGACGAACGGCGGGAAGGCGGAGGGTCGCCGGCGCTGGAAACGGCCGGAGGGAGATGAGGAGTCGGGCGGTCAGGGAAGAAAGAGTTAACGGGTCGGGCGGGTTTGCGGGTTGGCGGGTTGGGCTGACCCGGCCCGACCCGCTAGGCGGTTCGGCCGGTGCTGGTTCAGCTGGACCGGGTTCAGGCCGGTTTGAACCCGGTTCAGTCCGGTTTATTTTAATTTAATTTTAAAAATAGTTTTCGGGCTTTTAAAAATGTTTTCGGGGTCCAATAAATTCCCGAAAAATTACCTTATGCCTAGATTTTCATTTTACACCATAAAATATCTTTTTCATAATATTTTAATATTATTTATTAACATTTAAAAATTCTTTAATAATTAAAGAACCTGAATTTAATTTCAGAAAAATCCAAAAAAATTCCAGAAAATGAAGAAAAATCCAACTTAAAATTCTTTGAAAAATCAGGGGGATTACAGGAATAACTGCCGTTAGAAACTTTGCATGCTTGTAGACTTGGCAGTTATTAGAGGTTTATCGTGTCATGGACATGACATGCTTAGAGCATTGGGTGGGGAGAACAACAAGTACCGCATTTGAGCTCCTTTACACTTTTTCTGTGAAGCCCAGATTCTCCGCTGGAGATACGGGTGATGATGACCACTATATATTATGTACTATCAGGCGGGCCACCGGCGTTCAAAAGACGACGTGCCTTTTAGGCCCCTGGATCTTCAAAAGAGAACTATGCCAAATCCCAGTTTTCAGCCAGATAGCTCACTTGTGGGAAAAGTTGTTCTTAACTGCATTCACTTTAGATGGTTAGGCGACCCATTGGATATTTATTTCAGTACTTTATTGGCATGTGTTTAAGTATACTTGTTATGTCCCTCTGAGGACCTGGTCCGCTGCCAGGTGTACCTATTCTTGAGTATTTGCAGGAGCACAGATTTGGAAGGATATAGATGCTCCGTGGATGTCTTCTCTTCGAGCCGTGATTGGTAGCTGGTATTTATATTGTTTGAGTGAGTTGTACTTATATTGTATTTATTTCTTTTCCATTTGAGTTGGTAGTGGATTTGTTTCCATCCAACTATCATCTTTAGATACTACTGTTGAGATCTAGTTTCATAGATACTGGTTATTTATTTCTATATGATTTTGGTGGATGAGATTTAGATTTTATCCTGTGACTTGTATTACATTCTTTACCACTTTTGGATTTATATTCATATTACAGCGTACGTATGGATTTGGTTTTCATATATTGGAGTTGCCATATCCATGCGGCTGGCATGATTACGTGTCCTAGTCCTACGTATTTTTGGGACTGGGGCGTGACATGTTTTTGTGGTGGCCCATGCAGGTCGAGAGCATATTGTCTCGGTTACGTTACTGTACCGAGCAAGCCTGCAAATAGGACTAGAGCATAGGATCTCATCCACAATTGACTATGATTCATCTTCCTCCTATCTGTTCTATTTGAACAATTATATCTTGCTTGATTCCTGTACTTCCCTAATAATTCTTTGAGTATAGCCTTCTGCTAGAATATAGGAACCCCTGTTATTAGGATGATAATTAGAGTAGCACACCTATTTAGAATACAACGAGATTATAGATACACCACTAAATTTAGAAAATCTAGCGAACCCTAGAATCCCTTATCCCTATAATTGGTTTACCATTACCCGGATGTATTATGAGGACTTGAGAGTAGTATAGACACTACTAGAGTTAGTTAGAAGGTTACCATAATGTTTGCCCCTAGCATTGAGGAACCCATAGAAAACCAAAAACTTAATATTTGGACTGAACCTAACCTTCATAGTTAGATGATATTGGAACTATAAACTTATATCATTATCTTATTATTAGTAGACAGCACCCTAGGAAGCCTAGAGGAATGTAATCAACACTTCTCCCTTGATCATACCCCGAACATAGCAACTAACACCCCACTCCCCTTAGAGAACCATGATGCTATCTAGAGCCCTCTATCTTTATTTTTATATTGTTTCCCTGCGACCATAGCGCTCGCTATTTTGCGACGGCTAAGTACGTTTCTTCTCTTCATCTTTCAACTCGTGCCATCTGACACTTCGGATAGTAGGCCAAGTAAATTTATTCTTGTTAAGGGCTCACAGTTTACTAGGATTATAGTTGTAGCCTTGGATGTGAAAATTTTTATGCTTGGTAGTTAGAACTTGATAAGTTTAAGTTGTTTTGTAGATTGTGACCAACGATTAACCCTTAGTTTTAAATCGTATAATTTGTACCCTCACCTCGATACAAGTTAGACCCTTCCTCCTTGACGGCCAGTAACTCTTCTATCCTTACCATTGACACTTGCTTGTAAGTGCTATGACTAAGACTTAGGATGACCATTACCTACATAAATAGGAGACCCTAATAAGTACAAGATTTTCCTCATACACCCTAATAAAGAGTTTCTGTTTTATTTACATGTGTAAGATTATTGTGTAGGACCCTCTTAAGACTGTCACCGTATTAGTTTAATTCTTATAAGTTGGGTAGTATACCTCACCACCTAGTATCATATAGCCCTTGTGATCCATTGATGAAGAGTAACTGAATGGCATTAATGGTATGCTAACATAAGATGATAGTGTTTATTCAGACTATAGAACTTAGAGGCTCATACCCCTACTTTGTCGACTATCGACTTAGACAAGGAATTAATATGATAGCTGTAGAGATTGTAGAGTCTTTTGTTATTGTTGCTTATGTTGTTTTGTTTTTGCAACTTGAATTATTTATAACTTCTCTCATCATAATCCAGCGTTATATTTTTTGTGCTACCTTGAATTATGCGGCTAGTATAGCCTAGTTTTTGCAAGCTTATTCCTTATCGAGCTTGTTCATGACATATGTATTATTGGGGAGGCCCACAATAATACAATTCAGAATCAGTGTATTACGGTCTGATCAACCATAGTGCGCTTGATTCGCCCTTTGCAATAATACTTTACGTGGATTGGGATATATAGTTGACTAGTAGACACCTGTACTTGCCCTCTAGATATGTCTAAGCATATCGTATCCGTTACATAACTGTACCGATGCGAGCATGTGGATAGGCATTACCAAAATAGGACTTCAATCCACAACTGCTTTGACAATTCCTATTTGAATTCTTTAAACGCCTTGATCCCGATACTTCTATTCTATTACCTCGCCCTTGAACTCTTTATTATTGATCTCCGCCTTCCCTTACTTCGGAAAGACGAAACCTCGTGCTTGGTATAAGTTTAATACACAGAGAGTACTAGATATACCCCGTAGGCCGATCACATGCTTGAGGATTATTTTTTTGTAATTAAGGACATATCATATATGATATAATCGGCGTTGACGTTTTGAGGATTGAATGACATGAGTAAATAAATTAAGGAATATTTTTCTTAAAGTATATAGTCTTAGGTGATAGGTGGGTAAATTCTAAGTGGGGTAGTAGTGCATTGTCAACTCGGGAGGAATTTCTTTTAGATTATGATCGAGTAAGACTAGATTGGGAGAGGTTCAAGCCATTGTAATTTTGAGAAATTTAGAAGGATGACTAAGATGATGAGGATCAATGAATTGATATTGAGGACCCAATATTTATACCTTAAGTGCATGAGTTAAGTTTTTGAACAATGAAGGTAGAATCACCAATTTGAATTTAGAGGATAAATATAGAATTTCAGACTTGAATATTGGTGGACTGCATTTAAATTATTTTTTCAATTTGGTGAATTGAATTAAGAATTAAAATTTTGGTTGGACGACCTATTTGAAATAATGAGGATGTGAATGGAATTAAAGAGTTGAGGCATACAAAATTTTATAAGTGAAAATGGGAATATATTGGACTCAAACCACTTCTAAAGGAGATTATGATAGTTAGAGATCGTGAGGTAAAAGTTATATGAGTATGTAAATCTTGGAGATGTTATGTGGATATGGATAATTTGAAACAAGGGGAGAAGAGATAACCATAGGTTAAATTTTGATTGGAGCAGTGGTCATCCTAACCTAGAAATGATTGCAATGGATATGATTAGGATTTTAGTTATCGCAAGAAGATTGCGATTGACTTGCCTTATTGTACATAAAGGATTAACCGATTCTGCCTTATTTCAATTTTGAGGACGACATTGTTTTAAGCTCGGCAGATTGTGAATCCCTCACCTAAGAATTTGACCCACTCGGCTTAGATAGTGAGACTGAGGCTAGCACGAATCCACTTAGAAATAGAACACGGTATTTTTATTTAGTTTACAACATGATATCACTTGACACGCCTTACCGTGCTCCGATAATTGGAGCACTACACTAGCCACTGCCTTCCTACAAATTCTACACCCTTATCCTAGACATGCCTATCATCCAATTCTCATTTTCGTGCAATTTTCCAATTGTTGGACGCTTTTATGCAATAGAGCATTAATGTGTCCACACCATGGGATATGACACATGAAGAAACCTATTTTTCGCTCATATGGATTTTTTCATGATTTTTTTTTCTTCGGGATGTGCAACGTGCAACATCGCCCACCCCTTTAAACCTAGCCTTGCATTTTAAACAATGCAAATCTTATATCATCATTGCATTCTATCGTGGCTTAATTTTAATTTCGAGGACGAAATTTTTATAAGTTGGGTAGAATGTAAAACCCCCTTCCTAGAAAATCGTAAATACCCTTTTATTTATTTATTATTAATTAAATTATAGTAATTAGGTCTAAATAGGAGAAATAGATTTTTAATAATTTTTATGTTAGGTGTTCGGGCACTTAGAGGACTTGTGGGACCATTAGAATTTTTTTGAATTTTATTCCATGTAGGAGACCCCTTGAGCTGTTGCTAGCCTAACGATGTGCAATACCCTATTATATAAATTTTCTTATGTGTGAATATATATATATTTATATATATATTCAAATATATATATGTATATATATTTAAAGAAAGGAAAAGAATAGTTAATAGTAATAGTATAATAATAATAATACTAACTAATAGTAATAGTATAATAATAATAATACTAACTAATAGTAATAGTATAGTAACAACTCTTAGATTACTTGCAGCAACAGCCTTATTTCCTTGGCCGCACTTTTCCGTCCCTTAGCAAATACACCAAGGAGCCGACCCCTGTAGCTTCGGCGGATATTCCAACCCGTTTCACCCTCTCTCTTAATATATATATATATATATATATATATATATAATAGTTCTCCAAAACCCTAACCTAGAAACTCCAGACTTCCTCTTCCCATCTAGAGCCGTCACCGCAGCCAGAGAAGCCTCCCCAAGCCATCCAACCATCCCGTCGACGCCGACATCGCGAACTGCAGTTTCCCACTCGAGGCACCTTCGCTCCGGCGTGATTTTTCGTCGACTCGCTCGACCAAACGCTGTTCCGTTTTCATAGGTATGATCTTCCCTCAACCCTCTCCAATATTTGTTTTATAGCCAACCTCGGAAAACGTGTGCCCCTAGGTGAAAAACAGCGCCCAACTTGGCCCGGACTTACCCAATTCTGAAATCGCAAAAACTTGCGATGACCACCCATATTGTCGAGTTCGTATCTCCCACCACAGAGATCCGAATTCGATGATTCTTTTTGATACCTGTAGATTATATGACCTAGTTTATTTTTTGTATAATAACCCTGTGCTATTAGTCGCTGTGGAGATAATTGTAGTCGTCACAAAACTGCGCGCACCCACTTTTTCCGGTTTTCCAAAAGTTGGAGATCGGAGCGCGCCCCGCCAAACGGGACCGCCCAGCTGTGTGCCAAGTGTACCAAATGGTGCACGCAGCATAACGGGACACATAAAAACTCGTGGGGACTGATTCGGACGCGTGTGCTCGCCGGAATCAGACCGTATCCGCGGACACATTTCGTGTCGCCACTTTTGTGGAACTCGCGCGTATTTTGTGCACGCTTGTCAGATTGCGACGAAACTTGCGCCACTGGACTCGTGGTAACGCGCTGGTCCTGTGTCCCAATTTTCACGCATTTCTGAGACGGTTGACCAGATCGCCAATTGGCGGGTCCCACAGTTGACTTTTTGGACCAAATTTTGTTCGGCTCATCGAAATTCAAATTTGGACATACCGTTGGGTTCGTATTGACATCTAGAGTTGTTTGACCCATAGTTTATATCCTATTTAGAGACTGTTACTCTCGGCACGCTTTTCGGTGCAAAGTGGGCCACACGTGGACCCCACTTTTGCCCGAAATTACCGTTTTGCCCCTGTGTCCAAATGGGACGAAAGGGATGTATTTTTTTAGCTATTTTGCTCATTCCGAAAACGTTGGTGATGTTTATTTCAGCATCCGGAGACGTTTGTTCGGAGTCCTTAGTTCCAGGTTCAGTGTCCTTGACATTTGGGCGCGTACACTTTACAGATTTCTTGCCAGACAAGTATACCTTGCCATTGTACTGTTATTTTTATTCCATATGTTGCATGCATATTTATTTTCTGTCTTTTCATATATTTTAACTGTTATATAAAATGCTCGCGACGGTGACGTCGCGATAGGTTTTTATTTATGTATTGCATTGACCTTGTTCATGAGACTACCCCATTATCATGTAGCACCATTAGGTTCATTGGCCGTGACACAGTGGTTACACGAGTGTGAGTCTCATATAGATCACGGACTGCGTGACAGGTCTGGCCTCCTGTACGTATGGGCCATGCGTTAGGAATAACTGCCGTTAGAAACTTTGCATGCTAGTAGACTTGGCAGTTATTAGAGGTTTATCGTGTCATGGACATGACATGCTTAGAGCATTGGGTGGGAAGAACAACAAGTACCGCATTTGAGCTCCTTTACACTTTTTCTGTGAAGCCCAGATTCTCCGCTGGAGATACGGGTGATGATGACCATTATATATTATGTACTATCAAGCGGGCCACCGGCGTTCAAAAGACGACGTGCCTTTTAGGCCCCTGGATCTTCAAAAGAGAACTATGCCAAATCCCAGTTTTCAGCCAGATAGCTCACTTGTGGGGAAAGTTGTTCTTAACTGCATTCACTTTAGATGGTTAGGCGACCCATTGGATATTTATTTTAGTACTTTATTGGCATGTGTTTAAGTATACTTGTTATGTCCCTCTGAGGACCTGGTCCGCTGCCAGGTGTACCTGTTCTTGAGTATTTGCAGGAGCACAGATTTGGAAGGATATAGATGCTCCGTGGATGTCTTCTCTTCGAGCCGTGATTGGTAGCTGGTACTTATATTGTTTGAGTGAGTTGTACTTATATTGTATTTATTTCTTTTTCATTTGAGTTGGTAGTGGATTTGTTTTCATCCAACTATCATCTTTAGATACTACTGTTGAGATCTAGTTTCATAGATACTGGTTATTTATTTCTATATAATTTTGGTGGATGAGATTTAGATTTTACCCTGTGACTTGTATTACATTCTTTACCACTTGTGGATTTATATTCATATTACAGCGTACGTATGGATTTGGTTTTCCATATATTGGAGTTGCCATATCCATGCGGCTGGCATGATTACGTGTCCTAGTCCTACGTATTTTTGGGACTGGGGCGTGACACAATGGCATAAGAAAACAAGCTCTTTATTGATAAGCAAGATGTATTACAATTGGCGCTTGGCCAAGATTACAATTTGCTCAATCTCTCTTTCTCTCGATTATAATGGCATCGTTCCATACATTACATCCCTTTATACAAAAGTAGCTCAAAGCAATCTCGATACGGCTCAAGGCCTAGGGATGAGGCTTGGCTATCACTTTTTCGGACGATCCAGCATCTGAGAACAAGTAAAACTGTTAGTGGGTCAGCACTTGGAAAAATTACTGGTGAGTATAAAATCAACAAACATAAGCAACACTCCCTGAAACTAACACTAAGTAAGCATGTGGCAAAACAACATTACTAGTGATCTTTCTACTTTTACCTAGATTTATTTCATACAACACAAGATTAGAGTCAGTTTACATCTTCAAAAATATGTCTTTGAAACCAGTTTGCACATTCAATACATACAAGCAAGCTATAATGACAGTGTTCTATCATGCATTGTGCAGCATGTATCGTGAGCCATATTCGATCTCTTAGGAACAAAAGTTATCTCTAGTGGACTGTTCATCTCAAATCAAGACAAGTGCATCAAGTAGACTATTTAATTCAATTCAATGGGGGTAACAACATATTCAAGTAAAATAAATATATCTCATTTAGCATTTATGACTAAAAATATAAGAAAATACAAGTGATCACTTATTTAGTGATCCTTACACATGGCCGAACGGTTATCCCTGCAGAAGACATACAAGTTAGCAACATATGCATATATAAACGAGGTTCTCTTTTCCTGTTCGTTTCTGCATCAAACAGTTAGGTATGCAAGAAATCTAGCCTAGCATGCGCCCTAACTATATGATGGTCCACAAAAAATCCATGAATAACAGCTGGAACTATAAGCCCAGACTAACTATTAGATAGGACACCCCCCTAATCGCGAGGACTACAAGCCTCAAGGTATTTCGATTATCTCCCCCAGGACGAACAATTTTCAGTATCCCAAGAAATGCTCGAGAGACAGTACCATGTGCACAAGTTGTCCAAAGACCGATGCGATGGATACGATTCTATCAAAAAAAGAATATATGATGCACATGTCCGTGATAAGCAAACATGATATCAAGCGATAGAGTCAGAGATCTCAATTCTCTTCTTTCAATCAATTCGATAGGTTCGATAAGTGCAATCAATTCGATAGGTTCAATCATTTCGATAGGTTCAGTCTTCTTTCTTTCAATCAATCGATATATTCAATAGCATACAATATAAATTATTCAAATAGTTCTATCTTTCAAGCATTAATGGAAAGCAAAATATAGCACGATTTTCTCTCTCTTTTAGCTAAGCATGCAGTTCTACTCTTGTTTAGTATACAATGGAAATATATGAATATTATTTTACTCTTGTTTATTAGCATGGCAGCGGTTCGTTCGATAGTTGTATCCGTGTAACTAAGCATGCAATATTCTATTCTTTAGCTTAGCATGGCAAGGGTTCTATATCTTTAGACAAGCATATAAGTCCTCTAGTTAGGAAAACTGGTTTGTTTTAATGACAAGCAATACGAGTTCTCTTATTAAGCATGCAGAGTCAGGTTCTATCATTCTTCTTAGGAAATTGTCTTCTTAGAACAAGCAGTAGAAAACTCATATTCATTATTAAGGCATGCAAGAATCAGAGATGAAGTTTTGTACACTCACTTAGATCAATCATCTTGTGTTTCGATCGGAGAATACTTTGAGAAGGCTTTTGCTCGAGCTAGCAAAGCGATATCTCTTGTACATAGTGCCTACGCGGAGTGGGGTACTATATACTTATCTACCAAGAAAAAGTTTCGTCCTCGAAACTTCAAGGACAAACTTTCGATATCCAGAGCAGCGATAGTCCTCATCCCTCACCATCCTCAATCGAAAACTCTAGCAATCAAGAACTCAAATAAACTCTAGCCATCAGAAATCATAAATCATATCTCAAGCAATAAAATAATCCAAAAAACTTTTATTGGCACCTTTGAGAATATTTACGGATTCCTTGTATGGAACGCTCATTGTGGCAATGACATCAAGTGAAAAAAAACATCTTGAGTTGAAGCTAAGCAGCAGATGGCCATAGGGTCGAGTTGCTCTCATACTATTATGTCACGTCCCGATCCCGCAGGGGACCGTTCGTCCTCGCTTGGGCCTTGCGAGAACGATCATCCTCGCGTGGGTGTGATGTCATGCAAGCCTAAGCTGTGCTTGCATAAGGACAAAGCTTGAATAAGGGCAAGTAAGATATTCAACATGGGAGCAGTGACACAATATTGCAAAAAAATAAAGAAAATGGCATAAGAAAATAAGCTCTTTATTGATAATTAAGATGTGTTACAAGGGGCGCTTGGCCGAGATTACAATTCGCTCAAGCTCTCTTTCTCTCAATTATAATGACATTGTTCCATACATTACATCCCTTTATACAATAACAACTCAAAGAAATCTCGATACGGCTCAAGGCATCGACTCTAGATTTTTGGGTCCTGGGGATGAGGCTCGACTATCGCTTCTTCGGACGATCCAGCATCTGAGAACAAGCAAAACTGTTGGTGGGTCAACACTTTGGAGAAAGTACTGGTGTGTATAAAATCAACAAACAGAAGCAACACTCCCTGAAACCAACACTAAGTAAGCATGTGGCAAAATATTATATTAGTAGTGATCTTTCTACTTTTACCTAGATTTATTTCATGTAGCACATGATTAGAGTCAGTTTACATTTTTTTAAAAATATGTCTTTGAAACCAGTTTGCACATTCAATATATACAAGCAAGCTATAGTGACAGTTGTAGAAGCATGAAAAAATACGCCGGATGAATATACGCAACCTATTGGTGCGGGGCAGCGTAAAGAGATGACCTCAGAACCATCAAGCAGGCAAGACAAGAGCTTCTCAGGACCATCCGCGTAAGTGCAGTATGTCCAGGCCGCCTCAGAGCGTAAAGCAGAGGGCTTCGTCGCCTATATGGCGTAAAACACATCCGCTTTCAAATGCGGTATTAAAGCGTACGAGGAGCGCTTCGTGCTCCCCGAGATGAACCTGTCAGACCCTGCAATGAACCTGACGTCTGAACTCCTGACAAAAGGATACGGCTCGGCTACCCAGGCGACGGCCATAATGATAGCACGGCACTGCGACCCAGGCTGTCAGTTACCGCCATCTCCCTCGCGTAAACTGCTTTTACATGAACGAGGGGATATACTGCCTTGTTTTACACAGGCAGACATGAGCTGTTTACACTTCGCAGTAGACAAACCGCCTGCCACGTCAAAAACGGCGCTTTGTACAGGGCTCGAGGCACGTCTCTGCGATTGGTGCACAAGACGGTGACAGTCTTCTCGAGGCACGTCTCTGCGACGAATGCACAGAAGAGCTGCAGACCTTCAAAAACACGCCTCCGCATTTAATGCACAGAATGATGGCGGATCTCTGCATTTAATGCAGGGGATTTGATTAAAAATTACCGAACCATCGTGTGGTGACACCCCCCTTGCGTAAACTGCTTTTTCGCATACAAAGGGATACGCTGCCTTGTTCTACACAGGCAAACGTGAACCGTCTATACACCGTGGAAGACAAACAGACTGCCACGTCAAAAGCTGCGCTTTGTACAAGGCTCGAGGCACTTCTCTTCGCCTGATGCTCAGAACGGGGGCAGGCCTTCAGAACACGCATTCACAATTAATGTACAGGATGGTGGCAGATCTTCGCATTTAATGCGAGAGATTTGATTATATCTTCAAAAGCCGTGATTCCGGCTAAAGACGTCCACGTCAGCACTCAGCATTGCGCAGGGCTTCTACGCCTCCTCGGCTGTTATGCTCTAAAGGCTTCTACGCCTCCTCAGCTGTTATGCTCTCAGGGCTTCTACGCCTCCTCAGCTGTTATGCTCTCAGGGTTTCTACGCCTCCTCAGCTGTTATGCTCTCAGGGCGTCTACGCCTCCTCAGCTGTTATGCTCTCAGGGCTTCTACGCCTCCTCAGCTTCTATGCTCGCAGTGGCTTCTACGCCTCCTCAGCTGTTATGCTCTCAGGGCTTCTACGCCTCCTCAGTTGTTATGCTCTCAGGACTTCTACGCCTCCTCAGCTGTTATGCTCTCAGGGCTTCTATGCCTCCTCAGCTTCTATGCTCTCTCGGCTTCTACGCCTCCTCAGCTTCTATGCTCACTCGGCTTCTATGCCTACCTGGCTTCTATGTCTATTTTGGCTTCTATTCCATGGTGACAGACATTGGCTTTTTCGCCCACCTCTTCTACACGGAGGATACCTACCTACGTGGCTTTTACGCCGTGATCTTCGTAGCAACAATACGCGTTGTGTCCCTTAGTTGGACCCGCGTTATACGCTCATTCAAAGGATCATCTATACGTAGGCATTGGTTATTTTAACCATCGTGTAAAAGAGTGTTGTGATTCCACTCCTCGGTTTTTATACCAACTGAGTGGTCACTGTCACTAAAACTCTATAAATAGAGACCTCTATCAATGAGGAACAAGGTCGGAAATTGGTCAAGAAAACCAATATCAGATCCAAGGTCGAAGAAATTGATCAACGATCAGACTTCTGAAAAGAAGATCGGACAGGGTCAAGAAAAAAACAAGGAGAGAGAAGAGATCGAGAGAGAGAGAGAGAGAGAGGAACCCGGAACTCAGGCAAGGGGTAGGGATCGACAACCTTGGCATCGTGCATCCACCCTCTTTTGCAACCTTCGAAGCTACCTCCTGTCTTCTACGGCACTTCTTCACCATCGTGTGGTCCAAGGGCTAAAGTGATCGACTGCAGATCAGACACCTATAGCAATTTATACCCAGATTAAATAAATTGTACTCCCACATCCTCGTATAGGATTACATTGTACAAGTTTGTTTGTAAACAAAAGAACACGGGTCTTGTATAAACCCCGTCTTGAATACATCTTTCATTCTTTTCGTTTTTCACCACAAACAAGATGGCGACTCTGCTGGGGACATCTTTCTCTTCTGATGAGGAAGTAATTGCTCAACACGATGCGATACCTATAGGGACCGTGAAGAAGACACTGGTCGTTCAATTCGACCAGTCTGCCTACGAAGACATGCTTCGAACCGGGGGTAGCTCCCACCCTCTCTCGGTCCAAAACAACAGGAAGCTGCGCAAGGTCTGGATGCCCAAGACATCCTCTACCATTCCTGTGGACTCTCCGATCTCTCCGATCTCTCCGACCAATGAGGTTGTAGCATTGCTCCCTCCGTACCCCGAACGTAAAATTCAGTCTCCCGCTACGCGCGGTACAGACAAAACTTCGGGCAAAGTCTCAGTGCTAACCCAGAAGTATCCACTGCGCTCTACGCATATAAACCAGTATCCCGCTACGCACGGTACAGACAAAACTTTGGGCAAAGCCTCAGCGCTAACCCAAAAGTATCCACTGCGCTCTACGCGTAGAAACCAGTCTCCCGCTACGCGCGGTACAGACAAAACTTTGGGCAAAGCCTTAGCGCTAACCCAGAAGTATGCACTGCGCTCTACGCGTAGAAACCAGTCTCCCGCTACGCGCGGTACAGACAAAACCTCGGGCAAAGCCTCAGCGCTGACCCAGGAGTATCCACTGTGCTCTACGCGCAGAAACCAGTCTCCCGCTACGTGCGGTACAGACAAAACTTCTGATGATGCCTTAGCGCCAAATCGGAAGTACAAGTCACGTCCCGCACGCAAGACGACATCTGACCTCTACGGGGAACCAGATGAGCACTGTGGTCTCCGCGAAGGGAAGCAAGCGGCAGAGTATTCAACTCCTCGGCCTTTACGCCAGCGAGGGGACAATCTGCATACCCTCCGGATTATGCGAGAAGCCGATGGCCGGTTGAGGACCTCTTCAACTTTACGCCCGTTTGAGCAAAACTCCAAGTTACGCCAGGTGAAATCCCTCGACGTAAAGCAAGCTCAAAATGCGGAGAGGCACCCTCCCCCAGGGTTACCCGCCACCCAGATGGCCAACCTGTTATACACAGGTGGCACAGCAAGAGTCATAGTGCCCAACCTCCACATGCCCGCTGACGGGAACAGAAGAAACAAGCAATCGTCTTCTTCTGCAATTCCCCCCAACCTGCGCAAATATCTAATCCAGAAGCGTAAAGAGAGGGAACCTTCCAATGTGTCTATTACGCCTCCTGGCGAGCACTGTTGTAATAGTCATAGGGTTGTGATTGACTGCTGCTGCTCTAAAACAAGACGATCAGTTTTTGACCGGTTAAGCTACTCTCTGTCTTTCCAGGAAAAGGAGCCCGCGCATGCATCTGTAAACATGGCCTCACACATGCCTAGACGAGGTTCGAACTCAAGACGTCATCCCTCCAGGCCTCCGAGCCGAAGGAGGTTCAATGAGCTCCTTAGGAACGCTGAAGCCGGGGTGTTCCAAAACACTCGTGCAAGGTCACGACAACCAGCTTCGTCCTCTTCTGATTCCGACGCCGAGGACCGCCAAGCCCCCGAGTCAGATGCTGAAAGTGTAGAGTCGACTTCTACAGCGACCTATACTAATCCTTCAATGACACCCAGGGAGATGGGAGTTTACGCCGTTGAAAATGAACGCGAGGAGGCTTCACCATCAGGAAACGAGGAGCAGCGCATCACTACGCTGGAGACATCTCTGAAACAAATCCAATCCATGATGGAAAACATGCACCAGATTATGCTAACTCAGTACGCAACTGCCATGGCTCAAGCATCGATCCCGCCAACTCAGATACATATGGGGGTGGACTTGCCGCCACCCAATCCAAGCCAAGGACCTGCTCTAGATCAAGAGTCGGCGGTTCCTCCGCTTTCGTAGAATATATTGCCTCCCGTTGGAGTCACAATACAACCAACTCCGCACCACTCCGTAGTCCCGCTTTCAATAGAAAATCCGATGCAGGCAGTACGGGAGTTGAAAGCCCAGTTTGACGCCTTGAAGCACAAAGACCAGCTCAAGAAACTGGGGATCAACCAGCCTTACCCAGCTATCTAGGAAGAGGTCCCTTTCCCTCCGAGGTATAAACCTCAGACCATGGCCCTATTCGAGGGGAAAACGTCACCAAGTCAATACATGAACTATTTCAGTATGATGACGGTGTTGCTGCAAGGGAACGACGCCCTCCTCACTCGGGTGTTCAAAGGTTGTCTCTCGGGAGTAGCCTATCAGTGGTACCGTAGCTTGGCGGACAACTGCATCACTTCTTTCGAGGACTTCAAAGCTTTATTCTTCACGCGATTCTACGAGGGAGGAATGGACATGTCCATGTCCTCTCTCATCGAAGTCAAGCAAAGAGAAAAAGAGGACGTTCGCACCTTCATCGAGCGTTTTCGTCAGGCCACCTTATAGATGCCTCCAGGAGTTCCAGACTCTGCGTTGGTAGACATTTGCAGGAAGAACCTCCTTTCCGTGGTCTCGGTGTTCACAGGACCATATCAGTTCCGTGATTGGCCCTCGTCCATCCTCTCGGCCGTAGCCGCTGAAGACAACAGTAGCAAGGCGCGCGACAATGGCATCATGATCTCCGCCTCTGACAGAGGCAAGAATTCATCTCCCAGCAGCGACCATCCTCGTGGTCCAAAAGGAAAAGAAGCTCTGACGGTCAATACGTCCAGACAAAAGATGGCGGCAACCACGCAGACGAGACCAGGGACGTCCAGGCCCATAGAAGTCTACTCCTTTGACGACGAGGATATCCCAAGTATATTCGAGTGTCTCGTCAAAAGTGGCAAGATCACCCTTCCGGAGTTGAAGCGGCCCCAAGAAGTCGGCAGTACTAACGACCCCAAATACTGCATCTTCCACAGATATGTGCACCACCCGACAAAGGCGTGTTACATACTGGAAAGGAAGATCCAGGGTTTGATCGATGCCAAAGCCATAACTCTGCACAACACTGAGAAGACGATCACAGTCAACATGATCTCTCTACAGTTTGGCAATCTGCCTCCCCAGGAGGTCCCGAATGGTGTTGCACCTATCTCTCGGACCACGATGAACATCGTCAATCTCCCTCCAGCTAGGGGTCAAAATCACGACCTGGTATCCCTAACCACCCGGCGGGGCGAGATCATGTGGGTTCATCCGGATTTGGTGTCAGAGCTCGAGAAAGAGTCTAATGCTATTAGAGCTGCGTCTAGAAAGAACTCCAAATGCAAACCATGCCATATGGTTGCGACTTCTTCACCGTCAGACGAGGACGAGGTACTAGCCGCAACCCGTTTAGGGAGAGCTTACCTCAATGACTACGAAGCAAATCAGGAAGGTGCACCGGCGGATACTTCAGCCGCCAAACCTTCGGGACCCGAGTCCGTCATGCCAGAGACCGATCCTGCAAGGCCAACTCCAACGGACAAGGGGAAGCAGAAAGAAGTTCGCTTTGATAAACCTGTGAAAAACATCCCTAACAAAGGTTTAGAGAAGCCATACAACTTCGACATCCTGGCCCAACTGGCTAATACACCAGCCAGGCTGTCCATCTTCGAGCTACTCAGGCTCTCTCAGGACACTCGTCTAGCCCTGAGTGAAGCACTAATGCAGGCGGAGGCATGCTTGACCCAGCTCAAGTCCCCTGACGAAGAACCGGTAGCGTGTCCCCAGTGCCACAGTGTGATGGA
Organism: Iris macrosiphon; assembly: GCA_036927795.1. Lineage (NCBI taxonomy): Eukaryota > Viridiplantae > Streptophyta > Magnoliopsida > Asparagales > Iridaceae > Iris > Iris macrosiphon. The sequence goes on from JAYESA010000005.1 coordinate 233,055,070, forward strand.
GGTGGTGCCAAATATCACTTTCACTCAAGACGACATGCTATTGAAACATAACAGGCATGACAGGCCCCTCTATTACACCGGGTACGTCGGTTCCATGGAGGTCGACCGGATTCACATAGATCCGGGATCGTCAATCAGCATCATCCCTTACAGTCTGCTTAGACCGCTGAGAATCCCTACCAGCGAATTAGCTTTCACCACCACCACGATCGTGGGTTTCAACGCTGGAAGAAGTAAGCCGTTGGGGAAAATTCGTCTAAGGATCCAAATTGGCAACCTCAGATCGGTAGCCACATGTTACGTCATCGATTCAGAGGTATCCTACAACATTTTGCTGGGAAGACCGTGGATCCACGACCACAACATCGTTCCTTCAACCCTACATCAATGCCTTAAATATGTAGACGTACAAGAAACAGTACAAACGGAGGTTGCTGACCTAAACCCGTTTAAAGGAATAGAATCCTACTATTTCGACGCCGTGTTGTACTCTCAAGACCACAAAAAAGAGGTGTCAGGCGAGGCAGAGAAGGAATCCCGCTGGGAGCCGTAAGAACCCTCTGCCGCACTACCCCTGTCAATCAGGGTAAAGGGACGAACCACTCGTCCAAGAGCCATGGAACCTATGGCTATCCACCTGAACAAGCCCAGGTCAGGAAAAGGGGGTGATCCTCTCGTGATCACTTTGAACCAGAAGCTTCCTCCCTTGGTCATCAACCTTCGGCACAACAAGCAGCCGACTGATGTAAATGCAACCAGGAACGGAGTTCCAGATGATAATAAACATCCCCTTTTCCAGTATGTCAGCACTCCGATTCTGAACCAGGAATCCTCTCCCCATGACGATATAGAACCCATAGCACAAAAATTCTTGGCAGCTATGGATTCCTATCATCCGTACATATGGGAGGTGACATCATCATCCAATGTTGTCACGACATACGGACCGCAAGAGGACTCTATCCTCCTTGTCCCGCCCACCTGCAGCAGTCAGCGTACAATAGTCTTCGGCCGCGAGCGCAATCAACCGACTGTCCAAGAAGATTCTTTCAATGACGATACTGGGAGAATACAGGTTCACCAATACAGCCCACAGGCGTTGAGGATCATACAAAACATGGGCTACGACTTGAAGCGGAAGCCAGGCCTCAACTACGGAAAGGGCAGACGAACGCCACTGTTCGGCAATCCCCGCTATCAACAAACCCGTTTCGGGTTAGGGTATGCCACCTCCTCCAAATCAAGCAAGGATGTCATTTCCTCCTTTCAAGACGGCTCGTCGCCCTCCGACTCACCTGATGCTCTCAAACAAACATTATCAGTAAATATGGTAGTGACAGATCCCTTCGAAGCAGAAGAACCAGAGCCTGAGCCGTTTGAAAATGACTCTTGGGCTCAACAAATGGATACACAATGGGAATTCTGCTTCGAACAGAGAGAACCTCCCACTGAAGATGAAGTTATCCAGATCGACGTTGGGGATACACTCTCACCAAGGCCGATATTTATCAGTAATAATCTTTCCCCAACTGAAAGGGAAGAAGTTATTCGACTGATAAAAGAATACATCGACGTCTTTGCGTGGAATTACGAAGATATGCCAGAACTTGATCCAAAGATGGCTACCCACAAGCTCAACTTATCGCCCGGTTCAAAGCCTGTAAAGCAGCACCAGCGTCGGTTCCGTCTGGATATGATGGACGCCATTGAAGCCGAAGTCAAGAAGTTGATAGCCTGCGGTTTCATCCGGGAAGAACAACATCCCGACTGGGTAGCCAACGTTGTCCCAGTCATGAAAAAAAATGGGAAAATATGCATCTGCATCGATTACCGAGATCTGAATGCAGCCTGCCCCAAGGATGAGTTCCCTCTTCCCATCACAGACATCATGATCGACAACACCTGCGGTTTTGAATGCATGTCTTTCATGGACGGATTCTCAGGGTACAATCAGATCAAGATGCATCCTGGGGACGAGAAGCATACCGCCTTCCGAACACCACTAGGGGTATATTGCTATACAGTAATGCCCTTCGGGTTGAAGAACGCTGGGGCAACATACCAACGAGCTATGAGTAACATATTCCATGAGCACTTACGCAAAACAGTGGAATGTTACGTGGACGACATAGCTGTCAAAAGCCGCCTCAAAGATGATCACGTTCGAGACTTAAGGACGGTGTTCGAGTTAATGCGCCAACATCAACTCAAGATGAATCCTACGAAGTCCTTTCTGGGTGTATCTAGCGGCAAATTCCTGGGATTTGTCATTACCGCCAAAGGCATACAAGTGGACCCTGATAAAGTCCAGGCCATCGTAGGAATACGACCGCCCCGCAATCTGAGGGAACTTAGAGGATTTCAGGGACGCCTGGCTTACATCCGGAGATTCATATCCAACCTCTCTGGGAGATGTCAGCCTTTTTTTTGCCTCATGAAGAAGGGTGTATCCTTTGTATGGGACGAAGTCTGTCAACAAGCGTTTGACGATATCAAACGCTACCTCACTCATCCGCTAGTTCTGGTGCCTCCCGTCATAGGAAGACCATTCTTCCTATACGTTCGAGCAATGGACCATGCCTTGGGAGCTCTTCTTACGCAGAAGAACGATGTAGGGCATGAACAGGCTATCTACTATCTAAGTAGAATGATGATCGGAGCCGAACACCGGTACAACCCAGTGGAGAAAGAATGCTTGGCTCTGATGTTCGCTATCCAGAAAATGCGGCACTATGTCACCGGCCAGACTATCCATATCATCTCCAGGATCAACCCTCTTCGAGTACTAATGAGCAAGCCAAGTGCTCTTAATTTCCGACTCGCAACTTGGGCGATGCTGTTAACACCATATGACATGGTGTACGTCCCCCAGAAGTCCATCAAAGGCCAAGCATTGGCCGACTTTCTAGCTGCTCATTCGATCCCGGAGACCTCCAAGTTGTACGAGGACATCCCTGACGAAGTTGCAGAATGTAATTCCGCGATGGAAAGTGACGCATGGCAACTATTCTTCGATGGTGCCTCCAAGACTGGTCCCGAGGGAAAAGTGGTCTCAGGAGTAGGAATCGTCCTGGTTACTCCCGACAAACTCGTCATCTACCGAGCATACTCTCTCAACGAGCCCTGCTCCAACAACGTGGCAGAGTATAACGCTCTACTAATCGGACTCCAAGTCGCTAAAGAACTGGGGGTCGAATCCCTGGAAGCTTTCGGTGATTCTCTGCTTATCGTCAATCAAGTCAGGGGAATATATGAAGTCCGAAATCTAGACCTCATCCCCTATCACCAAGCAACGGTCGAGATAGCCGTGACATTCAAAGGGTTCTTCCTGGAGCATGTACCTCGATCCCAGAATCTTGAAGCTGATGCCCTAGCCAGTCTAGCCGCAGATTTAGCTACTCCTATAAGAAGGCAGGATTCGGTAATCCTTCTTAACAGAGATTTATTCTGTGTGAAAAACAACTCTCACATAGAACGCAGCTACGATGCACACGCCGATCCTCCCAAAAGAGATTGGAAGAGTCCCTTTATAGATTTTGTGGCATACGGAATCTTGCCAGAGGATCCTAAAGAAGCGGTATCCGTCAAAAGACGATCTTTACGCTTCTACTTCGATGCATCGTCACAATGCCTATATCGCCGGACCTATGACGGACTGCTATTGAGATGTCTCTCTGACGACGAAGCACAGCAGATTACCCGTGAAGCTCACGACGGCGTATGCGGGGCGCATCAACCCGGTCCTAAGTTACAGGATCGTATCAGGAGAATGGGCTATTACTGGCCCACTATGATCACAGACGCGATCAACTATGCAAGACAATGCAGAGCCTGTCAGGTCCATGCAGACTTCATACATCAACCGTCTGAATATCTACATCCTACGGTTGCATCCTGGCCTTTCGAAGCATGGGGTATGGATGTCGTCGGTCCTATTCACCCATCTTCTTCCAGGGGTCACCAGTTCATACTGGCCATCACGGATTACTTCTCCAAATGGGCAGAGGCGATCTCTCTTGCTGGGTAAAGACGTCTAATGTGATCAGCTTCATCAAGCATCACGTCATCTATCGCTTCGGGGTACCTCAGAGGATAATTCACGACAATGGGCCTCAGTTCATCAGTCAAGCGTTTCATCGATTTTGCGATAAAAATCGGATACATAATATTGCCTCTACGGCGTATTATCCAGCTGCTAATGGTTTGGCGGAAGCTTTCAACAAAACCATTATCAAACTCTTGAAGAATTTCGTCTCTTCGAACAAAAGAGATTGGAATGAGAGACTGGGCGAATGTCTCTGGGCATACCGTACAACGGTACGAACACCGACAGGTTGTACTCCATTCTCACTGGTCTACGGGAGCGAAGCAGTTCTCCCCATTGAAATCCAGATCCCGTCACTCAGGATAGCCGTGGCTAACGAACTGACTCAAGAAAAGAATGACCTTTTAAGGCTTCAAGAGCTAGAAGGATTAGACGAGAAATGCCTCCAAGCTCAACAGCGCATCACGCTCTACCAAGCACGCATTTTCAGAGCTTTCAATCATAAAGTCAAGAAAAGAGTGTTCAAAGTCGGCGAGCTAGTTCTAGCCGTAAGAAGGCCGATGATTCTTACTCACAGGAGTAAAGGCAAATTCCAGCCCAAATGGGAGGGTCCTTATGTGATGGAGACAACGTTCTCAAATAGCGCTTACAGGTTAGCCCATCCAAATGGAGACCTGTTAATGGCTCCTATCAACGGCAAATTCCTGAAAAGGTACTATGCTTAACCTCCTCTGCTCAATTGGAATATAGCGAAAACCTCAATTCTGACAAAACTACTTCCAAAACAAAACTAGTTGGGTCGTATTCTATCATGTCCATATAACCTCTGAATAGATACGTTCGACTAATTTGGAAATGCAATACCTATCATGTCCATATCACCTCTGATAGTATCTTGCCTACAAGCCTTAGTCAAAGCATATTCTATCATGTCCGTATGACCTCTGAATAAGTATGTCCTGCTAAAGTTTCTTAAGAGCCTATCATGTCCATATCACCTCTGATAGTATCTTGCCAAGCCTTAGTCAAAGCATATTCTATCATGTCCGTATGACCTCTGAATAAGTATGTCCTGCTAAAGTTTCTTGAGAGCCTATCATGTCCATATCACCTCTGATAGTATCTTGCCTACAAGCCTTAGTCAAAGCATATTCTATCATGTCCGTATGACCTCTGAATAAATATGTCCTGCTAAAGTTTTCTTGAGAGCCTATCATGTCCATATCACCTCTGATAGTATCTTGCCTACAAGCCTTAGTCAAAGCATATTCTATCATGTCCGTATGACCTCTGAATAAGTATGTCCTGCTAAAGTTTCTTGAGAGCCTATCATGTCCATATCACCTCTGATATCACCCTCGCCCAAAACCTGTCATTTATATTCCGAAATGATAGGTCTACAAAGTCAGAAAAGAGTTCGCTTTATTTATTCCCAAGAAAGAGCAAAATTACACCGGGAAGCAAACAAAAGAAGGAAGGGTACATCATTGTAGGGGAGCAGTCAGATCGCGAATCAGCTTCGTCAGTGCAGCTATCCTCTCATCCCTGGAGACCAAGGCATCAGCGCGGGCCTGCTCCAGCCGTGCCTCGTTGTCTCCCATGAGGGACAATTCGGCCCTCGCCCGACGAACCCCCGCACGGGCAGCTTCTGCACGATCCAAATCCCGTCGCGCTGCGCTCAATCGAGCAGTCGCTACATCTAGACCTGCCAACGACTGGGAAGCCCACTCCTCCGCCTGAGCGAGCTTTTCTTCAACTTGCGAGCCCTCGCTACGTTCCCTTCATGCTCGGATTGGCACCTTAGTTGAAGAGCAAGGGCCTCCTCCATGACGGTCGTTCTTTCGTCCATCTCCAGTTGACGTGTTTGGACGAGTTTATCTAAGCTTTCCATCTGTTTGGTAAATCGTGCAGTCATGGAGTTGTATCTGGACTGGACCTCAGCTTCAATGCCGTCCCGAGTTAGCCGCAGATATTCGTTAATGGGTTGCTCTAAACCATTAACCATCGCCTCCAGGGCATCAGCTATCCCGGTGCCGTCAAAATCCTGGATCGCCTCTATCGGGATCCGAGAGGAATTCTTCAGGCGCTCGAGGTCCAGATTCCCCTTCAGCACCATCGGTATCAGCGCTTTCAAAGTGGCATAGAAGACGCTGGTATATTGCTCAGTCAACGCAGCTAGATCCGATTGGGCGCCAGGAGTGGCCGCAGCATTGGCAAGTCCCCCTCCAGGAATGATTGCAGATGAAGTGGTCACAACCGTCGCTTCAACAAGTGGTGCGACCAAAGGAGGTGCATCTACAACAACCGAAGTGGTCGCAATGGCAGGCCCTCCCTCCTCTTGGGATATCAAAGCCTCTTCAACAGGCGAACTGGCCCCCGAAGATATTTCCTTCTCAAAGTCAAACGCCTCCGTATCATCGCCAGGAGCCGGAGCAGAGCCAGAAGGCGCTTCAAAGCTGTATTCCCCGTGGACGCCATCCCCTGGTAAGAGGACAAGAGAGTTGATGTCAATATAATGGTACTCTTTCTAAAAAGGAGACACAAAAATGACATTTACCCATGGCCAGCGGCATATACGGCGCATCTGCAGCCGATGTAGCTAAATCACGCCTTAATGACGTAATGCGAACTGTCATACCTGGAGAAGGGGGTGGGCCAACCGACATCGCCAAGAGATCTACCAAGCCTCCACCAAGACGCAGTCGAGGTTCGTCAGCTGGAACCTCGCCAAGCATGCTTACAGGCACGGCAGAGGTTTCATCCGTTACTGGTCTAGGGAAAGATTCTCCCATCTGCCTCGGCCACGCAGGTAATCTCGTTCCACTACCTGGAGCGGTAGCAGTGACAAAAGCCGCTAACGAAGATTCTCCAGCACCGCCAGCCGAAGCTGGGGGTCCCTCTCTAGAAGTCGGGGAACCTCCGATCGGGGAAGCATCCTCGACAGGCGAGACAGCAGGTCCCTCTCTAGGAGCCTCGATACCAGGAATCCGGAGAGAACGATTGACCATCCTCTTTCTCTTGCGAGAAGAAGCCTCATTGGGAGCAGCAGCCCTTCGCTTCCCAGAGACTACCAAGGCCCCCGCAGGCAGAGGCACTTCACACCTCGGCACCGACACTAGAGGCTCATCAGGAGTAGCAAACTCCTCACCCTCGTCGGAAGAAACCGAAGGAACTTCGACTCTTCCCCCAGGCGTGGAAGACGGCACCCTAAAACTCCCACGCATGTCAAAATCACGGTGGAAGGTGTTAACCGCCATGTAGAACTGGGCATACGAATGTAAGATGCGCAGCTCCGTGGAGGGTGTGACGACCGGTACGGTAAAAATTGCTCCAGTGCATCCCATGATGAAATATCGCCATCCTCTGGCTCCATCAATGAGTCCGCCCCTGGACCTGAACCTGGTGACGGCATTGCCCACGTGCAACTGGTCGTACCCAAGTTGCCTGGCAAACCGACTAGGCAAGTAAGGCTCGAAGAAGCAATGGTCTTCACTTCTATACAACAAATGGGAGGGCCTGATGCAGATCAACCATTTGAAAGCCTCCGGAGAAAGATTGGTCCTCTCTCCACCTAAATCCTTCAGCCTAATCCCCGATTGATTACGATGTACCGAGGGGACAATGCAGAGGAGCTTCCAGCCGTGACTGAGGCTCAGTGTCAACCGACAGTCTAAAACTGTGTTCACATTCCAGGAAGAGTCCTTGTAATTCAGCAGGAAGCTACCCCCCGAGCTACTACCAGAGCCAGGAGACATCACCCGGGGGTTGTGCAGAATTAACCATCCCATCAAATACAGGTATGGTAATTCCACCCGGGGAAAGCTTTCACGCCGAGTCTCATCGGCGAGCAGCCCGTCAGTCATGGCTCTCAGGCCAGCCTGTATACGGCACACCATAGCAGAGAGCAAGACCAGTCTTGCCCCAAACACCAGACGCACCGCAGGCCATAGGATATTCCGATGAATACGGTCCGCAGATGCAGTACCGGGCACCACTACTCGACGCAGCCATATGGAGAGGAAACCGGCCAGCTGAGCTTCCTTAGACAGAGGCCTGCGGCAACGCCTCAAGTAGCTATAGGCCTTAGTGCCTTCGGGATACTTCCCTACCCCGTCGTCAAGAATCTGGTCCGGAGCCTTGGCGTCATCCATAAGAGCCTCGACGACCTGGGCACTAAGCGCTCCCAAACAGTTCACGGGCTCATCCTTGCCCCCCGAAACTTTCTCCGGCTTAGCGGCCCTGGCCCGGTGGAAGAAGAGGTAGGACGTCCACTTGGTGGTGTGAGCCAAATCAGAAGGCTCGTCATAAAAAGCGGTGCACGCGAAGTAGTGGCACATCAACTCCTGATACACCTTCACCACCCGAGAGTCCGAATCCCCCAACTTCCGATTGGTGGGGACGTACTCTTCATATGGGGTATCCCCCATCGGTAGCATCGAGATCACTGCCATCTCATGGAGGGCCAATCCCAACTCCCCCAGTGGAGTAGCGAAAGTCCCGGTGAGCAAAATGTATCGTTCCATCAGCGCCAGGAATAGGTTAGGGTTAGGAGGCAACCCAACACTGATCGCACTCACAGCGGCATACAGCCCAATGCCCTCCAGCTCTCTCTGACAGTGCTTCAAGGCCCAGTCAACTAGGCAAGCCCGTCGACGGTTTGTTGGGGTGATCCACCCGTTGCATCGAGGATTCTCCTTGGGATATACTCCCCCTCGCCCCATGAAGTCGTTGCAGAAAGTCGGCAACTGGACCGGCTGGATCACTAGACTATCTTCGCTCGGGACACTGCCCGGACACAGTTCTCTGAACAACGTCACAAGACCGGAAGGACGGCTAACGAACGACCCCTGGTCAGCCCCTTTCAGATGAAAGATCTTTCCCGGTTTATCGTGAAGATCGGGCGTCAGCGTCCACGACATCCTCCTAGGATGTGTCGCATGGAAGAAGGCCGAGATGGGATAATCTCTCGGCATCGTTGGCAGGTACAAGACCAAGCTTCCGGCAGGAAAAACCCAGGGCTCTCTCTTAGGCTTCGTCTGGGATCGTTTATCAATCATGTCCCCAAAAAAAAAAACTGACTTTATGTACTGCTCCCCGTCTATATACGTCAGGGGCTCTCCGTTAATCATATTCAGCAGTGCCCGCTCGCCCTGAGCTGATATCAAAAGCTCCCTTCCCTCAGGATACTGGGGTCCGAAGATAGGAAATGCCACATGGGACAGATCCTCCAGATAGTTCGAGTGCAGCATCCCGGCAGCGGAACCCATCACCTCGGCCAGTGGAGACTCACCCAAATTAACTGCAAAAGTGCGAGAAAAATACGTTATTACAAATCTTGCAACATGAGGACCCAGAAGCCACAGTTTGTGCTTTACGCCAAGACTGTACAAATTTGGTCATTTTACGCAGGAAGTCTCATCCAGAGACGTAACTGGCAGCATACGATCCGTGCTTTACGCCGGACTACCAAAAATTCTAGTTATTACGTCGGAGGTTCCGTCCCCAGGCGTAAAACTAAAATTTTATAGTATACACAAAGTTTTCGGCAGTCAGAGCTGTTACTCTCGAAACTGCGAAAACATGGAACTCTTACGCTGGCATATTAGAAATATGAGCGTAAAAGATGAAAACGTCTCCGTGCATCATCTTCCTCAAAGAGGCTATCAGCACAGAAGACGACCTAGTGCGGTCACGTTCAACGTGTGCGAAGGATTTTTCGTCATTCTTTGTCATCCAAAAGGCTCTACCTCTAAGGCCGGGAGCGCTGCTCGTCGGCAGGATACTTTGCTCAGGATAAAGTTTGCCTTGCCCGACCGAAGACTCCCTCGCTGAGGCGGAAGGATAAGAAGAAGGACCTACACTCTTTCCCTTAGCGGAGGGGGTTTTCTTCGGCGCCATTTCTGAAGACTCTGAGTGCTCGAAGAAGGAACGGAGAAAAACTCAAACAGACGAAGACTCTCTTTCGCAGAAAACGGATGAAAAGTTTTTCTCTCAAAAGCTCGGGATATATATAGGGTTCGGATCGACTCTTCGAATCCTCGGACGGACTCCTCGAAACCCTAAACCAAATCTCGCAAATTAATATTTGGTTATGATTGGGTACTACGGCAGCCCACTACTCTCGAAAGACGGACAGTCAGCAAATTCGAAAAGTTTTTGTGCAAAGCAGATTCGTGGTTCTACGCTAAGGAGCTTTCTACGCTCGACAGCTACAGATCTACGGTTTTACGCTCGCAAGCTATAAGTCTATGGTTTTATGCCCGGATGCCTTTTGTGCTCGGTAGCTTTTACGCTCGAGAGGCTACAAACCTATGACTTCACGCTTAACAGATACAAACCTATGGTCTCACGCTCGGTGGTGTTTAGTTCACGCTCGGAGGCAACAGATCCACAATTTCACGATCGGAAGATTTCTTTTTCACAGGCTACAAATCTTCAGTTCTACGCTAAGGAGCTTTCTACGCTCGACAGCTACAGATCTACGGTTTTACGCTCGTAAGCTATAAGTCTATGGTTTTATGCCCGGATGCCTTTTGTGCTCGGTAGCTTTTACGCTCGAGAGGCTACAAACCTATGACTTCACGCTCAGCAGATACCAAACCTATGATCTCACACTCGGTGGCTTTCTACGCTCAATAGGCTACGAACTCAGGATTTCCAGACCATCCACACTACGAATCTCTGACTTTCCGCATGTCCAAAACAGCAAGGCGGTCAATTACAGGAGTTCATACAGAAGATACTTCGTCTTGGCCTCAACATATCCCAAGTACCCGAAGCATACAGAGTTCAAATATTCAGAAATTACTCTTCTCGGGTCAAAAAAATTGGAGGTTCATCCAGACTCCAGTCTGAACATCTCGTCTATGGCAACTCGGTTTGACAGCCGAAACCTCGACCCTGTTCCAAGGGAGTTTCGAGAGGTCATTCTTGAAGACGAAGTCTGAACAAAATTTCTGTTTATCAGAAGACAGTTCAGAAACTCTACGCGGTTCCTACATTCCTAAAGCAGCTGCGCATCACTAGTTATGCGTAAAAAATAGGATGGGACCTAATACTCTTTCTATCAGAGTCGGCGTAAAAAAATCAGACGTGTCGAAGCTGCACATATTCAGACTTCACAGTAACGTATGGCAAAGACGATCATATGCAGAGAAGAAAGACGACTTTATTTAAAGTTAAAAAATCACAATTACATATGAGGGAAATCCTGTCTACAAGGGATTTTTCTTTATTTTTGTGATTACATATGAGGGAAATCCCCACTACAAAGGTCTTCCTCCTCTTCCATGGCAGTTCATCGACCACCACAGTCATGAACAAGAAGATCCTCCATACGCCATGGCCGATCCAGTTGAGGCTTCTTCAACCCAACTCGATCGAGGACGACAGATTACAGTTTGTCTAATCTCGTCCGCGGGGGTCTCAGGAGAAAATATGCAGCTTGCAGGCTGTGTGGTCTAATACGACCCTTCCCTTCTCCTGGACAAGACGCCATATGAAGTTGCTGATTATCCCGAGCAAGGGAGGCTAAGATATCCTTTCATGATTCATCGTTGCAGATGATACTTGCTCAAAGATGCCGTCTTTCTCGGCTCCTTACATGCTGGAAGAACATAGTCTTCTTCTTCCTCAGATCGACCCGACGAACTCCGGCGATCATCTCAGCATGGTGAAAGGAAATGTGAAAAGAAACAGGTTAACTCCTCAGCCCTTTTATAGGCAAGCGAGGTCATACCTACCCCCAATAAATCTGCCATAAAGACCGGCCTGAAAGAACGTATCAAAACTTGACCATTTTGGGCTCCATTCAGAAGGCGTTTCGAGTTACGAGGGACGGTTCATGCTTCATTCAAAGCGTTTCAAATTTCGAAGAATTTAAAAGCTTTGAAGGGGGTCTTGTAGAAGCATGAAAAAATATGCCGGATGACTATACGCAACCTATTGGTGCGGGGCAGCGTAAAGAGATGACCTCAGAGCCATCAAGCAGGCAAGACAAGAGCTTCTCAGGACCATCCGCGTAAGTGCAGTATGTCCAGGCCGCCTCAGAGCGTAAAGCAGAGGGTTTCGTCGCCTATATGGCGTAAAACACATCCGCTTTCAAATGCGGTATTAAAGCGTACGAGGAACGCTTCGTGCTCCCCGAGATGAACCTGTCAGACCCTGCAATGAACCTGACGTCTGAACTCCTGACAAAAGGATACGGCTCGGCTACCCAGGCGACGGCCATAATGATAGCACGGTACTGCGACCCAGGCTGTCAGTTACCGCCATCTCCCTCGCGTAAACTGCTTTTACATGAACGAGGGGATATGCTGCCTTGTTTTACACAGGCAGACATGAGCTGTTTACACTTCGCAGTAGACAAATCGCCTGCCACGTCAAAAACGGCACTTTGTACAGGGCTCGAGGCACGTCTCTGCGATTGGTGCACAAGACGGTGACAGTCTTCTCGAGGCACGTCTCTGCGACGAATGCACAGAAGAGCTGCAGACCTTCAAAAACATGCCTCCGTATTTAATGCACAAAATGATGGCGGATCTCTGCATTTAATACAGGGGATTTGATTAAAAATCACCGAACCATCGTGTGGTGACACCCCCTTTGCGTAAACTGCTTTTTCGCATACAAAGGGATACGCTGCCTTGTTCTACACAGGCAAACGTGAACCGTCTACACATCGCAGAAGACAAACAGACTGCCACGTCAAAAGCTGTGCTTTGTACAAGGCTCGAGGCACGTCTCTTCGCCTGATGCTCAGAACGGGGGCAGGCCTTTAGAACACACCTTCGTAATTAATGCACAGGATGGTGGCAGATCTTCGCATTTAATGCGAGAGATTTGATTATATCTTCAAAAGCCGTAATTTCGGCTAAAGACGTCCACGTCAGCACTCATCATTGTGCAGGGCTTCTACGCCTCCTCAGCTGTTATGCTCTAAAGGCTTCTACGCCTCCTAAGCTGTTATGCTCTCAGGGCTTCTACGCCTCCTCAGCTGTTATGCTCTCAGGGCTTCTACGCCTCCTCAGCTGTTATGCTCTCAGGGCTTCTACGCCTCCTCAGCTGTTATGCTCTCAGGGCTTCTACGCCTCCTTAGCTTCTATGCTCGCAGTGGCTTCTACGCCTCCTCAGCTGTTATGCTCTCAGGGCTTCTACGCCTCCTCAACTTCTATGCTCTCTCGGCTTCTAAGCCTCCTCAGCTTCTATGCTCACTCGGCTTCTATGCCTACCTGGCTTCTATGTCTATTTTGGCTTCTATGCCATGGTGACAGACATTGGCTTTTACGCTCACCTCTTCTACACGGAGGATACCTACCTACGTGGCTTTTATGCCATGATCTTCGTAGCAACAATACGCGTTGTGTCCCTTAGTTGGACCCGCGTTATACGCTCATTCAAAGGATCATCTATACGTAGGCATTGGTTATTTTAACCGTCGTGTAAAAGGGTGCTGTGATTCCACTCCTCGGTTTTTACACCAACTGAGTGGTCACTAAAACTCTATAAATAGAGACCTCTATCAATGAGGAACAAGGTCAGAAATTGGTCAAGAAAACCAATATCAGATCCAAGGTCGAAGAAATTGATCAACGATCAGACTTCTGAAAAGGAGATCGGACAGGGTCAAGAAAAAAACAATGAGAGAGAAGAGATCGAAAGAGAGAGAGAGAGAGAGAGAGAGAGAGGAACCCGGAGCTCAGGCAAGGGGTAGGGATCGACGACCTTGGCATCGTGCATCCACCCTCTTTTGTAACCTTCGAAGCTACCTCCTGTCTTCTACGGCACTTCTTCACCATCGTGTGGTCCAAGGGCTAAAGTGATCGACTGCAGATCAGACACCTATAGCAATTTATACCCAGATTAAATAAATTGTACTCCCATATCCCCGTATAGGATTATATTGTACAAGTTTGTTTGTAAACAAAAGAACATGGGTCTTGTATAAACCCCGTCTTGAATACATCTTTCATTCTTTTCGTTTTCCACCACAAACAACAGTATTCTATCGTGCATTATGCAACATGTATCGTGAGCCATATTCGATCTTTTAGGAACAAAAGTTATCTATATTGGACTGTTCATCTCAAATCAAGACAAGTGCATCAAGTAGACTATTTAATTTATTTCAATGGGGGCAACAACATATTCAAGTAAAATATATATTTCTCATTTAGCATTTATGACTAGAAACATAAGAAAATACAAGTAATCACTTATTCAGTGATCCTTACTATGGCTGAACGGTTATCCCTGCAGTAGATATACAAGTTAGCAACATATACAAATATAAACGAGGTTCTTTTTCCCTGTCCGTCTCTCCATCAAATAGTTAGGTATGCAAGAAGGATAGCCTAGCATTCGCCCTAACTATATGATGGTCCACGGGAAACCCATGAATAGCAGCTGGAACTACAAGTCCAGACTAACTATTAGACAGGATACCCCCCTAATCGTGAAGACTACAAGCCTCAGGGTGTTTCGATTATCTGCCCCAGGATGAACGATTCTCAGTGCCCCAGGAAATGCTTGAGAGACAATACCTTGTGCACAAGTTATCCAAAGACCGATGCGATTAATGAGATTCTATCAGAAAAAAGACTATATGATGCACATGTCTATGACAAGCAAACATGATGTCAAGCGATAGAGTCAGAGCTCTTAATTATCTTCTTTCAATCAATTTGATAGGTTCAATAAGTTCAATCAATTTGATAGGTTCAATCATTTCGATAGGTTCAGTCTTCTTTCTTTCTTTCTTTCAATCAATCAATATATTTAATAGCATATAATACAAGTTATTCAAACAGTTATATCTTTCAAGCATCAATGATATCAAAATATGGCACGATTCTTCTATCTTTTTTAGCTAAGCATGTCGTTCTACTCTTGTTTAGCATACAATAGAAATATATGAACATTATTTTACTCTTTTTTATTAGTATGGTAGTGGTTTGTTCGATAGCGGTATCCGTGTAACTAAGCATACAATATTCTATTCTTTAAAAAAGCATGGCAATGGTTCTATCTTTTTAGACAAGAATAGAAGTTCTCTAGTTAGGCAAGCAGGTTTATTTTAATGACAAGCAATATGAGTTCTCTTATTAAGCATGCAGAGTCAGGTCATTCTTCTTATGAGACTATCTTCTTATAACAAGCAGTAGAAAACTCAGATTTATTATTAAGGCATACAAGAATCAGAGATAAAATTCTGCCCACTCACTTAGATCAATCATCTTGTGTTTCGATCGGAGAACACTTCAATAAGGCTTCCACTCGAGCCAACAAAGCGATATCTCTTGTACATAGTGCCTACGCTGAGCGGGACACTACAGCTCTCAAGTCTCTCTAATCTTTTTTCTCCCTTCTGTTCCAAGAAATAGTTACAAACTGTAACCATCTCCTCGTCAAGTTTCTGTCCATGGCCACATCATCATCACCGAGTCGAGAGTGACTCTTGACAAGCGACGGGTTGACTCAGTCATCGATGTCAAATTCCTTCTTCATGGTGCTTTGATCAATGTGTTCTTCACCGAAGTAACAAGTGACGACCCGACGAGTTGGAGGAACTGTATCAAAATGCTGTCGATCGACTGACAAACACAGTAAGTACATCATCTTCTCGATTGATCATTCCATTCATTTGATCTTTCTCAAATTGAGAATTATTGACGCGTGAATTGATCTATTCGTTTGACACAGAGTTCGATCGATCGTTACTAACGGGTCAGAGCAGGATGACTCTTGTGTGTCTCGGTTAGGACATGACTACTATTCCATGTTCGTTTAGGTATGGTGAACCACTCTTCCTCATAGTTTAGTTTGTGACTGTGTCAACAATTATGTAGGTATTCTCGACATTGTTTATTGAGTTCAGACTTGGCACACTATTAATAAAATAAAGTTTTTCCTAACTAAATGGGACATGAGGAAACACTCTGACACAAGGACTCATATTTAACACTTGATCCTGCATCTGTAGCTATGTCATGTTTGACACAGTGTCCAAGTTTGACACAACATTGAGGTGATCTGAAATGTTTACTTTAGAAGCATTCAGTCAGGCTTTCAAAAGCATAATTGAAAGGTGAGTAACGGTCAGACCAAAGAATAGGGGATGGTCTTAGATCAAGCCTAGTAGCAGTATCATAGGCCAGAACCCAATATCTCTTACTCATAATCTAAATTAAGAAGATATTAAGTTCAGTTAGTAATCTATAACTAATGAATTTAGTTAGGTACTAAAGAGATCAATTAGTTGGAACCAAGAGATTGGTTAGTTGGTAAGAATTTTGAAGTAAGTATTAGTAAGAATTTGTTAGTAAGTAAACTTGATTAATTAGAAGAACTGATTAAGCTCTAGAAGCTTATAGTTAGTTACTTTAAAATAAGACTCTAATATTTTAATATTGGTTTCATAGGAGAACTTGACCCTTCCACTATCCTTTGTAAGGACTAAGGCAAGTACACTTTTCCTCTCCATTTACAGTATTTTATTTTTCATATTGATTGCATGTTTCATTATTGTTATTGATCATCTTGATTAAGTCAGGAGGGTGACATGAGTCATAGCAAATGGTTTACCATTAGCTGGATGAACGATTGACTGCTAACACTTTATGTGCCTTACGTCCAAATTGATTAACTGCTAATATTAATTAGTGCCTTACTATATAATTGACTGATAGCACTAATTAATGCATTATCCAACTAATTAACTGCTAGCACTAATTAATGCATTATCCAACTGATTAACTGCTAGCACTTTCAGTGCCTTATACCGATTAGCCCCTACATGCTATTGTAGAAGCATGGAAAAGATGCAGCCATGTGACCAACGTCCATGTGTCCCCAAATATAAAAACTTAACAGATGGATCGCATGGACACCATACGACCCAGAAAAGGGTCACCTAGGCAATCCAAACAAGCATCCTGACAACTGACTGCAGGTTAACCTGACATGACATCCTGACAACAAAGATAGCGCCTGACACAGAATCCTGACAAAAATGACTGTTCTAATCGCCTCGAAGGACGAAAATACACTAAGAGACAGAAGTCCCAAGGATGGTGCAGAGCCACGTGGATAACCCGATAAAAAGATCCTATGCATCTCTGGCCCTTGTATCCTAGACTCCATGCATTCTCTACGACTCTGGCCTATGCATTCCAGACTCCATGCGATCTATGCGTCTCTAGCCCCGTATGTTCCTGAATCCGTGCGTCCCATGCGTCTTTGTCCATATGTGTCCCAGATTCTATGTCGATCGAGTCTTGCTGTTACAACTTAGCCGTCCTCTCCAACCAAATAGCGGCCACGTGTCTATTTGACCAAGTTGCGCCTACACAGTTGAGAACTGCCCAAATACTCAGCAAACAACAAAATCATAACAAATGTTTACGTGGAAGCGGAGCCCAAATTCTCGTACATAGCTGTAGCACCCTTCCGTTGAGAGGGGACACGTGGCAAATCTCACCATCCATGCCGCCCAAAATCCATGTGTGTCACTACCATATTCTGAAATAGGGGTAATTTTGTCTTTTTATTTATTAATAAGTATTGTGTATATTTATTTTAAATAATTACATGATATTTGTATATATATATATATTATATATAGTGTTCTTTAATGCATGAGCTAGTAGACTAGACCTAGAAGCCCACTAGATGAACCCTTGACCAAAGTATAGGATTATGGTTTTAATTAGTAATTTTTTATATTAATTATTGAGGTTATAAATTATTATTGTAATTTTATTTAATTATTGTGCCTTACCGTTGCTTCGATATTTATAGCGCTACCCTATCTTTTGCCTTCCAACAAATTTTACACCCTTATCTTAGACGTGCCCGTCTTCCATTCTGACCCTTGTATAACTCATAAATATGCTCTCTTATGCTTTATTTTAGTCGCACAATATTCGTTACGGACGTTTATTTTTAATTCCAAATAAATCTAACTTTGTATCTTTGTGCGTTCCAATCAAAATTAGAGACACAATCTCGACATATTTTATTCAATCCAAATTATGACAATATCCTATTCTGAGTCCTCTACGTCCATGACACTTGTGTCCCACCTAATTTTAGTTCTATGTACTTTCAGTTAATTTTAGAACACCATTTACATTAATTTTAATTAAATTGGTGTAGGAACCCAACTTAACCCAAAACTAATCCCAACTTAACCGTAATTTAACCCAATCTCTTATTCATTAAGCCCATGCAAAACACCAAACACCACTTTCTCCACTATTTTTTCCTCATTTTATATGTTTGTGCAAATACCCAAAATTAAGGGGCTAATTTGCAAAAGTGTTAATAGGTGTCATCACCTCATTGGTCCAAACCAATGAAGAAGCCTCACTCTCCCTCTTGACCGGTTCAACCCCACCCCTCTCTCTCCTTTGGATGAACAATTTCCTCTATATTAAATTTGAGCCATCCATTTGAATTTGGAGCTCATCCTCACTACACATTCCTCACACAACCTCCTATAAAATATCTCCATCACACCCCTCTTTCCCATGCCGGCCATAATCCCAATACATTGAAAACCCACCCTCTCTCTCTCCTTCTTCTCCCTATAACCACAGCCAACTGAAACCTCCTCTTCCCTTTCTCTTCTTCTTCTTCCT